>OX376182.1:3828750-4454791 GCA_947363495.1 Euzophera pinguis
GCCAAACCGTTGAACGGATTTTGATGGAAATTTGGTGTGAATATAGTTGAAGACCCGGGGTCAAACACAGGCTACTTTTTGATGCAGATGGAGCTGCGGGAAACAGCTAGTATCATATAAAAATTATATCATACTAGCTAATTCATTATATGCATTTCTCAAACTCGCTCATAAATAATTTAAAAAAATTGTTGTCATAGCATTAAAAAATCGATTCCCTGTCATACAATGTGTTATAAATAACTTTTTCGATTTAAAATTACCTAAAAACTGTTTTAGTTTGCTTGTTGTGCCATAAAGAGTATTGTATTGTATAATTTTGGTATTTTTTAAGTACTGTGGGTCTAAAATGGCCACTTTGAACGAATTACAATATGATCACATTATGAATCATTGCAAATCTTAAAGTAGCCACATTTTGTCAGTTAATGAAATTAATCATTTCATGGCAATTCTGCTGTTTGACGTAAAGTCGCAAAATAGCTTACTTTTCGTGAATTGCTTTGCCTTATTGACAGGCGTAAAAATAATCTTTATTTTTTGCATAGCGTGCGTACTTTTACGATTTCTTTAGTTAAATAAGTTTTACTAACCAATAATGTTGACTTACTATCAAAATTAACTGTAGAATTATAAATATCAATAAAAATTATAAAATCTATTTTTATTTTATTACTATAGCAATACTCACACGAGAAGTGATTCAAGAAAGTGAATCACGAAATGAATTGAATTAGAGTTGAAACGTCAATGTCAAATGTCAAAATTTGCAGAATTGCTAAGCTTCGCAATTCATGACACGATTTGTTTTGATTAATTAGTCAAAGTGGCCATTTTAGAGGGGCTGTATTTTATTCCTTTATCGCCGACAATCGTACTTTCTTCTGGAGCCATTTTGAAAAGTATGATTCACGTGAATGAAAACCGACTCGCCAATTATGTCAAATGAATCTTGTTCGAAATAGATATAGAACAATAATCAGTCGACTCACCGGTTTCGCGTGAGTCATGCTTTTCAAAAATAGGGGTCCTGTTCCGTCCTATAGTTGCATCCATGGACTAATTACAAAGAGGAGATGCCGTAAAAAGCGTTTTGTAAGAAAGTGTATGTTCAGCTACACGGGCGGAAGGCAGTCGTGCGACATGCTTGGTTTCTGCCGTGGCTCCAACCATGGAGCACGAGCAATGACAAGCTTCGCCCACTGCAGTGGCATCACATCACGGAGCCATTTCGAACGGCATCTCCTATGCAGTAATTACTCCATGGTTGCATCGCTGCATCATAGAGAATGTCGTATGACATAAAGTTCAAAAATTGTACATTTTATTTTAATTTGAGCAATAAAGTTCAAATTCTTCGCCTGCGTTAAAAAGTAGCCTATGTTTGACCCCGGGTCTTCAATATATTCATACCAAATTTCATCAAAATCCGTTCAGTAGTTTGGCCGTGAAAGCGTAACAGACAGGCAGACAGACTTTCGCATTTATAATATTAGTATGGATATGGATTTCTCAAAATTAATATACAATCGATACTTTTGAATGAATGAATATGAATGGTATTCAAGAAGATATATATGTGCCATTAGCGGGCCCGTTAACTTTGGCACACGCTACGGCACTTCTACCGATTCTTATTTCTGTGGACGTCCCGCCAGTCGCGCGAGATTCGCGTAGTGATGTACAAACCTCGAGGCGTGGAGTTCTAATAATTTTCAAGCCTCGAGGCGGATTGGCCGGTCTCAGTGAGCTCATAACCCCGAGTCTAGCCGTGACGCGAGCTCTCTGAGCCACGCCACGAGTCATCAACAGAGTACGAGCCCTTTAAAGAGCTCTAATCTATCGAAAGAGATCAAGCAAATTTGACTTGAGTCTCGAAAATTAGAACTCAAAAAGATGATAATCTTATGTTATAAAAGGTATTTAGAAAAACATAATTAGCATAATATCACCCTAAATCGTCATCTTTTTCCGTTTTCATCTCTTCTTTTATGTATGTATATGTATAGTTCTGAATACTGTATGTAAATCTATGTATGTTTATTTAGCAGTTAAGTGTTTTTTTGTTTTGTTTCTCTCATTGTATTTTTAAAATAATTCGCGCCGCACATAACTTTTCTGTTTTTCCTAATGGTTGACTGGAAGAGAATGCTTTTAGCATTAAGTCCGCCAATTGTAAACTTGTGGTACAATAAAGATTTATAAATTAAATAAAATTAGAGAGCAGAAAAGATTAGTGCGGTGAAAAAGACTCTAGCCATGAAAAATCCTGGAGATCTATCGAGCTCGTAAAAAGGCTCGTACTCTTAAAAAAGCTCGAGCTCTGAAAAGACTCCCGAGTCGTCGAAATTCATACAAACGAGGCGAGCCCTGTAAACGACGGCGAGCTCTAGACAAAAGGACTCCAAGAGCTCGAGCCTTGTACATCACTAGATTCGCGTCAGTTTGAATAAAGCATATGCCTACCTTTAAATGGTTTCTTTTTCTGGCGTGTGGTCTTCCGGCGGGTCTTTCTCACCTCCGTATTGGGAGGCTCAAATTCTACCGGGATTTCGCTAGATGTCGTTGGCATCGCCAGCTGGTGTGATGGACCTAAATGAAGAAATTAACATAAATAAACACTTTCTTGCAAGGCAGTCTGATTAAAATGGTCTTCAACTATATTCATACCAAATTTCATCAAAATCCGTTCAGCGATTTGGCCGTGAAAGCGTAACAGACAGACAGACAGACTTTCGCATTTATAATATTTTTTATTTTAATGATTATAAAGCAACATTGTGAATGTAATTTAAACTTTATTTGAATGTATCGGGCGAATCTTTTAATTTCAATTGTGTGTGGACAACGGGCTATTGTTGCCTTAAATAATTATTTTTATACCTTGTTCATCGTCCTCAATTTGGTTAGTCTTCAGCAGCATACTCTGTTGCTCCAACAGGAAATTAGTTAAGGGGACATCATATTCAGGATCGGATTCCACTTCGCACTTCACTTCTATGGTCACCCTTGGTGGTGAGGAACCTGGAAATATTACAGCATTTTAGATACATTCTATATACAGTACTGGATGTTTTCCAAAAAGTAGCCAGTATTTGACCATGGGTCTTCAACTATATTCATACCAAATTTCATCTATATCCGTTCATAGGTTTGGCCGTGAAAACGTAACAAACAGACAGACTTTCACACTTGTAATATTAATATGGATACGTGGATAAAATACTAAAGAAATATTCATAAATAAAGTAAGTGACAACACTTTTTAATGGTTTAACAAGGTTTAAAAAAACGGATTAGTGTTGTTGTGATAGCAATAGTCTATCGATAGTATAATGATACTATCGTGACCTCGAAAATCAATTGAACTATCGATAGGGCTATCGAAAGTATCGATAGCTAAAATTAATATTATTGATATGGGTCGATACTATCGATAGTACTGATACTATCGATAGTATCGAAGTTCGATAGTTTGGATACTATCGATAGTATCAACAAATTTAATACAACGATAGTTTTAAGCTATCGATAGTGAAATGTTTATTACCTGGGTTTGCTATCTAATTCCTGTCCTCTATGAAATTTGAAGGGAAATAAGCAAAATTAAAATAAAATAACAAAAAAAAACTTTTACAATATTTATTTGAAGAAGAAGAAGCTGAAAGTTACACAAAGTTAAAAACTCGAATTAAAAAAAAATGAATTTATATTGGAAGTTACCTATTTAATGTTGAGTAAAGAAGTAATTGCGATTAAAACGAGAAAAGAAAATTAGGGGCGCAGGAGATCGAATGGCCAATATTTAGATCCCTTCTTTAAAGTTTTAAATTAAAAAAATAAAATAAAGGGTTAATAAAATAAAAAAATGTAAAAAGCGCAGGCACTGGCTGACCGATAATGCTGGCTTCGGCTGTGTGGTTACCTCAGTTTAAGCAAAAATGTCTATCGCAGATTAAAACGGTAGTATAAGCAGTGTCCTCTTGTTTCAATAAAAGAAATGTGGTATGCACTCCTGACACCTCGGGAAGCTGGTAGAACTCCCAATGTTCAGCGGAGGGAGTGCTGTGCTGAGTGGGAGAGGGAAACTTGAGGTGTTCTTTTTAACCCTGAAGTAGGAATAACAAAATAACTTTCAAAAGACTGCTTATGAAACAATGGTTTACTATAGGGCGGGGCTCTGGAAATTTCTAGGTTTTATTCCTGTTCAAAATCCTTTTCAATATATGTAAAATTTTGTTATAATGGAGTAGGTTTATTCCTAAATTTAGAGCTGAATCTTATTTGGTTGTAATTATAAAAAGAAAGTCATAATTCCAAATGGTAGGTTACCCGACAATGAAAAATCTACTTAATTTTGTAAAAAACGATTTTGTATGAAATATTTCAATTTGAATTTATATATTTTACGCTTATTTATGTGCACCAATGGTGAGAAATCATTTTAAGACCGAAATTAGATAAAATTTTAGTAAAATACACATGTGAATAAAATACACATTCTACCCACTTTGTAAATTATAAATTTGTCACAAAACCCCCAATTTAACCAGAAAGTTATTAGACCAAATGAAAGAATTAATCGGTTATTTAGCTCAATAAGACAATAATTAAAATAAAATAAATTACCTTTTCAGGGTTCTTTATGTATATCCAACAAAACACTTTTGTCAAAAAACGCCGTACGACAACCACGTCGGCGAAAATATTTGTTACGACGGTTGCACTATTAAACTCCAAAATAACAGTAATAAATGGCTATTGAAACCTTTAAATTATAAAAATAGCGAGCAACTATCGACCCGCTCCGAAAATTATCTGATTTCGTCCCCGGTGTCGGCAAGTGTCTAGCTGTCAGTTCAGTCGTAGTGATGCGGACATCGGGAGTCGACATTTGCTCGAATCGACTCGATGAACTATCTATCGACTTCGTGCCGAACCGTGTGAAAACAACAGGCATGTAGTATCGATTTTTGAGATACGCCGGCGACAATCAAACCAACTCGCACGGATTCAATGAGTGATTAAATAAATCCGGAACAAGTAAGGAATGGTTCGATTATCGTTTACCGGCTCGTGGAGTTATTCGCACGGCCAGACCACACCAGTCGAAATCAAAAATTACCACCCGCGTACATTTCAAAAATACAGAATGTTGCTTCCACGATCGCAATCGATATATCTCTTATTTTAAATAGGTACCTAATGCACAATTTGAATCGCAATTGGATCGTAATGACTTGACTTTGACGCTTCTGATATTCCGCTACTCATTTTATTTACATTTCCCTACTAATATCATTGAAATACGCTCCAGTCGCAAATGAATAGAGATTCAAAACTGTTTAAGCAGAGTACCACTATTGAGTGTATCTAAAAAAATGCAACACAATCAAGTCGCGATTGAATATCAGTTGCGTGGCCTTTAAAAGTTCATTAGCGGAATCGATCCCCTACTCAACAATCGAGCAATTAGGCAGTTAATCGACTTAATATTTATGGCATAGCAAAAATGGCATTACAATAGTAACGATGAAACGATAGTCGTAAAATGTTCCCAGACAGTACTATCGAAATACTCATGATAGTTTCTAAATCAAAACTATCATTAGTATCGAATTATCGACGATACTATCGATGGCGTCGAAAGTAAAATTATCGCTATCACAACAACACTACTACGGACACAATATCTAATGAATTCTCTCTAATTATAAACCAGAATCACAATTTCTCTGCATTGAAATGTTCCCAGACAGTACTATCGAAATACTCATGATAGTTTCTAAATCAAAACTATCATTAGTATCGAATTATCGACGATACTATCGATGGCGTCGAAAGTAAAATTATCGCTATCACAACAACACTACTACGGACACAATATCTAATGAATTCTCTCTAATTATAAACCAGAATCACAATTTCTCTGCATTGAAATCTTTAAATATATATGTATGTATATTATACTTTCTATTTGTGTAAATCTATGTATGTTTATTTAGCTGTATGGTTCTTTTTTTCTGTAATATCACACGAAGCTTTTTTGCGCCGCTTTGTATTTTCTCTGTTTTTCCTAATGGTTGACTGGGAGAGAATGCTTTTAGCATTAAGTCCGCCAATTGTATTTTTACTTGTGGTACAATAAAGTTTTAATAAATAAATAATAATATCTGTCCTCGGCTGTACTTTTACGTAACAAATGATTTTAAATTACCATCATAATCTTCATCCTCGTCTATGGGCTCAAACTTGACTGTAAACTGTTCACCTTTTATTTCTACATGCTCCAACTGGGGCGAATCTGTAAAAGGGTACATCACTTAACAAAGAACATTGAAGAAATAACTTGGCAATACTCACTTTAATAAAATCAGTGACCATTTTAAAATTTTCATCAATCATTTCACACATGGTTTGATCTCTGGTCCGGTTAAGATTTAAAATGATCTTTTTGTGATTGTTCTGGGTCTTGGATGTTTTTCTATATATGTATTGGTTATAAAATATGATTGAAAACATTCACACGTCTCGAACTTACTTTGGGGCTAACTCAATCTATGTGATTTGTCCTAATATGTATATTTACTATTTATTTCGTTTGGGTTGCATGGTCAATCAGACACCATGGTTTCACATTTTTAACAGTCTCTAGGCCTCCTAGCCGCCTAGGTTCCTTTAACAACTCCAGATGATAGAATCACGAATAAACATTGGTACGGTGGGCCAGAAGTATCTCAAATGACACAATAAAAACTAAACACCTAACTACATCACAATTTATTGGTGGTATGAGCACTTGATCTGACAGCTTAGTCTAGTCCATTAATCGAACTTAATTGGACGATGTGAACACTACTGGGGGTATTTTTGGGGGGTACGGTGGGACAGAAGCCAGCAAAATAACCGACTAGTTACGTGGATACAAGTGAATAAAATAACTCTGATACAAAACTAAACTGTAACGTGAAATGACTTGATGAAATAAATACAGGAAAGCAATAAACACAACCTGAAAAAGGTTGCTGGCAGTCGCTGGATGCAGGCCGCATCATTCTGAAAATCATTGGGAGAGGCCTGTGTTCAGCAGTGGACTGACTGAAATAATGATATAAAAAAAATTTAGATGTGACAACACCTTCAGCGTCATCTTGCTCCGTCCGCAACGGATCACTTTGGTTGGAATCCGACTCCACTTCACAAGCATTATCTGAAGTTGCATCTGCCATTGTGACTGTGTTTTCAAGCCTGTTGAATACAATACAAAATGAATAGAATAGAATAAATTTACTGCCAAAGAAAAAAAGATAAATAAAAAAACAGAAATCAATTTACATGTCGATAAATGAGGTACAAAGGCCGACTTATAGCTAGAATTCAAAAACATGTGGATTTCAAGAATTTAAAAACACCTTTAAAAGATTAGGTTTTGCCACCAACTTAGCACACATACTTATAACAAAAAAATGTAAAGTTCACAAGGGATTCTACATATGCTATGTCCTTCTCACTACTTCTAAGAGTTCTATCTGTTATTCTTCATTCTAACATCGTCAGCTTAGCTTCCTTGGGAACTTAGGGATTGTAAGTTGTGCTCCTACATTTAGCAGCACTGTCCAGTCTGTTATGCCTACTAATATAACAGATTCAAGAAACAACGTTTACCCATATTTGTGTGATGTTGTCCATTAAACAAAGGTTGCAAATGATGGGCAAAATATTTTAGCCCACTGAATATTATCTTGGGCTATCTTCTCTAGTAGGTTGTAAAAAGAGACTATTAAAGTAAGCAAAAATTCCACCTTTGCTCCATAGTTTTTAAGAACAATTAATATAATGTTATAGCGCCGCACAGGCGCCCTTTAAGAACTAACAGGGGAGTGTTGCCCGCACGCTATATTAACTGAGTGGACATGTCCAATCACTAATTTTGATTCACAGCACTAGCCGAGAGCAAAAGCTCTCTCGCTTTGCTTGCGGCAGCCAAACTAGATGGTCGAGCGCGCACCGCTCCCATACATTTTAATCTGTTTAGATTTAACCTTTGTTTTCAAAGATACTCCTTGTTAAAATATATTTTCGTGTGTGTAAAATAAATACACGGCATCTTTTCCGTAAACGCCATTGTTTTCCTTGAATAAACCAGCTAGCTATAAACCCACGCCATAACTGGCAGCCCAACGTGGAAGGCAAGAAATAAATACCTAGTGGTAATCTTTAAGTAAGCCCGCGTCCGTGTAACGAAAATAAAAAACAAAATAAGTATCAACAACCAAGATTCAAGTCGATTAAAATGCCGCGCACGCGACGACAAGATGACACATGCGCCGAGAACGATGGGGACGAAGAGAACATGGCAAGTGAAGTAGCAAAATTGATAACTGCGTTCCAAACCTCACAAGCTGAACTCTGCTCGCGTCTCATAGGAGAGATTCGAGAGGGCCGAAGAGAGTCGTCGCCGATTTCGTTTCGTGAGTCAACCATCTTTTCTAATGCCGCCGTCACCGGGGCCAATTTTGCAAGGTGCCAGGCTAAATTCAGTGGCTCCGAGGGAGAGTCGGTGGAAAATTTTATAGACGCCGTCGAGGTTTACAAGACCGCAACGGGAATGACGGACAGTAACGCGCTGCGTGGTCTGTCTTTACTGTTGTCACACGACGCTGGAACATGGTGGCAAGGAGTAAAAATAAACATTAAAAACTGGCAAGAGGCTTTGGAGCAGTTAACGGGTGCTTTTGGTGAAAGGAAACCACCCTTTAAAATATACAAAGAGCTATTCGCGATGAAACAAGGATCTCAAAGAACGGATTTATTTGTGGCTAAGGCGAGAGCACTAATGTCAAAGCTGCCCGAAGGGGACATATCAGAAAAGGTTAAGATAGACATGATATACGGGCTGTTAGACATTCAAATTAGGAAGAGAATAGAGAGGGATTCTGTTGACAGCTTCAGTGAGCTGTTACGACGGGCACGGAGCGTGGAGGACGCGGTTGCCGAGCGGGCCAACGGAGCCCCGGCGCCGACTCCGCTTCGTGGGACGCCGCGGCCGCAGCCGCCAAGCGGGGCGCGCGTGCCGCCGTCGCAGTCGTCACTACGGGCGTCGCCGCCAGCGCAGCCGAGCGCGGGCCGCACGCCAACAGCGCAGCCTCCGCCGCACGCGCCCTCGCGGACTGCCGTGGACGAGAGCGTGAGTGCTGGCGCTACCCAGTCACAACCGAATGTACGTAGACACGTGCAAAGTGGATCCCAAGGTACTGTACATAGTTTTTTTAAACCTAAAAATGTGAATTCAGATAAATTGTCTTGCTACGGTTGCGGGGCAAGTGGTGTTATTCGTGCAAAGTGTTCAAATTGCAATACGGGAAGTGTGAACGCTTTTTATGCTATAAATTCCCAAAATAATAAAAGTAAACAAAGTTTATGTGTAAATGATAGTGCTATTGTAACGCAGGGTAAAGGTGCTTATTTTAGCTCAAGCATTTCACTAGGTGAAAACATAAGTAACTGTCCACAGGGCTTGTACCAACATAAAGTTGAGCATTGTGCAACTAATACTACTAATACTAATATTGATTTGCATGATACTTATTTAAATAAGTTGTGTTATTCATTTAATAATGCATGTGTTGATGATTGCACAAATACTTTTGGACAATGCTTTACTTCTGAGTTACCCTGTTCCAATGTATTCATCAATCAGTGTGATAATAATTTTGATAAACAAGGGGAGCCTGTGCAGTTACACAAAGTAACGGGAAAGTGTGACTTGCCTATTGTGACACTAAATACAATAACAGGTTGTGTCCAGGGGGAGCCCTGCCCTCACACTTCAATCAATAACCGACCTCTGTTGAATATTGAAATATTAAATTCAAAAGGAACTGCATTAGTCGACTCGGGTGCTAAAGGCTGCTTAGCAGGTCATACGTTGTATGCTCTCCTCCAGTCAAAGGGGCATCCTCTACAACCAGCCTCACGTTTAATTAAACTTGCTGACGGTTGTACTAGATTAATGAATATTTATATTACCGAGGTAGAGGTCAAACTTATAAATAGGGTTGTACTCACAGAGTTTTTAATTTTACCAAATTCTAATGATAATGAAACATTAGGAATGGATTTTCTGACCAAAGCGGGTCTTATTTTTGATTTTAATAAATCATTATGGGGATTTGGGGACAGTAACCAGAAGTTTATTCTCCGCTATGAACCGTGTGTCAGCTCTGCATGTAAGCATGATGTGGCTCAAATAGGTGGAGAAAACTTGGATGCACTTTCCCAACTTTTGGCAGATTATGCTGATGTGTTCAAGGAGGCAGGACCGCCTACGGAGTTTGCAGAGCACCGCATCGAGACTGGAGATCATCCACCAATTGCGTTGCCACCATACCGCCTCACTCCTGCAAGGAAGAAGGTGATGGAAGAGGAGCTGGAGCAGATGTTGGCTGACGACATCATCGAAGAGTGTGAGTCAGCATGGGCAGCACCTGCACTACTCGTCCCAAAGCGAAATGGGAAATTTCGATTCTGCGTAGACTACCGTAAGTTGAATACCATTACTAAAACGGATGCTTATCCAATGCCAAGGATTGAAGAACTACTGCATGTAACAAAGAGAGGCTGTGTAATGAGCACAATTGATTTGCATTCTGGATACTGGCAGGTGCCAATTGAAACTGATAAAGATAAGACCGCTTTCACTACACCTATGGGAACCTTTCGCTTTAAAAGAATGCCATTTGGATTAAAGAACGCCCCTGCAACATTCCAAAGGCTGATTGATCGCCTACGTTCAGGGTCATCTTTGAAAAACGTCACAATTGTGGCATACCTGGACGACATCCTCATAATTTCAGAGAATCTGGACAAGCACATCGAAGATCTACGTGCAATCTTTGACAGGTTGCGGGAATTTAAATTGAGAGCTAATGAAGAGAAATGTGTGTTTGCTCGTGAATCTGTGAAATATCTGGGACACATTATTTCAGGACAAGGTATCTCACCTGACAATGACAAGATTGGTGCTATTCTGGAGATGAAGAAACCGACTTCATTAAAACATATGAGAACCTTCCTACAGACCTGTTCATGGTTTCGTAAATTCATTCCTGGATTTTCTCAAATTGCAGAGCCACTAACACGCTTAACGAGGAAGAATCAAGTATGGCAATGGAAGGAGGAACAGAATGAAGCGTTCGAGAAACTGAAGAGTTTGCTAACTTCTGCTCCTATTCTTGTGCAGCCGGACTATGAGAAGCCATTCATTCTTCGTACCGATGCCAGTAACTATGCGTTAGGTGCTGTACTTCTGCAAGGAGACAAGAACGACGAGAGACCCATCGAGTATGCAAGCAGGTTACTCACATCGGCTGAAAGGAATTATTCAACCACGGAAAGAGAGGCTTTAGCCGTAGTCTGGGCTGTGGAGCGCTTCCGTGGCTATATTGAAGGACATCATGTAATTGTCGGTACAGACCACCAAGCATTAAAATGGCTTTTGACACTGAAATCACCATCAGGACGCCTTGTAAGATGGGCATTGAAGCTACAAGCATTTGATCTGGAAATTGAATATACACCTGGGAGGTTGAACTTGGTTGCAGACTCGCTTAGCCGTCCCAGCTGCGATGAACACACTAACGCAATATGTGGTTTGTGTTCTGTTATTATCGATTTACCTACAAAGAGTCCCTCAGATCTACGACAAGGCCAGTTAGATGATCCAGAACTGGAAAAGATCATCACCGAGATTGAAGGTGATCAAGAAGTAAATAGGCAAAGATGGATTGGTCGTGGTTACTTAATGGAGCAAGGTGTGTTGTACCGGTATAACCCAGACTCCGACAGTGAAGAACCACAGTTAGTGGTGCCCATGAATAGAAGAGAGGAGATACTAAAGGAATGTCACGACTCACCTTTGGCTGGTCATCCCGGAATAGAAAGGACCTATCAGAAAATTTCACAGAAATTCTATTTTCCTGGTATGCGAAGAGCAGTCATTGAATATATTAAAACATGCATAACATGCCAAAGATATAAAGCATCAAATGAGAAACCACCGGGTCTATTGCAAACACCTGTACTGAACCAACATAATGAAGTTCTGGCCATTGACCTTTTTGGGCCATTGCCGACTGGAGAAGATGGACAGAAATGGATACTTCTTGTTGAAGACACAGCAACCAGATGGGTAGAACTCTATGCTTTACGAGATGCTACAGCTGATGCATGTGCACGAGTATTAATAGAAGAATATTTTCTCAGATTTGGTTTACCACGTCGAATAATCTCTGATAATGGAGTCCAATTCATTTCTGCAGTCATGCAACAGGTTACATTTATTTTGGATATCAAACAGGAGCTGTTACCAGTGTTTCACCCAGAAGGAAACCCTGCTGAAAGGAAGAACAGAGATTTAAAGGTACAAATTTCACAACTAGTCGGTATGGATCACCGTTCTTGGCCTGATAAGCTTCCGTCTGTAAGATTTGCTATGAATACAGCAAGGTGCCAAACAACAGGAGCGACGCCAGGGTACTTGATGTTTGCCAGAGAACTTAGATCACCGCTAGAAGTCACAAATGACCCAAGAGCAATTTTAGGAAAAGAAAATTTTGTGCCGAAAATAACACCCTATTTAAAGAACTTCCTAGGATCGTTAGCTGCTATAAGAGAGAAAATGGAGACACAGCAAGATAGGAGGAAGGAGTATGCGGATCAATCTCGAAGAGAAGGTGAACAATTTAAGGATGGAGATCAGGTTCTCCTCAACACTCATGTTTTAAGCAACGCGTCAAAGGCGATGACATCAAAATTCGTGCCTCGTAGGGATGGGCCATATCTGGTGTCTAAGAAGGTAAGTCCAACTACTTATTTAGTTGCGCCACTTGAAGACCTCACCCAACGTATAGGGAAGTTTCATGTTAAAGAGCTGACACCGTTTCATGGTAGGGATACTGTTCCACCGGTTCCGATTGTTCCTAAGCGTAGGCGCGGACGCCCTAAACGTAGGCATCGACCTTCCGAGGTTGTGAGTAAAGAGGATCCTCCTTACACTCCTCAGGACGTGCCAGTCCATGAACGAGGACGTATACCTGGACTGGAAGGGGAGTATATAGCGCCGCACAGGCGCTCTTTAAGAACTAACAGGGGAGTGTTGCCCGCACGCTATATTAACTGAGTGGACATGTCCAATCACTAATTTTGATTCACAGCACTAGCCGAGAGCAAAAGCTCTCTCGCTTTGCTTGCGGCAGCCAAACTAGATGGTCGAGCGCGCACCGCTCCCATACATTTTAATCTGTTTAGATTTAACCTTTGTTTTTAAAGATACTCCTTGTTAAAATATATTTTCGTGTGTGTAAAATAAATACACGGCATCTTTTCCGTAAACGCCATTGTTTTCCTTGAATAAACCAGCTAGCTATAAACCCACGCCATAATGTATAGTAATATAAAACCAGAGGTCTCAAAAGTTCTTTTACTTCGGTTGCAGTAACAAGAGCAATTCCATACATTGTCATTAAAATTATGCAACTAAAGAATGTGTTATTACACACATTATTGTATGGATTTACTAAATCGTGCACTGAATCGGTGGCGAAATATGTTAATAACTATAGTGACGTGACGACGGGAGACCAGAAAGCCGTCCTTAGCAGCGTTAAATAACACACTTAACAGACAGAAAATAAAAAATAAAATACTTGCTGATAAAAAAGATGGTTTTAGTAAAGTTACACAGTAGTGCAATCTACGTAGGTAAAACTCTTTCTATTAGTTTTACTGCTGAATCAACATAAACTGTTCTAATCAGGATCGGCCATTGTGAATCACTTGAGCTCATTAGGGCTCCAAACTAAACACTTACTTACTTTTGTTTTTAAAAGCAAAGTCGCCGTTAGTACAAGAAATAGTCATAGTTTCTGTGATGCACACTATAAAAAAATCTGCTTGATTTAAATAGATATTTTATCCATGATCAAAAAGAAAATCAATTTCACGGTCAGGGATAACAATTTTTTGCTTTTCTTGATTCTTGAGTGACATTGACAGCAGTATTTGACAGTTCTTGGCTTCGTTTGCCAGATTAACGTTGACATTTGCAGGTACGGCTACTTTTTTTTACTCAATCAGCCACATCCACCGACAACATTAACAATGATTACCATGACTACTTCAAACATAGATATATGTGGAATCCGCCGCTATACGACCAGTGTCGCAGACGTACTGCTTGCAGATGAAATGGCGGCATCCGTTTCGGCTTAAGGTGCCTTGAAGATAAGTGTTTTATATCCCACAGCTGGTCAAAAAGCCTCCCAGCTGTGTTTCCAGGCATTTCTGTCCCATGTTTAGTTTACATATAATGTTTAATCATCTTATTTCATACAAATGCGAGTGGAAAACCAGGTGGCTATAAGGTATGTCGGTGTCGCGTACAAACTCGCGTTTGGATAGTAAGCCCATGTCTATCCATTATTTTTATGTGGTCAATGTTGTTATTCTCAGACTGAGAGTTAAATAAACTTCAACCACATTTTTGGGATCTCGAAAAGGATAAAATAAAATGAAGTTTACTTCAACTATTATATATTGCATTACTATTTACTATTCTATACGTGCTTACTGCTTATTTACAAATTTTAAAACCGGTTGTTTCTCTCCTTTACAATGACTTTTCACAACAGCCGTTAATCGCTTTACAATTTCCATACAAAAATTAAGAGTCTGGAGACTGTACTATTTCTGACGGGAGGTTACTATCACAAAACCATCAGTAGAGCAGAAACAAAGGAGTAAGAGAGATGTGCAATACATGTACTTTCACTCTTTTGCCACTTTGCCTCTTTCAAACTTCCTGTCACGGTCACAGGTCTGGTGGAAGAAATTTCTTTAGAAATAAGTAGCACCCTTGTACCAAATTTTCCTAATGTTAAATTTCCAATGTACCTATACACCGTGAAATATTAGTCGTTTTGGACCCATCGTCCAGTGAATCTATTCATGCAACTAAACAACTTTCCCCAAGATACATGGGTCGAAATATGGAGTAAATTTTTGGACCTCCCATACAAAATGTCTCATCACGTGACCTTACTTACTATGGGAAGTCCAAATTTGTTTTTCATGTTTCGAGCTAGTATGTTATGAATGGACGATGGGTCCAAAACGACTAAAAATTTCACGGTGTATTTCCAGTGTGTACATGAAATAAATAAAATAAAATGTAAGACGACATCTCGCTTACTCATTCCTTTCTGTTCTGCTAGTAAACTTCCAGCAGTGACGTGCATTGATATTTTTCATAGGGTAGAAAAAAAGAACTTTATGTTCTTCGATAACCTTTAGGGGAAGGCTGCAAAATTTAATTGAGGTACTGCTGCCTATAAAATTTATAAGATATCACTTTAGCATGAGCGAGGTTACAACGTTGTATTTTTATAACATAAACGATGCTTTTACTACCCGTTAAAAAAAATATATTATTCAAATATGGACTTTAACACCCGCATTTTTTTAACATAACCTTAAGAACGTCCTTCATTCAAACTTATTGGAGGACGCCTTAAGGAAGTCCTCGAACTTTCCTTGAAAACGACATTCTTAGTTGGACTAGTTGGTTGCTTGAGCAAACTCCAATGAGGAACGATACAGGTTATAATAAAATTCAAAGCACAAAAATTTAAAAATTCAAAAGTCTTAAGTAAAAAATAAAACAGTAAGTAACCTACCAAAAATAAAATAAGATAAAAAGTGGCAAAAAAGCTGATTTATAACCACTTTCCTTCATTTTGAGGACGCCTCAAGGTACCATTCGAGTAATCTTATATTTTGAAAAATCGATACTCACCTCGAATGAGAAATCATCTCAAGTCAAGGAAGCTAGTGACGACAAATCATACCAATAAGTTGGAGTAAGGTTGAGTCGAGTTTAAGGAAACGTTTGAGAATATAGGTGTAAGTATTGCTAATTAGATATACTTTACATAGGCATTGTGGCAGTTAGTTCGCTGACAAGCTGCCTACTGTAATTTAATAATAATAAAATATTTTTTCACACATTTTCTCATAAAACGACTCTTAGTAACATCGTATTTAGGTTCACAATTGATAATATATCGCACTAGTGTATTTTACATTACATGTTATAAAAAAACAACTTGCTGGTACTTGCATCCTTAGAGAATAACGAAGTCTTATCAAGAACTTTTGAAAGACATGCGCGGGGATTTCGACGCAACAAATTTACTAGTGAATAATTAATTATAGCACAGATTGCGGAATGGTTATAGTTATGTAAATAAATGCTTTCTTAAGTAAATAAAATGTAATAATGTATAACTTGCAACAAGATTGCAACGGTTAATAATTATACGCTAGGTTTTAATTGAAACCATAAAGAAAATAATTTAGAGTAAGTATGTATAAATACTTAAATAATAACAGTAAAATAATTATAGGGAGAAAATTTGATCTAAAATATTATGTGGTCGAATGTAATTTTTTTTTAAAAACGTAAACTATGCACGATTTGTACACTACCATAAAGGTAACTTTATCACCCACTTGGGACCCTATTTTTTAAATGTATGACATAAATGTCCAATGAAAAGCGCTCAATATCGAACAATAACTATTCGATTTGCCGATTTTGCTCCTGGGAAATCATGATAAACACTTTCGCTGCATACGAGTTTACTCGTAATAAAAATATAATATTGTCGTTAAATTTCGGGCAGCGAAAAGGAGTTATTGCATTTTTTTTTTCTTAAAGGGTTTGGTTGGTCTACCTCCGTGTTGGCCTTGAGATCTGGAGGTCGTGGGTTCGAATCCCTAACATACTTCGAAAAAGTTGTTCCCAGTTACAGTTAGGCTTGAATCACCTCATTATTCAACGGGAAAGATGCAATACTTTCGTGCCGGATGCCATCTTGTGACCTTTAAAGGAACCACGTCCGATGCAGGGTCAAATAACCTTAACACACACAATGTTTATAAATAGTAATAATCCAAATGAGTGATATTTACGCCCGTTCCACAATTCTCATCCTTCAGTCTCCTCTGATAGTATCTACAGTATTAAATATCTAGGCTATCACAAACTGAGAGCACGGCGACAGAAGTACAAGAACGCGAAAAAATAAATAAGATTTTATCCTTGCCTTTAAGCTACTTTTGTTAAAGGTGCTCCCACACAGCAGTTAATTAACGTTTTAAAACATTGTGTAACACGATAACATTCTATAACAATGTGTAACATTTTACTACAACATGTTATACAATGTTATGTAACACTCCCACACTGGTTGAACTCGTTGTATAACATAATATAACATTCTGTAACAATCAGTTTGAGTCTGTCTTTCGAGAAAGCTGGTAATGACTCAATGGAGGAAGTGCTGATTGGTTTATTTTCGCGCGCGAACAACCTCTCCGCGCCCTTCCGCTAATGTCCCTCTGAGATTAGGATGATGTTATACAATAATCGTAATTTGTTCATCATGTTGTAATTAGTATAACATTTTGTTGTATGAATATCATTAACAATTTATAACTTTTGTGATAATTTGTTAGACAACAAATGTTATGCAACATTCTCTAACATTATATAACTGCTGTGTGGGAGCGCCTTAAGATTTTCATAAAATTTTTAACATTTGGTTGTCTAAAATAGCTTGCGTATATAGTCCACGATTTACAGGCTTAAATATCATAAGTGTCAGTAACGTGTCAATAACGTGTCAGTAACGTGATTAATCGACTGGACACCCTGGTATTAGAGTTTTCCCGAACCGCATTTCGGCCTCTGGCGTGATTCCTTTAACGACCACTAAACAACAGTCGGGATCAACGGCTTAACGCGCCTTCCGAATCAAGGAATCATTATTAACCAGAAAATCACAAGTTTCAAGCAACGTCCTAACCAAACTGGAAACAACTAAACAAGTTCCCGTGGGAATCGAACTAAGAATAAAGAAAATAAACAGCTCCCGTGCAGTGTTCGCGTGAATATGGTTAGGACTTTACCAATTTTCCTACCATTAATATATACACAGTTAGAGGTTGTTTATATAAACAGTACGCTGTGAGTGACGCTAGTGTCTTCGTCCAGCGAAATGTTTCCTCCAAAAATATATAGTTCCACTAATTACCGCGGCTCTTTCTAAAACGGTCTATACATTTAACTCTCAACCAATTCTTCTGTAGGATTCTCATCATTTAATATCACAAGCGGTTCAGCTATCAAACTCATGGTCGCCTGACTAACCTTCTTCTCGCCGGAATGTGTCAATAAATGATTTCTTAAGTTAGACCTATCGGCAAACGGACGTTGACAGACAATACATTCATAAGGTTTTTCACCTGTGTGCGTCCTCAAATGAACTTTTAATCTATAATTATCATTAAATCTACTATGACAAAAGTTACACTCGAACGGCTTCTCGCCGGTATGAATTCTTAAATGTATCTGTAATTTACTTTTATCAGCAAACATTTTATTACAAATCGTACATTCGTGTGGTTTTTCACCTGTGTGCGTTCTCAAATGCCGTTGCAAAACGGTGTTCCTTGTGAAACCTCTCTGACAGATATTACATTGGAATGACCTCTCGCCCGTATGGGTCTTATAATGTTCTTGTAAATTACTATTATTTATGAAACGATTTTGACATATACCACATTGAAAGGGTTTTTCGCCTGTGTGCGTTTTTGTATGTCTGCGTAAATGTGATTTGACGATGAAGCGTTTTTGACACAGTTCACATTCGTATGGTTTCTCACCGGTGTGAGATCTTATATGTATTTGTAGCATACTACTGTTGCTGAACCGGCTTGGACATATAGTGCATTCGTATGGTCTTTCTCCTGTGTGAGTACGCATATGTAACTTTAGATTTTTCGATCTTGTTATGTATTTATTGCACACTTTACACTCGATGCCTTGGTCTTTCTTCTCCGTTTGTTTGTTTGCGTTATCTGTCTGCGAAACCTGCTCGTTAGCGCCACCTGTGTAGTCATTAATTAATAGGTAAGAATTAATTTTAAAGTCACAAAAATTGTTAAACTTAATTCTTGTTATTTTAGCAGTATATATAATCTGTATTAAACCAGATGAGTACAATAGGCTAGTTTCCTAAAAAAAAGTATAATTAGTCCGTCAGTTAGATAATCAAATAATATTGAAGACGTATTTTTTCTTTTCAAAATTAAACAAACAATGGTAAAGATATGGCGCGTTAAAGTTCCGTGTGACGTCACAGTGTGCTACACTTTTTCGCAATATGTGATGTCACGAGCCCCCACTCCTAAACTTTGATGCGTTATATAGCTCGCTCAATTGACAAAAGAAAAAATACGTCACTAAATATATTATAATTCCCTAAATGACGGACTAATTTTAATGATAGTCTTTTGACCCTGGAAACTAGCCTATTCGTACTCGCGCACGAAGGACTCCATCTCCATACCATATTTTAAGAGCATTTTGAGCCAGACCATGATCCCTATTATTGAAATGTAACTCGGTATGTCGCATGGAAATCGTTCAACTCACCGATTGTGATGACTAAAAATCATTCGATTCACCGATGCTGCGTGATTCATACATTTCAAAAATACGGCTCCAGGACCATAAACTGCCATTTTCCAACTTGTCCCGACTTGTTTTTCCATTAATTCTCCAAAATACATATTTATAACTTTTGAATAATGTGAGAGTTTGTATCACAGAATTATTTATAGTATGAAAGAAACACGACCTAAAATATACTGTGGGATCCGAATCCGCTCATCGTACGATGTTAGGGTATTTAAAAATAAATAAATATATAGGCACAAATCACACATATATTACAGACAACAGATGATCGAATTGATCATATCATGATATGGTAGTCCACGTTTGGCCAGATAAATTCAATAAAAATTGGTATTTTTTATGTTAAAAACGTAAATCTTAAATTCTGAAAGTTTTAAGTTTAGTATATCCTACTAAGTGCATACGATGTTCAATTTATCCTACACCTATTATTAACAATAATATTCTTCAATTATTTAACAGCTGATAACCCGCCGCCATGTTAATCCTAAAAAAAAGTAGCAACATCAGCGCCTCTACTGGAAAAAGTAACAATTTAATGAATATGATATGATCACTTGGTTCTTGATCAGTTAATAACGTAGTCGTGCATAGGGTTGCCAGATCGCAAAACCTAATAACCTAACAGACCAGCTGTGTCATATAGTTATTGATTGCCTATGTAAATGTCAATGTCACACAGGTAGAATACACACACGCTTGCCGGCATGGTGGAGTCGTGAACTATAAATGGTTGTTTCATTTATTTCATCGCAATAACATCAAACACCAGCCAGTTTGTCCGGACATTTGGCTAATACGGCCGGACACCCTACATTATTGAGGATTTTGTGTCTCAGTATTTAAAGCTTTTCACGCCATAATCTAAATTAAATTAAATGTAAAAAACCTACCAAAAGCCGGACAAGCTGGACACCGTTTATTTTGGCCGGACACGCAATCAAAAAGCCTAACTATGTCCGGCTTTATCCGGACGCCTGGCAACGCTAGTCGTGCATCAGTTAATAATATCGTGAAATGTTGGAAGCTCAATGATCCGAAATATTCTGTTTTGGCCATATTATGAAAAGATTCCCATTTATTCCCGGAATGTTTAGAAATTCCCGTGAATAAATGGGAATTCATTATTTTCCCCCATTTCTACCCCTAGCATTTCATTTTTTCCCACTTGAATTTCTTCCTGCTGCCCATCTCTAGCCACGACATATAGATAAACATCCACCAGGCCAATCAAAAAATATATGGGTATGGTGCAACTTTATAAGAGATCGCGGATGCGACAGCGGATTCGGGCGCCACAGGACTTTATGCCGCGAAGACGCGGAAAAAACTACGTTAAAATAAAATTAAGCATACCTCCAAGGATATACTCGTCCGGTGCGGGCATATTTGCCATGGTGAGCATCCCAAACCCGGAATTAAACTGTGGTATCGTTCCAAATCCATATTGCATGTTGGCGTCATAGGGCAAGCCTGAGCAGTGCGCGTAACCTGCAATAAATAAACCAGACTAAGAATCAATTTATAATATTTCTAGCTGTGCCCGCGGATTCGCCCGCGTGGAATTCCGTTTGTGTCACGGAAAAAAGTAACCTATGTCACTCTCCAGGTCTCCAACTCCAATCTCCACACAAAAAATCACATCAATCCGTTGCTCCGTTTTAACGTGAAAGAAGGACAAACAAACACACTTTCACATTTATAATATTATTATTAAGTATATTAAGTAAGTATGGATATGGATAGTATGGATACTGTTGTAGGATTTGAATTAAAAACGTTTTAAAAACTATCGATTTTTATTCGACCATCACATCTCTCAATCCTGAAAATTAATGACAAGCAAAGGCAGTTTGTGCCGAAAGGGTTTTTCCCCCCATTAGTTTTTCGGCCCTGGATACAAGCCCTATAAAGCCTGTGCTGAAAAGGCGCGACAACCATCCGTCACCATGACAGATGACATCTGACGTTTACGTTCTATTCTTCGGTCGTATAAGGTTGTACGGCTGTACATTTAGCCGCACGCTCCCGTCGAGCGTCCTAAAACGAAAGCGCTTAGTCACACGGGTATGTTACTAGGACATTCGACGGGTTGATTGACTTCCTTTACGGCCTTTCCTGACTGGAGCTCCGCACCGGGCTTTCTTCATCAATTTTGTAACCTGGCAATCATGATCTCAAGTGGAGAACCTAATAATCCAATCTGCCTAAAGTTCCACTACGTAAAAATCCCGAAAGGAATGCAAGCCAAACAGCTTAGCTTGTTCGCAGATGGTGTAGCCCAGAGCCAGTGGCTCTTCCATAGCATACACAGGTTTCTCACACCTACATTATCAAGACCTGCAATAAATATTGCGCATACACAACCAAATGCAACGTTATGTAAGTGCGCAAGGATTATGAACACTTGTCAACATCACACAGCAAATAACAAGACATGACATGTGATGTGCATGGATTAGGATCAAATTAAATAAAACAAGTTGCCGTTAACTTTTTACATTTTATTTTAATATTACCATCCAATTATCAACCATTGGTTTTTTACCAAACCAACCTTTTACCAAAAACTACCTTGAATTTACCTTTATTACCTGGTAAATAACAAAGTACCTTGTTACCTGTTACATCTTGTGATTCCTCAAATCACATCATTAACGATTAACACAATCACCAAATTATCAGACAACACGAACACACAGTCAAACGCAATTGGGTATTCTACTCAATTTATTTTTAGCATTCTTATAAAACATTTTACTACCAGAAACTGAAAACAGGAAGATTTTTTAAATCCATTTATAATTAAGCAAGTTATAAGCCTTTTAAATTGGATGGAAGGGGAAACTGTCAAAAAACAAAAAAAGGATGCACTGTGTGTGCAGTGACGTCACTGCCACTTAGTTTCGTGCGTACAAAAGAGATAGCAAGACGTCCCAACCACGCTCCCACTTTTATTCTTGAAAAAAATTAAAAATTTAATTACTGCCTTAATCACAACCAATGAAAATCTTGCCCACGTACGAATACAGTCAAGTAGCCTATTACTTGTTTACACATACTAAACAATTGATCTGAGTCTCGATCAACCCAATGCAAAAGCTTAGTAAACGTAAAACTCGTTGCAAGGAATTTGCCACACTATCCAGTGAGCAATACTTATGAGGAGTATCTTAATGTCTGTTCAAAGAAACTGCAACTAGTGCAGTTCATTTCAGCAGTGATTAAATTTATCAGCTGAGAACGTGTACCACTCTGTCCAGTCAGTAGTATCTATCGAAGCATATTTCGATATCAATCCAATACGGATGTGACTTGGCAACCAGCAATATTTCATATTTCCCAACTATCCAGCGAGTAATGTATACCGAGGCATATATCGATATTCCTATAGCATAATTCCATAAAGTCTTACCAAATGCTAGGAGTTTTATGTAATTTACTACCAGTTATCCAGCTAGTAATATTTACTTGCTTATTCAACCAAGAAATCAATGTGTCTTGCAGATATCATTCAGAAATTTTAACTCTCCAGGAGCATATTTCCAGTCATAGTGCCCTCGAATACTATCTTGTTGCAGCAGTAACGCATCTCTCCAGCAGTTCAAATACTGCTTCCCAAGGACTTGTCAAACTAGCACATAGATAGTCAATCGCTAGATACCCGCTTAATAGGTGCGTGGTAGCTCAGTCATTTATTGATGTAATCAAAACTGTAACATACAAACATAAGCAAACCAAATTAGTGTGTCGGATGGTTTTCCAACCATCGCTGGTTTCATTTTATTTTTAATACAAAATAAAAATGTCCATTGCTTCCTTGGTGCATCTAGTGTCGTTAAAAATTTAGGTTGTAAAATGTGATCTCAAAAGTCATAACATTTGTCTAAGTACCTCAATGATAATTAAATTACTGTCTAAATTATAAAAACACTTATGAAAACACAAAGTACTACACAATCTAGTTATGGTCACCGTCCCTCGTGTTGGTAACATAAAAATCATTATCGGTGTTCAACATACTCTGTTGGCAAAAATCAAAAACAAATCCAATAACTGCAAAATGCATGTAATGCAAACATCATATTTGTACTTGCAAGGCTTCGTTTAATTTGCAAAGTGTTTTCTCCTCCATTGCATAAGCTCGGTGTTTCCTGACCAAAACCAACCATATTTAGTGTTGTGTTAGTAAATTGGAAAAAATAAGAGCTTTTTTGTCGTCTGCGGTTGTCACATAAGCAACTTCTAAATTCAAAGCTCTGTTTTTTAAAAACAGTGTACTAACAATGTAATTACCATGTTGTACCATGACAATGTGATAACGCTAGTGACTGCGTCAATTTTGTATATAAATAAAACAGCAGGTCTAAAATGGCCACTTTGAGCAATTCATCAAAATGAATCATTTCATGAATTGCGAAGCTTAGCAATTCTGCAAATTTTGACATTGACGTTTCAACTCTAATTCAATTCATTTCGTGATTCATTTCCTGAATCACTTCTCATGTAAGTGTTGCTATAGTAATAAAATAAAAATAGATTTTATAATTTTAATATTTTTATTGATATTTATAATTCTACAGTTAATTTATGATAGTAAATCAACATTATTGGTTAGATAAACATATTTCACAAAAAAAATCGTAAAAGTACGCACGCTATGCAAAAATAAAGATTATTTTTACGCCTGGTAATAAGGTAAAGCAATTCACGAAAAGTAAGCCATTTTGCGACTCTCCGTCAAACAGCAGAATTGCCATGAAATGATTCATTTCATGAACTGCCAAAATGTGGCTATTTTAAGATTTGCAATGATTCATAATGTGATCATATTGTAATTCTTGCAAAGTGGCCATTTTAGATCCACAGGTCAATTGCGTAAACGATGGGTTCCGTGCCATCATCTATGAAAACCGCAAAAAACACGGTTGTTGTAAGACATACTCACATGACTAACGCAAAATCGGCGAGTCGAATTCGCGTTGAAAATGAGGGCACAACATTTTATTGATTTTTATTTTGTCAAATGATGATTATTTTGTTAAAATATTTACTAATATGAAGAAGCTCGAAAGTCGATAGCAAATGGGCGACGACGACGGCGAGACGCGACCCGTATAAGATTAGTCGCCATTTAGTGGCATTTTCTACCTCCTCCAGCGATAGATCTTTCACCGAAAATGATGTTCTTTTTACAAATATTTATTTTGTAAACCGGGTGTCAGTTTTTCATGTATACCTACATGATAAAGTAAAGACACTTTAGTATATTTGGAGAGAACGTTTCCAAACAAAATAAAAAAAGCATTTTATATAATAATTGGTCTCCGCGGCGCGAGACCAATTATTAATCTAAGGACCAGCAGGTCTAAAATGGCCACTTTGAGCAATTCATCAAAACGAATCATTTCGTGAATTGCGAAGCTTAGCAATTCTGCAAATTTTGACATTGACGTTATAACTCTAATTTAATTCATTACGTAATTCATTTCTTGAATCACTTCTTGTTTGAGTATTGCTATATTAATAAAATAAAAATAGATTTTAAATTTTTTATATTTTTATTGATATTTATAATTCTACAGTAAATTAATGATGGTAAATCAACATTATTGGTTAGAAAATCTTATTTAACTAAAAAAATCGTAAAAGTACGCACGCTATGCAAAATTAAAAATAATTTTTACGCCTGGCAATAAGGTAAAGCAATTCACGAAAAGTAAGCCATTTTGCTACTTTCCGTCAAACAGCAGAATTGCCATGAAATGATTCATTTCATGAACTGCCAAAATGTGGCTATTTTAAGATTTGCAATGATTCATAATATGATCATATTGTAATTCGTGCAAAGTGGCCATTTTAGATCCACAGGTATATATTACAGGTACTTAATGTAAACTAAAAAGACTAAATCGCGCAGTTGGAGTTTCTAAGGAATTGGAGCATATATACTACCTCCGACAGAACACCGTCGGAGCCGCGGTTCCCCAGGCATAACACCTTGCCTGGCGGGAAGTAATTCCCTTTGCGGCGCGAGAGCATAACACCATCGCTTTCCCAAAAGCAGTTTTTTTTGCGACCTCGACTTTTGCAGCCGTAAGCTTTCGAAACTATGAAGCGGTCCCATAAATTTTCGAAGCCGCGTGCTTCGCGACAGCGGATTTCGCACATAGGTAGGCAACCCATAACCATAGAGACGTAAAGATTCTTTTATGTATCGATCCTTATTGGAAATACTTTCAGTGGCGGGATTCACCACCATATCACGAGTACGCGCGGTATTGATCGGTAAATAGGAACTACTCGACCTCAGGGAGATCTATGTAGCCGGTTTTGAAAGAGATGCTAAATGAAGAGGTTAACATCAACCTATCTACTACCTACATAATTTGTAAAATCCGGACGAAGTCGTGACGGGCTGCTAGTTACATATAATATTGGTGCAATAAATATTTATTTTAGTACTAAACTCCGCCCTCCGCCTCTTTGTATCTTCATACATCTGCATGTAATCCTGTGATTAGGAGCCCGTTAGTCGGGCGCGACCCGCGTATGCGTAGCGAATGCGCGTGTCAAGCAATGGCGAGACGCGACCACTATTGGATTGATCGCCATATAGTGGATTTTTCTATCTTGAGCTCCTCCATGCTTCGGAAGGCACGTTAAGCCGTTGGTCTCGGTTGCTATCGATAGATAGCAGTCGTGAGGCTGTGTCAGACGCCTTAGGGTAGCCTGAAAAATTCTGACAGTGTTGGCCACTGACACGCTTCGTCTCATATTCCTGTTGATCTGGTTTCCCTGTAAAAGGGGTTACGGTGGTCGGACGGCAGTCGCTCCATTGTAATAACCAGTTCCGCCAAATTTAGGACCATGACTTACAGCGTGCCCTAGGCTCCGAAGCATAAGCTGACGACACAACTAGGAATACACGCTAGGATAGGATGTATATTGAACATTAGATATTCAATCACATGCAGACAAACAAATCGTAAGGCAAATGATTGACCGTCAGAGCGGAAATAACTTTATTTGGAGACACCATCTCTCCAAATAAATGTTAAGCTGGGATCTTCAAGTTGTTCCCAATACATGAATAGAAGTCGGTTAGCTAAATGATATTATTTTTTTATATTAAACATATCAGTTATGTCTACACAAAATGAATATTTGATCCGGTGAAAAGTGAAAAGTCATACCATGTCCATAATTGCCAGTTAAAGCTCCCTGCAACAACGTGTTTGGTGGCTCCAGAAAGTTATTTATCGGAGGCTCGGGCTCCGGGTCACCTAACTCGCACTTAACTTCAATATGCATGTGATGTGGCGGTGACGAATCTGAAATATATTTTATACTAAACTTTCTTCATACTTTAACACTATTGACCAATTCCACTTACAAACATTTTCAAATATATACCACCATGGTTACCATGGATACCACTGTGTTATTTTCCTCGCATGTTTAGTATAAAGCACTATGTATCATTGGGTAGAAAGTGCGATTTCTCACTCGGGCATATCCTCAGATGTGCTTTGGGCCTTAAACTATGCCCTCGTTAGTGATCGGTCACTTTCTTCCTTCGGTGAACAATCCATACTTCCATACTCCATATTATCCATACTAATATTATAAATGCGAAAGTCTGTCTGTGATGCTTTCACGGCCAAATCGCTGAAAATATTTTGATGTTTGGTATGTGTACGAGCTCACCTAGCACATTTCGCCGGCACGCGGCCGCATACATGCAGGTCGCGTGTCAGCTGTTTTTACTTTTCATTTTTATTTTTATTTGTTTATTTCGCTTACATTTACAATAATAATTACATTAGATGTCAGATTGTATTATATACTGTACATGTACCCTGTCAGGGTGTTGCGAATTTACAATTTTTTGTTACAACATAAAACATAAAGTACATTGCATAAGTATGTCATTTTCAAATAAATAATTAAATCCATCACCAATAGTAATAACTTCTATCATCAAAATAATTTCTAAGATCTAGGCATTCCTGTCGTCAAATAATTCAGTTACAGAGTAATAACACTTATTTACTAATCAATACAAATTGAGATACTATCGAGCAGCCGTCGAGAAAGGACCAGTCACACCCAAGTATCAAGATGTGACATTTATCAAGAACAATAAACCAGTTTACCATAGTACCACGTCACATATGACGTGGTCTTGTATCTCCACACCATCATCAACTTATCATCACTTCCTGTATGGTGTTATGGCTATCACCATGGCCTGCACCGTACAGTATGAATATAGTTTAAGACCCAGGGTCAAACATATGCTACTTTCTGACGCAGTCAGAGTTGCAAAATCTGTTCAGTGGTTTGCCCGTGAAAGCCAAACAAGTAACAGACAGACAAACAGAAAGACTTTCGCACTTATAATATTAGTATGGAAGTATAGATATTAGATATCCAATCATCCGAGATCCAGGCCAAAGAGTTCGTTCGTTTTCCATCTTGACCTGACTAAATAGGGACAGGTGTGTTAATAGTAGTTCATAACTGTATAGCGAATGTCAACGGTCAACTCATATTATCATCTTAACGGCCCAAAATTCTTGTTCAGTGTAATTTTATATTGTTTCATCATTATGACTAGTAACTGCCTCCGTGGTCCAGTGGTTAAAACGTTCGCCTTCGCCTTGGTTTCGATTCCCACGGGATGCATACTTTGTATAGTTGTCTCCAGCTCGGTTAAGATATTGAAGGCTTGAATCAACTGATTGTCTGATAATAAACATGATTCCGTGCTGGGAAAGCACGTTATGCCATTGATCCTGGCTGCCATCTGGTGGTCGTTAAATTAACCAAGTCAGAGGCCGAGAGGCGGTTCCGCACAACTCTGACACCGAAATGATGATGATTATGAATAGATTTTTTGATCACCAAATTTTTTATTAACTTTTTTACGTTAATACAACCACAGATACTTCCGTTTAACCCTTTTGCTACGGAAACCTAAAAAAAGAACCAGTAATCAATTGTCTAACCTTCTTGTCCATCTTCCACGGGCTCGGTTTTCATTTTGCGTACCTCATATTCAGGGTATTGATGATGCTCCTCCTTGACATTGACGTGGTCTATTCTTGGAGGTGCTGCAACATAGAATATTATAAAATGTTATTTATTGCCACACAATTACATCATCATCATCATTTTGTGTAGGTTACATTGTCAATCGACCATGTACACCCTGGTGTCAGAGTATTGGGAACCGCCTCTCGGCCTCTGACGTGGTTTTTTTACCAACCATCCAATGGCAATCCTTCCTAAACACGGAATCATCTCTATTATCAGACAATCAGGTGATTCAAGCGTGCAATGTCCAACCATACTGGAAATGCAATGTCTAACCATACTGGAAATAACTAAACGAAGTACGACGAAGTACGCTTCCCGTGGGAATCGAACCCACGATTCCCAGAGCGAAGGTTATTCTGGCCTTAACCACTGGACCATAGAGTCAGTTACAATAAACAAACAAAAGAAAAAAGAAAGAAAATTACAAAAAAATTTTGGCAAAGGAATGCCTCAGCTTGTGTCTTGTCTTTTATATCAATAAACTTTAAATGGTTGTTTGTGTGTAACACCTTTAACTCTAGAACTGCCAGATAGTTTAAAAAACATTTTACATGTGATTCCAGGTTCCTGAGATAGTTAATAGGGTACCGGGCTACCCGTGGTCACACCCTGGACATTACATACAACAGCTGCGAGCCCGATACCTATTACCACTATTACGATTCGGTGGCGTACGCACGCGCGTCAATGTGTGTGTTAGACGTAGGGTTTGGTTATTTACCGTATCTGTGACATCTTTTGTTTTGCACTCTTAAACTCTGCTGGTGAAGAGTGATATCTGTTTCAGGTGGGAGGGTGTGAGTGTATTCTGTACCGTAGTACTACTAATAATTCTATGCAGTGGCTTTGCATGCTTACTTAAATACACACACAGATACATGGCATGTGTGTACGATAGCTAGTGGTTTGATTAGGACATTGCAGGCTTGAATCACCTGATTGTCTGATAATAACAATGAATCCGTGCTTCGGAAGGCAATTTAACCTGTTTGCGCCGGCTGTTAACGACATCAGAAACCAAGAGGTTTAGGAAAACTGTTACCACCAGGTTGTAAAGAGTCGAATAACCATGTAACCCAGTCAATATGAATAAAATGAAAAATACCTTGTTCATTATCCTGCTCGGTTTCCATGTTAGTTTTGTGATCAGAATTTGACTCCATTTCCAGTCTATCACCAGGATATTTGTCTGTCATTTCTACTTACAGTGCTTTCACATCTGTAAAATACATTAAGCTAGTTAACATTTTATTAACCTAAAGAAAGCCTTTTATTTCTAGTTTTATAGTAATATTAAAATGATACAGTATTATTTAGAATTAGGAATTCGCATTTATTTATTTATTAAAACTTTATTGTACCACAAGAAAACCATACTTTTACGATAGGCGGACTTAATGCTAAATGCATTCTCTACCAGCCAACCATATGGAGAAACAGAAAATTAGTATGACGCAAAAAGTATACTAACTATATGTATAATAAATATTCTAAATTATAAAGCAACAAAGAACATGATAACACATTATCTCTCTGTCTCTCTCAATGGTTGAATGTTAGAAATTGCTCTTAGCATTAAGTCTGCCAATCGGAGAAAGTAATTTTTAAATTGTATTGGACTCAATGTTACATTGTCGGGTGGAGCCAAGTCCATTTACGCTTTCTAGAGAGCTGTCATAGCTAAAGATGAGCTTGCTCCACCTTAGACTTTCCCCATAAGGCTGGCATAGTCACGATGTTTGACTGAAGCCACTGAAAAAGGGATTAAAAAAAAACAACTTGTGGAAATTTAGTAATCATTTTAATAAATAAATAAACACAGGAAGTGTTTGCGAGTTTGTTTGAATAAAAGCCTTAAACACCACAGGCGGGAGAAATAGTGGAGAACACTTCAAAATAACAATGAATTTATCATTGTTTTTTAATTATTGTAGATAGATTACACTAGCAGCTTTAAGCTGATGCGTGTGTGTCTTTTTGTTGTTGAAGAATATTAAAGATTGATAAATAGATAATATAGGGATTTGCTATGTGGTATCTTTAGAATAGACCACTCCATGTCTGTCTGTAGACGACATAAATGACTAACATTACATACTAGTTATACTTCTAAGTATCCTTCTAGAAATTTATGGTGCTTCCACAAATACATTCAAATGAGGATTCATGTCAGACAGATCACAAAATGAACACTAATAAAATGTAGTTTCATAATGTCACAATTTGAATGCCAGAGATCCTTAGCAGTTGTAATTTGTAAACAAGCATTAAGTTTAAATATATAAATAATATAGTCTTCAAAGGCCACGCCTAAAAAGCCAGGATCATGTTACAAGCGTCACTGTAGGGGTCGGAGGTCATGATAGTTTGTGAGGTCAAATACTAAAAGGGCCGATTGACCTTGCAATTTCACTACAATGATAAATCGTGTAACCTTGGTTTTTAGCTGCATTTACTCAATAAAATATTCGAGAACCATCATAGTTACTGTGGATATGTGATATCATTAATGTGGTTGATTTTTTGAATCTTTTAATTTGTGTAATAAAAATGTAGGTCAAACATACTACTGTCAAATGTTAAAGTAAAGGTACGATAGAGATTCGTCTTACTTACATATCAATATACTTCATAAACACAATTGTTTGTCTAATTTCACAACACAATGAAAAAGAAATAGATTAATTAAAAATCCCAAAATCAATCAATCAACAAAGCAATGGATTAACTTGTTGTCAGATTTTTATTTTTTAATCTTTCAGGCAGGACACGATCACGTGGACGGCTCTGAATACAATTATTGAATGCATGTGCCTTACTGTCATGGTTGCCTTGATTCAAAATCATTGATCTAAATTTAAAAGGGATGCGCGCTTGTATACAATACACTGATGGCAGAAAATTTCACCTGAATGCATTTCGTTACCCCCTCGCTCTTTCTAACGCATGATGTGTTAGGGTGTGAATCTGGGTTTCCATCACAGTACTTGATAACAACCCCAAAAGTTGGAAAAAATTATAAACAGTTACGTAGCAATATAATCTTTATTTTGAGGTAGATTTTTATTAAAAAATGAAATATAATTATACTTGTTTTTGATATAGAAATATAAAGCCCAATTATATTAAGCAAACTGACATTTTTATTTTACTGTACGACTGTGGACGCTGGGTCAAATACGACTAAAATTTCACGGTGTATATATTATAGTAAAGCATGGGCTTTACTCTAATTTCAGATACTAAATAGTCTGTAGGTTTAAAATGGACACTACCATATTTTAGCATATAAAAAAATGGCATGTTGCAATTAACAACCATTTTTATCTATGTATATGTTGAGTTTGATGGGAATCTGAAAAAATATTTTATTCAAAATAAGCATGTGAAGTCAATAATATAAATACTAATTATTATTTATACCGTTATAACAAGCAATTGTCACCAAAATAAAGGAGGCGAGCTTTGCGCAGATCATCAAATATCAATAATAATAGGAGACGAAAATAGATGTTATCTTTAAAAGAAAACCCTAGCAACTAAATGATTATATGCACCCTAGTTCACTCCATTATGTAATGACCAAAATCGAAAAAATACTTTCAAATCACTTTTAAATATAACACTCCTTAGGTTATTCGGTCGCAAGGTTCAAAAACAATTGATAAGTATAAAATTCAAGGTTAAATCGATAAATTAAAGTATGATAAAATACTGCAAAATAAATCAGTTTATTGACCAACTTCATTTACAAAGTTAAGCACTTACTTCTGAAATATGATATTTCATCCTGGATGCCACACACTCTTGCAATCATCAACAATACACTGCACCACCATTTCTTTAAAATTATTACGAAATATTCCTCGTATTTTGTGAAAATAAAATATTCCGCCATTTTGGGCTGAAATACATTTAACACACGATGACACTTCGAATCTAGGTTTCCATACACAGCACTAGATAACAACCCCAAAAGTTGGAAAAAATAATAAACAATTACGTAGCAATAAAATTTTATTAAAAATTGAAAAGTAATTAAACTTGTTTTTGACATAGGTACCAATAAAGCCCAATTATATTATGCGCACTGACATTTTTATTGTACTTAATTACTTATTGTATTTCTGACTAGGCAAAATTTTTGAAGTGATTGTAATACTTTGAGGAAAGCAGGGCTTACACCCGTATTCTTAAACCTTCACTCAAACTCGACTCAACCTTACTTCACCTCATTGGTATGATTAGTTGTCACAAGCTTCCTTGACCTTAGATGATTTCTCATTAGAGGTGAGTATCGAACTGTCAAATATAAGGTTGATCGAGAGGTACCTTGAGGCGTCCTTGAAATGAAATAAAGTAGATAAAAAACGGGTTTTTGCCACTTTTGGTAGGCTATAAGTGGCAAAAACCCGTTTTTTATCTGTATTTAATTACTTCTTTTATTCTATTCTTTTGTAATTTTAAATTTGTGTGTTTAGAATTGTTATTATAACCTGTGACGTTCCTTATTGGAGTTTGCTCAAGCAACCAACTAAGAATATCGTTTTCAAGGAAAGTTCGAGGACTTCCTTAAGGCGCCCTCGAATGAGTTTGAGTGAAGGCCGTCCTTAAGGTTATGTTTAAGAATACGGGGGTTACTCCAGGTCAAATTTTCTGGGCTCAGCGTGTTGTATGCTTGCTTGGCTTCCACCTTTACCTTTAGTTCCATGTTCAAAATAAAACGGCCTTAGGGAACACGTATTCAGGGTTGCAAATTAAATTACAAACGCAAACAATCAGTTTAAGACAGTGACAGTGACGTTCGTCTGTAAACGTCTAGTTGGCGTCGGATCGGGAAGTTCTTATTCCTAAAGAAATATTCGGGTTCGGGAATTTCACAGGAATTTATTAGGAAATTTTTAAGAAAATTGAGAATAAATGATATTAATTCTATCTAAATTGAATATTATGACAATATATACAATGTCTGTTAAATTTTTTTAAGCGGTAAAATTCTATTGGCAGGTTTGTATTGTTTTGTGACTTATTTCACTACAATATTCCTAAATTTATTGTTTCTTCCATCCATTAAAAACGTATATTTATAAATATGTAGTTCGTCTAAACTCCTAACATCATTTCATAACTAGTTTCTTAAAATACCTCAAATTGAGAGGGTCGATATCCCGCCCCATAAGCGAATTCACCAAAATATTTAAAGATTAATTTTGATATATTTAAGTTTCTGTGAAGCAAATTTTGTTTTCGTTTAAGAATTTTTAATATAAGTTACTAAAAGGCTCTTACTATTTTCTTTAGGTATTGATCAATATAGTATTGTTTAATGCGTAATATAATTGTCCATCTTCTTGAGCATGTCATTATTATTCGTTGAAGATCTTTAAAATAATATTTAAAAGCAACATTTGCCAGTTAACGTGGCAATGCTGCCAGCCTTCTGGGCACTTTGCCATTGATGAACAGCGATGCTGAGGAATATATTAACACTTCCTAGCATCAGGTAGTGCCGAAATATTTTTAAATATTAGCTTATATGTTGTTGTAGTTTAGTTCATATTTCATTAGCCAGTTTAGTTTCAGTTTCTATTTTATGCAAAAACCATTGTATTTATTAACCAACCTGTAACTAAAACAGCTAACCAGTAACTAAAATGATGCATTTGTGTAATAATGATGATCGGGTGATATGATATGTTCGGTGAAACCGTACACAACCCTTGAATAAAATCTATACAAGTGAAAAAAGACAGTTAAATAAAACAACAAAATAAATGAGGCATGAATTTGGGGCATCCACACCATAAAATTATAAGTGGAAAAGTTTGTCTGTTATGCTTTCACAGCCAAACGGTTAAATTGATTTTGTTAAATTGAAATTTGTTATGAATGATCAAACTATTTTAATATGGTTTCATCACATTTATAACTTTTTTTATAATAGTAGTAGAATTTAATTTTAGAATAGAATAATTTTATTGATAGGTCCATCATTTACAGGAAAGGTTTAACAAGCGTCTTAATTTTCAATTTGTTTAAATAAACAATTTTAAATTACAGGTGCATTGTCTGTGGTCATGGATGACACATGTCCTCATGTAAGATGCAAGCCGGTATCGTCTTTGAGCATTCAGAAGACCGATCCAGATGTCCAAGGTATAAGTTGTAAGGGAACAAACAAAAAAAAAAAAATTAACCATTTCTAGTTTACCACTATAGAGTTTGAGAAATTTTCTGAATTTTTGGACAAGTATTTAAGGAGAAAAATTTCCACAATGACTAGTTGGAAGTGGCTTGCATCCATTTTTGAAAGAAAACTTTGATTTCTTTAAATTTAAAAAAATATTAGCACCTTACCTTTGTTACTAAAGAGACCCATCTTTTTTGGCCAGTTGTTATTATTGTGTTTATTAAGTAGACTAGCGGTTTCCCGCAGCTCCGCCTGCGTCAAAAAGTAGCCTATGTTTGACCCCGGGTCTTCAACTATTCATACCAAATTTCATCAAAATCCGTTTAGCAGTTTGATTGTGAAAGCGTATGGATTTACTTGGTATTATTATATAGTTATTTAATTATTATTTAGATTAACAGGGTAAATCTTCATAATAATTAAATGAAAAACTTTTTTTTAAATCTTAACAATATTGGCATTTTTTTTATTCTCTGCTATTAAAAAGCAAATCAAAGCAATTTTTTTTGTCGGGTGGCCACTTTTATAATATGCCCTATAGTCTACAGATTTATCTCATCCTACTAAGATTAAGAAATTAAGGACCTTTGCGAGCATTTCTATAAACTTTACTATTCTCCGTTGGACACCGTTTTGCAAAGTGGAACTAACCCACCTTCTCATTGAAATTGAGTTGGGTATTATATTTATTTATTTATTCTAATCCATATGCATTTTGAAGTTTGGAGAATTTATTGTCTTATCTTTTTTTAAAGTATGTGACTTTAAACGTTTTTGTAATTAAAATAATATTAGTGTTTTTATTAAAACATCAAATACTCAAAAGTATAGATTGAACTTGAAAAATATATAAAAGATAGTCAGTGTTTTTATTGATATGTATATTATTAATGTGAGAAGCTGCCATATTGACACCCGATTAAACAGCACCTGAGCTTTTTTTACATTGGGCACCTATCAATTTGTTTTGCAGGTGCCATTAAAGGAACACTTTATTTACATTTCAGCCAAAAAAAAAATCTTAACAATAGTAGTTGCTGATTTGCAGGTGCCATATTAACAATATATAAATCCTACAACGAAAAAACAGTGATAGGTGCCCTAAGTGGAAAAACTCAGGTGCCGCTAATACGGGTGCTCAATAGTATGGTTGCTCTGAGCAGAGCACGTTCTTTCATTCAGTTTATTTTTCAGGTGCTTCGGCCATTTTGTAAACTTTTAATCTGGGTATACTGCTCATTACTGTCACAGTGACGACTTTTACCCTCGTCACTTTTGAACAATTAAAACTTGAACAACAGAACATTCCATAAATAAGTCATTTCTGTTATTAAATATGAGTTGTAAATCGTATAGGACTTGTGGTGTCCCTCGTTGTAAAAATACAACAATAAAAACACCTAATAAGTTATTTGTGTCCGTTCCGAATGACAAAAAAGTAAGAAAAAAGTGGCTAGAATTGGCAAGGCGGGTTACAGTATCGCCCAATTGTAAACTTTACTTTTGTGAAGATCACTTCGACGTAAGTTTTTGTTTTGTTAATTCTAAAAAAAATTGTAGATTAGTCTTTTTTTGTTATCGCGCCATTTAGGGTGAGGCCAGACGAACGTAATTTTTTACGTCGTTTTTTAGTACTTTTGGTCGCGTAAATTCTGCTTTGTAGGATCTGTTGAGCAGCTGGCAGGCAGACGTGCGTAATTTATATAGTTGCTTTTTAACGCATGTTCAATACGATTTTCTCACCTCATTGAATTACGACCGTCTGTTTGAGATACGGCCTTACTAACCCATAACATATGATTGACTTTTGATTTTCAGTTGCCAAATGATATGGAGAATTATATGCGATATCATTTGATGGGATCAGTCTCACAGATCCGTATGAAACCGGGGTGTATGCCTACAAAATTTCAATGTCAAGCAGGTAGGAGTAATATAAAATCTAGGTCTAGAGAAGGGTCATATAGTCTCAAAAAACAAAGACAAACATTAATTGAAGACTGTGAAAAGTATTTAGCTGAAAGTTTTGTTTTTTCAAAACAGAAATTAAAAAAAACTTCATCTAAAGGAAAATTCGGAACTACAAGAGGTACAATATTTTCCTATTACAAAAGTCATTCGTTTTTTTATCTTACGATAGATACCAATACGATTGGTATTGGTATACATATCGGACTTTTTTAATCTCAGAAATTATTTTTTCGAGTTAGTTCTAGTTTGCAAAACGGTGTCCAAATACCTCATAAGTATAATAGGTACTGTATTTCAAAAATATTATAATTAAAATATTATTTACAAAACCGAAAACATTACATTAATTCTATTAACAAAAAATAACCTATGTTCAGCAAGTATATTTTTTTTTTAAATGCCCAATTTTCGATTACAGGGACATCAACAATCAAACATGAAATAGAAGTGGAATGTGAATTTGAAGAGAGTCCGAAAGATCAATCTATAGTTAAAACTGAGCCAATGGAGGAAGATGAAATAGGTATAAACATTGATATTTATTATTATTATGTATTTAAACGCCAAGGACCTGACAAAACAATGTAACGTAACTCGACGTTGTAACGGAGGACATGCGTGCTAATAGACTTACAATCAAGAATGCCGAAGACCGGGGGAAAATGGACGAGAAAAAGTAGGAAAGCGGACAGTTATACTTACCTCTCTCAATGAAAAATCATCTCAAGTCAAGGAAGCTTGTGACGACGAATCATACCAATGAGGTGGAATAAGGTTGAGTCGAGTTTGAGTGAAGGTTTGAGAACATGGGTGTAGTAAGGCCAAATACGAAACGGTTGATAATTTGCAATATTACCACAACCCGGACACTTCATACAGCGGCGAGCCTAATACCTATTACTACTACACCGATTTGGTCGTGACGCATCCGCGTCAATGTGTGGGTTTTTCGTAGGGTTGGTTATTTATCGTATCTATGTCATAGTCGTCGCAGCGGCCGCGCAGCAAAAGCGCGCAACCTTGCATTGTTTTGCTCTTGATTTTTACCCTAAATCTGCGCGGCTCGGTGCGGCATCTGTGTCGGTTGGGGAGGGTGTGAGTGTCCGTTTTTTATTTATTTATTTTATTTATTCTCAATAATCAATTCTCCAGATTACCGATTTAAAATAATCATAATTTACAGGTCCAGAATCTACGCATGAAACCGAGATAAAAATCGAATTTGAAGCATTTTCAGAACATGATATGCCACTACCGAGTTTGGAACCACAGTGTATACTGAAGACTGAGCCCTCGGAAGATATACAAGGTACTTTATTGATTACGGTACGTGCTTCGCTACGTATAAAGTGATAAATGAAGAACCGCTCAACCGATTTTGTGCAAACTTTACATAAACCATCTACTAAATAGTCCGAACAAAGCCTAAACATTTGGTTTGGATAGGTGAGCCCGTTCTTGACTTATAAAATTACAACGAAAAGTGGCTTTAATTTATATATATATAGATTTAAGCACTACCATATTACCAATCTGAAGACGTAGCGTGTGCCAAAGTTAACTGCCCTGCTAATGATACTTCTATATGTTCTTATTTCTGTGGGCGTCCTGCCAGTCGCGCGGAATTCGCGTCAGTTTAAACGGTCCTTTAACCATTGTATACTAATAGTTGTGTGAACAGTAGACTTCGCGAACTACCACCAAATACGAGATTTATTCATAAAACCGGTGCTATGAACTTCCCCCATTTAACCCCCTTTTGTTGAGTTATTTTACAGCACTTGTAGAGAACCCGACATGCGATGTTATTATCAAATAAGTATGAATACAATCCGTTTAATAATGTTGCCCAAACTTCGTCCATTTTGCCCTCATTTTTCACCCAATCAAATATGTCTCTCGACACAAAAATTTAAATGAATCAAGGAACACGTGTGTCAAGTTTCGTAACGATCCGTTCAGAAATGCGAATTCTAGCCGAGAACATAATTTTTTCCGTGCAAAAGCAAAATTTATCAGTCTCGAAATGGAGACTTCGCTTACTCTCAGTCAACTAGTTCATTTTGATAACAGAAACCGTCCCAGTTAAAATCAAAAGCGAGTTGAGCGAATCCGACCCCGAATACGATATTCCATTGGCTAGAACCAAAGTGGAACAGCCAATCAGAGTGAAGGAGGAGCCGGTCGAAAAAGGTAACTAAATCATATTGTGAATTGATCATTTCATGATGTGACCGACCATATCTGAAATGTGTGACATATTTCGCATGAAAATAGTTCGTAATCCAACAAAAATCCTCCGTTAACGAACAAAAATCATTCGATATCAATCCGGGAGTGCTATTTATGAAAAGTGTGACTCACGCAATATCGGCGTGTCGGTTCACTATCCATTTGCATAAAAAAATTAACCATAAAATATGTTGGCATATGGTAATTTAAACTTATAATTTGATATTTACGCATAATTTTTTTAACCACAACAAATTTAGTATAATTGTCTTAATCATAAATAAAATCAACATAATCATATTTAAGCATAAAATTAGAAGCATAACTTTATAAAGGCATAATAGTATAACCTTTTTTTTTTTTTGTTAACGGAGGGGAAATGCATTTACGCACTGAGTGTGGGACTCCCAGGCTGTGGGACTGCCTGGACTACCCACTAAAACCCCTCCGGCGTTTCCGCACCGGCTGTTGAGGGCGCCATGGGGTCACGTTAGCATTCTACCACGACGCCCTCCAGCCATGGCCTTTCGCCCCCCCCCCCCCAAATCGGGCAGTGGTCCATAAATGGACCATGCCCGTCCCCCAGACCCACATCCATTCGCCGTCTCATCATAGACGGCGGTGGAGTGGACTGTTGGCAGAAATTGGCCGACAGTCAACAAGACCCCGACTATCAGGGAGTTATTAACTGTCACCCAGGGTGCACCATCCCGAATCCCTTGTCAGCCCGCCCTCTCACCGGATCCTTGGGATCAAGTGAGAATGCAAAGCTTTCAAAGGACTGGGCACTCGAGGAGGTTCCCTGCCCTGCACCCCATAATAGTATAACCTAACCTACTTTTCTGATATCAAATCTTTTCTAATTTTCCTTTGTTTAACTATACACTATGCCTAAAAACATTGTACAAATGATAACTATGTATAAATATATTAGACCTTAATATAATTATGCAACAGTACATATACTGCCAAAAATCAATTATGTCCAAGTAATATTATGTCAAAAAAAGTATTAGTTGTGCCAAAACATTTTAGGAATAAGTACATTATGTCAACGAAAAGGATCCCCGGGGTGTTGAATAATTTTTGTTCGATAACGAAGGATTTTTGTTCGATATGTCATACATTTAAAAAAATAGGGCTTGGATCGTGATATGATCTGACCAGATCATCGAGCGTACATCATTTTGTGATATTATCAATAGTGTAGTGAATTATCGATTATCGATAGTCGGTCAAAAACAATAGTACACATAGTGACTCCATTCATGCAACCGAACAAATTTCCCCAAGGAACATAGCTCGAAACATGAAAAACAAATTTGGACTTCCCATCTTGGGGAAAGTTTTTCAGTTGCATGAATGGAGCCACTGGACGATGGGTCCAAAACGACTAAAATTTCACGGTGTATAAATAACAATACTATCGATATTATCAATAGAATCGAACAATCGATAGTATCGAATGTGTATGCGTGTATGCAATAGTCAGAATACTATCGATACAATTGTTATTTATCAATATTACATGCTATCGATAGGCCAATCGATATTATAGATGACTAGCAGCTTGTCTCGACTTCGTCCTAGCCTATAGCCTTCCTCGATAAATAGGCTATCGAACACTGAAAGAAATTTTGAAATCGGACTAGAAGTTCCTGAAATTAGCGCGTTCAAACAAACAAACTCTTCAGCTTTTTAATATTACATTAGTAACTATAGTATAGATTTTCGATCGCAACTATCGATATTCAAAGTATATGTAGTTCTGCAACACTATTATCAACTGATGCACGACTACATCACGACCTGGCCATACATCTTTAACTAGTAGAGGCGAAAATAGAAGTTGAATTTATGTTAGAATAAATGGTCACAATATTCCACTCAATTTATTTTTGTAATTCATAACTATTTCACTACCAGAAACTGAAAATACTAAAAAAAATTCTTTTAAATCCGTTCTTAAATAAATAAGTTATAATAAGGCTTTGAAATTCAGAAGTTCAGAAACTGTCAAAAAACAAGAAAAGGATGCACTGTGTATGCAGTGACGTCACTGCCACTTGGTTTCGTGCGTACAAAAGAGATAGCACGTTCGCACCACGCTCTCACTTTTCTTGAGTTAACTTTAAAATCCAATTACTGTCTTAATTAACAACCAATTTTGTTGTTATTTTCGAAATCGGTTACTTTTTTGTGTACATATTGTTCCGTATGCAAATATTGTCAAAGTATGAATTCAGTCAAGTAGCCTATCGCCATATAACCCGCTCAATATAAAACTAATATAGAAGATGGAACAATGTTTTATGGTTGTCACTTATTTAATGTTTATTACATTAGAAAATCAATTATTAACAGGTGATGATGGGGTTCAAAAACCAGAAACAATCGAACGGAAGTCGGATACAGTGGATTCAAGTAAAACTTCGACAGAACCAGCAGAAACTGGTGAGAAACACTTGTTTTATTTATTTTATTTTTAAAAAACGCTTTCGTAAAACTATTTGAAAATACACGTCGACAAAAAACATTCGAATGTATAGCCGGACCAGGAAAATAAAAACCCTGCATTGGCGTCGCTACTGATCGCCTTTAGGTGGCAACACGTTGTATGTGTCATGTCAACAACAAAATTGGCAATGTCATGATATCGGAATGTTACACGAGTGCCTAGATGCCAGTAAAAAAAAATTGTTCCAATATTTTCTCGATATATGGCGAAGGTTGCTATTTTATCGGTCGGGATATAACGTTTGTTAATGTCGATTATCCCAAAAAGCAGATTTACCACAGTAAGGAACTCACACAGGCGAGAAACCTTTCGGATGTATTGTATGTATGAAACAATTCGCCTCGAAATTTTCACTGAAAATAAATTTAGACACTTACACTAGCGAGAAACCAGGTTTCAGTCGGCGAAGTCAATTATTAAGGACTGATTTCACCAACATCGTTCCTATCCAAGAGTAAATAATCTGAGCCTAAAAAATACATTTTTATTCTAGAGACAATGTCCTTATACCGGAATTATACGTGAATTAACCGTATAACGAGAGTAAATTGCGTTATTATTCTTGGAATAGAACTTATCTGACTTTAACTTTGGTAAAATCGGCCCTAAGACATTTTAATACTTATACTGGCGTTAAATATCACGTATGTTAAAAATTGAGATAATTAATGGAGAAATGTCAATTGAAAACGCAGTTAATTTCTCATACAGCTGAGAAACCTTACGAGTGTAATATTTGTGGATATGAATTAGCACATGAAAGGAATTTGCAAAGGCATTTAAAGACTCACACAGGTGAGAAACCTTACGAGTGTAATGTATGTGACAAACGCTTCGCTATGAAAAACCAATTAAAAATGCATATTAATTTACATACTGGTGAGAAATCTTGATGTCAATCTTGTTTGCTTAGAAAACCATTTAAGGATTTACACTACACCTTACAAATGGGATCGAAAAAGTATTATTAAAAGTCATTTAAAAAGACATACTTATGGATTTTTTTTTCAATAAAGATGATGACAGACTACGAAAAATATAAAATAGACAGTTAGGTAAAGCACAGAAGTGGAAAGTTTATTTTGTTTTTTAATATTCTATCGTGCTATAGGCTAATCGCTAACGTAATAACTATATAAAATGTAGATGTGAACATACATACTCCAAAAATTAATTTTCCCATAAATATTAAATATAACTATATAAACGGACAAATCACATAGATTGAGGCCTCAATGTAAATCGACTTGTGTTATTGGAATACTATCATTAGATGGACATGATTTGTGTCATATCGTTCATGCAAAAGGCTTATTTAATCCCCTTTTTTACCTAAATACAAGCATATAAAACCTAAATCTTTACATATCCCTTAAGATGTTTAGAAGAAGAAATTTATTTTCAATGAGAAGTTATTGATAACGCACTAATTGGCGTGCAGGTGGCGCTTCTAACCGAGAAACAGAACGAGAAACAGATGAAAATTCGAGCGACAGAAACTACGACACTCGAAGGGATACAACACAAGCCGAAGGAAATTTCGAATGCGTATATTGTAACAAAATATTCGGTAGACTACCAAATTTGAAACTACATTTAAGAACACATACTGGCGAGAAACCTTACGAGTGTGATGTATGTAAAACACGGTTTAGCGATAGGAGGAATTTAAGAACACATTCGAGAAAACATACCGGTGAGAAACCTTTCGAATGTGATATTTGTCAAAGTCGGTTTGCGAGAAAGGCTCACATGCAACAACATAAAAGAACGCATACAGGTGAGAAACCGCACGTGTGTTTTATTTGCAAAAGTCGGTTCAGCGAAAAGAGTTCTTTGCACAGACATTTCAAAAAACAACATACTGTGACTGATGATGATCAACCTGTTCGGAAAAGAAGAAAAAACAAAAAGGCGAAAAAACGCGCGTTATCGGAAAAATTATAGCTTTTCAACGTGTTTAAAATTTCTAAGGAAATAGCTAAGGACGGTTGCACTTTAACTGAATTTCAAATGAAAACGAATGCGTCTTTCGTTTAGTTATTATGTCGCTTTTGACAGACTTCCGGGCAATAGAACACCCTGCTTTTTAGTCACAGATCAAAAGACTATTATACTATTTCTCACTTAAATTTGTAATCGATATGCCTTTTTTGTATATATATTTTTTTAGTTTATTTTTATGAAATAGGTTTTAAGTAATATTGATTTAGTTTTTTTTTCTTCTTTTGTAAATTATAATTCTACATGTATTTTGTTCTTAACTTTTTTTTTATTTGCACCTTATACATGTACCTGGAGGTATATACACTTAAACTGGAGTTTAAGTTTGAATAAAATAAAAAAAATAAGTAAGATTTTTAGTATGATCATTCCAGTACAAATAAGAGAATTTTTTATTATAATTTTTATGAGAGATATGTAAAAAATATGTCATTGTGCAAAATTGTATATAAAGTCTTTATATTATTTCAATTATGAATGATTTTGATAAATATTTATTCGATATTGACATGGCCTCATATTTTGTAGTATTCTATAATACGAATGTATTGGTGAAAATTTACATTAAGTTTTCATATCTGTGTGATTTGTCCTCACATTTTTTAACAATTACAACCTAAGTTGTAGAAATGTTCATTTTAATAATAAAATTTACACTGAAACCACATTAAAACTGCATTTTAATGATAATATTATCTGAAATATTTTCCTATTGCACTTTTCGACACGGAATCAACAAAGATCTACATAATGCGTTAATTACGTTTATATACAGTCACGTGCAATAACATATATACACATTGATTCTTAAGTCTTTGAAAATAGATAAAATTGAATACAATTGTATATGTGTTTTGGCTTGTGACTATACATAAATCCCACTGTAGAAATATTTATAAATGCGAAAGTCTCGCTTATTTTTGCCGAAATAAGGAACTGAATTTTAAAAACACTACTTTTTCACGTACCCAAATTCTATCACAAGTTGATTCAGTGCCATATTTAAAGTTATGAATCTTAATGTTAACTTTCATGTTTTCATTAGATGGTACAACGTTATAATATAATGATAAGCTGAAATCCTTGTGTCTCATAAACCCGTGTAATTTATCCTGTCCTAACTCACAGCACGCATTGGGAAACTGTAAGTGCTGTCAGTGTTTGTATAAAATAAATAAATAACAATAACTTTGTATGATTGTCAAGGCGTAACCAAGAAAGTTGGTTGGATATCTACTTTCGCATTTATGATATTAGTAGATAGTATTTTACATTTTTACATAAAATATCGTTTATACAACTATTCACTATCACTCAATAGACGCCAGGACGCCATTTCAGGACAGTCGCCCATACTCCAATTTAGCTATCGCCGCATAAAAATTGATTGAATGAATGAAAACTTTATTGCATGATTTACATACATAGAAACAAATACAGCACTGAATCCAATTAACATAAAAAAAATGAGACTTGACTATCTCTGTTTAACCCAAAGGTTGACTGTTAGATAATGCTTTCAGCCTTAAGTTCGCCTATTGTGCTATACAATTGTATTTTGTACAATAAAGTTAAAATAAATGAGTACTGTACGGTTTCGGTTGTAAAGGCGGACTTATCGCTAAAGCAACCTCTCTCAGCCAACCTAATGGTAGAAAGGAGCAGAGAATAATAAAACTTTATTGTTATATTTAGTGACCAGCTCAAACTTCTGCCGCATGGTTTCACAGGTGTTAAGTAAAAATTAACGTGCAGGTGACGCGGGTCAGGCGCCAGAATCAAAGCGGACACAAGCTGAGAAAAAGCCCAGGAAACCACGCCAGCCCCGCAATCAAAAGAAAACCGGTGAGGGCCTACACGAATGCGATGTTTGTCATAAAAAATTTAATGAATTGTGTAATTTAATAGCCCATTATTCGAAACATACTGATGAGAAACTACATATATGTAAAATTTGTCAACGACAGTTCACGCGTAGAAGTAACTTAAAAACACATTTGAGACTCCACACAGGGGAAAATTTGTACGAATGTAATGTATGTCAAAGTAGGTTTACTTCTAAAAGCAAGCTGGAATTGCACGAGAAGAGACATACTGGTGAGAAACCTTTTGAGTGTGATTTATGTAAAAGTAGATTTGCTGATAAGTGCACGTTGAAACGCCATTTCAGAACGCATACTGGCGAAAAACCTTTTGAATGTGACGTGTGTCATATTCGGTTTTCTGAAAGGACAAGTTTGCATGCACACTTGACTATACATACTGGTGAGAAACCTTTCAAATGTAATGTTTGTCGAAAACGGTTTTCTCGTAAAGGAAATTTGCAGACTCATGTAAGAAGGCATACGGGCGAAAAACCTTTTGAATGTGGTGTTTGTAAAAATAGGTTTACTGAAAAAAGTACGTTGATAAGGCATGAACGAACCCATACCGGCGAGAAACCTTACGAATGTAATGTTTGTTTGAGCCGATTCACGTTGAAGACGAAATTAAAACGACATTTGAAAAAACATAGTGTAGATTAGAATCTCTGATAGAGCTAGTTTTTTTTCACTTGTTTGAAAGGCCATAATGTGTACAAATCTTGAAATCGTAAAGTTCCCGTCGTTAATAGTCCTAATGTTTTGGGGATAACAAAGAAACCTAAATAATAAAGTAAGACGCAATGATCGGAAACTTGGTTAAAATTAACCAGCAAATTTTTTTTTACCCAGCTCTAAAATACTAAAAAAATATGTAAGTAGAGCTATCTACCGTGCCTTTATAGTAAACAACCGTCGTAAATAGTTTCAAAACGAGTTCTAAAACATTTTGGTTTTATACCAGAGTTTTTAACCGTTTCAATTTACTTACTGCGGCCTATCACTACGGGTACGGGTTTAGATTTCAGTCATTAAACTGAAATGTACAAATGTTGGACTTAATAATGATACATAGTATTCTTTACTAGTCAGACGCTTGAGGCGCACACATAATTTCAAGTTACAACGCTCAGTCCGCTGGCAAAGAATTTGTTAACAGTACTAACGTACAGAAAGGACACTCACACCCTCCCACTCGAAACAGATACCGCACCTCACTGCGCACATTTTGGGTAAAAATCGAGAGCAAAACAAGGATGTCGCGACGGCCGCCCGGCCACTGCGACGACTATGACACACACAGTAAACCAACCAACCCTACGGCCTACATACGCGACCGAATCTTAGTAATAGGTGTGCCGCTAATGTGGTTTCTTTCCGGCGGCCAATCGCGCTTATTTATACGTTGCCACCATGAAATTCGACTAACCGATTATGTCCAATGAATGTCATTTGTTTGAAGAATATCATTCGATGATTTTGAGTGTGTCATCAAATCTTAAAAATAGCCTCGTCGTGTTATTAACGTTAAGAATTCGCGTAATTGGCCTTTAGATGTCAGTCCACAGAATTAAGATTAGTGCCATTTTGCGGGCCAGTTAAGCCTCTCGAATCTTATTATATCGAGGCATAACTATGGCACGCAGGTAACGTACACCTGTAACTTGTAACTAATCTTATTTCTATGGTAATAACAAGCTTAACGTTCTAATTAAATTTTGTAAAAACGTTTTACGCCAATAGTTAAAAAATGTACTTAAATCACAATTATGTTGTTTTCTAGTATAGTTCCTATTTATTTGTAGAATATAATGCTCATAGTATAAGTACCTACTTTGTTACTCCTACAAGTATAAATGGGAAAATGTGAAAATTACAAAAAAAGGCTTGATTTTTTTTTCTGGTAGCAAAGAGGTTCCTAGTCATCTGAAAAAGATGTCAGATTTTATGAATCCAATCAATAAAAAAATATTATAAATTGACATAATATTTATTCATTTAATAAATATAACAATTAATTAATAAAAAAATTACCATGTCCGTCTGCGTGGACTATTCCTTTGCCTCCTTCGCTCGTGGTACGAGAATAGAAAAAAAAAGTCAATTATATCAATAGTTTTTTTGAATTTTCATCTATCCATAATACTTAATGATGCCACAGATAAAGTATCTTGAATCTCATATAACTGAATTTGATAATAATTAATGCAGGCTGCAATTATTTTGCATGTAAGTGTACAGAAATGAAATGACTGATCAATAAAATACTTATAAAATGCTGATGAGTTTTGGTTTATTCCACTTAACACCTTTTTTTTTTTTTTAGTAGCGACTGGACTACCCACTAAAACCCCTACGGCGTTTTTGCACCGGCTGTTGAAGGCGCCATGGGGTCGCGTTAGCATTATACCACGACGCCCTCCAACCATAGCCTTTCGGCCCCGTCCTTTGGCCATTCGGCCACCCCCCAAAATCGGACAGTGGCCCATAAATGGACCACGCCCGTCCCCCAGACCCACATCCATTCGCCGTCTCATCATAGACGGCGGTGGAGTGGACTGTTGGCAGAAATTGGCCGACAGTCAACAAGACCCCGACTACCAGGGAGTTATTAACTGTCACCCAGGGTGCACCGTCCCGAATCCCTTGTCAGCCCGCCCTCTCACCGGATCCGTGGAATCAAATGAGAACGCAAAGCTTTCAAAGGACCGGGCACTCGAGGAGGTTCCCTGCCCTGCACCCCCCACTTGATACACGGGGGTTAACTTATTCCACATTTTATGTGTCCTTAAATCACCAGGGTGATTTAATTAATAACCACTGGCCTTGTAATATAAAGCAAATGTAATATAAACTTTCAATAAAAAGCAATGTGAAAGTCGAGAGAAAATTTCGATATGCCATCAAAATCTATTGATCAGCTGACAGAATTTTGCATGCAAGGTTTAAATTTTTTTCTCGATTTTTACAGTTTTTTTTTCATTTTTAATCTATTCTGTAACAGAAATAATACATAGGCTTGAATAATAAGATGGCGGCGATATTCTTTTGCGAAATGATAAATAAGAATAAATAATTCTGTTACCATATAAAACAACTAATCTTCTTCATCCAAGCTGTACTTTCCTAGTTGTGTCTGAAGCGTAAGCTGAAGAAGGGTACGCTGTAAGTCATGGTACTAGATTTGGCGGCTCTGGTTATTACAATGGAGCAACTGCTGATTGACCTTCAAACCCCTTTTTACAAAGAAACCAGACCAACAGGAACATGACCCGAGATGTGTTAATCAAAGATTCTAACGATTGTCATCTATTGATAATGACCGGGACCAACCGCCTTCCAAAGCACCGAGGAGCTCGATATAGAAAATTCTACTAAATGGCAACCAATCCAATACGGGTCGGGGTAATAAAACAACAAATACTTCCCACCATTTATTTTCTGCAAATTAACAAACTCTTTGATCACCGATTTTTGCAAATTTAACATATCTCTTACATATGTACTGTTAAAAGTAGAAAAAGTACACCGTATATGAGTATCTTTTAGTTGCGTCAATATTTCACTATTCAAATGTTCATCACACATGCGTGCACCTTTTGGCACATACAAATTTTTCTTATACAATATATCTCTTCTAGCCGTTGTATGAATTGTATTTAAATTCTTACTAAAACAATTTTTTATAATACAAATATTATTATTACATTCCAATCGCGTATAACCAGGTATTTCTATTGTTTGGATATGTGACACACTCCCGTCTATAATTGGGTATTGTTTGTTATTTTGGATAGTTTTTGTGGTGTCTGTACTTTCGCTGGCACTGTCTTGTTTGGAATGCCACTTTCGGTGCCACGCGAATCCTTGTTTGACGCAAGTCCAACAAATTCTATCCGTTTCGTTGAGCTGTGAAAACAGATTTTTCGTTTATTTTAAACATATGGTTATTTGTAAAACATTAACCAAAGTCACATAATTATCAATAGTGCTAACGTACAGAACGGACCACCGGGACCACGGAGTATTTACAAAGAGGAGATGCCGTTTGAAATGGCGCAGTGATGTGATCATTGGCGCCTCGCCGACACAAATGTGGGCGGAGCTTGTCACTACTCGTTCAAAAGCGTACCGAGAAACAGATCGCGAGCTCCTAAGTGCATCACGACTTTCCACGGCTTTTTTACAAATTTAGCATTGAATAATTGGTTTCTGTTAAACTTCGACGTACTAGTGACATCTATTGACAAGTACTTGATAATTTGTAAATAACGTAGTAGTACTGCTACTTTCCGTAAGATGGATATCATTATGGTTGGAGCCACGGCCGAAACCAAGCACCCCGCACGTCTGCCTTCCGCCCCGTGTAGCTGCACAAATACTTTCTAACAAAACGCTTATTACGGCATCTCCTCTTTGTAATTGCTCCGTGGAACGGACACTCGCACCCGAAACAGATACCGCACTACGGTAAATAACCAACCCTACGAGTAATAAAGGTGTAATAGTAATAGGTATCGGGCTCGCCGCTGTTTTATGCAGTGTATTTTTTTTTTAGTAAAATGAACCTTATTCCTACCAGCGGATAACAAATCCAGCGTTTTTGGAATTTTATTGTTCACTAAATTGTAATATGAGCAATAAAGAGATGTTGTATTGTATTGTACATACATATTAATGAATAAAAAAAAAAAAGAAATGGCTAATTGATAAAGCTTTGTATACAGTTAGTGAATATTTCTTGACTTTTAATTTATTACTTTTAATAATGATTGATTGATTACAATAACTGTTTTGCATGCCAGTGTCTGTTGAAATGTGAGAAACCTGCCATTTTTGATATCTACCTACATATTTATGTTCCACATTTAATAGCAAAATAAATTTTGTATTTGTATTATTCATCATCATCCTAGCGTGTATTCCTAGTTGCGTCGTCAGCTTACATTCGGAGCCTAGGGTGCGCTGTAAGTCATGCTCCTAGATTTGGCGGAACTGGTTATTACAATGGAGCGACTGCCGGCTGATCTCCGTAACCCTTTTTACAGGGAAACCAGACCAACAGGAACATGATCCGAGGTGTGTTAGTGGCCAACACTGTCAGAATTTTTCAGGCTGCCCTAAGGCATCTGACACAGCCTCACGACTGCTATCTATCGATAACAACCGGGACCAACGACTTCCTTCCGAAGCACGGAGGAGCTCAAGATAGAAAAAGCCACCAAATGGCGACCAATCCAATAGTGGTCGCTTGACACGTGCATTCGCTACGGATACGCGGGTCTCGTTCGACTAACCAGCTCCTCAATTTGTATTTGTATTGTTACTTACCTCAATAGAATCGTCGATTAATTTAATATACTCCAAGACGAAAGTGTTCTTCTCAATAAATTTAGGCGAAAGCAAATAATAATTTCGATTTGCGTGTCTCGTTATCGTGTTTCGGCAAATTATACATTGGGCACTGTCCGCTGTAAATAAATAAAAAATCTATACTATCTTCTATAGACTTTGTTTATTTGAACGCGCTTATCTCGAGAACCACTGGTCCGATTTAAACAATTATTTCAGTGTTGGATAGCCTATTTATTGAGGAAGGCTATATATATAGACTGAACGAAGTTGGTACGGGCTGCTACTGCTAGTAAGTATATGCAGGATGACTTTTTAATAGTGTCCGACCGAAAGTTCGGTTTCGGTTTCGGCCGAGTTTCGGCCAAAAATCAAGTTTCGGCGGCAGTTTCGGTTTCGGCCAAAATTGGCCGAAACTTTTGCCGAAACCGAAACTGATTTCGGAAGTTGTCGTGTACGCTCGCCTAACTTCGTTTCTCGCGGCACAACGCTTTGGCGGATGCTGGCGGACCTGTTCGGGAATTGTTGTACGACTTTTTAAGTATGAGTATTAATAATACGAAAAACCAAAAAAGTAACCCTATATATAAGATATTTAGAAGTTTTTATTTTAATGTTTATAGTAAGTACAAATACAAACCAAAGTATTAATTAGTCAGATTTAAAAATACCAATACTTATAGTACCTTTTAATGAAACAGTAACAATTAGTGATTTGATTATTGTTAACTGATAAACATTTTGCTATGAGAACTTAATTGAAAAAATAAGAAATATATATATATATTTTTTAATATTATATTAGGTTAATAAATGATTACAACAAACTTAATATATGTACCGTGTTTCCATTTCATGTCCTAATTAATGCAAAATAGCGGGTAAAATGCACCAAATTTCAGTATTTTAATTTTGGAATTTTATGAAACCGAAACCGAAACTGATGCCACGGCCGAATATTCAGTTTCGGTTTCGGTCGGAAAAGCAGTTTCGGTCGGACTATACTTTTTAAACACCAGCCATATTAAAAAGAAAGTGAAAACTAAGCATTTTTTTCTAGATCTATAACAATACGATACAAATCCTGGATCAAATATATATATAGAGAGAAAATATATAAATAGATATATAGGGATATAGATAAATAGATATATACAAATTCACGCATGCTTGTGTTATGGGATACTAATTATTTGTTTATTTATAAATCTTTATTGTACTACAAGTAAAAAAATACTTTTACAATTGGGTATTTTACTGATATTTATTTAATCATATTAATATTTTTAGTACCCAAAAAATTAATAAGAAAGAATTTTTGTAATCCATTCAAAAATAAATAAGATAAAAGCCTTTGAAATTCGGAGTAGCAGCCCGTACCAACTTCGTTCAGTCTATATATAGCCTTCCTCAATAAATAGGCTATCCAACACTGAAAGAATTTTTCAAAACCAAGAAAAGGATGCACTGTGTGCAGTGACGTCACTGCCACTTAATTTCTCGCGTACAAATGAGATAGCAATAAGTACGTTACTCCCACTTTTTATCATAAGAAAATTTTAAATGCTAATTACTGTTAATTAACAATAAATTTTGTTGCTATTTTTAGAATCGGTTACTTTTTTTTAGTGAATATTTTGTTTAGTATAACAATATTAACAAAGTGTGTTTTTTTTAAGTTGATATGTCCAGTTTAAGATATTCACTGCTTACCAGTGCTGTCAATATTTTCTTCACTTTTCACTTCCGAATGTTTTTTTAAGAAAGGGTCATATTCTGGGTCGGATTCATACTCGCACTTAATTTCTACTTCATCATGGTCGTCCGATTCTTCTTTAATTTCATATAATTTTTCTTGGAGGTCATCCGATTCTACTTCGGGGTTATCCGATTTAACTTCAGGGTCATCCGATTTCACATCAGGGTCATCCGATTCTACTTCCGGGTCATCCGATTTCACATCAGGGTCATCCGATTCTACTTCCGGGTCATCCGATTTCATTTCAGGGTCATCAGATTCGTCTTCGGGGTCATCCGATTCTACTTCGGTGTCATCCGATTCTTCTTGGAGGTCATCTGTCAAGGATATGATTTATGTTAAAGATAAAATAAAATTTTATTAATTAAGATACCTAATAAAAATATTGAAAAGCTGGATAGGCTAGGGATTACTAGGTAACATTTCCGAAAAAATAGAATAAGTTCTCATAATAAATCAAACCGATTTAGAAATTTTTTTGCTATTTTTGAAAAGTGTAACTCAAGCGAAATTTTGTTCAATATCCAAGGATTTTTGACCTTACATTATTATTTTATTATTTATTATTCATAAACAAAATACATTGCATTCGATTATTACAAAATAAATTATAATTCTATAATCTAGCTAGGTACATGTCATGTCAATACTTAAAAGAAAACAAAATACAGTCATCAAAGCTATAGCAACACTTCTCCAGTAACAATGTTTATAGGAGGAGACTTCTAAATTTGGACAATTTCTTCTCTGTATTTAGTTCTAAAGGCAATTTATTAAATAAAAGTACAGTCTGCATATATATCATACATTTAAAAAAAAACACACCACAGATGCTATTTTTGAAATCTATGACTCAACTAAAAACAGGCGAGTTGAATGATTATCGTTCGATTTCGAAGGATTGAAATATTTGCTCCTTGTAGCGCCATTCATTATCAGAGAACTAACTATTTTTCTTATGCAATAGGATTCCATAATAAAACCTTACCGTCATCTGTTTCATCACTACTTGTATCTACTTGTATTGAAGACTCTTCAGCTTGCCTTTGATCGCTACTAGAATTCCTTCTTGACCTTTTTAGAGATTCTGCAAATAAATAAAATAAAACTCAAATATCGACTGTAGAAAATAGCGCTATCAAGTTTATGCTATAGTATAGACACAGAATACATAATAGAACAAAAGACACGCTTTTGACATCTCCGGTGTTGCAGGCGTATATAGGCCACGGTAACCATTTACCATCAGGTGGGCCTGTTTGCCTACTTAGTAGTATAAAAAAAAATTGGAATGATTAATAGTACCAACATACAGAACGGACACTCACACCCTCCCACCCGAAACAGATACCGCACCGAGGCAAGCAGATTTAGGGTAAAAATCGAGACCAAATAATGCAAGGTGCAAATAGCAAAATAAATGATTCTGATTCTGATTCTGAAGGATAAATAACTAATCGTACGAGCAACATATACATAGACGTGTGTTGTGTGTGCGCACGCGACTGAATCGTAGTAGTGGTAAAAGGTATCGCGCACGCCGCTGTCTGTGTACGAAGTGTTGCCGATTATGTCGAACGAAAATCATTCGACTCACCCATTTATTTTGTGTGATACGTACTTTTAAAAAATAGCACATCTGGTTTGTAGTGTCAGATTTTTGTAGCGGAAAAATTCTAGGTTACACAATAGTTTACATTAACAGTTCTAATAATAAGATAATGAACTTTACATATACCTAATACTTCAGTGATTGATCTTTTCCGACTCGTTTTCTCTTGAGGTCTGTAATGAAACAAGATTATTTACAATTAGATAGTAATTTGAAAAAGAAAAATTCTGAAAAAAATTAGCCATACTGTTTTTATTTTTTATTTTGACATACTCAGTGTCACTCTCACAGTAAATACAAATCTAATGATAAATCTCAAGCTAAAATCCATTGAGCCATTCAGGCGGCAGAGCGTGCCAAACAATTATACATACATACCAACATATACATATACTCTTAAAAAACATAACCCTCCTACTGGCGCAGTCGGGTAAAAACAAGGATTAAGGATAAGAATTAAATGTCTTAAATAAATAGATAGCACATTCATTTATATCAAGTGGGTTACATAGTCAATCAATCCTGTGCACCTTTTGTCAGAGTTTTTCGAAATGGCCTTTTGGCCCCTGACGTCGTTCCATAACAACCACCTAAAGGCAGCTGGGACCAACAGCTTAGTGTGACTTCCTAAACACGGAATCATCATTATTATCAGACATTCAGGTGATATAACCCTGCAATTATGACATTGCAGACTTGAATCACCTGATTGTCTGATATTTTTTTTTTTATTAACCCTCCATCTGCAATCAGCGATTTTGCGCTTTAAGCAGGTTTGTTCGATGCACTGTATTGTTTGGAGTGAGTCCTCCAGTGAGTGACTCTACTCATTGCTTGTACATGGAAAAATGTGTTTTCGTTTTAACCGCTTTCTATAAGCTTGCATTGTCAGGTTGGCAGCCAGTTCGTTAGGGTGGACCTCCAGTTTCCCCTGATATTTTTCTAAAGCCAGCTTTATCTCTTCACCGACTGTGTTGACCTGCAGTTCCCTATGTATCTCAGCGTTGGTGATAAACCACGGCACATTACTTATCGTTCTCAATATTATGTTTTGCATTCTCTGTATGATAGAGAGGTTTGAATTACTGCAACTTCTTTACAATTGGATGCCATAGGTCCACGTCGGCTTGATTGTCTGATAATAATGATAATTTCATTCTATAGAAGGCACAATAAGCTGTTGGTCCGACCTGCCATTTGGTGGTTATTACGTAACCAGGTCAGAGGCCGAAAGACGGTTTTGAATAACTCTGACACCAAGGTGTTCAGGGTCTATCGACCAAACTTACAGAATTACCTAAAAACAGTGGTTTTTTCAAACTCCCTTTCAACTTGTAGAGCTGTATTCGGAGTCAGAAGAAGTTTAGCTAATGTTGGCGAATTTTTTATCAACCCGTATGTGTTTTCTTCTATTTTCTCCTTGTGTTTGTCTCTGGCACTGTTGTATCGGAGTTTCGCATCACATTTCATTATCGGCTTCTCATTCATTAACTTCCACTTGTGGTAATTTGACAAATCTTCTTGTAGCTGAAAATGAATACATATATTAGTACTATTATAGTCAATTAGGGTAATTGTGAATAATCATGTACATAAATAAAAGTTAGGCAACACTTTCGCTGACTATCAACAGTATAAGAGCTGTTAACAATGATTTCGTATGACAGTGCCCAACAAGTAACCGAGAAAGTTGGTGCATTTCCATGTATGTAGCAGCTAATATAGCTTGGCGATCTTGAAGTTTGGAGAGTTTATAAAATTGTCCAATCAATAGCAGTGGAATATGTGTACAGCATATCCATACTTTAATATCATAAGTGCAAAAGTCTGTCTGTTACACTCTTACAATACAATACAATACAAAAACTCTTTATTGCACAACAAGGATACATTGTTAAATACAAGCAGTTACAAGAAAAATAACCTTGCGCAAAGGCGGCCTTATCGCAATAGCTCTTACAACCAAATCGCTGAAGTATTTTGATTAAATTTGGTATGAATATAGTTGATGACCCCGGGGTCAAACATCGGATACCTTTTGACACAGGCCTAGTTGAGAAAATCAGCTAGTATTCTATAATCTGTGCAAGTGATAGGATATAATATGATTTGGCTACAAAATAATCCAAATTAACTTTTTGTTGAACCTAAATAAAAAAAAAAATAATAATAATAAATAAAAAAAAAAATGATATATGGAATACTTACGTCAATATGGTCTTCACATGTAAACATTGTTTGTGTTTTTCTATACAAAACATTAACTTTGTTACACCATTTTTCTCTTAGTCTATAGTGTATTTGAACAAACACCTTATCAGGAGTGATTTCTTTAGTATTAGGGCATGTTGGTATAAAACATTGCAGTCCTCTGGGATTAACGGCCATAATTACCACAAACTATAAAGAGATACTGATGATTACAAAATGATGTATGTCCCTGTTTTGGCGCCTTTGGAGCAAAATCAAATATAGATAGGTTATTAGTGTTCGAAAATGTTTTGAATTACCTGCTGGATGGATAACTTCAAGGCATTTGTTTGCCTCAATAGTAAATCAGTTATTTATTTTTTAAAATAACATATTTTTTTGATTGGTGTCGCGTGGCGTGAGACCAATTAATAGTCTAATAGAAATGTTGCACTAAAGAAAATTTTATTTTATCACAAACTATTTAGATATTTTAACAGTAATGCCCAACACACATTTCTAGATTTTAACAGTGAAATTACAAAGAAAACCTAACTATACTACAAACCAGCAGAATCAATCAAATGGTCACCACAAACTAAAGTAAGGTCAATTTAATAGGTCCCATTTGACATCTGTCAATCTTAGTCTCATAGTGAAGTGACTTGTTAATTGAATACCGAGAAATATCGATACAAACTCGAAATCGATACTGATTTGGTATTATACTTTTAAAGAAATATGAATAAAAAACAAACTGTTGTAATATTAATTTAATACAAGTAAATAACTGTACATACTTCAATCAAATATCAATCCCTGTGTATATGTAATAATTTATTTTTTAAATGAAATGACATAATTTAGTTTAAAAATCATTTTATTCAGTGGAACTACAGCTATTATCAGTGTCATCATCATCACTACTGTCCGCACTTACAGATATAATCAACTCATTTTCGATGATATTGTCAATTTTAATATCGCGTTCAAAATCACTTTCGATGATTTTCTTTGTTTTTTCAACAACCTTTTTCCAATCTTCTACAGAGACACTGTCACATGCATTTTTTAACAGCGTAAGCATTTTTCCTGTGCTGAAAGGTGGCTCGGTGTTATTTCGTGCTGCATGACCCTTTATTTGTGCCCAAATAAGCTCGATGGCATTATACTGGCAGTGGCAAGGAGGCAATCGAATCACTTCGTGTCCATGCTCTAGGGCTAGTTCGTCGATAACATAGCGTGGCTTGGACGACATAGTTGTATGCACTAAATTCATTAGCTCGACTTTTAATAAATTTGGATTAACTTCCACACCATGTCTTTCGAGCCACGAAGCTATTTCATTCTTTTTATTGGCTTGAGTTGGTGGTTTGTCAACCTGTACCGAATGGTAAGGAGCATTGTCCATTATAATTTTTGAGGGGTTTTCTAGGCTAAGAAGTAGTTTTACAAACCATTCTTTAAAAACATCAAAGTTCATTTCTTCGTGATAGTCACCTGTTGATTTGGATGCAAATGCTAGGAGGCAATCTGGAATAAATCCTTGTGAAGCTTTTTACATAGGGATACTACGTATATGGTCACAACACAATGGACATGTCAGGTCAGCCTGATTGACTGATTGTCACTGTCAGTTTTGTCTTTTGTGTTACTGTCAATGTCAAATGCCTAGTCAATCACTGTCAAAGTCACTTTTACTTTACTGTAGTTTTTTTTTGTTTGTATATTTGACATTGACAAGCATTAGTTACAAATTAAAAGTATGTATAAAGTAGCCATTGCTTGCTTTAATTTGTTTGTAAGCTAGCGTGTGGCGTGAAATTCTTGAATTCTTGTTAAAAATTAAAAATAATCCAAAGTGAATACAATACTACCGTTAGAATTAAAAAAATACAAAGTAAGTACCTATGTAATTGAAGCTAGTTCTCTACCTAGTTAATTTAATTGCTTTAGACATACTAATGATGATTTTCAGGTATTAATTAATAACAACTGACACGACAGCTTTGGGTCCCGAAGACATGAATCGTGAAATAGGAATTATTTCTGAGACCAACATTAAGATCAAGTCTGAACTAGATATTGAAGAAGGTATTCTTTTCTTTTTTTAACATTGCTTTTTTATTTAACTAGCTCAAAAAGCCTATGTTTGACCCCTTATTCAATTTTCCGAAAGGTTGCCTGGAAGAAACTGCTATTGCGAATTTTGCGCAAGGTTTTTTTTTCTTGTAATTGTTTGTATTTGACATTGTATCTTTGTTGTGCAATAAAGAGTTTTGTATTATATTTTATTGTATATTCATACCAAATTTCATCAAAATCCATACAACGGTTTGGCCGTGAAAGCCAGAAAGACAGACAGACTTTTGCATTTATTATTAGTATGGATATGGATTATATGACAAAATAAAACTGACAAATAATCATTTTATCTTCACTTTACTTGCCCTTGATTACATGAACTTTAACTAAAATATGTCTAGGCCCTTTCTCTCTTATCAATAATTTAATTTGACATGAAAGAACGAGACAGAATATATTTTAGACTAGGCTTAACAAATTTTCATGAATTAGGGGGATAAACTTTACAGATGCACCACAGTTCATTCAAACTGAAGTCAAAATTGAGCATGAGTCGGATTCAGAAGACAACATTCCTTTGAACAAGTGTATTAAACAGGAATATGAGGTGAAGATAGAGCCAGAAGAAGATACGAAAGAAGGTATTTGCTTATTAATTTTTGTAGATGTCGTGTCTAGTGTTGAAAACGGCAAAAATTAAATTTTACTGAAATGAATTATACGGTCTGGATATTTAAAAATCTTTAAATGAAATAATGTTTATTACGGTTTACAGTAAAATTTTTGAATAATTATGCATAAAATAAATAAGAAATATTGCAATATGTCTTTATTGCCCACATCTGGGAAATCTAAATTACAACACTGTTTACAATATAGAGCAAAGCCGGAATTATTGTTAAGCAATCTCTTCCAGTCAACCAATAATCGCATTAAAAACCATATTAAAATAATTTTAATTTTCTTTTTACAGATGGCTCTCTAAAAACACTGTCAGTGGAAGTGAAGTGCGAATACGAACCTGATTCAGAATGTGATGTCCCGTTAGCAAGTGACTACATGCAGTGCATAGTTGAAACTGACCACGAAAATGACAAAGAAGGTATAATTTATTTTAAGCTTAAGGTCAGTTTAGACTGACCAGTGCTGGCAATCCAGTAGCATTTATGGATACGAAATTTACCCACACACACAAACAATTTACAGTGCGGAATTTCGCCGCGATGCCGGCATATAAAAGAATGATATAACAAATGTAGCCACGGGGCAGGCGAAATGTGGAGTAGTAGCGATTAGTGCACTGACATAAATACATTTGTATTTCTTTTAGTCGCTGGTGGGGCATCGCGGCGAAATTCGCCGTGGCGAATTGCCCCGTGGCCAGGCTGTTAGAGTCCATGAACACGTCTACATAGACAAATTCAATACTGGATAGTCAGCACTAGATCCATCTAAATCATCCTTATAGCTGGTTTATGCAGATCCAGCGCTGACTTTCAGGGACACAAAATTTTTCTACAAAAACAAACTATTTATTTACATATTTAAACAATTGTTAGTTGTGTAAGTACATTTCGTGGTCATGAAAGCTACTGGACTCAGGTCAGCACTGGATCTATGGACTGGACCACGTTTTTGTGCAATTTTGCATATCTAAGGGATGGTTTAGACGAATCCAGTGCTGACAATCCAGTAGCATTCATGGACAAGTAATTTACCCACACACAAAAAAAATTGTGTCCATGAGTGCGTCTGCATAGACAAATTTGGTACAGGATTGCTTTCACTGGATATGTGTAAACAACTTAAGATCCAGAACAATTTTAGGTTGCCAACATGCTCTGACGGGGAACGAACTTAGAACCTGCAAAATAGTGTTAACCAATACCACTGAGGCTGTCGAAGTTCGAGTTTATTTGTTATACACCTGTTGTGTATATAGGTAGATAAATTGAAAAGGATAACATGCAAAATCATTTTTCAAATCGGACTTAAACAATTTTTTAATTTTTTAATATGGCTTTTACTTTCGTATTTAGCCAGTAATAAGTAAAAATTATTGAACAAAGTTGTTTAGTCAAGCTAGTCTAAAGTCAAGTCAGAGTCTAGTCGAGTCAGAACAATCTGGTTAAGTAAAGTGGTAGAAAAACTGCTCTTAGTGATTTCCAGGAGCTTTTGGCAACAAGCAAGAAAATCACATCAATAGAACACTGTATCACTTTTCAACACTCATGCTTGTTCTCGAACACTTGCGAATAGTAATTCACCATAATTATACACATAGAAAAGCACAAATTTTGGAAAATACAGCGCCGAATCTCCTTTTTACAGCTTCCCGCCAAAAGCCCGACCTAAAGTTCCAAAGTTATATGTGTTCAATCAAAATCTTTAGTTTTTGATAGTAATTACAAAAAAAAAAAAAAAATTGCTCAGGTTTGGTAATTCAGAAATCATTTTCCTTTCACGACCGTTTAAGGTCTCCCTCCCGTACTCTGTACAGTATTTATTTCCGAGTATACTAAGCTCTTTATTCTCAACATTGCAGGTACTCCTCCCGCCAAAAAACCGAAAGCCGCTCCAATCAATCAACAAAAAAATAAAAGGAAAAGAAAGAAACGCGTAAAAACCGTCGAAAATCCGGAAAACATTGAAGCTTCAAAGGTTTATTACGAATGCGATTCGTGCGATTTTAAATGTGTAACCAACGCGTCGTTAGAAAGACATACAAGAGTGCATGATGTAGGTAGAGCGTTTCAATGTGACTATTGCCAATGGAGGTTCTCGGAAAATGGTCACTTAAAAAGACATTTGAAAACTCACACCGGCGAGAAGCCATTCGTATGCGAAATATGTCAGCGTCGGTTTAGTTTAGCAGCTAATTTAAAAAGGCATATAAAGATTCACACGGGTGAAAAACCATTTCAATGTAATTATTGTCAGTTAAAATTCGCGCAGAGTAACGACTTGAAGAGACATGTTAGAGCGCACACTGGCGGGAGACCGTACGAGTGTAATATATGTCTAAAAAGATTTTTACGCAAAAACTATTTGAGATATCATTTGAAATTACATGACGTATGAAAAGTGAAATATAAACAATTTATTTAAATAAACAGGATACAGAGTAAATTACGTTACATAACAGTGGTGTCTCTTACAATAGACCCGTGAGACGAATATTGCATATTCATTAGTATAAAGCGGGTTCTGGTCAATTGACCCTTGAATGAAGTTTATTTGCAATAAACACCTTTGAACCCTGGTGTCAGACTTGTTCGGGACCATGGAGTAATTATAAAGAGGAGATGCCATAATAAGCGTTTTGTAAGAAAGCGTTTGTGAGGCTACACGGGGCGGAAGGCAGACGTGCGGGGTGCTTGGTTTCGACCATGGCTCCAATCATAGAGCACGAGCAATCACAAGCTCCGCCCACTGCGGTGTCGGCGAGGCGCCAATGATTACGTCACTGCGCCATTTTAAATGGCATCTCCTCTTTGTAATTACTCCATGTTCGGGACCGCCTCTCGGTCTCTGCCGTGGTTCTTTTAGATGGGAGCTTGGACCTAACGCTGTGCCTTCCGGAGCACGGAATCATCAAGATTATTAGACAATCAGTTGATTCAAGCCTGCAATGTCCTAACCAAATTTTTTGTAAATAGTGATAAGAAGTATTATATCAAATAGCATATTTTTATGCTGACCACAAATTTATACTATATGATGTTTTTACTGAAATCTATACATATGTATAATAAAATTGTAACAAGTCGATGTTTGTACATTGAAGATTTTTATGATAAAACAATATGAGGGGTCATTATTGGACCAACAGAAGCCAAAACAATCATGTTTCAATAAAATAATTTTAATGTAAAAGTAGTTTCTTTGATAGATTTAAACAATCTTTCTCGCGATTATTTTTTTATGATATCTATCTATACTACGATATATACTAATTTCAAAATCTTTACTAATATTATAAAGCTGTAGAGTTTGTTTGTTTGAACGCGCTAATATTAGGAACTACTGGTCCGATTTTCTTGTGTTGGATAGCCTGTTTATCGAGGAAGGCTAAAGGCCGAGCAAAGTCAGGACGGGCTGCTAGTATACTAACAATAATAAATCAGAAGAGTTTGTTTTTACGCTCATAACTTGAGATCTTCTGGAAAAGAAAAATGCTTTCTGCATGCATAGCCCGACCAGGAAAAAAAGCAACCTTCGCCATATTGCGGAAAAATATTGGAACTAATTTCTTTTACTGGCAACTAAGCATTCACGTAACATTCCGTCATCTCAATGTCATCTGCCAAAAAGAGACAGTAGTGGACGTTGTTTTTTTGTGATTATTTTCTACGATTTATTTAACAAAATAGCAATAATAATTCATAGTTGTGAGAGAAAAGTGATATAGAAGATGTTATCGTGTTTTACGCGAATAAAAACGAAGAATTGATTTCTATTTAATTCAATGTCATTGTCAATTTTGTTGTGGACATGACACTAAAACATGTTGCCAGCTAAAAGAAATCACGCCAATGCAGGGTTTTTATTTTCCTGGTCGGGCTATAATAACCTAATTCTTTGAGTAGGCTATAGGCACAATAGGCTAATCTACTCAATTTATTTTCATGATACATATCAAAAATATCAGTACCAGTTGATGATAAATCCATAGTAGTCCTGTCACAAGCGTGTAAACACATTGGATCTTAATTCATTGAAATAAGGTTTAAAATTGAATACAATAGGCTACTTGACTCATTTTTTAAAATATTTCATATCACAAATTTGAGTCCGTGAATTCGAAAACAGAAAGGATTTTTTGTATCCTTTCAATATTAAATAAGTTATAAGCCTTTGAAATCCTGTGGAAGGGGAAACTGTCAAGAAACAAGAAAAGGACGCACTTAATGGTGAGTGACGTCACTGCCACTTGATTTCGTACGTACAAAAGAGATAGCAAGACGTCCCCACCACGCTCCCACTTTTCTTCATTAGAAAACTTTGAATGCTAATTACTGCTTTAATTAATTACCAATTTTGTTGTTGTTTTCGAAGTCTGTTACTTTTTAGTGTATGTATTGATTCGTATCAATTTTTTGAAAAATTTAAACACAATCATGTAGCCTATTGTATATGTGTTAATGCCTGCTATCTATTAAAAACATGAATCTACGTTAATTAATTACAGGAGCAGTAATTGACCAGAAACCTGAAATCAAGAAAGAAAAGCAACCAGATGAAAATTCAAGTGTCAAGACACAAATACAACCACCTCAATCCAGCGAAGGGCCTAGTTGTCCTTATGTTTCTCAAGTCAATAGTGACTTAGAATTAGACCTAACAATGTATTCCGGCGAGAAACCTTTCAAATGTAACGTTTGTGAACGACGGTTTAAGGTGAAAGAAAAATTGACAAGGCATTTTCGGACACACACCGGGGAAAGGCCTTTCGAATGTAGAATTTGTAAAAAGCGATTTGGGGAACATGGCAGCTTGCAAACGCATTTGAGGACCCACACAGGCGAGAAACCTTACGAATGTGATATATGCCATAACAGATTTACTATACAAAGTAATTTAAAAGCTCATTTAAGAACTCACACTGGCGTAAAACCATACGAATGCAATGTGTGTAATAGTCGGTTCACGCAAAAAGTTCATTTGGTAGGTCATATGAGAATTCACACTGGTGAGAAACCTTACGCGTGTGATATTTGCGATAAAAGGTTCAAAGATGGCAGTAAGTTAAAGAATCATAAAAGGGTGCATACAGGTGAGAAACCTTTCGAATGTAATGTATGTCATAATCGTTTTAGCGGGAAGTTGACGTTGAAATCTCATTTAAGAACACATACTGGTGAGAAACCTTACGAATGTCACATTTGCGATAAACGGTTTACTCAAAGAAGCAATTTAAGGATTCATTTAATATCACATAGCGGCGAGAAATCATATAAATGTGATATTTGTCATAGTGCGTTCACGCGCAATAGTACATTACAAAAACATTTAAAGACTCATTAGTTTTATCCTACGGCATTAGGTTAGTAAGTATTAATTTTTTTATCTAATTAGATGGCAACTATTGAGAAATCAATTTACCGCTCACGTGTCCCCTTAAAATACGTCGATTGTCCGCACACTTTTAGTGCGCCGTCGTGCGGTAGCAAGCGCGCGCTTGATATTTTTTTACTAGTAAAATACCAAACGTATCCTCGAAATATATTTACCAAAACGAAGCTAGTTTAATGTACATTACAATAAATAAAAAACATGATATACTTATTCTTCATCATTTACGAGAAAGCAGGTACGTAAGACACACGGACACTGATAGCGTTTGGTCACTTTAATATTTTTTCTGAACAGATGCCTGACCTTCGACACAAATGATTTTTTTTCTATTAAGCTTGTTAATTACGGCTATTTATGGGAAGCTTTTTAGTTCCTCTGGTTTGAAATTTGTTACCAATTTTTTACTTCAATGTCGCTATTTAGGCTTCCTAACTAATTAGGTCCGATTGACCTTCAAACAATTTTTATATTGTTTCAGTAAGGTAAAAAAATAACTTAAATTGAACCATTACAAATCCATATCTATACCAATATAATAAGTGCGAAAGTCTGTCTGTCAGTCTCTTTGTCTATTACGCTTCGTTTTCACGGCCAAACCGCTAAAAGGAATTTGATGGAATTTGTTATGAATATAGTTGAAGACCCGGAGTCAAACATTGGTTACTTTTTGACACAGACAGAGGTGCGAGAAATAGCTAGTAAATTATATATTTGACTTCTTGCGAAGGCCTTTATAATAGGCTACTTGACTGTATTCATATTTGGGCAATATTTGCACACTAAAATGTAACAGATTTCGGAAACAACAACAAAATTGGTTGATTTTTAAGGAATTAATTGGATTTTAAAGTTATATCTCAAGACGAAAAGTGGGACGTATTGGAGACGTCTTGCTATTTTTTTTGTACGCACGAAACCAAGTGGCAGTGCATCCTTTTCTTGTTTTTTGACTGTTTCCCCTTCCACCGAATTTTAAAGGCTTTTAACTTATTTATTTAGGAACGGATTTTAAAAAATCTTTCTGTTTTCAGTTTCTGGTAGTGAAATGTTTGGTATGAATGATAAAAATAAATAGAGAAGAATACCCATTTATTCGCTTGTAGCATGTATTTCATTTACTGTGCGATAGTGTTATATTTTTTTTAGTTATGTTCTTAAACACTCTGAAGCCTGTGCATTATTTTGTAATAGGGCCCTTATAATTGCCTCTAAACGCAGGCTAAAAACGAGATGGCGCAATACAAGGCTTAAGGTGACATATCGCTTGCTCACTCGTTTCTGCCATTAGAGATGATGATAGTAAGGCACTAGGTTTATACATTGGAACTCTACGGTTCCTAAGCGCTCTACATATTTATAAATAATTATTATTGTTTTTTTATAATATAAGGTTTACTGATTAAAAATATATTTCTGTCTGGACGTTTTTTATTTTAAGTTCCGTACACAAAGTGTAGAACCACATTAACTACGAAGCCTATAATTTACGATGTATTGGTAAACGCTGACTTTAGTCTTCAAGAAAAATACAGAATGGAGGCAGAGAGAATTTTGTCGATGAGTTTTTATTCAAAGTAGCCTTGATAAACTGTAGTCGTTCATTTATTGACCAAGTAAGTGAGAAATAAACTGTCTGCACTGCACATAATATTGGATCGAAAGTTCTGACTGTGGGTGCAAATAGTCTTGTTTGAAAAAAATTGATTAAAACAGAGTCTCCATGCTAATTTGCAGAAGTAATGTCTTGTTTAACATATTAAGTCCATGACTCGAACATAGAACCTCCTCATTTTTTGAAGTCGGTTAAAAACAAAAATAGTAAATTCGGTTATCTGTCACTGTCAATTCTGTCAATGCCTTCCTTTCTTCCACCACTGTTTGTGTTTGACAAGCCAACCAAGCTGGCTTATTATTTTTATTCATAGCTAAATAGTAAATACATTTCGTTTACATCGATGTTAGCGAGCTAATTTTTTGTTTTTGTACTGTGTACACACACTTCATAATTTTTCTGTCAAGATAAACAAAGCGTCCAAGATGCCTAAAAATGGTGATGTGTGCCGGATATGTCTTGCAGTAAACGTCCAAATGAACCCTATAACAGACAGTCCTGTCCAGATTGTGTATGAAAAACTCACAAATGCTTCAGTAAGTTCGAATCTAGTTTTTGGAGATAAAACAATGTGATCTAGCTATCAGACTATGCGTAAAGAATTTTTGTAATACAGCAAAAGCTTTCAGAGTAAAAGTAATTATTAAACAAGCAAAACATTGGGCAAGTATCAGTAGTTGACAAACGGGGATCAAAGAAATATCATTTTCCTTATAAAAGGTTTACTTTAAAAGCCACTGTCTATAAAATGAAATATTACATTCTTGACTACTATGACACATTTACCTGTAATATTAAGTTTATTTTTGAAACCCCTCATGTACTATGTGATCAAATTAAATTTAAACAAACTTCAATAGCTTTGTAAAGGTAAAAAACTCAGTGTTAAATGACTCCTGAAAACTTAAATAATAATTTGGTGTTTTCAGCTTGTTTCAGATGAACGGCAACCAGCTACAGCATGTTACATCTGCTACGCTCGACTAAAAAATAGTTATAAGTTGATGCTAACTGCCACTAAAGCACAGGATGTGTTTACAGATATATTGAAAAGATATGCTGAGGTAAACTCATATATGTTAAATTGATTTAGATCAGGCATTATGTTGCGGGAGTTAACACATACCAAATTATCTTCCACCAGTTAGTTTATGTTCACCTACAGTTTTTTGTTAGTCCCAACATGTTTGCCACCAATATTTTGCACATGTGACACGTGTTTCGCCTCTACCCGAGGCAATTAACCAAGCTGTTAATACTTTGTTAATTTATGAATGGCACAAAACCATCATACCGGTTCACACCACCTATCAAAAGAGACCCAGAAAAAATTTTCAACCCCCCATTGAAAATTCTGCCAGCTTTCCTAAGAAACAATAAAATATAGCCAAAATTTGAAATAATTTTGAAATATGTTATTCAAAAAGTATAAGATTAGAAAACATGTAAAATTAATTAATATCTATGATTATTATAGATTATTTTTGTCATGGCAGTTTTCCCCCTGAACTTAATAGTTTATGTAATTGGCTAGTCAACTAAAAAATAAATTGTGTATATTATCTATTTTATTGATAGAATAGACTATTTCGAAGATACAATTTAAACAAAAAAATTCTTAAAATTATATTTATTTTGTTATTTAATTTTAAAGATTTTATAGTGATGACGTCACGCAGCTATAATGGCCATTTCGAACTGCAAGAAAGCAAAAATTACTAAGGTATTAAAAAATATATATGTCAGTGTCAAATGTCAAAGTCAAGATGGACTGCGGGCCGCGAGTTGGTTTCTTGTTTGTTTACAATCGCCAAATATTTAGGTACCCCATTTCTCATATCTATTGTATATTGGCCTGTTTATTGGACGGATTGAACATCTGATTTTTCAATAATTGGACACCGCTTCTTCATTAAAATGTATGAATGAATGTAATTAGGTTATGTTTACTTGAACAGAGATGACATTTGACATGGGTGACAAGTACGTGAAGCGCTTAGTCAGCGCTACCAAACAAAAAATATTTATTCACTACGCTGTGCTGCCAACCTAAAAAATTAAATGTGAATAGCCGGAAGTTATCCGGCTACGTCATACGTCAACCTTGCTAAAAAATGAAAGTCATTGGGTTTTCTGCGATTTTAAAAAAAAATACTTGCTTATCTAAAGATCTGATTAATGTAATCTGTTCCCTAAGCCTATTCCTCGAAATGGTTTACGAATTGGACATTTTCATGAAAAAGTTTACTAGCCAATTGTAAGTTGAAACACTACATGATTAAGCACATAGTTTCAACAAAAAGAAGCAAAATCAAGAGGGTCAAATTGTCTTAAAAAGCCCAATTGTTACCTACATGAAAATTCGTGAAATGCCGTTCATTGGAAAGAGAAGTGTTTCAGATTTATCTTCTAGACTATGATCAATGCGATTTTGCACCTAGCTGCCCGTTTATTTTCGGAAAACTAGACAATTTGGAGTCCCGAAGCTCTTTCGGGGACACTGGAACAGTGAACTGCAAATAGGGACAGTCTCGTTGAAAACGGGACATATGGTTACATTAACCATTACACAACAACAACCAATTGGCAAAAAGTTGACAAAATGTGCTTATCCAAAGATACTTAAAAGAAAGGATATTTTTATTCCGAATACAGATGGGTTGACGTTTTCAGTGGAGGACACATTTCACACATTGCCAGTGGCGTGCATATTATTGTCTACCTTGTCCAGTGGTACTTTTTGTTTTATTTTTGTTTTATTCTTTTTTTAACCAAAAAAATATAAGTAATTTTTTATTAATCTTACAAAACATTCATAAACAATATTATTATAGGTATTACGTATCTAAAGAAAGTAATAAGTAAGTAAACGGAATTGTTTTGCCTACCCTATAAAAGATTTCTATGCACGTCACTGCACATTGCAGATAATAAACTAAGGAAAAATAACCATAACACCACAGTTATTGTTAATTAACTCTGTTGTTTTAGGTCACAGTACAGTCAGTCTTACAGGCAGATCCCCAAACAATCAATTTGTTTGGAAAGCTGATTGTTTCCAATGCAGAGCTAATTGACACTACACCTGTTGCAAATGTCATCAAAAGTGATGACGATGTGAAGGAAGAATTGGAAAATGAGGAATTTCAGGGTATGAATTGAAAAAAGCTGTTTTATATTTATTACTAGCAGCCCGTCTGGACTTTGATATAGACTATCCAACACTGTAAGGATTTTTTTAAATCGGACCAGTAGTTCTTGAGATATCCACATTCAAACAAACAAGCTTTTCAGCTTTATAATATTAGTATAGATAACAGATTTAGATTATCCTACCTATTTATACTTCTTTACTAATATTATAAATGCAAAAGTCTGTCCGTCTGTTACGCTTTGAAGGCTAAAACTCTAGACCGATTTTGATGAAACTTTGTATGGATGTAGATATATGAAGGCCCGGGGTTAAACATAGGCTACTTTTACACGCTAGTACTACGGCTAGTATTATATATTATTACTTTTAAAAGTGTTTTGATGTGTGAAAACCCAAATACAATGTAGTGCAGTTGGGTAGTTTTTTACCTCTTCTTTTTAGCAAACTGACTAATTATATTTGTGAAGACGAAACTTTACAAACAACAGACAAAGGTGAAAATAGTTTGTTTAATCTAAGGCTTTTTTCAGAGTTTTCAGAGCAATTGCAATCAGAAAATGACGTCATTGATGAAAACACGGCTTCAGAAGAAATGTGCGGTTCGGAAATCTACGAGAAAGTAAATAAAATTGAGATAGAAGAAGGTATGTTTGTTGTTGAATTGCCACTCTCTTGCTGAATAATAATTTTTTTTTGGTTCAATAAAATGTATTTGTATTGTATCAGATTCTCAACAATTGACATCTGGGCACAATGATGGATCTGATTCAGACGGTGACGTCCCTCTGGCCAGGGTACAATCGCAGTCAACTATATTGAAGATGGAAGATATTCCTATGGATATCCACGAAGGTATGTCTATTTAAGTGGTAGTCAACTTGTGTGTATAAATTTAACAGCTGGGCTCTTTTGGTGGAGTATTTCCATTCTGTCCTAACCCTTGCCAGTTCTTTAATTTTTAGATACGACGCGAGGTTTACTTTCTCCTTTATTTGCTATATGTAACTGTGCCTTGCTCTACCTGGACCCCTTTTTCCTTCTATTATGTTCCTCATTAACTCATCGTGTCGTATTAAATGTCCCAACAAGATTTCCTCTTCTGTTTTCGATAGATCTTAAAATGCTCCTCTCTTCTCCTACTTTAATTAACACTTCTTCCTCTGCAATACGTTCTGTCCAGCTTTTTTTTATCCATTCCACGCCAGCACCACATTTCTCAAACGCTTCCAACTTGTTCTTTTTTTTTCATCGAAGTCCTACCCCCATATTCTCAAAACGTTTGCTCAAACTCGACTCAACCTTACTCCAACTCATTGGTATGATTAGTCGTCACTGGCTTCCTTGACATAAGGAGATTCCTCATTGGAGGTGAGTATCGAACTGTCAAATATAAGGTTGGTCGAGAGGTGCCTTGAGGCGTCCTTGAAATGAAACAAGTGGTTGGTTATAAATCAGTTTTTTTTTCCACTTTTGACTAAGTATCCATTGCTTTATTTTATTTTTTACTCTATTCTTTTGTAATTTTATTTTTTTGTGTTTAGAATTGTTATTATAACCTACTAGCTGTTTCCCGCAGCTCCACCTGCGGTATATAGCCTATGTTACTCAGGGTGAATGTAGCTTTCCAATGGTGAAAGAATTTTTGAAATCGGCACAGTAGTTTTTGAGTTTATTCATTACAAACATACACACAAAAATACAAATCTTTCCTCTTTATAATATTAGTGTAGATGACGTTCCTCATTGGAGTTTGCTCATGCAACCAACTAAGAATATCGTTTTCAAGGAAAGTTCGAGGACTTTCTTGAGGCGCCCTCCAATGAGTTTGAGTGAAGGTCGTCCTTAAGGTTATGTTTAAGAATATTCTCTGTGGTCTCTGTGGTGTGTGTAATGTATGTCTTTGACCTTCTCCAAGAATCAGACTATCATCGTATATCAGTTCTAAAGTTATAAGCGTATAAACATATTCGGTACTGTTGTAAAATTGAGCGCTGAGTCGACGTTTTTGAGATTTATAATATACTAGCGGCTCGGTACGTGCTTCGCTACGTATAAAGTGATAAATGAAGAACCGCTCGATCGATTTTGTGCAAACTTCACCGAACAAAGCCTAAATATTTGGTTTGGATAGGTGAGCCCGTTCTTGAGTTATAAAATTACAACGCAAAGTGGCATTGATTTTTATATATATATAACAAGACCAAGGTGTGGTCGATTGACAATGTAAACTACTCGAAATGATGATGATGAGTTTAATATATAGAAATATAGATAGATAATTGTTTCGTATGTTTACGCGATTGTTAGACATTAAATAAAACCGTATTAGATAAGTTTAAACATTCAAATGAATTTTTGTATAGATGGTGTCACTGCGAAAAAAACGGTGAAACGGAAACGAACCAAAACAAAATCAATCAAAAAAAATGAAGATGTTTGCCGAGATGCACCACCAAAAGAAGGTAAAAACATACAAATTTATTTTTTGAGGACATTGCTGGCTTGAAAAACCTGATCCCACCAAAAACATTTTCATGTAAAAATGTTGCCAAGACGAGTCTACATAGCTTACCCTGTGAAAAAGTTATCAGATCTCGTATAAAGCCAAGCTCTAAAGACTACACTCTCTAAACCTACAAGCTCTACACTACACCTTAATCAAAATCTATGAAAAAGTGGTCAGATCTCATGTAGAGCCAAGATTCTTGATCTATGCGCCCTTACTTTACCAGGCCTAACTTCACATACTCTACATTTTAGTCAAAACGTGTGGCTTGGCCGTTTTATTTCACACACGATGAACGAATGCCTATAAAATCTTCGTGACGGTAGCAAAACGGCCAAGCATCACGTTTTGACTAAAGAATTTTGATGATCAGTGAGTGTATCAGTGACCAAAATCGGGGGTTTTTAGACATTAATAAAATTTAAAGTATAATAGCTACGACATACAAACGTTGTATGTTTAATGATTGTACTGGTGTCATTATATCTTGAAATTTTTAACTATTTAGCATCATCCAAACCAAAGTTATGAGAGTTCAAAAAAACGACGAAACGTTTCAAGAAAAGGTAGGTAGTGCCCTTGCGCTCCGCTTGGATCGTCTTGGCGGGGGCACTCCCGAGCCCGCAGATAACAAGACCAAGGTGTACATGGTCGATTGACAATGTAACATACTCGAAATGATGATGATGAGTATAATATATAGAAATATAGATAGATAATTGTTTCGTATGTTTACGCGATTGTTAGACATTAAATAAAAACCGTATTAGATAAGTTTAAACATTCAAATGAATTTTTGTATAGATGGTGTCACTGCGAAAAAAACGGTGAAACGGAAACGAACCAAAACAAAATCAATCAAAGAAAATGAAGATGTTTGCCGAGATGCACCGCCAAAAGAAGGTAAAAACAATAAAATTTATTTTTTAAGGACATTGCTGGCTTGAATCACCTGATTGTCTGATAATAAAGATTTTATGCTTCGGAAGGCACGTTTAGCTGTCCCGACTGCCATGTGGTTTTTAAAGGAACCTCATTGAAAGCCGAGAGGCGGTGCTGAATATTCTGACACCAGAGTGTATGGGGTCGACCAAGTATCCACTGTATTTTTAATTATTGAATGAGTATTTAAAAAAAACCATTACCAATTAGCATTGCATAAGTGTGAGCGGGACGAACTCATACAAATAATTGACTGAGCGTAAGCAAAGTCTCCATTTCGTGACTGGCCGATGTCGCAATGTTCGGTCGTATAAACAGGTGTAATCGACGTGACTTAATATAAAATATTCCGATTGAATTTTGCGTTATTTTAGTAATAAAACCCGGTCGCTATTAAATAGTTCTCCAATAGGAATGTTAAAATACTTTCAAAACGCGGATTGACCGAAATTATTGATTTTTTATCTCGATTTCGTTTAGCTTTCATAAGACAGAAAAGTTTTGATAGGGTACTTCTGCTACTGCTAAATAACTTGTGTGACGGGTTACTAGTTGCAGAACATATCATTATGTAAACCAAGATTTAGGTGAATAGCTTAGCTACGCTTCGAGTAATTGAACCGTAAAGATCACCATGTTTGTCGCCGTAGTGTTTAAGGAAATTGGAACTCCGCGCCGTCACAACGTTTCACGTGATTAAAAAATAAATAAATAAATAAAATAAAATATGTTTTATTTCAGATGATTAAAGAGTAAACAGGTAAGCACAAGCGTTGAACGCTCGCGAGCGTTAAGGCTTGCGACTTAAACGCTCGAGTTTCCAGCTCAAGCGTTCCAAGCGTTTGTAATAATTTTTCATTGTGTTTGGGTGTTTGTTAGTTAGGTTACGGATAAACTAAGCTATAATTACGCAGAAAAACAAGCGTCGAGTTTGAACGCTCTCATTGAGCTTTTTTCTAAAACGCGTTTACAAAACGCTCGAGCAGTAGCTTGTGTAGCTGAATTCAAACTGCTGCACTATAAAATTACACGCCTATTGATTAAAAATTCATGTATTTATTTAAATCAATATATTGAAATGTTTATATCTGTATTATCTTATTCTAAAAAAATATATATTATATGTTAGTTAAAATGAAATTAAATTAAATGAAAATGAGGTGTAATGAATGTTTGTAAACATAAAACTTAGAACAATGTTATTGATTGTGAATATTTGACATGTTGTCTTTTAATGATATGGAAATAATGTTTAGGTTAAATAATTATTTTCTTTGTGCAACATATATGTAGAAATAGTATCTGCGGTTTAACGTTAAGTTGCAATTAGCTTTTAAAAACATAACAATAAAAAATCGTAATTTCAACCAGATGGAAAAAAGATTTTACGGTCAAATGAAAATATAGAAAATAAAAATATTACGAAACGTTTTTGGTATTTTAAAATTCGCACATAAAGCATTATAGTGTGTGATAGGTAACCATTGTTTAGTATAAAAATATTGTGCATTAACACATACATATTGTAAGGTCTTATAAATTTGATTAATATTTATGTATGTTTTTATGATCTGTGCCATTTTGTATGGCAACACTAATTAAAAAGTGAAATAGATTTTAGACAGATGTAATGAGGGACCAGTTGGATTGATTCAGCAAATTCGAAAAAGCATAATTAAAGTTGAAAACGTGACTTACTTACCAAACAGATATAAAGCAGTTTTATTCGACTATCCTCACAAGTCGGAAGTGGAAAGAACACGTACGTATCGTCATTTTATAGTTTTGTTAATTTTGGCAAGATTTGTAGTTTATGCATAAACTCTAGGATAACTAGTATGCAGTCTAAACACTACATTGATTACTATGATTTCCGTTTTTCCTAAAGGTCGACTGGTAGAGAATGCTTTAGCATTAAGTCCACTCATTATACGATATTAGGTATTATAGTTTGAAATAAATAAATATATAGCTAGTAATGCTTGATATTCTATCTTTTGACTTTAAATATACAAGATTTACCTACCTATCAGTTATCAGAGAACACCCCTATTTCATGAAAGTAATCGGATATATTTTATTAATACTTTGTTTTGTTTATTGTCGAGAAACAATGCCAGATGAGTCAACATGACATTGTGCTGCAGAAGGAAACTGGCTCGGAGTTGTATGGTTGTTGAGATGCTGCCGGTTGCGACTGAGCTGTGTGGTTGCTGAGAAGCTGCCGGGTGCGACTGCAAGCGGCAGAGCTGCGTGGTTGCTGAGAAGCTGCCGGGTGCGACTGCAAGCGGCAGAGCTGCGTGGTTGCTGAGAAGCTGCCGGGTGCGACTGCAAGCGGCAGAGCTGCGTGGTTGCTGAGAAGCTGCCGGGTGCGACTGCAAGCGGCAGAGCTGCGTGGTTGCTGAGAAGCTGCCGGGTGCGACTGCAAGCGGCAGAGCTGCGTGGTTGCTGAGAAGCTGCCGGGTGCGACTGCAAGCGGCAGAGCTGCGTGGTTGCTGAGAAGCTGCCGGGTGCGACTGCAAGCGGCAGAGCTGCGTGGTTGCTGAGAAGCTGCCGGGTGCGACTGCAAGCGGCAGAGCTGCGTGGTTGCTGAGAAGCTGCCGGGTGCGACTGCAAGCGGCAGAGCTGTGTGGTTGCTTAAAAGCTGCCGGGTGCGACTGCAAGCGGTCGAGCTGTGTGGTTGCTGAGAAGCTGCCGGGTGTGACTGCAAGCGGCAGAGCTGTGTGGTTGCTGAGAAGCTGCCGGGTGCGACTGCAAGCGGCAGAGCTGCGTGGTTGCTGAGAAGCTGCCGGGTGCGACTGCAAGCGGCAGAGCTGTGTGGTTGCTTAAAAGCTGCCGGGTGCGACTGCAAGCGGTCGAGCTGTGTGGTTGCTGAGAAGCTGCCGGGTGTGACTGCAAGCGGCAGAGCTGTGTGGTTGCTGAGAAGCTGCCGGGTGCGACTGCAAGCGGCAGAGCTGTGTGGTTGCTTAAAAGCTGCCGGGTGCGACTGCAAGCGGTCGAGCTGTGTGGTTGCTGAGAAGCTGCCGGGTGTGACTGCAAGCGGCAGAGCTGTGTGGTTGCTGAGAAGCTGCCGGGTGCGACTGCAAGCGGCAGAGCTGTGTGGTTGCTTAAAAGCTGCCGGGTGCGACTGCAAGCGGTCGAGCTGTGTGGTTGCTGAGAAGCTGCCGGGTGCGACTGCAAGCGGCAGAGCTGTGTGGTTGCTTAAAAGCTGCCGGGTGCGACTGCAAGCGGTCGAGCTGTGTGGTTGCTGAGAAGCTGCCGGGTGTGACTGCAAGCGGCAGAGCTGTGTGGTTGCTGAGAAGCTGCCGGGTGTGACTGCAAGCGGCAGAGCTGTGTGGTTGCTGAGAAGCTGCCGGGTGTGACTGCAAGCGGCAGAGCTGTGTGGTTGCTGAGAAGCTGCCGGGTGCGGCTGCAAGTGGTCGAGCTGTGTGGTTGCTGAGAAGCTGCCGGGTGTGACTGCAAGCGGCAGAGCTGTGTGGTTGCTGAGAAGCTGCCGGGTGTGACTGCAAGCGGCAGAGCTGTGTGGTTGCTGAGAAGCTGCCGGGTGTGACTGCAAGCGGCAGAGCTGTGTGGTTGCTGAGAAGCTGCCGGGTGCGACTGCAAGTGGTCGAGCTGTGTGGTTGCTGAGAAGCTGCCGGATGCGACTGCAAGTGGTCGAGCTGTGTGGTTGCTGAGAAGCTGCCGGGTGCGACTGCAAGTGGTCGAGCTGTGTGGTTGCTGAGAAGCTGCCGGGTGCGACTGCAAGTGGTCGAGCTGTGTGGTTGCTGAGAAGCTGCCGGGTGCGACTGCAAGCGGCAGAGCTGTGTGGTTGCTGAGAAGCTGCCGGGTGTGACTGCAAGCGGCAGAGCTGTGTGGTTGCTGAGAAGCTGCCGGGTGTGACTGCAAGCGGCAGAGCTGTGTGGTTGCTGAGAAGCTGCCGGGTGCGACTGCAAGTGGTCGAGCTGTGTGGTTGCTGAGAAGCTGCCGGGTGTGACTGCAAGCGGCAGAGCTGTGTGGTTGCTGAGAAGCTGCCGGGTGTGACTGCAAGCGGCAGAGCTGTGTGGTTGCTGAGAAGCTGCCGGGTGTGACTGCAAGCGGCAGAGCTGTGTGGTTGCTGAGAAGCTGCCGGGTGCGACTGCAAGTGGTCGAGCTGTGTGGTTGCTGAGAAGCTGCCGGATGCGACTGCAAGTGGTCGAGCTGTGTGGTTGCTGAGAAGCTGCCGGGTGCGACTGCAAGTGGTCGAGCTGTGTGGTTGCTGAGAAGCTGCCGGGTGCGACTGCAAGTGGTCGAGCTGTGTGGTTGCTGAGAAGCTGCCGGGTGCGACTGCAAGTGGTCGAGCTGTGTGGTTGCTGAGAAGCTGCCGGGTGCGACTGCAAGCGGCAGAGCTGTGTGGTTGCTGAGAAGCTGCCGGGTGTGACTGCAAGCGGCAGAGCTGTGTGGTTGCTGAGAAGCTGCCGGGTGTGACTGCAAGCGGCAGAGCTGTGTGGTTGCTGAGAAGCTGCCGGGTGCGACTGCAAGTGGTCGAGCTGTGTGGTTGCTGAGAAGCTGCCGGGTGTGACTGCAAGCGGCAGAGCTGTGTGGTTGCTGAGAAGCTGCCGGGTGTGACTGCAAGCGGCAGAGCTGTGTGGTTGCTGAGAAGCTGCCGGGTGTGACTGCAAGCGGCAGAGCTGTGTGGTTGCTGAGAAGCTGCCGGGTGCGACTGCAAGTGGTCGAGCTGTGTGGTTGCTGAGAAGCTGCCGGATGCGACTGCAAGTGGTCGAGCTGTGTGGTTGCTGAGAAGCTGCCGGGTGCGACTGCAAGTGGTCGAGCTGTGTGGTTGCTGAGAAGCTGCCGGATGCGACTGAGCTGTGTGTGATGCAGCCGGGTGACTCTGTGAGGTGGCCGAGTGGCTACCGGGTGGCGCAGTTTCCGTGCTGCTCCAGGAAGCCAGCGATGGTTTGGCTTTGAGTGGCTCTGGGATGGATCAATGGAGCATCAATCACTCATCCGGGTGTTGTTTAAGGTCATGTAGTCAATTGTTTCTTTTTCTTTATTATATATTTATTTCATACAATTTACATTCACAAAATATTCAAAAGATGCACTACAACCTTGATAGGTTTGTACGTACATCCACTCATACATTTGGTTACTCAGTTTGCAATTTAATACAAAAACTTTATTGAACAATACAAACTCACACAGTACTAAAGTTTGCAGGGTAAATGAAAAAAAAAAGACAAGAAATTGCCTCCAGTACTCAAACCATCGTTCACAATGTTTGCATTAACAGGTGATTATTTTAGAAAATAGTATCTTAGTCGATACTTAACATGTTTCTTGTAATTTTTTTTTTTGTAAGTTAAATTGGCAACTCGTTGATAAACTGTGGTATTACATATTCTAATAGTCTCTTGCCATACAGGTTGTTCAATGGCGGCAGTAACATTGGGTTTTTTTTATTTTTAGATCTTGTGTTTCTTGTTTATGTGTAGAAGGTTATGGTATCTGTATATCATTTTTTAAAAAAGGCTCTTTTGGTAACGTATATTAAATTATATCAAACACGGGCATATCTTTGTAAAAAGAAGAATAATTGGTAGTAGTCATCTCTATATTTTTGTTTATTTTAAAAGGTACTACAAGCTTATAGTAATCTACTTGTAAAAGTAAAATTAAATCTATGTGAGTTTTGAAAGTACGTCCGTAACTACTTAGTCCATAGTCAATTACAGGTTCCGCCAAAGCATTGTACAATTGTAGACGAACAGCAATGGGAACTTTATTTTTCAATAACCGAAATTTTGTGTGTGGCCAGTCCATGACCATTTACTACGCCTGATCTGGCATTTCTCGGCACCGCTCCCACATGTGTTCGTTGGAAATCTTGTTTGACCAGAAAATGCCAAGTATTTGTCGAAGGCAGCCGTTTATAAAGGCCTGGATCGGTCGTGTGATCTTGTTTGTGATCTTCCACGTTTCGCATCCATACAGCAGGATGGATTTTTAATTTTGACTTTACTCTAAGGGTCAACTTTTTAGTAAGCTAAATGGGTCGGAGCTGTACTAACTATTCTCCAATAGGACTAAAACTTTCAGAATGGATTGACGGGGTAAGTTACCAAAATTATTGATTATTTATCTCGATTTTTTTGATATGTCTGTCGATGTGGCACAGGCAAAGGCCCATACAGCCGCAAAGAACAATTTTTAGGGGAATAAAATGTGATTATTGTATTAAATTTATTGGCTGATCCTAAAAATTTGATATTTTGTTCGGGTAATAAGGAATCTTACTCCTAACACCAGAAAAAACAATTGGCTAGTAAACTTTTTCATGAAAATGTCTAATTCGTAAACCATTTCGAGGAATAGGCTTAGGGAACAGATTACATTAATCAGATCTTTAGATAAGCAAGTATTTTTTAAGAAAATCGCAGAAAACCCAATGACTTTCATTTTTTAGCAAGGTTGACGTATGACGTAGCCGGATAACTTCCGGCTATTCACATTAAATTTTTTAGGTTGGCAGCATAGCGTAGTGAACAAATATTTTTTGTTTGGTAGCGCTAACTAAGCGCTTCACGTACTTGTCACCCATGTCAAATGTCATCTCTGTTCAAGTAAACATAACCTAATTACATTCATTCATACATTATAATGTAAAAGCGGTGTCCAATTATTGAAAAATCAGATGTAAACGGATGATGAGACTGCAGTAAAGTCCAATAAACAGGCCAATATGCAATAGATACGAGAAATGGGGTACCTAAATATTTGGCGATTGTAAACAAACAAGAAACCAACTCGCGGCTCGCGGTCATCTTGACTTTGACATTTGACACTGACATATATATTTTTTAATACCTTAGTAATTTTTGCTTTCTTGCAGTTCGAAATGGCCATTATAGCTGCGTGACGTCATCACTATAAAATCTTTAAAATTAAATAACAAAATAAATATAATTTTAAGAATTTTTTCGTTTAAATTGTATCTCCGAAATAGTCTATTTTATCAATAAAATATATAATATACACAATTTATTTTTTTGTTGACTAGCCAATTGAAATTTTCATCTGTGTTCTATTAGTCGTACGTACACGTACGTGTTCTTCCGACATCCAAATTAGATCCGCACATGTTGGGGATTTTGAAATCTGATCTGATTTGAGTATGAGTAATTAATTTGCAGCATGGATGTGGAAAAAATTATTACTTTAGTGTACGGGTATAAATGTTTGTGGGTTCAAAGTGATCTAGTTATCACGTACATGAAAATAAAATTTAAATATAAAAAATATTTTAAAATTAAAATAATATTGGGAATTGCCTTGCACGGTAAAAAAAAAATCATCATACTTCTACCAAAGAGAACTTTTATGGAACTTTACGAATGAAATATCACTGGAACTCTGCGGACGAGATGGATAAAAAAGTATCCAGTGTGAGCACTCAATTCGTACGACCAGTTTCAAACGTTCACGCACGAAGGAAATTTGTATCGTCATACGAGAAGTTAAGTTATCTCTTTAAACAGAAATAAAAAAATATTCAAGTATCAAGATTACAAGATCAAAAATAACAATGTTGCTCTATGAGCTATAGTGCTGCCCTCATTTATTTTCTACTCTTATGTCGATCTATATGTAAGCGAATGACAAAGAAATAATTTGGTGTGGCCTTAACGCAAATTCAATAAAGAATAATATTAAATGACACTAAAAGTTTCTAAATAATAATAATAATCCATACTAATATTATAACAGCGAAAGTCTTGTCTGTCAAAAATATCTGACGTACTCAAAAAAATTAGAAATCTGAAATGGAAGTGGGCAGGACATATGGGCATTTTCATTTTAAATGACACATTGTCAAACCAAAAAAGTAACCCTAAATATAAGATATTTAGAAGTTTTTTTTTTGTTTGATTTTATAACTGTTTTCAAATTAAATGTTTATAGAAAGTACAAATACAAACCAAAGTATTAATTAGTCAGGTTTAAAAATACCAATACCTAGTATTTAATGAAACAGTAACAATTAGTGATTTGATTATTGGTAACTGATAAACATTTTGCTAGGAGAATTTAATTTGAAAAAATAATAAAAATATTATTAATATTTTTTTATATTATATTAAATAAATGATTACAATAAACTTAATATATGTACCTTGTTTCCATTTCATGTCTTAATTAATGCAGAATAGCGGGTAAAATGCACCAAATTTCAGTATTTTAAGGAATTTTATACTTGACCACGTGAGTTTCGGTTTCGGCCGAAACTGAAGCCACGGCCGAATATTCGGTTTCGGTTTCAGTTTCGGTCGGACTCTACTTTCAAGGCCCATCGTCCCCATATGCCCTGGTGTCAGAACTACGAAACCACCTCAAGGCTGTTATAATGGTGGTGTTGGGGTCAGTCTTACTTGAGTAAAATCTATGAAGTCTAAGATTAACACCAGTGGTCATTCTTTTACACCCTGGTATTAGAGGGGTCAATCTACTCCGTTTGCTTTGTTATCTTCATTGTCCAGCGTGTTTTCAAGTTGCGATGTATGTCTCCCTGGTGTATAAACCTCGTGGGTTCATAACATCTTCAAGATGGCCCCGGCGGACGAATGGAAGTGAGGTTTTGTGAAAAAAGAGCCTTCACGACAAATATTTTCATTTGCGTTCGAGTATTTTGTGCAGAGGGCGACTCTTTTAATACAACTGTAAATACAGCTTATACAGCATGTTATATAAAAAAAAAAAAACTATTTCAGATGTAAGTAAAATATTTTTTACAGACCTCCAAAAGGAGGGCTTTCATATTATATCAACACGATTAAGACCTTTTTTTTTTGTTAACGGAGGGGAAATGCATTTACGCACAAAGTGTGGGACTCCCAGGCAGAGTGCCCGGACTACCTACTAAAACCCCTCCGGCCTTTCGGCCCCCTCAAATGGCCTTTCGCCCCCCCCCCCCCCCCCCCCAAATCGGGCAGTGGCCCATAAATGGACCACGCCCGTCCCTCAGACCCACATCCATTCGCCGTCTCATCATAGACGGCGGTGGAGTGGGCTGTTGGCAGAAATTGGCCGACAGTCAACAAGACCCCGACTACCAGGGAGTTATTAACTGTCACCCAGGGTGCACCGTCCCGAATCCCTTGTCAGCCCGCCCTCTCACCGGATCCTTGGGATCAAGTGAGAATGCAAAGCTTTCAAAGGACCGGGCACTCGAGGAGGTTCCCTGCCCTGCACCCCAACACGATTAAGACCTGGCATATCCTTACCTAGCTGGAAATAAAACAACTAAATTATTTATTAATTACTTCATTGTGTCAACCATTTTGTCAAACACAGGGGCTACCATGACACCTAATTTCATTCAAATGGCGCAATGCGGGTTGCATAGAAGAAAGATAGGTACAAGTGTCATGTAGGCGTTACCTGCGTGCCACAGTTAAGCTTCGTTATATTAAGAGGCTTAACTGGGCCGCACATAACATCCCGGACTTTCCATACAACAGCGGTGATCTCGACACCTAATATTACTACTAAAATTCGGTCTCGTACGCACACACATCAATGTTCGTTACTCATAGGGTTGTTTATTACACCTACATCTTAAAGTATCAGCGTCATAGTCGGATACGTAAGCGGCCGAAGCATCATTCTTGCATTGTTTTGCTTTGGATGTTTCCCCTAAATCTGCTTGGCTCGATGCGGTATCCGTTTCGGGTGGGAGGGTGTGAGTGTCCTTTCTGCACGTTAATACTATTAATAGTTCTGCGCCGAACATTGCCCTTATACCTAATCTTATTTCTTTGACGGGACGTTAAGCGATATCTTACAAATAAAACTACATAAATATGTAATATTGCGTTGTAATCTTCAAAATACACATATTGAAGAACTTCTTTTTAAATAATCCACATTTGTCTAGTTCCTAAAACATTAATTTATTTCAGTAATAATGTTGCTGTATCATAATTTATTTTTTTGTTTTTATTTTGATGGCACATTTCTACTGCAGTTTATTATTTTCCGAAAGTTGATCAACTAACTCGTAAATTGATCAACTTACGATTCTTGTTATTTTCCGGTGACATATATAGACTGTCATTCAAGTCTGTTTTTAATTTATACATTTTAGTATGAGATTATATAAAAATACATTTTTACATCTCGCTTGTCTCGACTAATAATAATCTACAATCTAGCTTATCATTTCGCTTTCTTCTTTCCATTGCCCTGTTTATGTTTTAACTTGACGTGCGTATATTTCGCCCCGGAGTAGCTGAACGTGTCGCCGCAATATTCACATTTGAACGGCCTTATGTTCTGATGGGAGAACATGTGTTGTCGAAGTATCGCCGTGTTCTGTAGAGACAGAAAATGCATTTTATTTATACAAAGAAAATATACATTTAATCCTTATTAATTAATTTTACATTGTTATATTTTCATCACGACTTTTTCCCGTAGGGGTAGGCAGAGATTACCGATTTCCATTTGCTACGATCCTTACAGACTTCCCTCGCTTCTTCTACGCTCATCACTCTCGTCTTACACGCTCGTCGATTACGGGTACTCCTGGCATCTCCCTTTTTTAATATGTCTGTGATTTGGTCGCAGTATGTTCTCCGAGGCCAGCCTTTACTAACTTTTCCTGTCACTTTTTGAGCGAGGGATGTATGCGGCGAGGAGAGGGGAAACAACGTCACATACGTTAGGAATTTGGCCAGTAGTTCAAAAAGAGAATAATTAAATGGCCGAATAAAAAAAATATTTAACTCGTGTTCATGATATACTGTTTTACTGAATTGAGCGAAATGAATTTAAGTCAGCAACTAAATTACTAAACTGACGACTAACCAGTAAAAAAATCCGAAATGAGCTGCTGACTGAAAGAGGCGAATAATCCTACTACTTAAGTGACCAAGTTACTAAATGAGCGACTAATTTACTAAGTGAGTGACAAAATTAATAAATGAGACATGATAACAGAACCGACTGAGTTTCAAAAAGACGACTTTGTGACTGATAGTAGGTAAAAATTGAAATGTTTATTACCTGGGTTTGCTATCTAATTCCTGTCCTCTATGAAATTTGAAGGGAAATAAGCAAAATTAAAATAAAATAACAAAAAAAACCTTTTACAATATTTATTTGAAGAAGAAGCTGAAAATTACACAAAGTTAAAAAACTCGAATTAAAAAAAAATGAATTTATATTGGAAGTTACCTATTTAATGTTAAGTAAAGAAGTAATTGCGGTTAAAACGAGAAAAGAAAATTAGGGGCGCAGGAGATCGAATGGCCAATATTTAGATCCCTTTAAAGTTTTAAATTGAAAAAAAAATAAAATCAAAGGTTAATAAAATAAAAAATGTAGAAAGCGCAGGCACTGGCTGACCGATAATGCTGGCTTCGGCTGTGTGGTTACGTCAGTTTAAGCAAAAATGTCTATCGCAGATTAAAACGGTAGTATAAGCAGTGTCCTCTTGTTTAAATAAAAGAAATGTGGTATGCACTCCTGACACCTCGGGAAGCTGGTAGAAAGAACTCCCAGTGTTCAGCGGAGGGAGTGCTGAGGGAAACTTGAGGTGTTCTTTTTAACCCTTTTCAGGGTTCTTATGTATATCCAACAAAACACTTTTGTCATAAAACGCCGTACGACAACCACGTCGGCGAAAATATTTGTTACGACGGTTGCACTATTAAACTCCAAAATAATCGTATTAAATGGCTATTTAAACCTTTAAATTATAAAAATAGCGAGCAACTATCGACCCGCTCCGAAAATCATCTGATTTCGTCTGCCGGTGGCGGCAAGTGTGCTAGCTGTCAGTTCAGTCGTAGTGATGGGGACATCGGGAGTCGACATTTACTCGAATCGACTCGATGAACTATCTATCGACTTCGTGCCGAACCGTGTGAAAACAACAGGCATGTAGTATCGATTTTTGAGATACGCCGGCGACAATCAAACCAACTCGCACGGATTCAATGAGTGATTAAATAAATCCGGAACAAGTAAGGAATGATTCGATTATCGTTTACCGGCTCGTGGAGTTATTCGCACGGCCAGACCACACCAGTCGAAATCAAAAATTACCACCCGCGTACATTTCAAAAATACAGAATGTTGCTTCCACGATCGCAATCGATACATCTCACGGAGGAGTCAATTCTCTTATTTTAAATAGGTACCTAGTGCACAATTGAATCGCAATTGGATCGTAATGACTTGACTTTGACGCTTCTGATATTCCGTTACTCGTTTTATTTACATTTCCCTACTAATATCATTGAAATACCCTCCAGTCGCAAATGAATAGAGATTCAAAACTGTTTAAGCAGAATACCACTATTGAGTGTATCTAAAAAAAAAATGCAACACAATTAAGTCGCGATTGAATATCAGTTGCGTGGCCTTTAAAAGTTCACTAGCGGAATCGATCCCCTACTCAACAATCGAGCAATTAGGCAGTTAATCGACTTAATATTTATGGCATAGCAAAAATGGCATTACAAAATATATACGTACAAAGAATGCTTTTCCACAAATCTCGCAGACTTTGTCCCGGCTCGGCTGGTGTTTCTTGTGCACTTTCAATATGTGTCTTCTCAGCGACACTTTGCTCTGGAAGGTCTGTTAATAAAACAATATACAAATAAATTAAGAGGAATATTTAAACGGCCGAATAAATACGTGTTACCGATGTGGCATAGCCACAGAGAAGTAAAGATCAACATTTTAGGGAAATGAAGTGTTTCCTATGAACTGTTTCCTATTATCACAGAATTATTAATAGTAGTAATGTACAGAACGGACACTCACACCCTCTCACCCGAAACAGATTTAGGGTAAAAATCGAGAGCAAAACACTGCAAGGACTACGCTTCGGGCACGCGGCCGCTGCGACAACTATGACGCAGATACGGTAAATAACCAACCCTATGAGTAACACACACATTGACGCGTGTGCGTATTATGCGACCGAATCGTAGTAGGCGTGATAGGAATCGGGCTAGCGGCTGTTATATATAATTATATGATAAGAAGTATGTAAAAAGTTTACCGAGGTGGTTTAGAGTTAACTTACATTGTCACACTGGTCACAATCAAATCTTGCGTTGGTGTGCGACCTTTTTATGTGTCCCTCTACATAACTCTTACACGAGAACTTCTTGTCACAATGAGGACATTTTCTGAAATAATGACAAAACATAATTCATACTTGAGCATATTTTTGAAAAGTATAGGCCACGCAAAATACTTGAGTCGAATGATTGTCATTCGAGACAGTTCGGATGTTAGCGGCTCGCTTAAATAATTTTCATATTTTGTTGGCTTTGTATTTATATATTTAGGGTCCTCGTATTAATGATACAAAATAAATAAAGTCTGTCTCAATGGAAAAGGACAATAATGTAAAAATTGTCAATTTTTTATCGAATTAAAATTACCCATCAATCACTTACCTGTCTCAATGTCAGACGGCCATATTTGTTTACATTATTGTATTTTTCCATTGAGACAGACTTTATGCATATCCATACTAATATTATAATTGCGAAAGTCTGTCTGTCTGTCTGTCTGTCTGTCTGTTACGCTTTCACGGCCAAACCGCTGAACGGATTTTGATGAAATTTGGTATGAAGACAACACGGGGTCAAACATAGGCTACTTTTTGACGCAGGCGGAGCTGCGGGAAACAGCTAGTTTTGTATATGTGGTACGCACAATTTTAATAATATTTGATTTTTATTATAAATTTAAGTTAGTTGTGAAACCGTAAGTCAGATCACACGGAGAAAGCGTACGAGTTCAAAACACACAAAGAAACGCAGTAAGGTTTTTTTTGTTTATTTTTATTGAACATTATCTTGTTTGGTTCATGGTTTCAAAGTAAAACTTACAGAAGGTCCTCGGCGCGCACGTGTTTCGTGCTTTGGGACAAATGCAATTTGTATAACATCGCATTTTTGAAGTGAACGTCACATTTCGCGCAATACTGTGCGGCCGCGTCATCCTGAAAAATAAATAGGTTATGGCTTCCATACATTCGGGGTATCTTACCTCGTGGCAACGTTTTGACGGGACTAAGACTTATTATTTTAGTATTTACTTTTATATATTAGAAAGATCAAACTTTTCTTTACAAGCTCCTTTACAATAGTATCGAATCACCATTCCTTGTCAGTGAAATTTGTACTATGTTAAGAATACTTATTTATATCTCACTTGTCAAAATTACAACACTAAATATAATGACGTAGATATTTTCCATTTAACTATTGCTTCTTTCAAAAGTAATATTAAATCAAGTAATGCTTCACTGAAAAAATGTCACTAATGTCCAACGTATTCTATGTAAACCTAATTTGTAAATTGTATTCATTTTAGTATTTTTAGTCTTGTCGTTGTTTTTGCAAAAGTAATCTGAGGAAACTTAATTGGTTTGAGTAGTATTGTAAATGTAATATGTATATCAACTATATAACTGTATGTTTCCCAAATGTAAATAAATAAATAAATAAAAATAAAAAAAATATTTAATTTGGTAAATAATTCAATATGTAAATCTTTAAAATGCGAAAATTGTTTATGACTTCCTATTTAATTAAGGTACAATCACAGTAATACACACATTAACGCGTGTGCGTACACGACCGAATCGTAGTAGTCGTAATAGGTATCGCGGTCGCCGCTGTTGTATGGAGTGTCCGGGGTGTGCCTTAATATTTTACTTACTGTATCTGACATATGCACATTACGCTTGTGTTTTTCTAAGCTTGCGGCTCCATTGTAAATCTTGTGACAAATGTCACACTCCACATGCGGCTGCGGTATATGCCTTCTGTGTCAAAAAGGAAGAAAAAATATTTTAATAAGTATACCTCTTATGAGTAACTAGCTATTTCTCGCAGCTCCGCCTGCGTCAAAAAGTAGCCTATGTTTGACCCCGGGTCTTCAACTATGTTCATACCAAATTTAATCAAAATCCGTTCAGCGGTTCGGCCGTGAAAGCGTAACAGACAGACAGACAGACTTTCGCATTTATAATATTAGTATGGATGAACGAAGTGCGGCTGCACTTAAGTTTAGCCGGCTAAGTCTAGGTGTAGCCGATCCCTGATAGTGTAGTCGGTTATCTTCTCTGTTAGCTACGTGGTCAAACGATTTTCATGAGACTCATTTCTTTTGGGAGAGAAATATTTTTCAAAAATAGGGCTATAAAGCTAGGATAGACTTACTCCAAATGATCTTTCATTAACGAAGACTTGATCATTTTGTTGCATATCGAGCACTGTACGCGGAGGCTGTGGGTCCGATTGTGTAGATACAGCGTCCTGTCGTCACTGTACAGAGAAAATGTTTTTATTTAGTAAAGCCCGCCATGTTGCCCAAATATTGTAACTAATTTCTTTTACTGGCAACTAGGCATTCATGTAACATTCAGACATCCGTCAAAAAGAGACAGGAGTTGACGTTGTATTTTGTAATTATTCCAAAAGGGCGAAAATAACTTATAGTAATGAAAGAAAAGTCAAAAGAAATGAAAAAAGCATATTTGACGCGAATAAAAACATAGTATTAATTTCTATTTAATGAAATTACGTTGTTGATTTTGTGGTTGACATGACACAAAACATGTTGCCACCTAAGGCGATCAGTAGCGACGCCAGTGCAGGCCTTTTTTTTTGTCAGACTTTACAGTACAACATGAATGAATATACCTATTTAGCATGAGGTCCGCTAATTGCATTAAGTATTTTTAATTGTGGTACAATAAAGTATTAAAATCGATACGTTTTCCTCATTTCAACTGGTATGCACAACTAGTTGTGACATTTTTTTCAAATAATTCCCATAGGCACAACCAGATAAATCTTCATTTTATTTTATATCCAATAGGATCTTTCGCTTGAACCTGTTTTTTCAACACATGTAAAAAAGCCTTTTCCGACTTTCTTTTGTTTTCCCGATATCCACTTGATTTCCTGTGAAACACGATTGGTCAAAGAAATTTTTTCATTTGCACTTTTTCTTGATTACGTGGGCGAAACCGTGGGTTAGTAGATTCTAAAAAAAGTTTGTATTACGATTCATATCTATTATATATTGCGACTGTAGTTGTGCCATGAGGAAAACGTGAAAATCGAGAGCAAAACGTTGCAAGGATCACGCTTCGATTCCATTCCACATACATTGACGCGCCAGAATCGTAGTAGTAATTGGTATCGAGCTCGCCGCTGTTGTATAGAATGTCTGAGCTTCGGTATTGTTTAGTTTTAAATAATGAAAGCAAAAGAAAGACAAAAACTACTTACGGAAACGACTCATCGCATTGAGAGCATTTTTTGGCCTTCCCGTCGTGGTCGACATTGAAATGTCTAAAGAATTTCAATACCGACGAAAATTCCGCCTTGCAGATTTTACACTCGTATGTTCTGGAACAAATAACATTGAGGGGATCGATAGCCGAGCGCGGCACGCGTATCCATAGCGAATAAGCGCGTGTCAAACGACGGCGAGACACGACCCGTATGGGATGGATCGCCATGAGTGGCATTTTCTAGCTGAAGCTCATCCGTGCTTCAAAAGGAATGTTAAGCCGTTGGTCCCGGTTACTATCGATAGATGGCAGTTGTAAGGCTGTGTTAGATAACTTTAGGCAGCCCGAAAAAGCTGAGTGTTGGCCACTGACACACCTCGGGTCATGTTCTTTTTGGTCTGGTTTCCTTGTAAAAAGGGTTATGGAGGTCAGACGGCAGTCGCTCCGTTGTAATAACCAGTGCCGCAAAATCTAGGACCAGGACAGCGTACCCTAGGCTCCGAAGCGTAAGTTAAAGACGCAACTAGAAAAACACGCTGGACGGAGAAGTTGTTATTGTTTTGTCATCCTAATTGTACCTATATCATTCAAACAATATCTTTTAAGGTCAAACTGGCTTAAGTAAATCAATCAAATTAATAAAAGAAATATTTTTAGTTTTATTATTAAAAAAACTTTTTTTTTATTTTTTTAATAGTTTTACAATAATAAATTTAAAAAAACTTTTCATAGTTTTTTTTTTATAATACCCAAGCTTTACAATCACAGCATTATATGGGTAGCTCCTGCGCCACACAAACACTGCGGGTCAAGTGGCAATTGACAAACACTTTAATCGTAGTCAAAAATTTCTAAATCTATGGTTTCAACACTTAAACATAACTTTAGAAGTTACAAATAAAAACTAAGCACTTTAAAATGAGCGTTCAAAAAGGTGCTCTCAAACATTGCAACACAGGTGCAAATTCTGTTGTATATTTTTATAATTTATATTTATTTTCAACAATTTATATTATTCAGAAATAGAAAAAATTATAAAATACTAGCTGTTTCCCGCAGCTCCGCCTGCGTTAAAAAGTAGCCTATGTTTGACCCCGGGTCTTCCAACTATATTCATACCAAATTTCATCAAAATCCGTTTAGCGGTTTGGCCGTGAAAACAGACAGACTTTCGCATTTATAATATTAGTATGGATATCTAACACATATAATTTCTTTGTTTTATATGTACTCAAAAAGTAATGGTTAACATATATGGCATATCATAATATTTTATTACATTCAACATTTTATGTACAGTACGCGCAAAATAAGTTGGCGGCTCTGAACTTCGCGCTGACAGCTAACTAGCCGCCGAATTATCTTGCGCGACCCGTACTACTGTCTGAAAAAGGAATGTTTTGTCTATAAAAATATGAAAAATAACTAATTTAATATATAGATAAGAATATTTTATTTAAATAATATATTGTTAATAAATTATTTAACTATGTAAAGTAAGGAAGCAAGGGTCAAAACATACAGTTTTGTAACCAACACAGTAAGTATGCAACCGTTTCTTGCACACCTGACCTGACACACCAGCCGTTTACGGTAGTTGTTTACTAACGGGTACTCAGCCAAGCGGTGAGTAATGTCTACATTACAATAGGCTACTTGACTTTATTCATACTTGGTTAATATTGTTATACTAAACAAAATATACACTAAAAAGTAACCGATTCTGAAAACAACAACAAAATTGGTTGTTAATTAAGGCCGTAATTCGATTTTAAAGTTTTCACTAAAAGAAAAGTGGGAGCGTGGTGGGGACGTCTTGCTATCTCTTTTGTACGCAAGAAACAGAGTGGCAGTGACGTCACAGCTCACACAGTGCATCCTTTTCTTGTTTTTTGACAGTTTCCCCTTCCACCGAATTTCAAAGGCTTGTAACTTATTTATTTTTGAACGGATTACAAAAATTCTTTCATAATTCTGTATCTGGAAATAAAAATATTGATATGAAAGAAAAAATAAAAATTTGTAGAATACCCAATTCTGTGTAGTCAAATCTGAAGTGCCTTGTATGAGACGAGCGTGAGAAGAATGTTTACAAAGAAGGGATCTGACGAGAGTTTTACGGAAGTCGCGATGTGAAAGAGAAACAGAGTGACGATGTATTATAAATGAATTTAAAACGGATACGTTTAATAATCCTCTGAACAATTTCTTATACCACACCCTTGTTTGTTTCCTTTCTATGGGGAACATCGCGAGCATCTAGTCTTTCTTGTCCATTTCTCCAATCATAATATTATAATAGGCTACTTGACTGTATTCATGCTTGGGCAATGTTTGCATACGACACAATATGTACACTAAAAAGTAACCGATTTTGAAAACAACAACAAAATTGGTTGTTAAATAAGGCAGTAATTGTATTTTAAAGTTTCTTCAAGAAGAAAAGTTGGAGCGTGGTGGTGTCTTCTTGCTATCTCTTTTGTACGCACGAAACCAAGTGGCAGTGACATCACTACACACATAGTGCATCCTTTTCTGGTTTTTTTTTTGTCACTCTACCGAATTTCAAAGTCTTAATAACTTACTTATTAAAGAACGAATTAAAAAAAAAAAATCTGTTTTCAGTTTCTGGTAGTGAAATGTTTTATACGAATGATAAAAATAAATTTAGTAGAATACCCAATTCAATATCAGAACGGGTTTGGTGGACCCATGGTCTTGTTTGACAGCATTGCCATAGTATGAAGAGATCAAAGCAACTCCATTTGCATCCCTCCATAACATGACATCTGCAATCCCTGAGGGAAAACCAGTTATTTGTCCTTTTTGCATGTTTTCCTTTGTCAGGTTGTGCACGAAGTTTCTTTGGAGTGTTCCTACACAATCTATTCCCGAAGCCTTGAGACTGGGGGGGGGGGGGAGTTATAAAAACTATCCATAATGTGTGGCCTTTGTTCTCAAGACCATGTGTGAGCTTCAAGACAGAGTTTAATGTATCTTCTGGCTGTTGTGGATTGGTTGTAAGCATTTGGCAAGTGTTTATTCATAGAGTTAACAAACATTTAGATCTGTTATTTTAATATTCAATAAATAAATATTGATATTTTATAGCCATGTTAATATTATATCCATACTAATATTATAAGTACGAAAATCTGTTTGTGTTTTTGTTTGTGTGTTACGCTTTCACGGCCAAACCGCTGAACCGATTTTAATGTTTGGTATGAACATAGTTGGAAAACGCGGGCTTTGACGCAGGTGTAGCTGACTGTTCAGTAATTAATATGAGGGAAAATATTTTATAAAACAAAAGATACAGAGCTCAGTTATTTATTATCAATGTCTTAATATCCTAATAATTATAACTAGTTTAATAAATCAGTACAATCAGTCTAAATAGCTACTATACTTGTATGGGTACATATTAGAACACATAAAATTAAAACAACATTTATTAAAATTTTAGGGTTTGACCATTGGATCAAACGATCTTAGTTTATATTGCCCACAAATATATTTTCTAAAATCGAAATACCTAATGTACAAAAGGCTTTAAATCAGTAAAAAATACCAAAAAAAAATTCAGAAATTCGCCAGTCGCGCGGGCTTCAGGTCAGTTTGAATAGAGCAGTCGTAACCAGGAAAAAATGATAAAAATGATCGTTTGATCTCCTCAAATTCTTCATATTTTAATAGCCGATTACGCATCCCTTCTCGTTGTTTGTTTCCTATTTTTTTTTAATAAGTTCATTGATATGGATTGTGTATTGTATAAAAATGTCCGATTTCGAATAAATGATCGCTTTGTTTCATACTATTTAGAACGTAATTTCGGCGTATACAGTTTTATAGGTTATACTAGCTGTTTCCCGCAGCTCCGTCTGCGGTATATAGCCTATGGTACTCAGGGTGCTAGCTTTCCAATGGTGAAAGAATTTTTGATATCGGCACAGTAGTTTTTGAGTTTATTCATTACAAACATACACACAAAAATACAAATCTTTGCTCTTTATAATATTAGTGTAGATGTAGAAGTGTAGATTATTGTTATATAGGGTGGATTTTTATTAAGTGCAAATATTTTGAGGGGCGGTTTATATAGGCCAAATTAAAGTACTAAGAGCAAAATTTTAAAAATCAACACGCCAGTTTTTTTAACATGTTATCGATTTTTTATATTTGCTATCTTTCTCATTCCATTTGTGATAGACAGAGACAAAATAAGTTTTACAACTTCTGCCGGTATTGCCAGCAAAATGGAAGTAAAAAGAAAAGAAAAATCACTACAAGATGTCTGAATTAGTATTCCGTAAAACATAAAAGATTTTCTCGTAAACTGGCTTGTAGAAAATTATGAATACATTATACATAACATAATTCTGTCCTATATTTTTTGATTATTTAGCCCTGAGAGTGTTTGTATTTCATTTAAATCCGCCTTATATAATTGCCACCAGGTAAAGAATATTTAACATAAACGTTTACTTATTTTTTTAAACTTTATTATACAAAATACAATTGTATAGCACAATAGGCGAACTTAATGCTAAAAGCATTATCTAACAGTCAACCTTTGGGTTAAACAGAGAACGTCAAGTGGGTATTGACAATATATAAATACATAAAATGTCAGGATGTTATACACTTACATAACCTACTTACATATATACAATCGTAATATAATACATTTAATCAATATACAGCAATTTTGGGACATTTTTACGAAAAATAACAGCAACTGAAAATTTATTTTTGATCTCGATTGCCAAAATTTTAATTATTGCTACATGTCAAAGATTTATGGCATCTAGAATTACACAGAACTTTGGATCTTTTGCAATTACATCGGTTAGTTACGCACTGCTTATTTTTAAATTCTTTGCAATTGCATTGCTTTATTCCTTGCCCATCGAATGACGAACATTTAGCCTCAATGCTTCTCAATGGCAATGTTATCTGTAAGTAAGAAAATTGTTTCAATGAAACAACAAACTTAAAAGGGCCAAAGACCTATTTTTAAAAAGTATAACTTATATGTCGAACGAAAATCGTTCGATATCAAACAAAAATTATCGCCTTGACCGATTCGTGAGTCACATATCAAATCACTTGTCAAATAAAGACGATCATTCATTCATTCACACTTTTCAAAAAATAACACAACACTCCTGAATAATCTTGAAACCCTGGAATTGAAAATAGCTACTAAATTCTTACCTCTGAAATATCAGTTGTGATGGCATTTGATTTGCTGATAATTTCGAAAGGAGTGCCCACTCTGTTAGGTTCATTTCGTTTTTCGATTATTTTTCCAATTATATTTTTGCTGTCCAAAGGCCCTCTGTCTAGTTTAGGAACTTCGACTATCACTGTAGTTCCTATATCAATTTCTTTAAATTTCTTAGATGACAAATCTGTCATTTTCTTTACAGCTCTTTTTAAATTTTGATGGGACACTCTTCTCTCGCTTTCCATGTCTTGTCCTCCTCTATTAAAGTGAACTATACCACGCTTGGGCAAACTTTTCTTCAAAATACATGTTTTACAAAGCTTAAGAAAAATATTTATGGCCCATATTGGTATCAAATATTTATCTTTAAGGGCATAAATAATTTTGTCTCGACGACCATGACCCGTCTCAACGTGAGCATCATTTATTCGCTGATAAAATTCAGAGCATGGAACTATCCGTACCGTTTGATCAGAATGTGATTTTCTTTTCATTATTAATACCTTCTCGTCACCAATATTCATTATTTCATATTTTTTTGCATTATAATATTGTTTATCAGACGGTCGTTTACCTAATATTTTAGCTAAATTGTATTCTTCTATCATTTGAATAACGTTTCGGATTTTTTCACTAGTCCACGCAGTTTTTTTATTTTCCGTGCTTAGCCCACTGTAGTACTTTTGTAGCTCTATTTCAAAGTGTTCACGATCAACAAAATTAGTTTTGCTCACTGATTGTTCGGTTATTTCTTCAACTGCTGGCTCCGTTTCGCTCATCTTGCATAAACTGTCACGTTACAATGAGAATTATTACCAAACAAAAGAATAATTACTATTAGTTTTACTATTAACTTTTAAAACTAACGCACTGCATATTTAAAACATAAATTTACAGTAATAAGCGCGTAAATGTTACGTCGGAAGTATGAAGGTATTTTCGGCGTTTTATCCTGTAATTTTATGTTTTAGTTTTACTATTTTGTAACTAAAAACAAGTGTGATCGGTTTGTTAAGTTCGAGACAGGTAATGGCGGCGGGGAGCACTCGACTCGTTCAAACCAATCAGCCCTACACCTTGCCTTCGTCGGATCATTTAACGGCAAGGCGCCGTAAATTAATCAATTTACTGAAATACGCGTGTATTCAGTAAATTAATAAATTTACGGCGCAAATTAAAATCTAGAATATCTTAAATTTATAACATCAGGCTAAGTTTTTTTAAAGTCGGTTATTTATGGAAAAAGTATTCCGTAACAAGTTGTTTCGAGTTTGAGCTATTCAACCATAAGGTATTTCAAATATTTTGCATTTTAAATATATGTTATTTAGAATTCGGGTATTTTGGGCTCAAACATTTTAAGTAAAGGCGTTATGTTTTTTGGCATTCTAATATGTACACGTTTAATATTTTTCGAAAGTTGACCAACTAACTCGTAAATTGATCAACTTACGATTCTTGTTTTTTCCCGGTGACAGAAACACAATTTAATTCAATGGCACATTATATATTAAATATAGGTCGTTCACACAAACAACACCGCTAACGCGGTCCACGTGAAAATTTTATTCATCAAAGCTGACCCGCCGAACTTCGTACCGTCAGGGAAACAAAATTTGACAACGGAACTTTTGGTGGGAAGCTGAGAAGAAGAGCTTCGGCCCTGTATTTTATTTTCGATAATTTATGTTTTTTTGAAATGTTTTGGATCCATAATAATGGTGGATTATTATTAGCAAACTGTTCGAGAACAAGTGTGAGTGTTGGGAAGTTTTACGGTGTCCGATTTATGTGATTTTCTTGCTTGTTGCCAAAAGCTCCTGGTAATCACTAAGTGCAGTTTTTCTTCCACTTAACATGATTCTTCTGACTTCACTTTAGACTTGCTTGACTAAACAACTTTATTGTATAATTTTTACTTGTTACTGGCTAAATAAGAAAGTAAAAGCCATATTGGGAAAAAGCTGACAACGAACAATTTGTATGGGAAAATTGACTAAATGACATAATTTTTAGAACTATTCTAAATTTTTTTAAATATCTTCTAATCTTAAACCTTCTATTAGCTTCTACAAATATTTCAAAACCAAAATTAGCCAAACCGGTCCAGCCGTTCTCGAGTTCTAGCTGCCTAACATTTACAAAATTATCCACAAATAAACATAATAAACAATAGAAATAAGTTAAAACTAAATTAGAATAAAACTTTTACCTGTAATGAGCGTCTTCGTGTATTTTCATAGCAGCTGCAGTTTCGAATCTCAATTCGCAAATTTTGCATGAAAATCCGCCGGCTTCCTGAAACGTAAGCGACTGTTTAAATAGCTGATTTTTAGGGTCCCGTGCCCAAAGGATCCTTGGGAAAGTAAAACTGGATCCTATTACTAAGACTCCGCTGTCAATCTGTCACCAGGCTGTATCTCATGAACCGCAAAAGTTAGACAGTTCTTTATTGTTCCACAAAGTACACATATACTTATAACAATTGGCGGACTTAATGCTAAGAGTATTCTCTACCAGTCAACCATAGGGAGAAACGGAATGATAGTTTGGCGCAAAAAAGAGCAAATTTTATCAAAAGCTTAAGTTCGTACACTACGTGAACATACATAAAACATACACAGATACTGTTTCATTTGAAATAAATACCTCTATATATAAATATATATAGAACTAGCTGTTTCCCGCAGCTCCACCTGCGGTATATAGCCTATGTTACTCAGGGTGAATGTAGCTTTCCAATGGTGAAAGAATTTTTGAAATCGGCACAGTAGTTTTTGAGTTTATTCATTACAAACATACACACAAAAATACAAATCTTTCCTCTTTTTAATATTAGTGTAGAAGTGTAGATTTATAATAAAAATATATATATACATGCAGCGGAGTCTTAGTAAATAGGATCCCGTATTACCCTTTGGTAGAACGCTAAAAACGATAACATAAATTATATTATTACTAGTTGTTTCCCGCGGCTCTGCCCGCGTCAAAAATTATGCTTATGTTTCCCTCGGGTCTTTGACTATACCCATACCAAGTTTCATCAAAATCGGTCCAGGAGCCCTATTTTTTAAATGTATGATGAGGTTTAGCCGTGAAAGCGTCACAGACAGTCCGACTTTCCCATTTACAATATTAGTATCGAAGTATAGATTATTATTACCTCTGCATGTTTCTTCATATGACTAATATAACCAGATTCGTTCTTAAACATCAAAATACACGTCTCGCACTGGAATTTCCTCTTCTTCTCCGACAATTCTTGCAACTTCTCCCTCCTCCTTTCCAAAAGTTCTGACTCCGTGAACTCCTTTAATATGTAGTCACTTTTTTCTAAATGCTCTTGTATTATTTTACTTTTCTCTTTCGGCGCGGCTTTATTTTCTAATGGTTGGCTTGGACCTGAAAAAACTGAAATTAAAATGAAATAGTTTATTTCTTTTTTTTTAAATCTACATATTAAAGGCTTTTGTTACACATGTCAATCTTATCTATCTATCAGTTTATTTTCAATTAGATGTTTCCCGCTGCTCTGGTAAAAAAATAACCTATGTTAGACCTCGGGTCTTCAAGTATTTCCATACCAAGTTTCATCGATATCAGTTCAGAAGTTTAGCCGTGAATGTGTACAGACAGACATTCGCGTTTTTAATATTATTACATAACTATGGATTCTAATTACATAAGTATGAAAGTATGGATATGAATTTAGGATATTCGTATCACTTATAAATGTCAAGTTTTACTTTTACCACCATCACCAAAGCGCAAGTGGAGAAGAAGCGGCGTCACAAACTCCACAGCACCATTTTCTTCAAAACGTCAGTAGAGGGATATTTTTTTTTATACAATGAAGTAGGCAAAAAGGCGTACGGCCCACGTGATGGTAAGTGGTCACCGCAATCCACGGACGCGCGCAACACCAGGGGCATCACGTGCGTATTGCCTACCCTTGAGAAATCCTAGGGGATATTTTTTTATATCTTTACAAAGCAGATGCATAAGTTAATCTGTGTCAATAATTAACACTGACATTTTTAGTGTGAAATTTAAAAAAATTTAAATATGTAGGTGTACGAAAGGTAAATAAGAAAAACATAAGAGCTCGCTCCACGTCACACATCGTTCACAGTTGAACGAACAATGACGTAAGCTCTCAGCTCTGCCCACTTTCACTGCGCCAATGACCGTAACGGTGCACCAGCCGATACGTCGTCTCTTTGTATTTGCTCCATGGTCCTTACCTTCGCATGTTTTCATATTCAATCGAGCTGGTAGTGTTCGTTTGACTAGTGCCTCAAGTGTTACATTTTCCAATGGTGATATTTGAACTGCACTAAACGGATTAGGTTTTGGTGCTATGGTGATGTATTTTGGCGCAGGTGATGCATTCACCACAGTGGATTCTACAGAATTTGTTCTAGGTGTCTCATGCTGAATTTTTATGTAGGATACGTTTTCTGAAAATAGATAAATAAATATCTATACTATTTATAAATCTGAAGAGTTTGTTTGAAAGCGCTAATCATAGGAAATAATGGTCCGATTTGAGAAATTCTTTCAGTGTTGGATAACCTATTTATCGAGGAAGGCTATAGGCCCTTACGAAGTCGGGAGGCGCTGCTAGTGTCTAAATATATAGAGACAAATCACACAGATTGAGTGAGCACCAAAGCATAGAGCCCTCACAACGTCCCACCCGACAAAGATACCACATCTTCGCCCAACTCCTGTGACAAGCGGGCTAGGGCTAGGAATATAATAGGCATAGGAAGCTCATATAATATTAGCGTGCGAGGGAGCTCGCGCATGTACTGTACCCATCGGCAGCGGAGTCAAGACCCAAGCTGCCGGTGGTCAGGTCTCCAAAGTGAGGAACCTCCTCACAATCCGTGCCGTGTCAAGGATGACTGCCTTCTGTATCCGACCCTTGATCCGACCACCTAGCGAGGGCTAACTACGTGTTCATTTAGACTCTTCGCTATTAGGCCGTTCGCAGATATTATTATTATGCATCTCCGCTTGGGATTCACGGGTTTCTTGAGAGGCTTGTACGGGGATATGGATCCAACGTGTAGAGACCTTTTGGACAAGTTGATGTCATGTGGTGCTCCTGCCCAAACCCGTCCTCCGCTATATTAATACATACACTGAGGATGCAACCGGGAAGACGCTAGGATGATGATGACCCTCAACTACTGCTTAGCAATTGCTATTTTCCACCTCCTTTGCCCGCCTTTGTTCCATATAATATTGTGATTTTAATTTTGATTTCCCACATGTAGGCAATAAAGTTAAATAAAAACTAATTGTTTTATTTGATGCATCATTCATTACCTACTCATCTGTTTGACCTAAAGTCCAGTCATTGAACATACTTAGAAGCGGACGTAAGCCATTAAGAGCCGATCTCACCAACATTGTTCCTATCCAAGACTAACTAATCTAAGCATAAAAAATGGGTGGTTTATTCTAGAGACAGATTCCTGTCTTGTACCGGAATTATTTCTGTATCAACAGCATAATCTCGGGTTAACTGTGTGGTGAAATGAAAACTTCATTATACGAGAGTAAATTGAGTCATTATCCTTGAAATAAAAGTTATCCGACTTTGGTGAAATCTGCTCTAAGTGTTTTTAAACTAACCTTTTTTCAATTGACTTAGCGTTTCATTATCAGAATCACTGTCACATTCCGATTTGACATCACAATCATCCTGTGTATCCATCTGGCTCTCTTCAAGCGGATCCTCGGGGCAATCCGACTGAGTTATCTCCACCTTTACTTCGTCCTCAATAAACATTGGCGTATCGTTGGTTGGTTGGCAAGTAACATGTACGGAATTAACTAAGTTGCTTTGGCATATTGTTGATAGGGAGATTCTTGGCTGAAATATAATAAGGATGAATATTATTCGGTATTTTACTCAATTATTAATTTTTCTTCATAAGTTTCAGAATTGAAAGCAGAATGAATTTTTTATGCTATCATTTTTTTTTTATTATTTGCTATCAGTCAATGACTTTTAGCTGATCTGTTGTAAGAGTGTGCCAGGGCAAGCTCGCTTCCCAGTGGCAGCAATCATTACTATGGCCTGGAATACAGTTCCTGTAAGTTACGTCGCTTTAGGTGCCTTTGATAACTGATATTTATGCGATTTGATGCTATTTAAATAAGTTATTAAGTTAAAATCAGATGGAATGAGAAACAGTCAAAAATCAAAAAACAGAATGTCCTAATGAGAAGCGACGTCAATGATTTGGCAGTACTGTTTACAAGGGAGTACAAGATAACCAGTCCAACTGGTACATGACCTGAGGTGTGGTTGTGGCCTGTCAGATGTCAGACACATCCTAACAACTACCAGGACCTAAAAGCTTAATGTGCTTTCCTAAGCACTGGGGAGCTTGAGAAATTGCCACTAATGGCATAGACTTTTTTATTTTTCCTCCAGTGAAAACATCTAGTCATCTTGCATTGGAATATAATTATATCCTATCTTCCCAGTCTTCGTCTATATGAACCACATGATGTAACTTCTTTTTACAGCTCTGTTAATGACCTTTTACTGCCCTAAATTTTAGCAGCTCAGCAATAGATTTTGGAACTGAGTCAAAAGAAGGGTCTGCTGGAAAGAAATTCTTGACCAAGGCCATTGTCGATCATCAAAAAAATCAAGACTAAAAGCGGTTTATTGTTCCTAACAGATTGATTGGAGCAGAATACACAAAAAATACTATAAGTACACTCATAGGTTGGTAGCGAAAGGGTTAATCACTCAAAGCTCACCTCTTCATCGTTTAATATTGCTTGAGCTTTCAAAGCTTTCTTCCTAAAGTTTGTAGCTTTCGTCATTATAGCATTGCACTCCCAACATAGTGAGAAACTGTGTTTATCTGAAAGCTGAAAACAAAAGAATTTATTCATTACTATTTTATTTATATTTAGAGCTTACACATGTAAGTACATCTCTGCATTTGTTCCTTAATTGCATGCACAGAAATAAGAATATGTAGAAGTGTCTATTTTATTTTTATTATTTTCAGCCTCTCGAGTATGGCAAGGCTTAACTTTGGCACGCAATAAGGCACTTCTACATAATCTTATTTCTGTGGGTAGAAGTGCCTTTGGGTGTTACCTGTGTGTCACAGTTAAGTCTCTCCGTACTAATTTTAGGGTTGAAAGGCTTAACTGGCCAGCACATGGCATAGAGTAAAGAGGAATCAAACAAATGTACAAACTAGCTTTCGCTTTTTTATTTAGTTTGGATTAGGATAGGATGATAATATAGTTTAGATACACATAAAGAGTATGAAACCCATAAAACTGCGTTTTTTAACTAGTTGATTTGTAAATAAAAGTAAACATACCTTGAGTAAAGTTAGGGAAGCGAAAAATGTTAAATCTTGAATAAGGTGTAGTTTTCTGTTTGTACTTAGACACACTAAACAAAACAGCTGCATCGTTAAAACGTTCAAATGTTTGGTTCTAGTTGAAAAACAAACGATAAATTTGATCCATTATCCAAACAGTAGGAAAAAATGTTAAACTCCGGAACTATTATATTTTATTGTTTACACATATATTTTTGGTTTGTTGATTATTCACTCTCGGACTATTTTAGAAATAAAATTAAGTTTTTACACTGTATGCACTCAGATGACACCTTCATAAAACAAGAACTTTCCAACCGACGTGACATTGACAATACCCAGCCCACAGCGTTGACAGTATTGTTTTTTTACAAATTTTCAATGTTTTTAGATAGGACCTACTTATTTTAAAATAGGAAAATAACAAAAAGCAGCAGCTTTCCACTAAGGATTTCTATGGCTTTTCCCATGGGCTTTTCCATGCCATAAGTCCACAGACATATAAGACGTACTTTTACGTCTTATATGTCTGTGCCACAGACATATAAGACGTACACAGACGGAACATAAGTTAATAGTTATACTTATGTAGCAAGTAATTGTTGTTATCCTTTTCTCACGTATTTGGATCTATATGGCGATATCTCTTTTTTACACCTGTAGCAACATTCACTCACACATAGATATTAAGTTACGCGTGGCAATTTTTGGCCGTGACGCCATTTTGTAATCTGCGTTGTTGGATCGGTGAACACTAAAAATAATAGAGTAGAATACCGTATAAATGATCTCAGATCATGCACTCCACACAACATTCATACATTCTTTGAAATCATGGGAAGCATTATCGTAAACAACTTACCCTAGACTAGATACAGCCCAGGCTGCATCGTTTTGCATGTGTGTGTTTGTGCTACGCTAAGTAATAGCATAGGTACCTTCCGTCTGTTTACGTCTTATATGTCTGTGGTCTGTGCAAAGTCCATACCTCATTGTACATACCCTTTAATGTCACCGTCATAATTGTCAAATTTGCTGTCAGCCTGTGGTTTTTTTGTTTGTTGTGGTTTGCGAACTTTGTTTTTATTTTATTTCAATACATATTTGCATTGAGATCGATAAATTTATCCACAATACGGAAAAGAGTAGAATAGAATCATATATATCAGTACTGCATTGAGACAAGAACGTTTGTAGGTTTCGATACTCTTTGCAGTACGGTAATATGATTGTGAATAACACGACATGGATGATTACTCAGAGAATATTTTAAAAACCTTATGCTGCACTTGCCTAAGCCGCGAAAGAAAGTTATACCAGCTCTGTCGGCTCGTGGATGGTGTTAATAATTTATATTCCCTGTTATCATACGATCAAGAAGCTTATAAGGTGATTTTTTGGTAGTATTTGCCTCCATTTATTCCATCTCGTTATTATGACTGGATGAAGTCGCTAGTACTATTATAATTCTGTGTCGCTATTTATACCACAAATAAAGATCTCTCTGGCTTGCGGTTTAATTACCTTCAGCTACCATACAAAAAAATATCATTCACTAGCTATTTCCTGCAGCTCCGCCTGCGTCAAAAAGTAGCCTATGTTTGACTCGGGGTCTTCAACTATATTCATACCAAATTTCATCAAAATCCATGCAGCGGTTTGGCCGTGAAAGCATAACAGTCAGACTTTCGCATTTATAATATTATTAAGTATGGAAAAGTATGGATAGAAGTATAAATATATCTTCTGGGGACTCACGTCTACACCTATATCTCCCATACTTTAACCTCAGGGAGTGGGGATGCCTGAAAAACAGCGTTACTCCAGCTGAGGCTAGGGTAACACAAGCTGAGGCATTCCTTTGCTACACTTTGCTATTTTCCTATATTATTATTTTTTATTTTTTTTCTTCTTTTGCATGTTTATTGTAAAAACTTGTAATTGTGTGGCAACAAACAACATTTTTATTTTTTATTTTATTTTAGATTGAAGCAGCCAGCTGTCGTTTGCGTCGCGTTTAAGAGGCCTATTTAAAACAAAATTGTTAAAATTTAAATTTCAATCTCCTGCAAGCACTTCGGCACAGCACTTCAGATTTCAAACTTGTTAACATTACATCAACAATTCAAAAACATCAAACTATTATATGTACAACCTTGACTTTCCCCATGAGACTGGCAGTCCTGCCAACCTTAAAAAAAATCTTTAAAAAAAAATACATCATATTTTTTTTTCAGGAAGTATTCTACAAAGAAACTGCCAGTCTCCATGTCTGCTGGGAATGCAAGGCCATCCTGTCCAGGATCAGTTTGTTCAGACACCAGGCATGTTCAGTACAGAAACAGCTGACCGAAATTGCCGATGAACGTGCAGGTGTAAGTGCTTCAAATTAATTATTTACTAATCGATAAGGTTATACAGGCGGATCCAAAGTTCGGTGGATAGCATAGCTTGCACTCATATGTGTTAAATTAAACAATTTCTTTTAAAGTCTACCTGTGTTCATGGACACTGCAAAGTGTTTCAAACTTTAGGTGTAAATAAATAAATAATAAATGAGATAAAAACTGTATTCAAATAGTTTATTGTGAAACAATTGCGAAAAATCACTCATATGGGGTCATGATTCCCAGCAGAGAGGGACTGATGAAGAAGATAAGGGGTTGGTCTGGTTACAGAATAAATAAATTAGCTACAGAAGGTAAATTATCTAAAGTACATACAATGTGACATGAACGATACACAAGCATAGAGTGTTTATTTATACAGGCTTTGCTAGTTGACAGCCAGTCTATGCAGTCACAGGCATTAGCTAGTGTAGCAATCCAGTTGCGAATTTGTCTATGTGGACACGCTCACATGGACACGAAATTGTTTGTGTGTGTAAATTTTGTGTCCATGAAAGCACTCAAGCAAAAACTTTAACTATGATTTTTACCTTATTTCATTAATTCTAATGACTAATCCTAAAAAACTTTACCATTTTCATACAAATTAATTTCTACGAAAACTGGTTGCAAAAGTCTTTCTTCAGAACTAGTTGCAAAAAGCAATTGCGATAGCGGCCAATGGAACTAGACATAGCTATATTGTAAAAATAAATTATCTTCTTTCTCTCTTCCAGATAGATCATCTAAAAAGTCTCTCCAGGTTACAAATCTCAAGTAAAGACGGCTATGACGTCACTTTCGATTCGAGCGACGACACAGACAACTTCATCGATTGCGGACCAGCCAGTGCGAGTTCCGATGATGATGTACCGCTGTCGGCGTTGTATAACTCTGTTTCTGGTGTTAGTGATGATAAGGTAAGTTCTAAGTTTGTTTAAGTTCTAAGTTTGTTTATTTGTAATATCTTTATTGTATAAAACATAAATAATTTAAATACACAAGCATGGAAATACAATGGCGGCAAAAGAGATGTTGTGATAACCATAGTTTTACTTGTTATTGACCTTGAAAAATTGTTGATAGTGCAACTAGGGCTATCGAAATTCTATCGATAGTGAAATTAGGGCGATAGTATCGAAATTTATTGACACTATCGACTCTTAACAATACTATTACTTATTTTTAGCTATCGAAACTATCGAAAGTGTACGATAACCATATTGATAGTTCAACTGATTTGCGAGCTCACGACAGTATCATGATACTATTGATAGACTATAGCTGCCGGTGTTTAATAACAACCCTGATTGTATTAGGCAGTTCACACACGGCGCTATTCCAATGAAACTTGAGTATACTACCAGTCGCACGAGAGTATATTTTCATACAAAATCAGCTATGTCCGCAGACGACGCGACTCGTGCGACGCTACATTGTCATACATTCAAGTTGCATCGCAGTCGCGTCTCACGAATCGCATAGCCCCGTGTGTAGTGTTGCCAGGCGTCCGGATAAAGCCGGCCGTAGTTAGGCTTTTTGATTGTGTGTCCGGCCCATGGAGTAATTATAAAGAGGAGATGCCATAATAAGCGTTTTGTAAGAAAGCGTTTGTGAGGCTACACGGGGCGGAAGGCAGACGTGCGGAGTGCTTGGTTTCGGCCGTGGCTCCAATCATAGAGCACGAGCAATCACAAGCTCCGCCCACTGCAGTGTCGGCGAGGCGCCAATGATAACGTCACTGCGCCATTTCTAATGGCATCTCCTCTTTGTAATTACTCCATGGTCCGGCCCAAAATAAACGGTGTCCAGCTTGTCCGGCTTTTGTTAGGCTTTTTATATTTTATTTAACAAGATTTATGGTAATAATCAGAAAAGCTTTAAATACTGAGACACAAAATCCTCAATAATGTAGGATGTCCGGCCGTTTTGGCCAAATGTCCGGACAAACTGGCTGGTCTGTCCGGCTATGACCTACACACACATGGCATTTTTACCAATTTGTTTGTATATGCATGTTTTGCTAAAATAGATACAAATGCGTACGTAATCTACATCTACACTAATATTATAAAGAGGAAAGATTTGTATTTTTGTGTGTATGTTTGTAATTAATAAACTCAAAAACTACTGGGCCGATTTCAAAAATTCTTTCACCATTGGACCTTTCTACATTCACCCTGAGTAACATAGGCTATATACCGCAGGTGGAGCTGCGGGAAACAGTAAGTATGTGATATTTTGGCAAAACATGATTTACAACACAAATAAGTCATGAGTGGTCGCGATATTTAAAAAAGCACATAAGTTTCTAATGTAATTGATGTGTTTTCTTTAAAGTGTTGTGATTAGTCTTCAGAAGGTCGATAGCCGAGAGCGCAAACGATTGCGTGCGTTAATTGACAGCGACACGCGGCTCGCGTTAGATTGGTCGCCATTAGTGGCATTTTCTATCTCGAGCTTCTTCATGCTTCAGAAGGCACATCAAACTTTTGGTCCTGGCTGTTACTGATAGATGGCAGTCGTTAGATTGTGTCAGACGCCTTCAATCGGCCTGAAAAAGTCTGACAGTGTTGGCCACCAACATCTCGGATCATGTTCCTGTTTCTATGGTTTATCTGTAACAGATACGAAGGAGAGGCGGCAGTTTCTGCATTGTAATAAAAAGTACTTCCAAATCTAGGACCATGATTAACAACATACCCTTGATTCTGAAGTGTAATTTTTTGACGTAACTGGGAAACGCGCTTGGACGTAGAAGATGATGAGTAGCCTTCTGTCATACCAAATCATTAGACCCTTTGAACGCCGCAAGAAAAACTAAATACTCTTCTGAATGGTTCATATCAGTGTCCCGACATTGATTTACACGGCTCTACATATTTTTTTTTTCAATTTGGCTCTTACTTTCGTATTTAGCCAGTAACAAGTATTTTTTTTAATAAAGTTGTTTAATCAAACAAGTATAAAGTCAAGTCACTAGTTTAGTCAAGTCATAATCAAGTCGAGTCAGAAGAGTCAGGCTTACTGAAGTGGTAGAAAAACTGCACTTAGCGATTTTCCGGAGCTTTTCGCAACAAGCAAGAAAATCACATAAATCGAACACTGTATCACTTCACATCACTCACGCTTATTCTTGAACACTTTGCAAATAATAATCCACCATTATTTTTAAAAAAATTAGATACAGCGCCGATACTGCTTTTCACAGCTTCTAGCCAAAAGTTCATTCATTAATGTTGTTTTATAATTTTAATATTTTTTTCAGAAATCATCTTCAAAGCAGACAGTGAGATTAAAAAAGAAAAAGCGAACGAAGACAAGCGAAAATAAATCTTATTTTCTAAAGTATAAGAAATATTTTACAACATCAAAAATGACCTACGAGGAAATGCTCAAAACTAGAGACGCAATGAAAATAAGTTTGTTTGAAAATGCTCCATACAAATGTGATTCATGTGTTGAAGTGTTCAAAAGTGATATTGCTTGGGATGAACATAACAAAGTTTTTCATACAATGGTAATTTTTTTTCATCTGTACAATTTTTTTTTGACGTGACAACGTCCAGTAACTCGATACTACGGGCTGCATGCACGAAAAAGATGACGTCATTGTCCCGTTACGCTCATTGTCGCGTTCGGAAAGCGAGAGCGCGGCACGAACGAGAGAGAGGAATGATCATGTGTATTATACTACTGTAACGTTGTCACGTCAAACTACCGTCCGTAAACCGACTTTACAAACAACCAATTTTGTTTTATTTAGTTTTTTGGCAGTTGGTAGCCGAACATAGGACCAGCTAAAGATGGATTACTGCAAACTTTTTTATTTATTCGTAACGAATGGGTTACATGGTTAATTGATAATGCAGGGTACGCCTTGGTGTCAAAGTTTTTCGGAACCAACTCTCGGCCTCTGACCTCCTTTACGACGAATGACAACTTCGACTAACAGCTTAACGTGCCTTCCAGAGGACAGATCACCTTACTATCAGACAATCACGTTAAAGCCTAAAATATCCTAATTAAACTGAAAACGTTAAGCCGTTGGTCCCGGCCGCCATCTGGTGGTCGTTAAAGGAAACACGTCAGAAGCCGAGAGGTGGTTTCGCAAAATTCTAACACCAGGGTGTACATGGTCGATTGACAATGAAATCTACACGAAATGATGATGGAAACAACTAAACAAAGTATGCTTCTCGTGGGAATCGATCTCGCAACTTCTGGCTCTAAAAACCGGATGGCAGACCTTTTTAAGGTTTTTCTTTGTAATTACAATACAGTAAGACTTGTTATTCGTTTCAGAAAGAGAACCACTCGAAATGTTCTATTTGCCTCTCTTTCATACCAATGGAAAGTGTCGAATCTCATATGAGTTCTCATCTCATTAGACAAACTTGCAAACTGTGTGGACACGATGTGTGTGAAGAGAAATACGCAATGGACCATTTGAGGACATATCATCGAGATAAAGTAAGTTATAGCACAGGAGCTTTTTCAAATATATAGTATTACTATTTCCTTTCACACTACCACACCTTTCATATATACTTTTAAGAAATTGACGTTTTGAATAAAATACTGTTCTGGAGACTGGAGTTTTATTCATTTTATTCGACATAATCGGTGAGTCGAACAATTTTCATTCGACATATAGTCATACATTTCAAAAATAGCACTCTTGTGGGTTACATGGACAATCGACCCTGTCCAGATATTCTCGGGACACTCTTGTCCTCTGTCGTGGTTTCTTTAACGACCAGATGGCCTTCGGTAGCACGGAGTCATCATTATTTTTATACAATGAGGTGTTCTAAACAAAGTAAATTCATAATTCCGTCATAATAGCCTTTGTTTGACCCGGGTCTTCAACGGAGTTTGATTAAATTAGGTACGATGTATGTATATATATATATATATATTGAACGGTTTGGCCATGAAAGACAGACAGACTTTCGCATTTATAATATTAGTCGTAAATATGGATTCATACTGATGCTGCAGCAAATGAAAGTCTGTGGAATACTTAACTCCTCAATTTACAGCAGATATAGCGTGTTTCATTGGCGTGCATACCATAAAGACATTGTCTACGAGTATCAGGTGCAGAGATAAAGTGCAAGTGAAATAACAAATAACTAGGACATTTTCAGTTCATAAAAAATAATTTTGTCTACCCTATGACAAATTCCTGTGCACGTCACTGGCGTGTTTGGGCTCATATGAATAGTCTCTACGTATAAGTGTTCAATAGATAATGCCACTTGCCACAGTTCTGTATGTCTATCTGGTCTGTATCTTTGTTTTTTTATTACAATGAAATCGTTTACAATATAGCATATAAATATCGCTTAATGATGTCAATTTTTTTTTTTAATTTTTTAATTTTTTTTTCTTGTTTTAAGTACTTTACAAAAATGACGCGCAAACAAGTTGCGAGAGTGAAGAAAAAATCTGAAATTGAGAATAGTACACTCCACGGCTTCAAGTGTCCAGAATGCAACAAAAGTTTTGAGTAAGTCCGAATTGATTGACTTTTCGGGATAAGTCCGCATCTGTGCCTCACTGTATTTGTTTATATGATTCAGTATTGATTTCTTTTTTGGTGCAATCATCATCATCATCGTTTCGATTGTCTATCGACTATGTACACCCTGGTGTCAGAGTTGTTCGGAACCGCCTCTTGGCCTCTGACATTGTTCCTTTAACGACTACTAAATAGCAGCCGGCTTAACGTGCCTTCCGAAGCACGGAATCATCTTTATTATCAGACAATTAGGTGTTTCGACAAATATGAAAAGTATTGGAACTAATTTCTTTTCATGTAACATTCCGTCACCTCAACGTCATCTGCCAAAAAGACACAGGAGTGGACGTTGTATATTTTGTGATTATTTCCTACGATTTATATTACAAAATGGCAAAAATCATAGTAATAAGAGAAAAGTGATATAAAAAAAAGAATAGATATGTTATCAATATCATATTTGTCGCGAATAAAAACAAAGAATTAATTTCTAGTTCCTTAAATGACATTGTCAATTTAGTTGTTGACATGACACATACAACATGTTGCCATCTAAAGGCGATCAGTAGCGACGCCAATGCAGGGTTTTTAATTTCCTGGACGGCCTATACATACATCTAGCCCTCATGAATGTAAGTATTATTTATTTCTAGTACGAAAAATAAACGTTGGAAGCATGTACAGCGTCACCACCGGGAAGGGTTCGCGTGTGACAAATGTGGCAAGCGGTTCGCATTCAGGAGTAATCTTAGCAGGCATGAGAGGTGAGTTTAATCTTATATTGTGAACGTAAACATGAGTTTTACCTATTTTTTTCAAATGTGGGATTCATATGAAAAAAAAAGTGTGACTCACGGGAAATTATTTGTTCGATATCGAAGGAACGGTATTTTTACATTTCAAAAATAGCACTTCGGGCCGCGGTTCCGCATGCAAGAAATATTTAGTCTAGTCTGTTTTACAGCAGCTTGCAAAAAATACATACATTGGAACTTAAAAACTTTTTTTAAGTAGGTTATAGAGGAAAAACACGTATTTTCCTTTGCAAATTGCTCTCACTTCTGCAAGAAATGTGTGACGGTCTGTCCGTCAGCAACTTGCAAATGTAAACGTGTGCGTACGAAACGTGTTATTTTTTTTTTTGTAGTGAAACGCATCTATAAAGTTCAAATTTGATTGTGATAGATTACTATGCAACTATTTAATTTTTGATGGAATAGGTACATCTCCAATACATCATTAAAATCCAAGCTAAAATACACACAACACGCGAGACGTGCGAGGATCGAGAACTACTTGAGCTATAAAAGATGGTTAAAGGATCCAGTGCCGGCAATTCAGTAGCGAAATTGTCTTTATAGACGCTCTCGTGGACATTGAAATTGTTCGTGTGTGTGGGTAAATTTCGTGTCCATGAACGCTACGGGATTGCCAGCAATGGATCCGTATAAAGCACCCAAAAAGCTCAAATTAACATGATTATCATTTGACTTACTTTTTTAGGCTCCACCAATCCCCCCCACCACGACAACAATGTGCAATATGCCACAAGCTAATTCGCTGCGATTTGCTTAAAATTCACGCTGAAATACACACAACACGCGAGACGTGTGAATGTCGCGCGTGCAACAAAACGTTCGTCAGTCGCGCCTCGTACGAACACCATTTGAAGTATACGAGAGCGCACGCTCTGAAGGATATACTCAAGTGAGTTTTATGCTTTCATTAGACCTTCCATTCCAAGAAATATAGAAATGCCATCAGTTAAAATTGAACTGCATAAAAATGTATGCTTATAATGAGAATTATGAAAGAAGAATGCACTTGAACATTACATATTGTTGTTGAAATAGGTATATTATTTTCATTGTATACACTTTTACTAAATATACAGATCTATTTCTTTTTTATTATTTGTTGATCTTATAATCATGAATGAACTTTTGTTTTGACATAAAGCCATTTGGCGCCAAACTATTTTGGACACTTTTTTTACTATACATTTTTTTATCAGTGGCCAGTATCATCATTACTTTTTTTTAAACACAGGCTAAGATGATGGTGACTGATTACAGTTTCATGTATACAATGCCGAAACTTTCACATAAACTCCCATCTGTCGAGCATTGAAGAGTAATTATTTCTATTCAGACACAAATGCCCGGAATGCGACAAGGGCTATCGTTCCCGCGGCGAGTTGATTGATCACGTCAACTATCAACACAGGAACAAGACCAGCCACAAATGTCCCGAGTGTGGCAAGGTATGAATTAATGAGCAATTTATTGCACCATTTACATACATAGCACTGAATCCAATCAATATCGATGTCGCGATTTAGTCCGCCATACTAATTTGGCATCTTGTATAGGAATTTCGGATTGTTCTCTTTAGCGCCATCTGTTGTGTCGTGATGTAATTAACCTTAAGATATGAGTACAAGATAGTGATGTCACATTTCTATTTAGAGAACATATACTTTATATATCGTTAATTTATATAGGAATAACAAACAGCTACATTAAAGGTATCAGTGCATTGAACAATAATAACTATATGAACAAATTATTAATATATGTATGTAATTTGTCCAGTAAAGAAACTCTTTTTGTATGACAGCTGCTGCAAATAAATAATTTTTAATTTTAGACGTTAGCGACACGTGCGACGTGCGGTCTTAACAAACTCAAGAGTTTAACATCAATAAGACTGATTTTACTAGTTATTATCTAACCCTCACTTTTCACCTTGCACTCCCTGGTCGCCAGGCGATAGCAACGAGTGCGCATCACGGACTCAAAGAGAACGCGAGGGCCAATATATATCACTATTCGAGTAGCTGTTATTTATACCTGTAGCTCAACTCTGCACTCCCTGGTGTCGAGTCTAATTCAGTGTTATATCTGTTGTTAGGCGTTATCGACCCGTCGTTGCATCACGCGACACGTGCGACGTGCGCATCGCGGACTCAAAAGAGAATGAGCGAAACAAGATTTATTATGATTTGAATAGCTGTTATTTACCCCTCTAGGTCAATATGCCTTGCACACCCTGGTGTCAGCGCCTAAGCTCTGTTCAAACTGACGCGAATCCCTCGTGACTTACGAAACGCCCACAGAAATAAGATTCGGTAGAAGTGCCGTAGCGTGAGCCAAAGTTAACTGGCCTGCTTAGTGCACTTCTTTCTTATTTCTGTGAGCGTCCCGCAAATCGCCCGGGATTCGCGTCAGTTTAAATAGAGCTTAATACAGTGTAATGTCTGTTGTTAGGCGTTAGCGACTCGTCGTTGCATCACGCGACACGTTCGACGTGCGCATCGCGGACTCAAAGAGAACGCGAGGGATAAAATTTGTCAGCAATGCGGGAAGGCTTTCAGGGTAAGAAAATTTTAGTCCTCCAAGTCTTGTTTAGGTTCCACAGACGTTTACACCTCGAAACTAAATCTCATAGAGCTCAGTGAAACCTACTGGAGTTTTCAGCGGGTGCACATAATTATTTATAGCACTAACGTACAGAACGGACACTCACACCCTCCCACCCGAAACAGATATCGCATCGACCCGCGCGGATTTAAGGTTAAAATCGAAAGTAAAACAATGCAAGGATGTCGCTTTTGCCACGCGGCCGCTGCGACGACTATCACGCACAGTTGTGAACACTTAAAATACTTTAAGTCCTCGTAGACAACCAGTTGCGATAGCGGCCGAAATTATCTAGTCTTGATCATCACGAGAATTAAGTTGTCTGAAGAAATATTATTTTTTCCAGTGTTACATATTTTAGCCCAAATTTAAATCCTATAGCTAACGCCTAGACGGATTCCAACTGATTATAATATGAGGTACGAGTAATATTAAATTCTTATTGTATATATATATGTAATATATATATGCGAACAAGAAAAAAAGCGATTCAGCGCTTACAACAGGTGCCTTACTATCATCTCTAATAGCAGGCAGAAACGAGTGAGCAACCGAGATGTCGCTTTACACATTGTATTGCGCCATCTCGTTCACTCACTCGTTTCTGTCCTGCGTTTAAAAGATGAAAACTATATAATATTTTACGTATAATTTTCAGGATAAAAAAGGCCTTCGCGAGCATGAATTCATTCACACGGGAGAGCGCCCTCTATCGTGCGAGCTATGCGGCGTCACTTTTAGACAGACCGCGTCCCTTTACACGCACAAAAAGCGGGTGCACAAAATGTACTCTGAGCGAAAAAGCGTAGAATTGTTGGACGATGTCACTAAATGAACCTGTTAAATTAATTTATTTTCTATGGTTCAAAGTGTTTTTTGTCATATAAACTGTTTTGTTCAAGCATCGCTTCGCTTTACACGCACAAAAACCAGGTCACAAAATGTACTCTGAGCGAAAAAGCGTAGAATTGTTGGACAATGTTACTAAATGAATCTGTACATTAGACAAATTATTTATTAAATGTATTTTCTATGGTGCAATAAAGTGTTTTCTTATGTTTTACTTATTTTTGGACGCTATGCGGCGTCACTCTCAGGTAGACCCCTTTACACGCACAAAAAGCGAGGTCACAAAATGTTCTCTGAGCGAAAAAGCGTAGAATTGTTGAACAATGATACTAAATTAGTCTGCTTACTAATTAATTATTAAATAAATGTATTTCTTATGGTGATTAAGATTAAGTGTTTTTTTATAATTGTTAACTTTCTTTGGACATTATGCGGTGTCACGTTCAGGCAGCCTGCATCAAGGGATAGCCTGCGATTATATGCAGGTCATCTGTCCATCTGGTCGGTGGTTATCCATGCCGGTGTCGTCTGCTCGGTTATGTCCATAACAAATTGATATTTGTAATTATTTTTCTGAGTAAATATTATGTTATTCATGCAAATATCTCATTAGAATCAAACATATCTTCTGGTTGTATAGAATGCAATGTGACATCGTAATTGTTTTTTCCAAGGTTTATTTGTACAAGTGTGATTAAACGCAGGCACATTACAAATTTTATCAAGATTGTAGAAATTTTTGTCAATAATAAATGTATTTCTAATGAAAAAAGGCCAGAATATATTAAAATTAAATAACTATTATGGAACATGTGATTTAACATTAATTCACCAATTAAGAATCTTTCATTATATTCTCTTGAACTTCTAGTAAAGTCTTATTTTTGGTTTCTGGCAAAAACTTCCATAATACTATAACAAACACTAACGATGTCCAACCATAAAACAAACACGCTCCATGAACTACAACTGATCGAAACATGTAAGGAGCTATCATTATACTAATAGCTTGTGAAGACATCACCGCTGACGTCACAACTACCGCTAAACTTTTATGTTTCATAGGAATCAACTCCCCATAAAATGTTAAACAAAGAGAAGCAGGTCCCATACTTACAAATATAGAAAATCCTGTCAGTATTATTAAAGATACATAAATATTCTCTTTTAAAATATCAAATTTAACTAAATTTAAGTACAATGATAATATAAATAGAAATATTACAGATATTATGGATGTGAAAAGAAGTAAAGATCTTCTTGATACGTATTTAGAGATAACACTAGATATATACATGCTAAAGACTGTAGTTCCGTCCATAATTAGCATGCCAGTGTAGGCGGCGGATTCGTTGTTACATATCCTTTTAATGACTTCTATGGCATGAATATTAAAAACAATTTTTCCAGAAAAATGGTACATAATTATAGGAAGGCAGCCTAAAATTACAGGAGCATAAAATTCTTTGGACGCTAATGTTTTGATTACATATAAGCAAACGTTTCCTGTATTGGTCCTTCCAATATTAGTTTGCGAAATTATCATCTTCCGTAATTCGTCTTCAGATTTCTCACTGGCACCTTTCAACCAACGGTGAGATTTTCTACATTCGTCGAACTTTCCGTTGGTTGCCAACCAAAAAGGTGATTCCGGCCAAAAAAAGACAGTTAATGAATAAACAGAAGAGATAAAACCTGGCAAGGTGATGTACCGCCAGTGGAAGAAAGTTCCTATTGCATTCGATACCCAAACACCCCAAAATACTGACGCAGATTTTAGAACTAAGAATATTCCTCTATTTTCTGGTGATGAGTACTCTGCTAGAATTAAAACTGAAGTTGTCAAAATTCCGCTATAAGGAATGCCATGCAGGAATCCGAAAATAAGTAAGTGAGTCGTAGTTTTACTAAAGTAGAATATGATGGTGACTATGATTGTAGAGCTATGAACGATGATGGAAGTTGCCTTCCTGCCGTAATGGTATAAAATAACTGGTAGAATGCATCCCCACAGGATAGATGAGTAGCCTGACATGGAAGCTGAAATTGAGAGAAAATAACAATCAGACACTTATTCAAAGTGGAATAAAAATTAAAGCAAATACTAGTAAATACTAATGTAAATGTAAAGCATTTGCAAAATGATCATGATCTAAATCAGCCTCTCAGGACTAAAGTTGTCTGAATAAAGAAATTATATTATTATTATTATATCTTTAAAAAGGTTAGATTAAATAAATCTTTGTTATTCTTCATGGACAATTTTGTAAGATGATTGGGAACTTATATGTAATGTGTCTTCAGAGACACCTCAAGGGTCGATTTTTGGACCACTACTTTTTGCTACAGAAAATACTTTGATGTAGTCAAAAAGTTCCTTAATTTATGAAAAATACTTACATAACCATGCAGCCATATTAATGCTGATGGCATCTGTGGAATTCGCTTCTCGTCTCAATTGCGGAATGAAGACTGTGGGGGCTCCCATGTACAAGCCGACTATGAAATAAATACTCCATACACTACTTGCTACGAATAGCTGTGAAAAAATGTTAAAATTATCTGTCAGTTTTTATAAAAAATGCAGAAGTAGAATAAATTGTGACTATGTTCAAATTTAGGGTCTCTTAGTGACGTATATATTTTTACGTAATGTATACTTACTTGCTTGAATTTACAAGTAATGTATAATTAATTAAGTATTTATTGCTTTAATCGTCTTTAACTTAAAAAAAACACAAAAGTACATGGCGGGTTGTAAACTTATTAATTGTAATTTTAAATATTTGAAAATGTAGAACTGATTTTGTCAGTAGTTTTATTAGCAGATAGATAAATATTATAAGTGACATTTTAAGATAAGTAGCTTATTATATAATACTTCGGTATTCGAATAATTTTTTACAAATTGTAAAGTTACAAAACCCCCCTAAAAGTATGGAACAGATAGACATACAGGTCTACTGAACACTTAAACATGGAGACCATTTATATGAGCCCAAACACGCTACATCTGTTGGAAGTTGCTGAGGAGTTGAGTATCCCGCAGACTTCCACTTTTTGCAGCATCAGTCATCATCATCCTAGCGTGTATTTCTAGTTGCGTCGTCAGCTTACGCTTCGGAGCCTAGGGTGCGCTGTAAGTCATGGTCCTAGATTTGACGGAACTGGTAATTACAAAGGAGCGACTGCCGTCTGACCTCCGTAACCCTTTTTACAGGGAAACCAGACCAACAGGAACATGACCCGAGGTGTGTTAGTGGCTAACACTGTCAGAATTTTTCACAAACACAGCACGTGACAGCCTCACTACTGCTAACCGGGACCAACGGCTTAACGTGCCTTCCGAAGCACGGAGGTGCTCAAGATAGAAAATGGCACTAAATGGCGACCAATCCAATAGCGGTTGCGTCACGTCGTCGCTTGACGCGCGCATTCGCTACGGATACGCGGGTAGAGTTCGACTAACGCGCTCCTCCCCATGCAGCATCAGTCAGTGAATATGCTATATATTTTAGAAATACCATTGAATTTACGGTAGCTACGGGATTTTTTACTAGTTCATAGGAAACTTACCTGTCTAAAGAAGAATATTTTCGGAGTTTTGTCATGTCCTTCATTCAAACTTTCCTTAGTTTCTACTGGTTCGTACATTTTGGTCTCCGTTTTAATCAGTTATTTCTATCCGTCGTAACTTTTGTACTTATTATCCTACCATCAGCATTTTTTTAAATCAATAAAATTCATCGAAAGGAAAGTGTAATTTCGACACTAAAACTTATAAAACCTAATGACATGCTTACTGAAATATTTTAAAAACTACAATGTACATAGTACACAGCTGCTTTAACTTTAGACGTATCACGTATGCATACTGCCGACGTGTACGTATGCATATAACTTATACGGCCGGCCGCCGGCTTGACGGCAACCTTGGTAAATGATCTTTATAGGCCAACATTTGCTGCCCAATTACTTCCCTCAAATTCACTAAACGCCGAATTTGCAGACGGAGATTATCACTGCAAAATTATTATTTTTTATTTCGCCCTCAGCCCCTGACAATTTATCAAGAGCAAAATAACACTTACGGTCGAAATTGCGGTTTTAGCACAGAAGGTAAAAAGTGACCCATAAAATTAAAGCATCACTTTGTTGTATCTGTGCATGTCTGGGGCTTACCATCATCTCTTAATTACATCGAAATGCGAGTTAGTAACTGAGATGGCGCAATACGGAATGTAAGGCGATATCTCGCTTATTCACTTGCTTGAATGGAGTTAAGAAATTGTGGCAAGCCCCTTTCTGCTTATCTTTCAAAATTTATTTCTCAGGAATTTGACGGTATCCAATGACCATTCCGTCATCTCAATGTCATGTGCCAAAGAGAGACAGAAGTGGACGTTGTGTATTTTGTGATTATCAAATGAAAATATCTATTAAAACGGTAAAAATAATATATAGTAGGTAATGATAAAAAGTGATATAAAAGATGTTATCATATTTGATGCGAATGAAAACGAAGGATTGATTTCTATTTCATAAAATGACATTGTCAATTTTGTTGTTGACATGATACATACATCACAGTACAACACAGTACCGACCGTGGAGCAATTACAAAGAGGAGATGCCGTAATAAGCGTTTTGTAAGAAAGTATTTGTGAGGCTTCACTCGGCGGAAGGCAGACGTGTGACATGCTTGGTTTCGGCCATGGCTCCAACCATGAAGCACGAGCAATGACAAGCTCCGCCCACTTTTGTGTCGGCGAGGCGCCAATGATCTTATTACTGCCATACCATTTCAAACGGCATCTCCTCTTTGTAATTACTCCATGGTAGCGACGCCAATGCAGGATTTTTATTTTTCTGGTCAGGCTATATCAAATATCATGTTTTGTCATTTTAAACTTCATGTTTCCGGGGAAAAAAAAAATTGACAGATAAGCAGTCTTACTATAATTTTTTAACTCCATATATGCGGGTTCAGTGAATAAGCGAGATATCGCCTTACATTCCGTATTGCGCCATCTCGGTTACTAACTCTCATTTCGATGTAATTAGGAGATGATGGTAAGCCCCAGAGATGCACAGACACAACAAAGTGATGCTTTAATTTTATGGGTCACTTTTTACCTTCTGTGCTAAAACCGCAATTTCGACCGTAATTGTTATTTTGCTCTTGATAAATTGTCAGGGGCTGAGGGCGAAATAAAAAAATAATTTTTTTGCAGTGATAATTTCCGTCTGCAAATTCGGCGTTTAGTGAATTTGAGGGAAGTAATTGGGCAGCAATTGTTGGCCTATAAAGATTTTATTAATTCCACATAGCAAAGACAATACGACTAGGTGACCATACATTCAGACATCAAATTGGCGAGTCACCCAAAAATCTTTTATTTCTTCTAACTTAAGAAGGAAGCAAATCTCTGCTAATTGGAAGCAAATAGAAGCAATTGGGAAGCAATTTTTGGGCTTAATTTCAACGTTAAATGTGCCTAGTGACTCAAGATTCTGACGGACACCCTATGTTACTCAGGGTGAATGTAGCTTTCCAATGGTGAAAGAATTTTTTAAATCGGTACAGTTGTTTTTTGAGTTTATTCATTACAAACAAACACACAAAAATACAAATCTTTCCTCTTTACAATATTAGTGTAGATAGGTGTAAGGAAACTAAAAAAAGGCAAGATAGTCAATTGTTTAAAATATATTTATTTCATACCAAAATATATTTTTTTACACACACACACAATACAAACGACATTTTACGAGCTCCGTGGTGTAGTTGTCAATATGTTAATACACATCCTAACTCTCGATCTAATTATACGACTCGTATGTCGAACAAAAATTATTCGATATTAAACAAAAATCATTCGACTCGACGATTTTGCGTTCCAAAAATAGCACTCCAGAGCCAGGGAAAATTGGAAAATGAAAAAACCATTACGATGATGACACGGAGCAACGAGGTCTACTGTTCACACTCTTCAGCTTTCGTCCCGCTTCCTCCTGGGATGTGCTCTTCTAACATGTCGTGAGAGACAGGAATGCCAACTGAACCGCGCGGGACAGACACTACAACGATACGGAGTGGCGCCACTGTGCACGGCCGTTATGTGACTACGGAGTTTCGATTGGTTCTAGAACAACGAGATAATGTTGTTACACAAATATTAAATACTAGCAGCCAGTCTCGACTTCGTCCGGGCCTATAGCCTTCCTCGATAAATTGGCTATCCAACACTGAAAGAAGTTTTTGAAATCGGACCAGTAGTTCTTGACATTAGCGTGTTCAAACAAACAAACCCTTAAATTTTATAATATTAGTACAGATATCCACACTAATATTATAAATGCGAAAGTCTGTCTGTCTGTCTGTCTGTTACGCTTTCACAGCCAAACCGCTGAACGGATTTTGATGAAATTTTGTATGAATATAGTTGAAGACCCGGGGTCAAACATAGGCTACATTTTGACGTAGATTCATGCCAATTGATGAATCAACACAACTTGAAAAATTGTACGTTTGCTTGCAAATAAATATAATATTTCATTTCTTATGTTTTCGTTTACGAGCTGGGGGTTCGCACTTTGGAGAAAAACACCTGATGACCCTTAAAGGACTTTTATTTAGACCGGATGGTCGCCGACGTCGCTTAACACGAGTTATCTCACACAATGTCCACATCACTTGCTAATCACAATAACTAAGAGTAGCGTCGTAGATATCACATGTTATCACTTCTTGATCGCTCTTGTAGCTCAACTCAACTTGATCTGGTCTCCTTTGTTTTTTTTTAATGACCTACAATTTTAGCTCCTGTGAGCTTTAAAATTTACAGTGGTAAATATACAGATGGACATTTTGAGGCGAGGGCTTTTCACCAGTCAGCCTTTTCGGCACTTGGGACAAACCTCAGCCATGGGCTTCGCCTTTTATCAAGCGAGCAATGTAAACTCGCGAGCGGTAGCAAACGCTCAATGTCATAAGGGCCGACACTATTGTGCCTGAAAGGCCTACTAAGAAGCTATCGGTAGCATGGACTCCTGTGGCCCTTGCGCTATTTATATAGCCCGGGAAACGCGTTCGATAAGTTTGCAAAGATCATAATTACTCCCGAAGGTTAAGAGAAAGAGAATCCGTTTAAAAATATTCCGATCCACGCAGTCTTCTTTCGTCGAGTTCGACATAAAACTAAAAATTGGATTGAAGTCACATTTATTTTACAAGTACTTACCGGAAAAGCTTTTCCGCAATGATCACACAAATGATCAACACCATCATTCTTGTGAACAACTTGCCTGTGAAGGTACAGCGACGTGTGACTCTTGAACACCTGTTAAAAAAAATATTATTGAAAAAAAAAAAATGTTTGACAGCAATTCACTCAGTGGCTTTTGGTGGGGGGACTTTTGGCGGGAAGCTGTGAAGAGCAGTTTCGACGACGCTTTATTGTACACAAAGAACATAGTATCAGAATACAGGTTACAACAAAAGGCGGACTTATCCCAAATAGGGATCTCTTCCAGTCAACCAAACTAACATAGGACATAGACGTATGGGCACAGAAGAGGGCACAACACGCAAATAAATCTTAGGTGCATAGGCTTACATCTAACATACAAATTTAATTACACATAAAAACAGTATACTTATTTACTTTTATTTTCCAATATTTGTGTCATTTTTGAGTGTTTGTGCATAATAATGGTGGATTATTATTCGCAAAGTGTTCGTTATCAAGCGTGAGTGTTGAGAAGTGATACAGTGTTTGATTTATGTGATTTTTATGCTTGTTGCCAAAAGCTCCTAGTAATCGCTAAGTACAGTTTTTCTACCACTTCACTTAGCCTGATTCTTCTGACTAGACTTGACTACCGACTAGACTTTTAGACTTGACTAGGACTTGACGAAACCAAACTGTAGGACTGAAGAAGATAGAAAAATTAAGAAAGGCTATAAAGGACTTGTATCCATGGCCGTACAAACTATTACTAAAAAAAAAAAACTTTTGGCGGGCAGCTGTGAAGAGCAGTATTGTCGCTGTATTTTATTTTCCATTATTTGTGTTATTATTCGCAAAGTGTTCGATAACAAGTGTGAGTGTTAGGAAGTGGTACAGTGTTTGATTTATGTGATTTTCATGCTTGTTGCTAAAAGCTCCTTACCGACTAGACTTTTTAGACTTGACTAGGGCTTGAAGAAACCACACTGTAGTACGAAAGAAGATAGAAAAATTAAGAAGTGTTATAAAGGACTTGTATTGAAATGTTTATTACCTGGGTTTGCTATCTAATTCCTGTCCTCTATGAAATTTGAAGGGAAATAAGCAAAATTAAAATAAAATAACAAAAAAAAACTTTTACAATATTTATTTGAAGAAGAAGAAGCTGAAAGTTACACAAAGTTAAAAACTCGAATTATATTGGAAGTTACCTATTTAATGTTGAGTAAAGAAGTAATTGCGATTAAAACGAGAAAAGAAAATTAGGGGCGCAGGAGATCGAATGGTCAATATTTAGATCCCTTCTTTAAAGTTTTAAATTAAAAAAAAATAAAATAAAGGGTTAATAAAATAAAAAAAATGTAGAAAGCGCAGGCACTGGCTGACCGATAATGCTGGCTTCGGCTGTGTGGTTACCTCAGTTTAGGCAAAAATGTCTATCGCAGATTAAAACGGTAGTATAAGCAGTGTCCTCTTGTTTAAATAAAAGAAATGTGGTATGCACTCCTGACACCTTGGGAAGCTGGTAGAAAGAACTCCCAGTGTTCAGCGGAGGGAGTGCTGAGGGAAACTTGAGGTGTTCTTTTTAACCCTGAAGTAGGAATAACAAAATAACTTTCAAAAGACTGCTTATGAAACAATGGTTTATTATAGGGCTGGAAATTTCTAGGTTTTATTCCTGTTCAAAATCCTTTTCAATATATGTATAATTCTGTTTTAATGGAGTATGTTTATTCCTAAATTTAGAGCTGAATCTTATTTGGTTTTAATTATAAAAAGAAAGTCATAATTCCAAATGGTAGGTTACCCGACAATGAAAAATTACATAATTTTGTAAAAGAAAACGATTTTGTATGAAATATTTCAATTTGAATTTATATATTCTACGCTTATTTATGTGTACCAATGGTGAGAAATCATTTTAAGACCGAAATTAGATAAAATTTTAATAAAATGCACATGTGAATAAAAATACACATTCTACCCACTTTTGTAAATTATAAATTTCTCACAAAACCCCCAATTTAACCAGAAAGTTATTAGACCAAATAGAAGAATTAATCGGTTATTTAGCTCAATAGGACAATAATTAAAATAAAATAAATTACCTTTTCAGGGTTCTTTATGTATATCCAACAAAACACTTTTGTCTTATAGCGCCGTACGACAACCACGTCGGCGAAAATATTTGTTACGACGGTTGCACTATTAAACTCCAAAATAACAGTATTAAATGGCTATTGAAAATTTGAAACCTTTAAATTATAAAAATAGCGAGCAACTATCGACCCGCTCCGAAAATCATCTGATTTCGTCTGCCGGTGTCGGCAAGTGTCTAGCTGTCAGTTCAGTCGTAGTGATGGGGACATCGGGAGTCGACATTTGCTCGAATCGACTCGATGAACTATCTATCGACTTCGTGCCGAACCGTGTGAAAACAACAGGCATGTAGTATCGATTTTTGAGATACGCCGGCGACAATCAAACCAACTCGCACGGATTCAATGAGTGATTAAAGAAATACGGAAAGTAAGGAATGATTCGATTATCGTTTACCACCCGCGTACATTTCAGAAATACAGAATGTTGCTTCCACGATCGCAATCGATACATCTCACGGAGGAGTCAATTCTCTTATTTTAAATAGGTACCTAGTGCACAATTGAATCGCAATTGGATCGTAATGACTTGACTTTGACGCTTCTGATATTCCGTTACTCATTTTATTTACATTTCCCTACTAATATCATTGAAATACGCTCCAGTCGCAAATGAATAGAGATTCAAAACTGTTTAAGCAGAATACCACTATTGAGTGTATCTAAAAAAATGCAACACAATTAATTCGCGATTGAATATCAGTTGCGTGGCCTTTAAAAGTTCATTAGCGGAATCGATCCCCTACTCAACAATCGAGCAATTAGGCAGTTAATCGACTTAATATTTATGGCCTAGCAAAAATGGCATTACAGTATCCATGGCCGTATAACCCATTACCAAAAAAAAGGGCTTTTGGCGGGAAGCTGAAAGGCAGTTTCGGTGCTGTATATATTTTCCAAATTTTTTATCTTCTTGTGTAAGAATGTCGGATGTAATATTTTTAATGTACATAAAAGATATACTAATAAATAAAAGAAAAATAAACAATTATAATTATTAGTGTTCGTGAACAAGCTTGAGTGTTGTGAAGTGATACAGTTGGATTAAGTGGTCAATCGACCCTCTAAACCCTGATGCTAGAGATTTTTTCAGAACCGCCTCTCTGCCTCTGACGTGGTACCTTTAACGGCCGCCAGATGACAGACCTTACAGCTTAACCATAGTCAGCAATGCATGTTAAAATTTGGATTGGTCGCCGACACTGACGGCGAAAACCTTTGGTACTCCCTGCTGGTTATCTCACGGGATTAAGAATGGGATTTTATAGATAAAGGTGTAACGATGCGCGTCCATTTAATTACATAATCATCGTTCACCACATTTTCATTTTTTAACCAAATTGTTTTCATGACATCTCATCACTCTTCTCTGACTTTCCACTTTCATTTCACAAGAGCAAAAATTCTATTTCCCTTTATGTATGTTTTATTCTATCTAACTTCAATTTTATTAATTTAATGAGTGTAAAAAAAACTGTCATAAACGCCAAATAAAGATTTGTGTATTTCAGTCGAAGAAGAGGGTATTCTACTAAATTATTTTTTTTTATTCATAATAATCATTTTACTACGAAAAACTGAAAACAGAAAGATTTTTAAAAATCCCTTCATAAATAATTGTGTTATAAACCTTTGAAATTCGGTGGAAGGGAAAACTGTCTATAAACAAGAAGGGGATGCACTGTGTGTGTAGTGACGTCACTGCCACTCGGTTTCGTGCGTACAAAAGAGATAGCAAGACGTCCCCACCACGTTCCCACTTCTTGAGAAAACTTTAAGATCCAATTACTGCCTTAATTAACGATCAATATTGTTGTAGTTTTCAGAATCGTTTACATTTTAGTGTACATATTGTTTCGTATGCAAATATTGCCCAAGTATGAATACAGTCAAGTAGCCTATTCAACTACAATACCCCTATCATCTACTTCGTGTGGCAGGGCTGCCATGCAGGGACAGCCGAGCTAATGTACTGACCTTCTGACACACGCTACACGTGTGAGTGTAATTCTTGAGATGTTCCCAGTCGATGTGGTCCTTTAGCTTAGTCTTGTTCGCGAACCGTTTGCCGCAGTCACTACACATGTACCTAGAATCAATGATATGATATGAACAAATCATAAACGCTTGTAATTAAATTATACAACTATAGAAATACATCCATACTAATATTATAAGTGCGAGAGTCTGTCTGTCTGTTAATCTTTTACGGTCTGAACGGATTTAATGAAATTTGGTAGGAATATAGTTGAAGACACGGTGTAAGCAAAATAAATGTATTTGTATTTGTCAAACATAGGCTACTTTTTGACGCAGGTGAAGCTGCGGGAAACAACTAGTTTCATATAAATTGTTAATTGCAGAAGAAACTGGTGTCGTGGTCCAGTTGTTAAAGTGTTTGCCTTAGACCAGAAGGTCGTAGGTTCGATTCCCAAGGGAAATATTTATTTATTTATTTTATTCATGTACACAATAAAAATGCAAAGAATCCATACTAATATTATAAATGCGAAAGTCTGTCTGTCTTTCTGTCTGTCTGTCTGTTACGCTTTCACAGCCAAACCGCTGAACGGATTTTAATAAAATTTTGTATGAATATAGTTAAAGACCCGGGGTCAAACATAGGCTACTTTTTGACGCAGGCGGAGCTGCGGGAAACAGCTAGTTATACATAAATTGAAAAGACGGTACCTACAAGGGAGCTGCTTATTTCTGAAGAAATTTCTAGAAGAAATTCCTTTCTTACTTAACCCAAGGCATACTTTATTTAGTTGTCTTAAAACAATATATTATCTGTACTGACTTGTAATCGTTCTCACTGACGTGTTTCTTGCTGACTTCCATGTGCTGCTTGTACGTCGCTATCGACGAAAATGTTCGATTACAGGGTTCACAGACCAGACTACCGTTTACCCTATAAATAAATTCATCAATCAAGTTCAATCTTCTCCCGTGGGATGTTTCAACAAATCTATTATTAATATATTATGATACAAAGGTGCGAAGTTGGTCATTATTTACGAGGCGGTATAGAAGTCGAGTATATGATCAGTTTCAATCACGAGTTGTTATACGACGATTTTCAAGACATTTGCGAGGAAAAACACACTCATATTAATAACTTTTTATTATTAACACAATAAATAAAAGTTCTCAAGCGATATCAAAACATTTCTGCACATTAACTTTTACACTTTAAACACTTTTCACATTTAGACACACGCATTAAATGCATGTTAATGCATTGCTAGGTATCTCCAAATAGTAGTTCTACGAGTAGATTCTGTTTTAAAGCTTCGTCCTTATTGAAAAATGTGTTGAATAATATTTTATACTCATTAACATTATACAGAAAACTATATATTCATTGTTTTATATCGAGTGGATTGCATGGTCAATCGACCTTGTACACACTGGTGTTAGTACATGTGACGTGGTTTAACGGCCACCAGACGGCAGCCAAGAATAGAACTGTCCAGTTTACGAAAAATTCTTATAGAGTTTCCCGGGTTTCGGCACCAATTTTGTAAAGAAATCACAAAATGTTCTTGCATCTTGTTTACATTTTACAATAGTAAGAGAAGATATATTTAAGGAAGAGATGTCGCCATGTTAATGTAATGTTAGCATTACACAAAAACATTGAAATTATTTGAAATTTTAGCTGTAAACTTATGCAATAAAAGCGATAAAACTGTATTAAATTGTTTAATTCTATAAAAATATTTTCTTATATGTTACATTTACCTGGCAGCGTGGCTGGCTAGATGTCTGTGCAGATTGCCGCGCCATTGAAATCGCTTGTCGCAGTGTGGACATTGGTATTGCTGCAGCGATCGATGTACTGTCAGCGATACCTCTTTCGATATTGTGCCAGATGGCTGGTCTTGTTGGAGTTTCCTTCCAATAGTACATTGTATATTTAAATTTCAATGTTTTACAAGAAATAAAGAAATGAAGCGACGACGTGACGCGACCACTATTGGATTGGTTGCCGTTTTAGTGGCATTTTCTATGTTGAGATCCTCCGTTGGTCCCGGTTGTTGTCGACAGATAGCAGTCGTGGAGGCGGTGACAGATGCCTTAGACATTGCCCTTATGAAAAATTCTAACAGTGTTGGCGACTAACACACCTCAGGTCATATTCCTGTAAATAGGGTCACGGAGGTCAGACGGCAGTCGCTCCATTGTAATTACCAGTCCCGCCAAATCTAGGAGCATGACTTACAGCGTACCCTAGGCTCTGAAGCGTAAGCTGACGACGCAACTAGGCATACACGCTAGGATGATGATGACAAGAAATAAAGAAATGTTTTATTTGTTTGAAATACATAGGGCGCACTGTAAGTTTCCGGAACTGGCCACTTACATAAACAATATTTAAAAATTTATTGCAACATTTGAAAATAGAACTCTTTGGCTGTAGAATGCAGTTTGTTTCATCTGACTGTCTTTTGTTTTTACCTTGTGGCGCCATTTAAAAAATTGTGTGTCTGCATCAACATGGATTTAACTCGGGAAAATTTTTGTAGTATGATTTTCTACGATTTTAAGTGTAATTTGACAGCTCAACAGAGCATCGCTCGGCTTGAAACAGCTTTTGGCAATGAAGCACCATGCAAGACAACTGTTTATAGCTGGTTTGCAGAATTCAAGCGTGGTCGTATCAATCTCAGTGACGAATCTCGCGATGGTCGGCCGTCCACCGCTGTGACCAACAAAAACATCAATGCTGTGCGCCGTATGATTGAAACAGACAGGCATGTGACCTACCATGAAATTCGCGCATCCTTAGAAATAGGCATGAGTCAAATACAATTAATCCTACACAAACATTTGGGTGTGAGAAAGCTGTGCTCGCGGTGGATCCCACACAACTTGACCGAGGCTCAAAAAACGGACCGCGTCACTTGGTGCAGTGCCATGCTTACCAGATTCAACGAAGGTGCGTCAAATTTGGTGTGGGACTTAGTAACAGGTGACGAAACATGGATTTATTGCTACGATCCCAAAACAAAGCAGCAATCGAGCGTATGGGTCTTTCAAGATGAGCCGAAACCAACCAAAGTGGCGCGCGTGAAAAGTGCATCTAAGCGGATGATTGCTTCTTTTTTTAATAAAACTGGACACGTGGCTACTGTTGCTTTAGAGAATCGTCGTACAGTGAATAGTGACTGGTACACGACCATTTGTTTGCCGGAAGTTATTGACGAACTCCGTAAAAATAACCGTAAACGCCGTATCATCCTGCACCACGACAATGCTAGTTCTCACACGGCCAGACAGACAAACGACTTTTTGAAGGCGAAAAATGTAGAACTCATCTGTCATCCTGCATACAGTCCCGACCTGGCACGTTGTGACTTTTTTCTGTTCCCAAAAATTAAGAACCAATTACGCGGTCAACGATTTTCATCACCAGAAGAGGCTGTCGAGGAGTATGAAAAACACGTTTCAGAGGTCACCACAGAGGAGTGGCACAAAAGTTTTCAAAACTGGTTTCATCGAATGAAAAAGTGCATAGACGCCAAGGGAGATTATTTTGAAAAACAATAAATTAATTTTGTACCTTTAATAGTATTTTTTCATATTCATTCCGGAAACTTATAGTGCGCCCCACGTACATCAACAATACACATTATCAATGTTTATGATGCAATCAATCAGCCTGCAAGCAAGCGTACAAATTGTTAGTCATTCGAATTTGCATTTTTTTTTTTTTTTTAATAGCATACTTTTGCAAACTTGTATAAAAACGTTGAAAAATAAAAAATTACACGATTTACAAAATTATTTCTTGTATGTTGTTTTTTTTTCCAAAATACACATAATTTTGTATAGTTGTTTGGAGAAGTGACGTACATATCATAAAAATTTAGAAAAATATTAACCTTACCTAAGTTTCAACTGAATCTGATGTCTCGAACTGGTCTTGGCATGTTTTTGTAGATTGGCAGTGGTTGAGAAAGATAATCTGAAAAACAGTAGCCGCACTTAGGGCCGATTTCACAAACATTGTTCCTATCCAAGAGTAACTAATCTAAGTATAAAAATGGATGGCAGACATTTTTATTCTAAAGACAGAATCCTTATACCGGAATTATACGTGGATTAAAAGTATATTCTAGGCTTAACTGTGTTTTAAATGTAAACTTCATTATACCAGAGGTAAATTGCGTCATTATCCTTGAAATAAAACTTATCCGATTTTGACGAAATCGGCCCTAGGAAACGTTAAGCACATTTTAACTAAAATACGTTCTCTCTTTCTCTCCTATCGATATTTGGCTTGAAAGAAAGAGTTAGTACGTACGTTATAGATTTCCTCACCTGCACGGCTCACAATATGGTTTCCTTTTCTGTCCCATTTCAATTTTATGCGTCTCCGTGTGTTTACGAAGGGACGTCTTCCATTTGAATGTTTTGTGACAAAATTCACACGGGAACGACTCTTGGCTTAGGCTGAAAAGTAAATGGCTACTGGAGTGCTGAGAGTGGAGAGAGTTTTTGAACCTTAACTCACGCAAAATCGGTGAATCTAGTAATTTTTGTTTGATATCGAAGGGATTTTATTCGATATCGAGCTATTAAAATTTTGATTCGACATATGTATGTCATCATCCATACTAATATTATAAATACGAAAGTCTGCCTGTCTGTTACGCTTTCACGGCCAAACTGCTGAACGGATTTTGATGAAATTCGGTATGAATATAGTTGAAGACCCGGGGTCAAACATAGGCTACTTTTTGACGCAGGCGGAGCTGCGGGAAAAAGCTAGTAACATTATTAATGCGAAAGTCTGTCTGTCTGTTACGCTTTCACGGCCAAACTGCTGAACGGATTTTGATGAAATTCGGTATGAATATAGTTGAAGACCCGGGGTCAAACATAGATTACTTTTTGACGCAAGCGGAGCTGCAGGGAATAATAGCTAGTAAGTTTTTTATGTTTGTCATCATAACACTAAACTTAGTACCAAGGGTAAGATGAAAATTTGGCATATACTTTCAAGTTTCATGAAAACTCTTTCGTTAAAATTAGTCACGGATTTCCTTACCTATCGTCTGCTACTCCATTTTTGTCCATTTTTGATATGCTGTATGGGATTTCTGGTCTGAAAATAATTATACTTCTAAATACACTGATTGATCTTAGGATAGTCACAAGTGACAATAATATCTTAGACATATACCTATACCAATAACAAGACTCCACCTACTGATTTTAATCAACTAATGTACAATAGCTTTTAGTTATCTAAAATTCTAGCCACTTTTTTCTGGGATAATATATAATATGTATTGTATAAACAACTTTAAGAGAGGTAGGACATTTTGTAAGGAGTAGTCCGTCTGGGGGAGTACCTCCACCCTACAGAAGACCGCAGCCAAATAACACTGTGATGCAGTGTTGTGTTTGTTCCTGCTGGTGAGTAGGTCGCCAGGCTCCAGAGGGGTCGCTGTGCTGATAGCGGACAGGTCGGCAACGCGCTCGTGACATCTCCGGTGTTGCAAGCGTTCATAGGCTACGGTAACCATTTACCATCAGGTGGGCCGTACGCCTGTTTGCCTACTTATTTGTATAAAAAAAACACCAGCCCTTAAGCATTGCTCGTACTGACCCACAACAATGAGCCTGGTCGTAATGTCTCAGCGCCTCCCGTTTACTGGTGAACTTCTTACTGCACACTGTACACTGGTAGCGCCTGGTGTGTTTGTTTGTGTGGTAGTTGTACGATACTTCAGAACTGAATGTGCGCTCGCATGTGTTGCATTTGTGATAGGAAGCGTGCTGGAATAAGAAACAATATGTCATGCTTGTAGACATATTATTTTGTGCATTGACAATAAAAGTACATTTTTTTTTAATTCTATATTCTACTTTTACTTTAAAAAAGTCACTTTTTCTGCACCACCGATTGGTTGACTGGTAGAAAAAGCCTACGGCTTTAAGTCTGCCATTTACATGTCATGTAATAAAGTTAAATAAATAAATACACAGACTTGAACAACACAGAAATCATGTAGCCACCTCACTGTGGAATACCAACAATTGCATGCTCCGACTAAAAAGGGCAAGATTAGCATCAATCGGACGATTATACTGAAATGAGAAGTAACACATCGCTGGATGTGCAAATCTAAAAGAGAATATAAAATCAACACATCTGATTAAAGCTCGGAGGCTGATTGATAGATGAAAAAAAAAACATTCAATGATAATTAAACGAAATTAAATATAATTATACTTCTACTTTGTTTGACAATTGAGATTGTTTAAATATTATTGGACTTAAATGTTAGGGTAACTAGTTTAACCTTGTGGCAGATCCAACCATGGAGTAATTACAAAGAGGAGATGCCGTTTGAAATGGCGCAGTGATGTGATCATTAGCGCCTCGCCGACACAAAAGTGGCCGGAGCTTGTCATTGCTTGTGCTCCATGATTGGAGCCACGACTGAAACCAAGCACCCCGCACGTCTGCCTTCCGCCCCGTGTGGCCTCACAAACACTTTTTTACAAAACGCTTATTACTAGGATATTTGAATAATGCCAAAGCCAAACATACCCATATCTTATCGCTATGTACATAGGGTCAGAAAACAGACATGCAAATTTGTATGGAGAACACACTTCGCACTGTTCAAATGCTTTCATAAATCGAGTGAGATGTGTTATCAGAAATATAATTGAATATTTGGGTCATAAAAGATGATGCAATATCAATTCTACTCCAGGGGTCCAGATAGACCAAGGCATAGCTACATGAAGCAAATAAAAGAGAAAGTAAACATACAAAATTTGTCAAAAATTAAATAAACACAAATATTTAAAAAATAAAAGTTAAAGTTGTGTCGTATCAAAAAGTAAAGGATCTCGCAAATATTTGAGAGGAATGGAACAAGCTCCACTGACAAGAGCCCAGGAGCCCTATTTTTGCAATTTGTAACTCATATGGCTAATGAAAATCATTAGATATAAAACAAAAAATATTCGACTCGCCCATTTTGAGTGAGAATGTTTTTTTTAAAACAGGACTTCAGCTCATATTTATGATTATGAATTCTACTCACCAATTCATGCTTCAACTTGATATGGTCGCTCAAATCGTCCGTGTTTGGAAATGTGACAATACACAAGTCACACTTAAACATGGCATTGACAAACTCCTCTTTTAGAACTAGCAGTCTTCTCTCTTCCTCCAACTCCTCTAAGCTCAACTCCACTTCTCTAAACATCTCTGTTCCTTGACTTTTCTTTTTGATTTTCACTTTTTTCTTTTTTTTCAGTTCTGTCAACGGCATGTCATCATCGTTACGGTCTGAGTAAAGAGATGTGTTGTCTTCTTCCTTGATATTTGTTATGTCTTGTTCGATTTTAGGAGTTAAGTTCTCTTGTTTTATTATTTGCATGATTTCCCCTTCTGTTTCGGAGTCGGGGAGAAGGGTGATGGTGTATATGTTGTGGTTCATTGTTAGTAAGGGTGATTTGGGATCTAATTTGTTGATGTTCTGAAATAATAATAAAAAAAATATATTTATTAGTGATTCTGTCAGTTTTAGGTCAGACAGCAATTGCTCAACTGTAATAAACAGTACGCCAAAATCAGAAGAAAAACAATCATTTTGGTTTTTTTACATTTAGTATATAAGAATTAATTTATTTTCGAGAAATACATATTACACAAGGGAAGAAAAAATAGTGAATAAGTTAACAAAGTAGGTACACAGCATTTCGCAATAGTATCCTAAAATGACTTCTATTTTTAACAAGTTGTTTATACAACTAATTTTGGGTCTTCAAAATACAGGTTTATCGGTAATTACCTTTTGTAAATAATCACATAGAAGACTATAAGAGTTTTTTACTCTGTGCTTAAATCTCACACATTTTGAAAGAAGTGCGTCACACTCATAACACAATTGAAGAGGCTCGCTCAGCTGGCAAGGCGTCTGTAATTAAGACACCTTTATTTTAGTAATGTTTTCTGTAATTTCAAAATGAAATTTACAAGAATATTTTACGTTTATACAATAGCTATCCAATTAGATCTAATTCCATTGTCGTTTATATTTAATTTGACGCAATACTTTGCAATGAAATTACCATAACTTCATTGATTATTTGAGCCAAATATTGCTCTTTCCAAAACTCTTCAATTCCAAATAATTTTCGGTCGCTATTCAAACAGCCGCAACATACCGACGGAGCTGACATTTTTACTAAATTCTATTACTTATTAAGCACATAAATTATGATAAATTTCATTAATGTTAAGTAATAAATTGATACAAAATATTATTTTTAAATTTTTATACACTAAGCTCAAGCTCTTACGCCATCTACACAAATGTCATATGTGCGTTTTGTTTTGTGTACAAGGTCTTTCAAAATAAATTTAGTTTAGAAATAGTATAAAATTAGAAAGATTCACGAAAATGTCTTCAAATTTTTTATTAAAATAGGCATGGCATTTTCATTTTACTCATAAATTGTTGTCTTCAAATTAAAATTGTAACTATTTAAATCATTTGTTATTGACACAACAAAATCGAAAATAAAATCGTTCCCAGTTCGCAACAAACACAAATAGCTAAAACAAAACATACGTGATGTTTCGTTACGTGCATTTCTATTTTATTGTGATTTTTTTTTTGCAGTTTTCTAAATGCATAATACATAGAAAAGGAAAAAACAAACTTTTTTTATTTTTAAACATAAATTAATTATACGTAAACTATATTAATTCCATGGCATACCAACTAGTTTTTTACAAAACTTTCTCCTCTCAAACATGTTGAAATATTTTTTCGGTCAATAAAGGAACGTTGTTTCTATTGCATTCAAGTTTGTTTGCCTTGCATTGGCTGATGAAAAATAAATTAATTTTATTACATTAAAATGTCTCAGCTTCGAAGAAAAGGTATAGATTACGCGGGAGATAAAAGTTTATTAGAAATAATAAATTCAAGAAGCACAACATGTGTATCTTGTTTGAATAAAAATGTGACACTCGTCAATTTGTCGAATTGTAAACATGCAAAGATTTTCCAGCACTGTTTAAACATTAAGGTAAGTAATTAATGAATTTAATAACATTATTTACTAATTGTTAATCTTCTATATAATTTTCAGTTCAAGTGCGAGTGAATTACAAGAAAAGTAATTTATAGTGATGCCGTAAAACATTGGCATCTGACAACAAGATGGCTGCCAAATTGTTGCAATGTCCAATTTTTACAATTTCCAAACTTTATCCTGTAATGTTTTTGTATTGTAATGTATTACAAATTATAGTAACTTTTAGTTGTTGTGTACGATTAGACCTAGAAAATATACTAACTTACCTTTGAATTTTTTTTACTTAATTAATTATAGTTTAATATTTAATATCGATATGTATTGCTATTTATTTTCCATTATTTTTTTTCTAGGTTGAATTTTCCGAGCTAATGGTGTGTACACACTGTCATCATATGATGAAGAAGATCGAATTATTTAGTCAACAAGTTGAACAGAACTTTGCAATCGTCAATGAGCAGGTAAAAGATAGAAGTTATATTTTAATGTTTATTCATTATTATTGTGTTAATTGATTATGTTTACGACATGATGACAGTTTGACAGTTCAGTCTATGAAATGACTCATCGCTTGTGAATCTCACTTTAAAAAAAACTCCAGTAGGATTATTTTTGAGAAGTATGACTCAGCCAAAATCGATGAGTCCAATGATTTTCATTCGTCATAAATAGTGAGTCAAATTATTTTCATTTGACATAAGAGTCATAATATTGTTGACTGTGCGGCCATATTGTTATTTAACACCATAACTATTTCTTTCTTTTTTTCATTTTTTTTAATAGGATGCTACTTTTTCTCTTTCTTACCATATATTTTAAAAATAGAACTCCAGACCTATCAGAAAAAGATCATTTTCCATCTTGACCTGGCCAGGAATTGAACCCGGAAAAAGTTCAAATAAACTTTTATTCATTTACAATTGTCATAATAATGTGTGTTTTCGAGATTGTTAGTTATGTTATAATTAAACGATTTTAATACAGTTTTTATCACATATTTAAATTTTACATTTTTTTTATTACCAAAATTAAATAAATTTCAGCATTCAAAACTACCACCACTAAATATCCAGCACCTACAAGTCTCCCCCATTTACACAACAGACAGTTTCGAGCCAATTCAAGATGAACAGGAGTGCTCGTTCGAAGGTTTCGTGACCGAAGTCAAAGTGGAACACGATTCCGATGTAGATGTACCGCTGTCTAAGATCAAAAAAGAAATATCTGGTATGGAATCCACGTTTTTTTAACCTATTTAGTCCCACTGCTGGGCAAAGGTCTCCCCCGCCTCTATTTAAAACACTACACTTAACAGGAGCCCTATTGTTAAAATTTATGATATTATATTATTTATTATCTACACTAATATTATAAAGAGGAAAGATTTGTATTTTTGTGTGTATGTTTGTAATGAATAAACTCAAAAACTACTGTGCCGATTTCAAAAATTCTTTCACCATTGGAAAGCTACATTCACCCTGAGTAATATAGGCTTTATACCGCAGGTTGAGCTGCGGGAAACAGCTAGTGTTGAATAAAAAACAAAAATTCTTCGGTATCGAACGAAAATTATTCGATTTTACATCACGCAAAATCGGCGGGTGAACGAGAATGATTTTCATTTGACATATAATTATGTCACACATTTTAAAAATAGAGCTCCTGAGCCTATTCGGGATGAGGAGTGCTCGTTCGAAAGTTTCGTGACCGAGGTCAAAGTGGCCCATGATTCCGATGTGGATGTACCGCTGTCTGAGATCTAAAAAGAAATTGTAGATATCTATCTACCATGGATCTAAAGCTAAAGGGATAGCGCGCGGGCATACAATACGCTGATGGCAGAAAATTTGACCTAAATGCATTTCGTAACCCACCTCTCTCTTTCTAACTCGTGATGTGTTAGTGTGTGAATCTTGGTTTCCATCACAACACTTGATAACAACCCCAAAAGTTGGAAGAAAATTGTTTATAGTATAAGTAGCAATATAATCTTTATTTTTAGGTAGATTTTTATTAAAAAATGAAAAATAATTATACTTGTTTTTGATATACAAATATAAAGCCCAATTATATTAAGCAAACTGACATATTCTGACTAGGCAAAAATTTTGAAGTGATGGTAATACTTTGGGAAAACAGGGGTTACTCCAGGTCAAATTTTTTGCCATCAGCCTATTGTATGCCGGTTTGGTTTCCATCTTTACCTTTAGTTCCATGCTTTCTACTCTAGCATTTTTTTAGTAACTTATTACGTCCCACCTGGGCAAATGTCTCCCCCATCTACACATCAGACAGACAGAAGTAGCTCAGGAGCCCAATTTTTGAAACGTACTTATGACCTTATGACTCATGTCGAATGAAATCACTAGTATTTATTGCAATCTGTCGACCGTTAAATTGTGAACTAATAGTCTGCCTTATTTGTACTAAGTTTGTTCTAATCCGATTTATTTAAAAAAAAAATCGTGTTTTAAATGGTATAATAGAACCATTTCCTCATTCATTGAATTTTGTTAAAGTCCAAAAAACGACCAAGCAGAAGAAGAAAAGCAAAATCGAAGAAAAGTACGAAGGGAAGGTTCGCGTGGTCCAACTCAATGAAGAGGAGATGCGGAGTGAGAGGGAGCGAGACAGAAACAGACCGGCCTTTCTGAAGCTGCCGTACCGCTGCGAGGATTGTATATGCGGGTTTGATCATGAGATGAACTTGAAGGAGCATATTGAGAAGAGGCATGGCAAGGTAGGTTATTGATAATTAATATTTTTAATACATACTTCCATACTACTCCATATCCATACTTGCATATGCATAAATGATGAAAATATTATTTTTATAAAATTTGACTTTTTTTTTTTAACAGTTTTTTTTTTAATTAAAATATCTTATACAAACAAATTAAGCTAAAAACTTAAAATAACTAACTGAAAGTAAAATTTCACTTATGTTTATTACTTATAAATAAATAATATTATTTTTCAGAAAAAGAAGAATTTCATATGCAACATCTGCAAATCAGTATTGGGGTCGGAGAATTCTTACAAGGAGCACATGAAAAGACATTACAGGAGGTGAGAACGCAATAATGAACACGCTAGATGTCAGCACTAGGCCGTTGCAACTAGCGCCATCTGATGGTAGAATAAAGTTTCTGATGGTTTACTTGTTTTACAGGATTTTGAAAAGCAAATCAATTATCTGAAAGCGCAAATATATGGGTCTGGTAGATATTTACGTTATGGGCCCCTGGGGCTCTGAAGCAAAATTATTCTTAAGAGACATCACAATGCGCTTCATTTGCACAGCTAATAAATAAGCCAGTATTCTGGGCACGTTGCCTCCCTATTTTTATTTGCGATATTTATGTTTTTGTTTGATTTGTCTGTTTTTAAAATAAAGTTCATAGATATTGTTTCTTTATTAGCTAAATAAAATCAAAAACATGTGTTTTTAACTATTACTTATTATATATATTATTATTTTAGAATATGTTTTACAAATGTTTTTAGTTATGGTTTTTGATGACCTCCATGGCGTAATAGTCAACACGCCTGTCCGCTAGTCAGGAGGTCCCGGATTCGATCCCCGGTCAGATCGAGAGAGAAATTTAACTTTTTCTGATTGGCTTGTGTCTTTGATGTTTATAGATGTATTTGTTATACATGTTGAGTTAGTATAACCATAACACAAGTCTTCAATATTATAAAGCTGAAGAGTTTGTTTGTTTGAACGCGCTAAACTCAGGAACTACTAGTAGTGATTCTGAATTGCTACTCTAACACTAACACCTTTATGTACTACCTATGTTTTCACAAATAAATGATTTGATTGATTGATTGATTGTAATACTACTAAATTATTTCTTTGTGGGCCTGGGCGAAGTCGGGACGGGCTGCTTGTTTATTTAAATTATTTTAGTTGATAATAAAAGGACTGTTTCAGATACGAATGCTGCGCGTGCGGCAAACGCAATAACAACGTATATTCAGTAGTGACACATTACAACGAGCAACATGGAGCTATAGATGCCGCTTACACGTGCCAGGACTGCGGGTTCACTACTTCGTAAGTTGACATCATATCTCTCATCCTAGTTGACCCTAACACCCTAAGATTGACTGGAAGACATTGCTTTAGCAATAAGTCCGCCTTTGTGCCTCACTGTGTTTCTTTTTTCATGCAATAAAGAGTATTTGTCTTGTATTATCCTAGGTCTCTACCGGTTATATCTTTGGAGTACGGCGGGAGCGATGGTGTATGCTAGACCGCCGCAAAGGGAATTACTTCCCGCCAGGCGAGGTGGTATGCCTGGGGAACCGCGGCTCCGACGGTGTTTTTTTTTTTTATAATGACCTACAATTTTAGCTCCTGTGAGCTTTAAAATTTACAGCGGGACAGCTTTAGGCGAGGGCTGTTAACCACTCAGCCTTTTCGGCAAATGCACAAGGGGCTCCCAGTTGGGACGAACCTCGGCCATGGGCTTTGCCTTTATCAAGCGAGCGATGCAAACTCGCGAGCGGTAGCAAACGCTCAATGCCATAAGGGCCGACACTATTGTGCCTGAAGGGCCTACTGAGAACCTATCGGTGGCGTGAAGCGCCCTGGTACATTTCGGTACCTGGAAAACGAGCTACCTCCGACGGTCTTCTTTTTTTTTTATGATCCTGACGAACATTTCTAGGTACTGGAAATTACAGCGGGACAGTTTTAGGCGAGGGTTTTTGGCCACTCAGCATCTTCGGCAAAAGCGCAAGGGGCTCCCAGTCGCGAGCGGTAGCAAACGCTCTATGCCTTAAGGCCGACACTATTGTGCCCGAAGGGCCTACTATGAGCCTATCGGTGGCGTGAAGCGCCCTGGTACATTTTGGTACCTAGTAAACGAGCTACTGTTCCTACTACGTCGCACCCGCCGGCGGGTGCGGTGGTGTGATCCTAATGAATATCCCGAGTTCTCCGGGGAGGCCGGAGATTGTCAAGGGGGCGATTAGTCTGGCCACCGTGATGGGGTCGTCAGGGTCAAAGCAGAACATTCCTCGGACGTCTGTGCCGCAATGGGACATTCCTTGCTGGGCTGTAGTTTGCAGCCTGCACAACTAACGGGTGTTCTGTCGGAGGTTGTATATATGCTCCAATTCCTTAGAAACTCCAATTGCGCGATTTAGTCTTTATAGCGCCATCTGTTGCGTTGTGTTGTAACTATTTACTGTGTGCGATTGTGTCGCCACATATCCTTAGCTTTGTATTATCGTTGAGTATTCCATAGATAACGGAACTTGCACATGTCAGGACTGCGGGTTCACTACTTTGCCGGTTGAAACCTTGCATTCCAATCCCAAAACACAAATTTTGAGCCTTTTTTACGGCACACTCAAACTGAGATAGGTATTGTCCCTATTTATCTACATCTACACTAATATTATAAAGAGGAAAGATTTGTATTTTTGTGTATATGTTTGTAATGAATAAACTCAAAAACTACTGTGCCATTTTCAAAAATTCTTTCACCGTTGGAAAGCTCCGAGTACATTCACCCTGAGTAACATAGGCTATATACCGCAGGTGGAGCTGCGGGAAACAGCTAGTATTTTATAAAAAAACCACGAAATGAACTTGCCCATAATGCTTAGGTGTCCTTTTTGTATCCCTGGGCGTTTGCCTTAGACCTAGAGGTTTAATTCCCACGGGACGCATACTTTATTTGTTTCCAGTTTGGTTAGGACATTGCAGGCTCGAATCACCTGATTGTCTGATAATAAAGATGATTCCGTGCTTCGAAAGGCACGTTAAGCCGTTGGTTCCGGCTGCAATTTGGTGGTCGATAAAGGAGCCACGAAAAACTCTGAAAACAGGGTGCATAAGGTCGACTGACCATGTAATCCACTCGATATGAATGAATGTATTGATTGCATTCAAGAGGGTTACACAACCTCCAGTTACTCTATGTCGTGTATGTGTATGTATCATATTACCTTTTAATCTAACGCACTGCATTACCAATATTATAAAGCTGAAGAGTTTGTTTGAACGTGCTAATCTCAGGAACTACTGATCTGATTTGAAAAATTATTTTAGTGTTGGATAGCCTATTTATCGAGGAAGGCCGGAACGGGCTGCTAGTAACATGTATTCTGTAATCAGTGCTCTTAGTAGCTCTGAGTAAGTTTATGACAACGTTGCAGCTCGCACCGCGGCTACCGCTACCACCGCGACAAGCACAAGCCGAAGCAGCAATGCAAGCTGTGCAGCAGCACTTTCGTCAATGGAGCGGGCCTGCGTGTGCATATGTAGTGAGTATACAGATTTTTTTACCAAATCGCATACCTATAAACTTTACATTTACTTTAAATGGGATCCTATTTTTAAGTATATTTGCCAAAAACTGTCTTAACTTATTACACACTCGATATGGTTACACCAATTAAATTTGCTATCAATTTGGAGGCCTAAATATGTTTGGCTATCTACTACGTCAACAGGAGCACAGCTGCACTGAGTTGAAATAGATGAGTGTAGACATTTATGGTCATGAGCTATAACGCCCTTTAAGGGAACGCTTTTAATATAAGTTGATTTAATGTAGTTTGGTTTGGTTTTTGTAGCATTGACAACTAGTCCTACATCGTGACACCACTTTAAAAGAGTGTTAAAATCTGATTGTGGAATTTCGCAAGCTTTATTCGGGTCTTTATCGGCAGCTACCAGGCAGGTGTCATCAGCGAACTGACAGCATGCACTATATTGGACATACTTATGCATTTCGTTGACATACGACAGGAAGTGGAGGGGTCCTAACACGGATCCCTGGGCCGTGCCTTCAGTACTGTCTATCGGTTCACTGAAAACGGCATTTACCTTCACCTGGAATTTTCTATTTTGAATGTAACTGCGGCACCACCTGAGGAGAGGCCCACGTATACCACAGTTGTCTAGACTAGATATTAATTGCTTATGGTCCAGTGTATCGAAAGCACATGAAAAGTCGATAAAGAGAACACATACATGAAGTCTTCTATTTAAGTGCGTATTAACTTCATCGGTAAATTTAATTAGTAAATCGGATGTGCCCTTCCCTATCTGTAATCCGAATTGATTTTGTAATATAATACCATTAAGCCTATAAAATGTTTGTAGTTGTTCACTAATGTATTTTTCGACAACTTTGTCTATAGACGAGAGCAGTGTGATTCGACGGTAGTTTGCATAATCGTCTCGCTTTCCTTTTTTATGTAAAGGTCGAACACATCCAATTTTTAAATCGTCAGGGTATGAGCTCTCCTTAACACTACAACTTATTTATTTACATCTAACGTTTGAAACACTTTACAGCGTTCATGGTCGCAGGTGGTGTCATGCATAAATAACTTGTTTTAGCACTGTCCACAAACAATCTAGCCGAGTATTCTCGTGCACGGCATGTAACAATGTGTACAAATCTAGCTCCGGCCTACTATCGCATATTGCGTCTGCCCATACTACCACTAGAGGCATATTCCGCTTTCTTCATAAACCTATTCTTCATCCAGTCATACCGTCACTCAGCAGATTACGTTGGCTAGAAGAAACACTCCACCTTGACGCATAAATAACTTGTTACAGCACTGTCCACAAACAATCTAGCCGAGTATTTTCATGCACGACATGCAACAAAGTGTACAACTCTAGCTCCGGCCTACTGTCGCATATTGCGTCGGCCCATACCACCACTAACGCATATTGCGCTCTCTGCAAGAAACATTTCAACACTGAAGCTAACTTGACGCATCATTTGAACACGCATTCGGCGCATGTCGGTGATTCTAACAAGTAAGTTTAGTACATTGTAGTTTCTAGGAGTAAAGCGGAGTACTTTATTAATTTCTTTAAAAATCGAGAGCTCTCTAACTTCTTTAAGGTCATTGCATAACTTATTTGCAAGTTACCATTGGACAGATTGTCAGACATTTCTTGCAGGTGGAAACGAACAAACTAAGAGTTCTTATTATGTGTAAAACAGCTAGAAGACAAACAGTCAAAGTGTACAAGAAGTAGAAGACAGCCTCTATGAGTATATGTACTTGTATCTCTGTTGAGGAGCTCGTTAGCCGAGCGCAACCCGCGTATCCGTAGCGAATGCGCGTGTCAAGCGACGGCGAGACGCGACCACTGTTGGATTGGTCGCCATTTAGTGGCATTTCTATCTTGAGCTCGTCCGTTCGTCGGAAGGCACGTAAAGCCGTTGGTCCCGGTTGTTATCGATAGATAGCAGTCGTGAGGCTGTGTCAGATGCCTTAGGGCAGCCTGAAAAATTCTGACAGTGGAAAAGGGTCAAGGAGGTCAGACAGCAGTCGCTGCATTGTAATAACCAGTTCCGCCAAATCTAGGACCATGGCTTATAGCGTGCCCTAGGCTCCGGAGCGTAAGCTGACGACGCAACTAGGAATACACGCTAGAATGATAACGACTTGTATCTCTGTTAAAGTTGTAGTTTTCATGAAGTACCAGCATTCTAAAATAGTCGTACCTTATCCCGTTTCCACAATCCAAACAAATCTTGCCCTTTAAACGTTTTTCATAAGCATCAGCATTGGAAACAAAACAAGCCGAGCGAAATGCGCGCTCACTAACCCGTTGGCCAAGCGCGGTGAGTATGGAAACCCCCACCCAATTAGGGGATTTCTTGGGGGGAGGCCTATGTCCAGCAGTGGATTTCTTAAGGTGTGATGATGATCACGTTATACATGGAAAGGTCGATAAATGTGGATCCCCATTTTAGGGTAACATGCGACGAGTGCGGAAGCCGGTTTCGTACTAAAACTGCGTTGTTGGAGCACATCGACTTCATACATCTCCAGAAGAATACTCATACCTGCGACCGCTGTTCCAAGGTGACCGGTTATTTATTTATATAATCTTCATTGTACAAGTTACGAACTGTTAAAACAAGGCGGAACGATGAGCGATGATAAATTATAAAGATATGACACATCAAAGTTTAGGAGTGGGGGCTCGTGACGTCACATTTTGCGAAGTGTAGCACACTGTGACGTCACACGGAACTTTAACGCGCCATATCTTTACCATTCTTTGTTTAATTTTCAAAATTCTCCAATGAAATGAAAATGAAATGAATGAAATGAAATATAACACATCAAAGTTTAGGAGTGGGGGCTCGTGACACATATTGCGAAAAAGTGTAGCACACTGTGACGTCACACGGAACTTTAACGCGCCAAATCTTTACCATTCTTTGTTTAATTTTCAAAATTCTCCAATGAAATGAAAATGAAATGAAATATAACACATCAAAGTTTAGGAGTGGGGGCTCGTGACACATATTGCGAAAAAGTGTAGCACACTGTGACGTCACACGGAACTTTAACGCGCCATATCTTTACCATTCTTTGTTTAATTTTCAAAATTCTCCAATATATTTTGATTTCTAACTGACGGACTAATTTAACTTTTCAGGTGTTTATGAACAAAGCGGCATTAAAGAAACACACCAACTTCGTCCACGAGAAGATTCGCCCGCCGCGGAATAAGATATGCGATCATTGCGGAAGGGGATTCACGGTAAGATACCTTTACGTGAGATTTTATTGACGCCGACGCTATATCGATTGCGTTAACAATTTAGTAGGCAAACCTGTACAGCGCCTCTGCCGGATAGGAAGGTAATTAAGAAACTCCATATTCAATCATAACTGCGTTAAAAAAATCTCGTTGTAGAGGTACTTACCGCTACGTCTTTCCCACAGAACTTGGATCAAATAGAAATGGTAAAGCTAGGCTTGTTTCATGAAAACCGTTGTCGCCAAACTCAAATAATTCTTTTTACCAGACTGACTTCCTTGAATTTGCGTACCATTATCTATTAAAAACCGCAAACAATTATGTTTGTTTGTAATAACTTTATTGCATAGAAAATAACATTACAGTAAATACAAAACTAAAAATAAATGCAACGGCGGACTTATCCCATATAGAGATCTCTTCCAGTCAACCGGGACGTTACAGGAATACAGTTTAAAAAGACAGGTGGTAGAAGTTGTGCAACCAGAACAGAACTCTATTGATATATATGAGAAAAAAATATAAATACTTATAATGATTATAGGAGCCCCCATAAATATTAATTTTATTCTGTTTTTTTAATATTTGTTGTTAAAGCGCAATAGTATCACAGTTCATGACATACATACAGCCTGTTGACAGACGGACGGACAGCAGACATTAAAGGACCATTTAATTTGACGCGAATCCAGCGGGGCTGGCGGGACGACCACAGAAATAAGAGTAATATAGACGTGTCATTAGCCGGCCAGATAACGTTGGCACACGCTACGGCACTTTATTTCTGTGGGCGTCCCGCCAGTCGCGCGGGCTTCAGGTCAGTTTGAATGGACCTTTATTAATAGGATCCCCGTTTCACCCTAATGGTGCAATTAAGTGTTTTTGTTCATAATCTTTCCAGACGCTCTCGATCCTTCGATCGCACGTGCGCACGCACACAGGCGAGCGTCCTCTGAGTTGCACTCGATGTCCTGCCACCTTCGCGCACAGTGCTGCGCTCTATACGCACTGCAAACTGATACACGCTGCTAGAGACTGAAATATACGTTGTTTCATTGAGTTATGTTGTTTTATTGCTTAGAAAACTTCTTTTACCCCAAAATTTGATAGATTTTGAGTGTTTTCATGACATTGGCAATAGTTATGATGCTGTTACGCCACCTTCGCACACAGTGCCGCGCTCTATACGCACTGCATCGTGTAGACACGCTGCTAGAGACTGAAATATACGTTGTTTCATTGAGTTATGTTGTTTTATTGCTTAGAAAACTTCTTTTATCCCGAAATGTGATAGATTTTGAATGTAGTATTATGAGATAAGCAACTGAATCGCCACGTGAGCGTACAGTGCCAAGCTCTACCCACAGATTACAAAGAATATTTATGCTCTACACGCACTGCAAGCTAAACAAATACCTACTCTTAGAATGTATTTTTTGTTCCTGTATTTATCGAAATTACTTAACTTTCTTTCATCCCGAGATATGATAAATCTTGAAGATTTCAACACTTTTGGAGGGTAAGTCATGCGATTATTCTAGGTACCTTATATAACCATAAATATGCCCGTTTGGTTTTAGTCATTTTTCATTTAGTTTAAACTTATTCTTTCTTCTTCTTTCTTTCTTTTAAATTATGGCTTCCACCGATATCTCGGTGATTCTGCCAATGCCATGGTTTGAAGAGACACTGGTTGTTTGAGCAGTGGTCGGTAAAAACGTCACAAATAGGCTGAAAGGAAAAGGTATCATGTAAAACATACAAAGACAAGCACAACATTTAGTATTAATATTGGAAATAACTGTTAGTATATGACAAATATATGTATATCTAGAAGAGGCAAAAAAGGATGTGTATTTTATTTAACAAGAACTAAACTAAAATTTCAATGAGTTTTTTATCAAAAATTTTGCTAAGATAAAGTAGTATCTAGTATGAACCAAATTAAGTAAAAATGGGATGTCAATTTGTTGTTGACGCAACGTCGGAGGCAAAATGTCATACAAACTAACTGAGAGTTTCGGACAGTTAAAGAAAATGTGTTGTAAAGAACCTTCGTCTAAACCGCATTCACACAAAGAATTATCCCTTATTCGAAGTTTCGCAAGGAAGATGGGAGTACAGGCATGACCCAAACGAAGACGAATAATAACAGAGGTAATCCATTTTTCAAGATTGCGATGTCGAGAGAACCAAGGATGTTTGGGGATATCTGGTTGTAAATTTCCATACCAAACGCCTTTAAGGCGTCTGGTTGTTTGCCAGAGATTTGTCCAGTGCCGAAGCATTTCAGGTTTGGCAAGAAGGCGAAGGTCTCTAGTTTGGTGGTTATAATGTGCTTCAGAACCCAACGTGGCAGCTTGTTTAGCCCACATATCAACTTTCTCATTTCCTGAGATGCCCGAATGACCGGGTATCCAAGCAAGGACTACATTAATGCCAGCAATATGACATTTATATAAGAAATCTCGAATTTTGAGGGTAATAGAAAAGTTGTCTTTTGAACGTAGTGGGAATTTTAAAATATCCTGAAGGCAGCTAGAAGAGTCAGAAAGAATCAGGGAGTTGTTGAGACCATGTGATAAGACAAATGTAACAGCTTCAAGTAAGGCAATAGCTTCACCTGAGAAGACTGACGTCTGGGGCAAGCATTTAAAACTTAGCAATATATTAAATTTCGGTATCCATACTGCAGCACCCACATTGGAATTTTGGGATAATTTAGAAGCATCCGTAAAGATGAGAGTCCAATCAGACCATTTTTCATTTATAATTTGATGAAAAAGTTTATCTGCGCCAGGGATATTTTTGGAGATACCGAGAGACAAAAGAATTTGAGGTTGAAATATAAGGAAGTCGTATTCGGACAAAAAGATAGGGTTTGAAAGAGATTGCGATACTGGATGGGGGAGACTTTGTAATTTGTTGTAGCTTTTAACTAGAGGGGGAATGTCTTTATGAGTCCAATATGGAGATAGTGCACAGGCATCCGATAATAGATTAAGAGTAAGAAATAAAAGATGTGAGGATATTTGGGCCTTTTTATATAAAAATCTATCCGCCAAAAATTGACGTCTAAGACACAGTGGAGGATCTAAACATTCTACTTGAAGAGCATTTGAAGGTGATGATTTCATCGCGCCTGTTATTAAACGAAGGCATTTGTATTGAATTTTGTCTCATTTGGCAAGTGCTAATTTACTACAGGGCTCTAAAAGAAAGGTACCATGATCGAGATGACTTCTAACAATAGCCTTATAAAGCAACTTTTGGCTATACGGATGAGAACCCCAGTGGACCCCAGATAGAGCTCTGAGAACGTTAATTCCTTTTTCAGCTTTTTCCATAATGTTATTTAGATAAGGATTACCTGTAAGTTTAGAGTCCAATATTACGCCCAAGAATTTAGAAGAGTCCTTTAGTGGAATAGGTTCACCTCCAATCTCTATTGAGAGTGGAGGAGTAGATCGTTTCCTCGTGAATGCTACCGCATTGGATTTAGAGGCTGAGAGCGCAAGACCGTGATCAATAAGCCAGTTGTTAAGGTAGAACAGAGCTGAATCGAGTCTTTTACAGATATCATGAAAGGATTTAGAACGGGCAAACAATACTATGTCATCGGCATATTGTAAGATATGGCAAAAGCAGTAAACAGATTGTTCCAGATCATAAGTATATAAATTATATAAAATTGGACTTAGAACTGAGCCTTGAGGAAGGCCTTTCCAAACGGAGCGAGGAGGAAGAAACTCGTCGTGAGAACGGACAACTATAGACCTATCCATAAGCATGTTACAAATAATGTTTGTTAACCTCACAGGAACGCTCAGCTTATGCATTTTTTGCCTGAGGATCGGGAGTAATACATTATCATACGCGGATGTTATATCAAGGAATAGAGCTACCACATGCTCATTGTTGGAAAAGGCCAGTCGGATTTGGGATATTAATATACCTAAACTGTCTTGCGTTCCCATACCTCGTCTGAAACCAAATTGACTACTAGGTATAAGACCTTTTGATTCGAGGAACCATTCGAGCCTATTTTTAATCATATGCTCCATAATTTTACAAATAACGGATGAAAGGGCGATAGGTCGATAGCTGGAAGGGTCTGAAGGATCCTTTCAAGGTTTTAAGATAGGGATAATAATTTGTTTTTTCCATGTTTCAAGAACAGAGCCGGAGAGAAAAATTTGGTTTAAAATTGTTAGTAGGTACATTTTGGAAGAAAGAGAGGATTTGATAATAAATGAAAAGGGAATGCCATCAATACCAGGAGAAGAGTCCTTAAGGCCATCCAAAGCACAAAATAATTCCTGTAGAGAAAAAGGTTCGTCTAATCTATCAGATGATGGAACGTCAGAGCAGTAAGGAAGTTCATCATTAAAAGGAGCAGAAGGGGGAGAAAGTTTATTAAGAAAATCATTTATCCAAGAAGTGGAGTCGTTAGTAGAAGGGGCAAAACTTGTGGTGGATTTTCTGAAAGATTTGATTTTCTTCCAGACTACAGCAGATGAAGATTTAGGAGAAAGAGATTCACAAAAAGATCGCCATCCTAGCTGTTTCTTACGGGCGAGGAGTCGCCTTGTCTGAGCGGATGTTTTGCGAACATATAAGTAATTTGTCATTGAAGGATCAGTTTTAAATTTATTCTCTGCTTCCTTACGACAACGGTTACTTTCTGTACATTCCGAATCCCACCAAGGCGGGGATGGAATTTTGTGAGTTGAAGAGCTCTTAATCGGTATTGACTCATCAGCTGCTGTGAGTATAGAAGAAATATAGTTATCATAAACTGCAAGAAAATTATTGTTAGAGGGGGGAGGAAGGGAGGATAAAAGAGAGTCCAGAAAGTCCGAAAATTTAATCCAGTCTGCTTTGGCAGTTTTATGTTTTAAGAGTGGAGGAGGTCGCGAGATTTTTGAAACAGTCTGTGTGAAGGTAGTAAGGATTGGAAAATGGTCACTTCCATAAGTGTTTGGAAGAACCCGCCATAAGAGGGAAGGAGCTAAGGATGGAGATGAAAGAGATAGGTCAGGGATGCTAATGTTATGGGATGGGGAAGATAAGCGAGTAGCAGAGCCATCATTAATAATACACAGGTTTATGTTGTCCAAAAGGTCTAGGAAAAGAGGGGATATTGGGTCATCTAGATGAGAGCCCCACAGAGTGTTACGAATATTGAAGTCTCCCAAGATAATAAGTGGAGGAGGAATAGCAGATAGAATTGTCTGCAATTCAAGAATAATGTCAGAGTTAGGATGAGGTAAGTAAACAGAAACAAAGGAAATGCCCAGAGCTTTAATAGCGATTATGTGAAATGAAGAATTATGAGAAGGGATATGTATTTGAGAGTAGGAGATAGACTGAGACACCAGCAAGGCACAACCGGCCCAGCCATCATCTCTGTCATCCCGAAAGCAGGAATAAGAAGATATGTGAAATCGAGACGAGGGTTTAAACCCCGTCTCGGAAAGGGCAACAATAAGTGGGTTGAATTTATTAATAAGAAAAATGAGGTCAGATTTTTTGTTAGAGAGGCATCTAGCATTCCATTGTAGGAACACTGGATCCATAATTATTTTTAGAAATTAGAGATGTCAACAATTGTTGTAAAAGTGAGACGACATTGGACGGTAAAGCATCATTAAATTTGTTTATTATATTGATGAGAGAACAAACTAAAAGTTCAATAAGGTTATCATTGGGTGTAAGTAATGGTGTAGACTCTTCTGCAGGGCCTGAAGGGTAAGCACATCCATTGGGTTGAGATGACCTGGGTGGGGAAATTATTGTATTGTGTGCATCCATATCGTATGATTTCCCAAGCTCTGGTCTGGGTTTGGGAGACATAAAAACTGTTTTTATATGGGAAGAAGACTGCTTAGTGGGGGTAGTGTAGGAATGCAGGGAGGATTGAGATTTGTTGGGAGAAGGAGACTGGGAGGGGTAGTAGTGAATATAATGGGGTGGTTGAGAGGCAGTTACACGGGAGAATGAGCGGGTTTGAGAAACTTTCTTTTCGGCCGCTAAATAATTTAAATGTTCATTTGCCATAACTTGTTTTATTTGTTTTTGTCTAAGATGTTCTGGGCAAGATGGGTCCGTAGCCAAATGGGGGTCACCACAAAACAAACATGAGATACTATTGTTGCATGTATCCCCAGTATGCTGTAGTCCACATCTGAAGCAACGGGGTTTAGACCGACATTGGCTAGCAATGTGGCCAAATTTGCAGCAACTCCTGCACTGAATTGTCGGTAGGAAGTAGACAGAAACAGGGAGGGAGGAGTTGTAAATAAAGACTCGATCGGGTAAGTTTTGTGTGCGGAAAGTTAGTACGACTGTTGAAGAGGGAATCCAAGTGGTTGGCATATCCGGGTTCCTACTTTTTATATTAAGTCTTCGAGCCATTATAACTTGCCCACAGTTAGCAGGAGTGGAAATATTATGAACCAATTCCTCAAGAGTCCAGTCTGTGGGAATGTCTCTAACAACCCCCATCCTAAAGATGTGGAATTTAGGAATTAAGGCAGTGTATTTATTTGCAGATAAGGCGGGGTTCTCTATAAAGTCATTGGCCGAGTCCCTGTCAATAAATTCAATTGATACTTTGTTACGTCCCAACATTTGGATTGTTCCTGACTTAATTCCTTTAATAGAGTTTTGGTAAAGGAATTGTGCGAATTTAATAATTTAATTGATAGACCAGAAGCAGGATCTGGTTCTTGCCTGGAAACATATACTATGAAAGGACCATTGTCTTCCTCAACATAGGAAATTTTGGAGTTATTTTCGTATCCAGGACGGTGGTAGACAGACTGGATCGAGTTTGAAGGTGGGATGTTTTTTTTGGATGGTTCCGGTGTGATAGCTCGAGCGGCAGGTCGCTTCACAGGACGAGAACTGCTAGGTTCTGGGTTACTAGCAGAAGGAATCGAGCTAAGACCACCACCCCCGTCCGGGGGTTCCTCGTCATTAACTTCCATCACAAAGTGATGGGGAGAAACGGAAAAATTTTACTTACCTCAGCTAGATAATAATTTACCACAACCAGATAAATATTATTATAGGGAGAATAATGGGAAAAATCGCGATTTTGCAGAGAAATAAAAAAAACACGTGTGTCAACCAACACAGTGACAGCAGAATCAAACATTATTCATTAAATAACAGAATTTGGTTATTTTTCTCAAAAATCGTGTGTCGATTTCGTATCGTCGAAATAATAAATGTAACTTACAGTGGAATGGAAATGTTTAATTTTATTTGAAAGCAATAAAAACTTTATGTAAGAATGGGTTACACAATATTGTTAGTATGTTTTTGAAATCGCATAAAATATGTTACTATTTCTATTCATTTTACAATTCATAGGTAGGTTTCGTTTCCCGTCCGTTTGTATATTTTGTTAAAGTAGAAAAATAGTAAGAAAAAAATGATTTTATTTTTATTTTGAAAAATTAAAAGTCAAACAAGAAAATTTCAAAGAAACACAAAGTCGTTCGTCGTTTATACGTCGGACTATTAACAGCTTGGTCTAGTGCCTGAAGATGCCTCGCGTAGAGGCGAAACACGTGTTGCATGTGCAAGCTAGTGGTGGCGGGCATGTTGGGACTAATAGTAGTGGGTGGGTGCCGGCCGGCAATAGTTTGCATGAACTAACTGGTGGCGGAAGCACGCAAAATAATTTATTAAGTGCTTGTAAATTTAACTTCCGCAAAGTAACGCCTGAATCGGTTAAATATCTTAGAAACACAAAGGATGCCGAAGACACAATGATCCAGTGCTGCAAGTGGCTGGCAGTCCTGGGGCCTTACTATCACCTCTAAAAGCAGGGCAGAAACGATTGAGTAAACGAGATGGCGCAATACAAAGTGTAAGGCGACAACTCGCTTGCTCACTCGGTATCTGCCCTGCTATTAGAGATGATAGTAAGGCGTCAGTAGCAGTCTATGTAGACGCGTTCATGGGCACGAAATTTGTGTAGGAAAATTTTAAAACGTGTCCATGAAAACTACTAGATCGCCAGCACTAGATCCGTCTAAATCTATCTTTACATTTCAGGAACTTTCTCAGTAGATCCAAGAGCAGTACAAGTTAACATAGAAACATCATTTCTATTTCGTCCCAGCGATGTGAACCGTCCGAATTCAGTACTAAACAATATCAAAGCTTTACTATTGGGCTTGGATAAACATTACAGAACAGAGGCCCCGGTATCCAGAGCCCGAAGTTCTGGCGAACTTACTAATTTTTTAAGATATCTAGGACAAAAGTTATTGAACAAAGATGACGATAATTTGAAAAACTTAACGGTAACTATACAATCTACAATCCGGGATTACTATAATCGTTCAAAGTTTAAATCTATATTTAAGGATGACGTAATAGAAAGTTATGTAATGAATAGCATTGACGATTGGGATGAAATTCCGACAGCAGATGTAAGAGCGTACATAAAGCTAGCTCTTGATAATGAAAATACAATTTTACACAAAGTTGTTTCCTTTTTTGATCAATTTTTCAATGAGACAGATGCTAAGCCACTCCAAGATGTAGCTACAGATATTTTAGGTGATAATAAAAATCGTACGGATATGAAGAAAATTGTAAAAGGAGCTTTAAATTTCATTATCATTAAGAGATTTATACATCTAAGTGATAAAGATAAAAATGGAATGTATATAAAATTATTTAAATTAATGAACCCAGACAATGTAAACGATTTTGATGGTCGTCAGTTTAATTCTAACTCTAACGTTAGAGTTGGTAGTGAACGTGTTAAAAAGAAAATTAAAGAAAGGCATTCAGAAATATCACCAAAAACATCGAATCATTCGATCGAAGTGATATTACCAAAGGAAAATACAGGAAAAATATTAGAACCAATTAAAAATGCCGCCAAAACTGAAGCCGAGTTAGACGTAATAACAGAACCAATATATCGTGCTAGAGAAGAATCAAAAACTGAGACAACACAAAAAATAATAATTGAAGAATTTGGGATGGAGAACATATCAGTATCAATTAACGGTACTGATGATAAACAGAAATTTAATGATACAGAGACACTTAATGAAACAGTGACAGCAAATCTAAATAAACGTATTAAAGATGACCTAAAAACGGTAACAAAAATTGACGATATAAATACAGCGGAACTAACTGAACTTGACAAGGAAGAAATTAATAAAATCTCGGTAAAACGTCGCAAGAAATCAAAGAAAAGGAAAAATAAAAACACGAAAACACAATTAGAGTCAATTGAAGACGTTGAAAAAGAATTTGATAAACACAAAGAAAAAATATCAAGACGAGCAATTAAACATAAAACACGTTATTCAGATGTTAAAATCGGCGAACGGATAAAAAAAGAAGGGGAGTTACTATTGAGACAAATAGAAAAAGAGGTTAATAATATTAAGATTGAGTAAGACTGCTAATTAAGGTTGCTAAAAATTTATATTATTTTTATACAAATTTTGATCTTATTACTAAATATAGTTTATTTTATGTAAGATCCCAAAACATGCCCAAAACCCACATTCAATATTTTGTATGATCATTGCGAAGTAAGTTCTCAACGGTTACCTAACATAACAATAAAACCATTAACCAATGTCAATAGCCATTTTGACTTGAAAGAAGAACGGATAAGAACTGGTGGTTTAAAACTCGTTTTCAAACATTTCCTACTATTGTTTACTATGGTAGAGAACTTTTATTAGTATACCGAGAATTCCGTATCAACATTTAAAATTTTTCGTTGTTTACAAAATAATCTAAAATTTGAATAATTAGAATATAGTATTGAAACCGTTTTTGGTTTAAATATAGGTCGAAAAATTGTTGATATTATTTCTACGACGTTGAAAATCTATTTCAGCGCGTACGCATTGAGAAAGGAATCATCAGCGCGAAAGCATTGCGCGTGCGGATCGTTTCATTCAACCGCTAAAATGAAATCACAAATTCAATTACATTTCAGGTGATGGTATTGATAGAAGCGGCAGCATTATTATTCTTTGTAAAGAAATCAATATGGCCAAGGACACATTCCAACTCCGATATGAAACCAGACACACTTCCTAAAATCTTGAAGAATAAAATTTTGAAATTTAAAAATTATTCTCGTAATGTCAAGTAATGAGGATTATTATTCATTTGTTCCTGATATGTCATACCGAGATGTGGCACACAACAATAAGAGAGATTCAACGGGAATAGTGCCAATATAAAAAGTTTCAGTTGCAATGTGTTGTAAATAATGTGACACATTCCCCTTTGTGCCTCAGTGTGACTTATCTTAGATAACACGTCGGGTACAAACGATTTCATTAATTATTATTATTGGAGAGAGTTTTTAACTTTAAGTCCGCCAATTGTCAAAGTATTTTTGATGTGAATAAATATAAAATTTCCCAACGAAAATAAGGACTTATGCTTTTTAATTGCACTAAAATAATAAAACAATTGTTTTTTTAATAAATACTTCCATTTATTTATTGCACATAAAAAAAGTCAGTCACTATGCTTACATTACAAAATGCATTATCTATAACTTGAACGAGTGTTTCATTAACTTAGAAATATCTATACATTCGATCAATACCTATTACTACTACTACAATTCGGTCGCGTACGCACGCGCGCGTCAATGTGTGTGTTACTCGCAGGGTTGGTTATTCACCGTATCTGCGTCATAGTCGTCGCAGCGGCCGGGCGCCCGAAGCGTCATCCTGGCATTGTTTTGCTCTCGATTTTTACCCGGTTTCGGGTGGAAGGGTGCGAGTGTTTCTGTACGTTAGTTCTGTTAATAATTCCGCATAGAGCTGTCATTGTAAGAAATATCCATTAACAATATCTATCATATCTATCACTAGTATAGTTTGTTAATACAGCGACCATGGGTCTATAAGGATCGGTTCCTTCCACGTCATCTTGATTTTTCTTCTTAACTGCCATCTGGCGGTAAGGATCTTGTTCGACCTCCATTGAGTTAGCTTCGTCTTTCCTTTTCTTGCACGGGGGATAACGCTTTGATTTCATGTTTAGATGTACCTGTTGAATTTTTATAATTTCACAAATATGATTCTAGAGTAAATAATGCTTAATTGTATGTCTTACAGTCGCACTTAGAGCTGTTAATGACGGTTAAAGGTAAATCAAACTTAAATAAAAAAATCTCCGTGAGAGGAAGAATTTTTACCACCTTATTAAGAAAATTATATTAATTATCCCTTTCTGTCTTATATATTTTTGACGTGTAAGAACGAGAAGAAACATATATTAGTGAACTTGGTCTTATTGAATGTTCCTTTATTTTTATGAATAAAGGGGGTTAGTATACATTACATAAGCAACTCCTTAGTATGGATTTAAAAATTATCTCTGTAAGGGATATTTTTTTATTTGATTTTATCATTAACGACTATCGTGCGGCGGTAAGAAGCTAAATGAAGATATAAGCTTCGACTTACTACATAATTTAATTTAATATAATTATGTGTAAAAACCGCTTAAAAAAAATAAAATAAAAAATAACACTTGTTGTATGGGAACCTCCTTTAATATTTATTATATTTATATTTTTTAGTATTCGCTGTAATAGAAATTTCAAATTTATTTATTTATTTATTTGGAAAGCCAGGACTTAAATACAAGAAACATATTAGAATTAATATTAAGAAACATGAAGCCAAATGTGTAACTATTTTGGTTCGTGAGATATCATACAGCCTAGTGACAAATGGATAGTAAATTCTTAGTAAAAGGCTCCCGTCTTACCCTTTGGCATTTTACATACGATAAAAAAAGCTTTAAATACATAAATAAATGTGACCGACCTGCCTATTGTGCTTGTACAAGTTGGACTGTTGCGAGAACATGGTTGGACAAAACTCGCAAATATACGGCCGCTCGCCTGTGTGTGTGCGGATGTGCGACTCCAGTTGGACTTTAGTCTGGAAGAGTATTTAACTTTTTTTTATTTCTACTTTAACTATTAGACCATAGGCACACCTCGGGCACTCCATACAAAACCGTACGCGCGCGCGTACGCGATGTGAGTTATTCGTACGGTTGGTTATTCACCGTGTCTGACACCCGTATTCTTAAACCTTCACTCAACTCGGCTCAACCTTACTCCACCTCATTGGTATGATTAGTTGTCACAAGCTTCCTTGACTTAAGATGATTTCTCATTGGAGGTGAGTATCGAACTGTCAATTATAAGGTTGGTCGAGAGGTACCTTGAGGCGTCCTTGAAATGAAATAAAGATAAATTACGGGTTTTTGCCACTTTTGGCTTACGTATTTACTTACTTCATTTTATTTTTTTTCTATTCTTTTATAATTTTCAATTTTTGTGTTTAAAATTGTTATTATAACCTCATTGGAGTTTGCTCAAGCAACCAACTAAGAATGTCGTTTTCAAGGAAAGTTCGAGGACTTCCTTAAGGCGCCCTCGAATGAGTTTGAGTGAAGGACGTCCTTAAGGTTATGTTTAAGAATACCGGGGGCAAGTCATAGTCGTCGCAGCGGCCGGGCGGCCGAAGCATCACCCTTGCATTGTTTTGCTCTCGATGTTTGCCCTAAATCTGCTTGGCTCGGTGCGGTATCTGTTTCGGGTGGGAGGATGTGAGTGTCCGGTCTGTACGTTAGTTCTATTAATAATTCTGGGCTATAGACGGTATCAAGGTCAGTTGGTTAAAGAACGTCATGATCTTGTTGGTCTGGTTCCCTATTAAAAAGGGTAACGGAGGTCAGACGGCAGTCGCCCCTCTGTAATAACCAGTGCCGCCAAATCTAGGACCGTGCTCAGCGTACCCTAGGCTCCGAAGCGTAAGCTAACGACTCAACTAGGAAAACACGCTTGGATGAAGAAAATTGTATTGTATTGTCATATAAAATGGACACAAACATTCCGGGAAGCCCTTCCCGCAGTGATGGCACATCTTGGCATTGGGTCAGCCTTTGTGAACATTTCAAATGACGTTTTTTTAAAACTAGTAAAAGTAAACCAAATCATGCAAAAAAAAAATTTTGAAATTGAATCACGCGGGTAGCGAGCGATTCCAATATATACTACTGAGCGAAATGAGCGATTTAAACGTACAATATACAAAAACAAACTACTTTTCTCTTTCATCAGCGAGAAAAGTTCCTAAAAATATGAAAACCCATAGGGACAATTACAAAATGTATTAAACATGGCTGTAAAAAAGAAAAAAGGTGCAATGAAAAGCACATCTACACTTCAATATTATAAAGCTGATGAGTTTGTTTGTTTGAACGCGCTAATCTCAGGAACTACTGGTCCGATTTGAAAAATTCTTTCAGTGCCGGATAGCCTATTTGTCGAGGAAGACTATAGGCTAGGGCAAAGTCGGGCCGGGCTGCTAGATATCATATAAAACGGACAAAAACATACCGGGAAGCCCTTCCCGCAGTGATGGCACATCTTGTCATTGGGCCTGCCTTTGTGCACATTTCGAATGTGCTGGTCAAGACCGACGCGGTTTTTGGATGGCTGTTACACAAAAATTTATATTTATTTGTTGTAAGTTCAAATCAATACATACACAAAACATTAAAAATAAAAAAGGATGACCTCTGCAGCACTAATCAAATATTTAGTGTAAGCAGAGAGAGAGAATTTAAAGCCTATGTTAAAGATCTACTTTGTAAAATGGCTTATTATAGTGCTGGTGATTTTCTTAATGACAGGAATGTTGAACTTAAGCTTGGTGCATAGTCCTCGACAAATTGACATATTTTTATATATTCTTCGGTGACCACTTACCATCAGGTGGGCCGTATGCCTTTTTGCCTACTTAATTGTATCAAAAAAAAAATTATGTTTTTACATTTGTCATTTTTTTAATTATTATTATTTTAATTAAGTTTTTATTTAATTTAAATAATCGGAAATCACAATAAAATATTGTGCAAAGTGTTGACAAACATGTGAATTCGTTCATTTAACTGATTAATTACGGAAAGTTTTTTTTTTTAATTGTAAATTGACGTTTTGAAGAAAATGCTGCAGTGGAGTTTGCGGCGCCGCTTCTTCACCGCTTGCGCTTTGGAAGTGGTGGTAAACTTAACATAAGTAAGTTGCAGCAACATGGCGAAGGTTGCTATTTTATCGGTCGAGCTTTACATACCTTGAGGCAGATATGACACTGGTAGGTTTTATGCAGATGTTTCTCTTCGATGTGATCCCTCAGCTTGGTTTTGTCGGCGAACCGTTTGTTGCAATGGTCGCATACGTATCTGTTGATAACATACATACAACACATACATTTGTTTTTTTTTTTTTTGTATTATTTAGCTGTGCGTAAAGCCCATCATACACGTAGCTATAACATTCATACTAATATTATAAATGCGAAAGTCTGTCTGTCTGTCTGTTACGCTTTCACAGCCAGACCGCTGAACGGATTTTGATGAAATTTGGTATGAATATAGTTGAAAACCCGAGGTCAAAGATAGGCTACTTTTTGACGCAGGCGGAGCTGCGGGAAAAAGTTAGTATATTGTTGTACTATAATATACCATAGTTATATAGCTGGGTACGCATTTTATCTCTTGTTTTTTTAATAACCGATACAAACAATTTTGAAAACGCTTATAATTCAGATACGCTAAACTTGCACAAATTTTAATCAATTCCATTTATACTTCAATTGGGTCATACATAATGCTGTAATGTTTCCGCGATTGCTACACAACAAATATTTTCTATTTATTACTTAAGAATTTCTCGGCCTATGTTTGAACCCCGGGTCTTCAACTATATTCATACCAAATTTCATGAAAATCCGTCCAGCGGTTTGGCAGTGAAAGCGTAACAAACAAACAGACTTTGGCATTTATAATATTAGTATGTATTTATTTTAGAGCTAACATTTCAAACACATAACTTACTTAATTGGGTCATGGTAACATGTTTCCTTAGGGAGCCCTATTTTTGAAATGTGTCGAATTAAAATAGTTCAAAAATAGCTATAAAATGATATGTCGAATTAAAATAGTTCAAAAATAGCTATAAAATGATATGTCGAATTAAAATAGTTCAAAAATAGCTATAAAATGATATGTCGAATTAAAATAGTTCAAAAATAGCTATAAAATAATATGTCGAATTAAAATAGCTATAAAATAACAGTCAACACTCACCTCAGCTGATCCTGAGTGACATGTTTCAAACTATTCTTCATGTGCCGTTTGTAAGAGCATTCCGAAGCGAAATTAATTTTGCACGTGTCACAACGAGACACATTCGTTGAAGATTTGTCCTGAAAACCAAAAATAGTTTTTTTTTTATACAACTAAGTAGGTAAACAGGCGTACGGCCCACCTGATGGTAAATAGTTACCGTAGCCTATGAACACCTGCAACACCGGAGATGTGGATGGAATTTTTTCACGCCCTTTTTGAAGGCTCCCATGTTATAGTCACTAGGGAAAACGATAGCAGGGTGTTCATTCCATAATCGAAGTGATAGTTTTAAATAGCGGTTCGCTTAAGCAAAGCTAAGAGCTTATCTGACTTTTAAAAATATTTTGGCAAACCACGAGCGCCATTTTTACACATGTCGAACGAAAATTATTCAATGTCGAGCAATAATCAATCGACACGCCGATTTTGCCCGAGTGACACTTTTCAAAAATAGCACTCGTAAATGTAACAAATAATAAAATGAATCCCAGATACCCGAGACTATATATATATATCAATTAAAATCTCAAGAAAAACGTGTGGGCGACTTCAATCCATATCCACACTTCCATACTGATATTATAAATGCGAAAGTCTGTCTGTATATCTGTTACGCTTTCAAAGCTAAACCTCTGTACCGATTTTGATGGAATAGGCTAGTTTCCTAAAAAAAATATAATCAGTCCGTCAGTTAGATAATCGCAAAATATTGGAGACGTATTTTTTCTTTTGAAAATTAACCAAAGAATAGTAAAGATATGGCGCGTTAAAGTTCCGTGTGACGTCACAGTGTGCTACACTTTTTCGCAATATGTGACGTCACGAGCCCCCACTCTTAAACTTTGACGCGTTATATCTTTATAATTTATCGCTCAATTGACAAAAGAAAAAATACGTCACTAATATATTTTGATTCTCTAAATGACGGACTAATTTTAATGTTAGTCTTTTGACCCTGGAAACTAGCCTACTTGGTATGGATATAGTCAAAGACCCAGAGTCAAATATAAGCTTGTTTTAGACAGCTGCGGGAAACAGCTAGTATTCTATACGATAATGATTGTATACCTGTGACCGCGTGTCGTGCTTCTCCAAGTGTCGTTTCAAGCTGGTCTTCCATCGGAATACTTTATTGCATATCGTGCAGGGAAACAAATTGTTCAGCTCGTGGACAGCGCTAGAATTATTTCAAGTTTAATACAGGAGAGTGTTGCGCGCAGCGTTGCCAGGCGTCCGGATAAAGCCGGACATAGTTAGGCTTTTTTTGATTGCGTGTCCGGCCAAAATAAACAGTGTCCAGCTTGTCCGGCTTTTGTTAGACTTTTTACATTTTATTTTATTTAACAAGATTTATGGTAATAATCAGAAAAGCTTTAAATACTGAGACACAAAATCCTCAATAATGTAGGGTGTCAGGCCGTATTAGCCAAATGTCCGGACAAACTGGCTGGTCTGTCCGGCTATTAGGTTTGGCGACCTGGCAACCCTAGTTGTGCGTATGGCAACCCCTCCCCAGCGGAAACTATATTTGTTTCTTAACAATGGAATGAACGAATGAACAACTTTATTTCACCATTTACATACATATAAGAAAAGATACAGGACAAAAACGAATTAACATTCAGAGAAATAAGTACAAAGGCGGACTTACCGCTAATGCAATCTTTTCCAGCCAACCTTTTTTTTAATGTTATATAGTTTGACGAAATCATTACACTGTTTTGATATTTGACTTTAACTATAATATAATAAAATTTAACCATTTTCAAATGAAAAAAATGTTTCACAATGTAACATTTTAGATGTCTTAATTTCTATGAACAATACTTACACCCGTATTCTTAAACATAACCTTAAGGACGTCCTTCACTCAATTCATTGGAGGAAGCCTTAAGGAAGTCCTCGAACTTTCCTTGAAAACGACATTCTTATTTGATTGCTTGAACAAACTCCAATGAGGAACGTCACAGGTTATAAATAACAATTCTAAACACAAAAATCGAAAATCACAAAAGAATAGAGTAAAAAATAAAATAAAGTAAGTAAGTAGATACCAAGGCCAAAAGTGGCACCCGATTTATATCTACATTATTTCATTTCAAGGACGCCTCAAGGTACCTCTCGACCAACCTTACATTTGACAGTTCGATACTCACCTCCAATGAGAAATCATCTCAAGTCAAGGAAGCTAGAGGTCGCGGGTTCGATTCCCACCGGAAGCATACTTTGTTTAGTTGTTTCCAGTTTGGTTAGGACATTGCAGGCTTGAATTGCCCGATTGTCTGATAATAATGATGATTCCGTGCTTCGGAAGGCACGTTAAGCCGTTGGTCCCGGTCGCCATCTGGTGGTCGTTAAAAGAACCACATCAGAGGCCTAGAGGCGGTTCCGAACAACTCTGACACCAGGGTGCACATGGTCGATAGACTTTAATTTTGTCTCACTTTCGCTTGTATGTGTAAAATAAAATGTATACTCACACCCTATGGTTCATAAGTCCGGCGCGGTGTATGAAGGACTTGTCACAATCCGGACACTGCACGCGGGCTTTATGCGTGTCCTTGTGATAGCGATGGTGGTCGATAGAACTGCAAACAATATAACTATAATCCATACTTACATACTATAAGTGTACTATAAGTATTATAAGTGCGAAAGTCTGTCTGTCTGTCTGTTACGCTTTTACGGCCGAACTACTGAATGGAATTTGTATGAAATTTGGTATGAATATAGTTGCAGACCTGGGGTCAAACATAGGCTACTTTTTGACGCAGGCGGAGCTGCGGGAAACAACTAGTTCTAAAATAAAGAATAACGTTATATACACTTATAAAGATATAAATATTTTAAATATACCAATAATAGGAGAAGTTGTCATGTAGAGCTCGACCAGGAAAATAGCAGCCTTGGCCATATTGCGGAAACATATTAGAACTAATTTATTTTACTGGCAACTAGGTGTTCAAGTAACATTCCGTCATCTCAATGTCATCTGCCAAAAAGGGACAGGAGTGGACGTTGTGTACTTTGTGATTATCATATAAAAATATTTATCATAATGATAAAAACAATATATAGTAATGAGAGAAAAAAGATATAAAAGATGTAATCATATTTGATGCGAATGAAAACGAACGATTGATTTCTATTTCCTTATTGTCAATTTCGTTGTTGACATGACACATACAACATGTTGCCACCTAAAGGCGATCAGTAGCGACGCCAATGCAGGGTTTTTATTTTCCTGGTCGGGCTATAAATGATTTTTTTTTATATACACTTACTTAGAAACATGAGGGCATACGGAACAAGGGTACTGCTTGAGTGATATTTCGTGAGAAGAATAATAATGCTGCTCCATAACTTTCATATCCAACGTACGTTTTTGACATATACCGCACTCGAATCTGTGAAATACAAGAAATATATATATATATATATATATAAAAAAAAGTAAATTTATGGCGATTTTCAAAAAATTTTGGCTCGGATTTTTGTAGTTAACGTTTTATTTTCTTCACATTCCCTTAATAATATCTTGAGTGGAAATTTTGGCTTTCACGGCCAAACCGCTGAACGGATTTTGACAAAATTCGGTATGAATATAGTTAAAGACCCGGGTTCAAACACAGGTCACTTAAATAAATATTTAAGAAACTTCCCATTAAACTTACCTTCTCATATGTCTTCTGTAATGCGTTTGGAATGATCCCAACGTAGGCAGCACAGTTTTACAAATCGGACAGCAGTATTTACCCAGCGACTGAAAGACATAACGAGATACCGTTTTTATTTTCATATACACTGTGTCATTCATGTCACTTTCACAGTAAATACGAATCTAACGCGACACCTCACAAGCTAAAATCCATCGAGCCGTTCGGGCTGCAGAGCGTGCCAAACAATCATACATACATACATACTCTTGAAAAACATAAATCTCCTTCAGGTGCATTCGGGACAAAATGTAGATGCCGCCACTGTAGCAAAATAACTCCATTTTGTAGCATTTTCTTTTTATTAAACTTTTTCATGAAGGGTTTTATCGCGTTTATTACTTACTAGCAGCCCGTCCCGATTTCGCTCAGAGCTATAGCCTTCCTCGATAAATAGGCTATCCAACACTGAAAGAATTTTTCAAATTGGACCAGTAGTTCCCGAGATTATCGCGTACAAACAAACAAACTCTTCAGCTTGATATTAACGGGTTTTTCAACAAGAACTTTGTTTTTCAATTGGGCAACACCAACAGCATGACAGTTTTGACATTTAGTTTATTGACATATTCGTAGTAGATGCTTTGGCAATTGTTACAATGAATTCAATTTCGCATTCGAATCGCATTAAAATAATTAAAATCCACTATGAAACCGAACCGCATTTCCAGACTCGTCTTCGAAAAAAACCCGCCCAATGACGTCTCCAGACCACACAGCGCACCATACAGTGACACGTTGAGCATGCAAAGGCTTCTCAATAATTGCTCTTGGATTTTCAGAAGCCCAAATGCTGCAATTTTGCTTGTTGACGTACCCTGACAAGTAAAAATGGGCTTCCTCTGAAAAAAATTTTTTTTTTCTGAGAAAGCAGCGGGTTGCTCCTGAATGAATTTAGCAAATTTACGGCGATGTGAATGGTCGGTCGGCTTCAATTTCCGCGCCAGTTGAACCTTGTAAGGCTTCACAGTCATATATGAGTTATAACTAGTCTTATAGTTGAACCCGACGAGGCAGCTGGCGCACTTATATTCAGTCCTTAAATAACTTACAGGAGAATGTTTAGCAGTCATATGGGAGTTGTAACTAGTCTTATAGTTGAACCCGACGAGGCAGCTGGCGCACTTATATTCAGTCCTTAAATAACTTACTTACAGGAGAATGTTTAGCAGTCATATGGGAGTTGTAACTAGTCTTATAGTTGAACCCGACGAGGCAGCTGCCGCACTTATATTCAGTCCTTAAATAACTTACTTACAGGAGAATGTTTAGCAGTCATATGGGAGTTGTAACTAGTCTTATAGTTGAACCCGACGAGGCAGCTGGCGCACTTATATTCAGTCCTTAAATAACTTACAGGAGAATGTTTAGCAGTCATATGGGAGTTGTAACTAGTCTTATAGTTGAACCCGACGAGGCAGCTGCCGCACTTATATTCAGTCCTTAAATAACTTACAGGAGAATGTTTAGCAGTCATATGGGAGTTGTAACTAGTCTTATAGTTGAACCCGACGAGGCAGCTGCCGCACTTATATTCAGTCCTTAAATAACTTACAGGAGAATGTTTAGCAGTCATATGGGAGTTGTAACTAGTCTTATAGTTGAACCCGACGAGGTAGCTGCCGCACTTATATTCAGTCCTTAAATAACTTACAGGAGAATGTTTAGCAGTCATATGGGAGTTGTAACTAGTCTTATAGTTGAACCCGACGAGGCAGCTGCCGCACTTATATTCAGTCCTTAAATAACTTACAGGAGAATGTTTAGCAGTCATATGGGAGTTGTAACTAGTCTTATAGTTGAACCCGACGAGGCAGCTGGCGCACTTATATTCAGTCCTTAAATAACTTACTTACAGGAGAATGTTTAGCAGTCATATGGGAGTTGTAACTAGTCTTATAGTTGAACCCGACGAGGCAGCTGGCGCACTTATATTCAGTCCTTAAATAACTTACTTACAGGAGAATGTTTAGCAGTCATATGGGAGTTGTAACTAGTCTTATAGTTGAACCCGACGAGGCAGCTGTCGCACTTATATTCAGTCCTTAAATAACTTACTTACAGGAGAATGTTTAGCAGTCATATGGGAGTTGTAACTAGTCTTATAGTTGAACCCGACGAGGCAGCTGCCGCACTTATATTCAGTCCTTAAATAACTTACAGGAGAATGTTTAGCAGTCATATGGGAGTTGTAACTAGTCTTATAGTTGAACCCGACGAGGCAGCTGGCGCACTTATATTCAGTCCTTAAATAACTTACAGGAGAATGTTTAGCAGTCATATGGGAGTTGTAACTAGTCTTATAGTTGAACCCGACGAGGCAGCTGGCGCACTTATATTCAGTCCTTAAATAACTTACAGGAGAATGTTTAGCAGTCATATGGGAGTTGTAACTAGTCTTATAGTTGAACCCGACGAGGCAGCTGGCGCACTTATATTCAGTCCTTAAATAACTTACAGGAGAATGTTTAGCAGTCATATGGGAGTTGTAACTAGTCTTATAGTTGAACCCGACGAGGCAGCTGGCGCACTTATATTCAGTCCTTAAATAACTTACTTACAGGAGAATGTTTAGCAGTCATATGGGAGTTGTAACTAGTCTTATAGTTGAACCCGACGAGGCAGCTGTCGCACTTATATTCAGTCCTTAAATAACTTACTTACAGGAGAATGTTTAGCAGTCATATGGGAGTTGTAACTAGTCTTATAGTTGAACCCGACGAGGCAGCTGGCGCACTTATATTCAGTCCTTAAATAACTTACTTACAGGAGAATGTTTAGCAGTCATATGGGAGTTGTAACTAGTCTTATAGTTGAACCCGACGAGGCAGCTGGCGCACTTATATTCAGTCCTTAAATAACTTACAGGAGAATGTTTAGCAGTCATATGGGAGTTGTAACTAGTCTTATAGTTGAACCCGACGAGGCAGCTGGCGCACTTATATTCAGTCCTTAAATAACTTACAGGAGAATGTTTAGCAGTCATATGGGAGTTGTAACTAGTCTTATAGTTGAACCCGACGAGGCAGCTGGCGCACTTATATTCAGTCCTTAAATAACTTACAGGAGAATGTTTAGCAGTCATATGGGAGTTGTAACTAGTCTTATAGTTGAACCCGACGAGGCAGCTGGCGCACTTATATTCAGTCCTTAAATAACTTACTTACAGGAGAATGTTTAGCAGTCATATGGGAGTTGTAACTAGTCTTATAGTTGAACCCGACGAGGCAGCTGTCGCACTTATATTCAGTCCTTAAATAACTTACTTACAGGAGAATGTTTAGCAGTCATATGGGAGTTGTAACTAGTCTTATAGTTGAACCCGACGAGGCAGCTGGCGCACTTATATTCAGTCCTTAAATAACTTACTTACAGGAGAATGTTTAGCAGTCATATGGGAGTTGTAACTAGTCTTATAGTTGAACCCGACGAGGCAGCTGCCGCACTTATATTCAGTCCTTAAATAACTTACAGGAGAATGTTTAGCAGTCATATGGGAGTTGTAACTAGTCTTATAGTTGAACCCGACGAGGCAGCTGCCGCACTTATATTCAGTCCTTAAATAACTTACAGGAGAATGTTTAGCAGTCATATGGGAGTTGTAACTAGTCTTATAGTTGAACCCGACGAGGCAGCTGCCGCACTTATATTCAGTCCTTAAATAACTTACAGGAGAATGTTTAGCAGTCATATGGGAGTTGTAACTAGTCTTATAGTTGAACCCGACGAGGCAGCTGCCGCACTTATATTCAGTCCTTAAATAACTTACAGGAGAATGTTTAGCAGTCATATGGGAGTTGTAACTAGTCTTATAGTTGAACCCGACGAGGCAGCTGCCGCACTTATATTCAGTCCTTAAATAACTTACAGGAGAATGTTTAGCAGTCATATGGGAGTTGTAACTAGTCTTATAGTTGAACCCGACGAGGCAGCTGGCGCACTTATATTCAGTCCTTAAATAACTTACTTACAGGAGAATGTTTAGCAGTCATATGGGAGTTGTAACTAGTCTTATAGTTGAACCCGACGAGGCAGCTGGCGCACTTATATTCAGTCCTTAAATAACTTACTTACAGGAGAATGTTTAGCAGTCATATGGGAGTTGTAACTAGTCTTATAGTTGAACCCGACGAGGCAGCTGTCGCACTTATATTCAGTCCTTAAATAACTTACTTACAGGAGAATGTTTAGCAGTCATATGGGAGTTGTAACTAGTCTTATAGTTGAACCCGACGAGGCAGCTGCCGCACTTATATTCAGTCCTTAAATAACTTACAGGAGAATGTTTAGCAGTCATATGGGAGTTGTAACTAGTCTTATAGTTGAACCCGACGAGGCAGCTGGCGCACTTATATTCAGTCCTTAAATAACTTACAGGAGAATGTTTAGCAGTCATATGGGAGTTGTAACTAGTCTTATAGTTGAACCCGACGAGGCAGCTGGCGCACTTATATTCAGTCCTTAAATAACTTACAGGAGAATGTTTAGCAGTCATATGGGAGTTGTAACTAGTCTTATAGTTGAACCCGACGAGGCAGCTGGCGCACTTATATTCAGTCCTTAAATAACTTACAGGAGAATGTTTAGCAGTCATATGGGAGTTGTAACTAGTCTTATAGTTGAACCCGACGAGGCAGCTGGCGCACTTATATTCAGTCCTTAAATAACTTACTTACAGGAGAATGTTTAGCAGTCATATGGGAGTTGTAACTAGTCTTATAGTTGAACCCGACGAGGCAGCTGTCGCACTTATATTCAGTCCTTAAATAACTTACTTACAGGAGAATGTTTAGCAGTCATATGGGAGTTGTAACTAGTCTTATAGTTGAACCCGACGAGGCAGCTGGCGCACTTATATTCAGTCCTTAAATAACTTACTTACAGGAGAATGTTTAGCAGTCATATGGGAGTTGTAACTAGTCTTATAGTTGAACCCGACGAGGCAGCTGGCGCACTTATATTCAGTCCTTAAATAACTTACAGGAGAATGTTTAGCAGTCATATGGGAGTTGTAACTAGTCTTATAGTTGAACCCGACGAGGCAGCTGGCGCACTTATATTCAGTCCTTAAATAACTTACAGGAGAATGTTTAGCAGTCATATGGGAGTTGTAACTAGTCTTATAGTTGAACCCGACGAGGCAGCTGGCGCACTTATATTCAGTCCTTAAATAACTTACAGGAGAATGTTTAGCAGTCATATGGGAGTTGTAACTAGTCTTATAGTTGAACCCGACGAGGCAGCTGGCGCACTTATATTCAGTCCTTAAATAACTTACTTACAGGAGAATGTTTAGCAGTCATATGGGAGTTGTAACTAGTCTTATAGTTGAACCCGACGAGGCAGCTGTCGCACTTATATTCAGTCCTTAAATAACTTACTTACAGGAGAATGTTTAGCAGTCATATGGGAGTTGTAACTAGTCTTATAGTTGAACCCGACGAGGCAGCTGGCGCACTTATATTCAGTCCTTAAATAACTTACTTACAGGAGAATGTTTAGCAGTCATATGGGAGTTGTAACTAGTCTTATAGTTGAACCCGACGAGGCAGCTGGCGCACTTATATTCAGTCCTTAAATAACTTACAGGAGAATGTTTAGCAGTCATATGGGAGTTGTAACTAGTCTTATAGTTGAACCCGACGAGGCAGCTGGCGCACTTATATTCAGTCCTTAAATAACTTACAGGAGAATGTTTAGCAGTCATATGGGAGTTGTAACTAGTCTTATAGTTGAACCCGACGAGGCAGCTGGCGCACTTATATTCAGTCCTTAAATAACTTACTTACAGGAGAATGTTTAGCAGTCATATGGGAGTTGTAACTAGTCTTATAGTTGAACCCGACGAGGCAGCTGTCGCACTTATATTCAGTCCTTAAATAACTTACAGGAGAATGTTTAGCAGTCATATGGGAGTTGTAACTAGTCTTATAGTTGAACCCGACGAGGCAGCTGGCGCACTTATATTCAGTCCTTAAATAACTTACAGGAGAATGTTTAGCAGTCATATGGGAGTTGTAACTAGTCTTATAGTTGAACCCGACGAGGCAGCTGGCGCACTTATATTCAGTCCTTAAATAACTTACAGGAGAATGTTTAGCAGTCATATGGGAGTTGTAACTAGTCTTATAGTTGAACCCGACGAGGCAGCTGCCGCACTTATATTCAGCCTTTAAATAACTCTCTTTACTCGACTCTTTCTTCCTCTCTGCTACCATTTGTTCGTAAGTTAATTCTATTGTGATTATTTTCGATGTATCTTGGTTTATTTCTGTTGGATTCTGTAACAATAACTTGTTAGTTAAGATTTTTTTTTTAATACATCTAAGTAGGCAAACAGGCGTACGGCCCACATGATGGTAAGTGGTTACCGTAGCCTATGAACGCCTGCAACACCGGCGATGTCACGAGCGCGTTGCCGACCTGTCCGCTCTGGAGCCTGGCGACCCTGCTCACCAGCAGGAACACAACACTGCATCACAGTGTTATTTGGCTGAGGTCTTCTGTAGGGTGGAGGTACTTCCCCAGACGGACTACTCCTTACAAAATGTCCTACCTCAAACCATACAATATACCATTTAACTGTAATCTGTGTTCCGATTGACATCAATATCCTTTTTGTGCTCCAAGTCCACATCAATATTATCGTTGCGTCGATATTTTTAGTTTGTTCAACCCACATAAGGTTGCCAGCTAATAGCCGGACAGACCAGCCAGTTTGGCAGGACAGTTGGATAAAACGGCCGGGAATCCTACATTATTGAGGATTTTGTGTCTCAGTATTTAAAGCTTTTCTGATTGTTACTATAAATCTTGTTAAATTAAATAAAAATATAAAAAACCTAACAAAGACACTGTTTATTTTGGCCGGACACGCAATCAAAAAGTAGCCCGCCTGCGTCAAAAAGTAGCAAATTTCAACAAAATCCGTTCAGTTGGCGGTTAAAGACAGACAGACTTTCGCCCTTATAATATTACTAGCAGCTCGTCCCGACTTCGCCCAGGCCTATAGCCTTCCTCGATAAATATGCTATCCAACAATGAAAGAATTTTTCAAATTGGACCAATAGTTCCTGAATTAGCGCATTCAGACAAACTCTTCAGCTTTATTATATTAGTATGCATGTATCCATGCATACTTCATGCATGGATAATATAAATCGAAAACCAAAATTTTATACAAAAAACTATTTTCTACGAGATGCTAATACGGAACCCTCGGTATACGAATCCAACAGCAAAATAAAAAAAAAAACAGAAATTCCAAATAATTTTCTCACCTTGTCATCCAATTCCTTTTTCCTCCTCTTCTTCTTCTTCCCTTTACCCTTCTTCCCGTCAGTTAATACCGACAACTGTTCCTCTGTATACGATAACTCTTGCACGTTTATCAACTCATTATCTGACAGTGGAGCGTCGTCAAAGTCCGTCTCCGTTTCTGGAAGATGACAAAACTGTACTTGAATTTTATAGTACGTAAGTAAATAATAAAATACAATTATTTTATTTTATTTGATTATTTGATTGATATTTTATTTGATTTTTTATTCAATTTTTATTTAATTTAAATAATCTGAAATAACCATCGTGCTAAATGTTGACAAACATGTGAATTCGTTCATTTATCTAGGTAATTAAGGAAAGTTTATTCTTATTTGTAAATTGACGAAGAAAATGCTGCAGTGGAGTTTGTGGCGCCGCTTCTTCTCCACTTGTGCTTTGGAGGTGGTGGCAAACTTAATATAAGTAAATTGGCTTCAATAAGTGATATTTATATCCTATATTGAAAATAAACAATTTCATTTCATTTCAAATAAAATAAGCCTTTATTGCTGTTTTGCATCATTAAACATTACAAATCATTAAACATAACAATTATTTCCAATCATCACTTGTTGCTGAAACAGCTTGTCCTCCGACCCAGGTCCCCTCCAATGCTTTCCATGCTTCACGGTCTTTCGCCACTCTGATCCATGCTCATACTGCAGTTGCTTTGCATAATGTAGTCCTCCTAGCGTATAACTCTGTCGGTACAGACTCCTTTGACGTACGAAAAAAAAGCTATTCATTCTTATCTTTTTGCGGTTGTAACACATTCAACTTAACTATTTTGATATTTCATTAAATATCATCATCATCATTCTAGCGTGTATTCCTAATTGCGTCGTCGGCTATTTTAAAGAGAGAATTCTTTTATGAAGCGAGTCGCATCCACATGATTGTATGTCCCGGGCGCAGGAAATCAGGAATGTTGAAAGATTTGTACTCTTCATAAGCGCTATAATATCGTCCAAGTCCCTCTTTTTTCGTTGTTTTCTTCTCAAGGGCATTTTTCTTACATATTCATATTTATTCACATAAAACATGGTACATAGCAATGGTGTTACCCCTAAAACCTATAAAACATTAACACTATAGTATGACATTTCTTGCAACTTTCACTAAATTGTTCCCCTACCCTCTTTTCTTTTGTTCTGTGTCATTTGTATTCATATAAAATGTTCAATTATTATATTATAAGTACTTACTAACCCTTTTTGTTGTGTTGTTTTAGGTTACACACAGACGGCTGAAAACGCCCTTGTATATTTACTTTTTGAAAGTGTTACACAATGTTATTTCAAACCATGACATTGGCAAAATCATCGTTTGACCAAACGACGGAGCCATAAAAATAAAAATTGAATTGAATTGACATTTCTTGCAACCATTTGCTTAATTTCTCTTTGAACTCGCCGTTTTATGAAATTAAGCAATCTACTAGTGGCTCTGTGAGCTGTAGACCCAGCGAGCTTATACAGATTGCAGATTGAAGGAACTTTTAACACCATATGTTTTTCATTGAATATTAAAATCTTGATAATATTTGTTCCGCTAATCTATTTAGTATTTTTTCCTCCTCTATTCTTAACAGAAGGAGTAGTGACAATTACAAAAACTTGGCGTTTATACAAACAACGATGAAGTAAATTATTCAATTATAATATCTAATCAATTCAGTCATTTTTTTTTCTTTCTTTTACCAGCTTTTTATTTAACTTGCAATGTATGTATGTTCGGGTCAAATCTCAAAAGATAAATTTGATCTACTTTCCGATTTCCAATTAAGCTGAAATTTTGAATACATGCATTATACGTGGGGCGCACTATAAGTTTCCGGAATGAATATGAAAAAATACTATTAAAGGTACAAAATTAATTTATTGTTTTCAAAATAATCTCCCTTGGCGTCTATGCACTTTTTCATTCGATGAAACCAGTTTTGAAAACTTTTGTGCCACTCCTCTGTGGTGACCTCTGAAACGTGTTTTTCATACTCCTCGACAGCCTCTTCTGGTGATGAAAATCGTTGACCGCGTAATTGGTTCTTAATTTTTGGGAACAGAAAAAAGTCACAAGGTGCCAGGTCGGGACTGTATGCAGGATGACTCATGTGTTCTACATTTTTCGCCTTCAAAAAGTCGTTTGTCTGTCTGGCCGTGCGAGAACTAGCATTGTCGTGGTGCAGGATGATACGGCGTTTACGGTTATTTTTACGAAATTCGTCAATAACTTCCGGCAAACTAATGGTCGTGTACCAGTCACTATTCACTGTACGACGATTCTCTAAAGCAACAGTAGCCACGTGTCCAGTTTTATTAAAAAAAGAAGCAATCATCCGCTTAGATGCACTTTTCACGCGCGCCACTTTGGTTGGTTTCGGCTCATCTTGAAAGACCCATACGCTCGATTGCTGCTTTGTTTTGGGATCGTAGCAATAAATCCATGTTTCGTCACCTGTTACTATGTCCCACACCAAATTTGACGCACCTTCGTTGAATCTGGTAAGCATGGCACTGCACCAAGTGACGCGGTCCGTTTTTTGAGCCTCGGTCAAGTTGTGTGGGATCCACCGCGAGCACAGCTTTCTCACACCCAAATGTTTGTGTAGGATTAATTGTATTTGACTCATGCCTATTTCTAAGGATGCGCGAATTTCATGGTAGGTCACATGCCTGTCTGTTTCAATCATACGGCGCACAGCATTGATGTTTTTGTTGGTCACAGCGGTGGACGGCCGACCATCGCGAGATTCGTCACTGAGATTGATACGACCACGCTTGAATTCTGCAAACCAGCTATAAACAGTTGTCTTGCATGGTGCTTCATTGCCAAAAGCTGTTTCAAGCCGAGCGATGCTCTGTTGAGCTGTCAAATTACACTTAAAATCGTAGAAAATCATACTACGAAAATTTTCCCGAGTTAAATCCATGTTGATGCAGACACACAATTTTTTAAATGGCGCCACAAGGTAAAAACAAAAGACAGTCAGATGAAACAAACTGCATTCTACAGCCAAAGAGTTCTATTTTCAAATGTTGCAATAAATTTTTAAATATTGTTTATGTAAGTGGCCAGTTCCGGAAACTTACAGTGCGCCCTATGTATCACGTGGCAATGCAATATTATGATGACTTGGAGCTGGTCTGATGATGAAGCTGGGAAGCGGTCGTAGGAACTCAAAATGAAACTACGTAATCCCATCCAGTTCAGGCTCGTTTACTTTGGTCTCACAATAAAAGATTGTCAAAAAAAAAACTTCTTAATTTAGTTATGAAAATGAATTCTTATACAATTTTGGTAAACTGGTAATTTTGATAAAGTAGACTAAACGAATGTTTCCTGTAGTTACATAATTCCCAAGAAAACAAATAATTATATGTACTCGTACTTTTAAAAAACTTTTAAAATAAACTTCCAAGATACCGGTCGCAAAATAAAAATAAATACTAAGAAGAATACCTTCTGGTAAGATTCGAACTCTAGACGATTAAGTAGATCAGATCTCTTCATAAATAAACTGGACTATTCATCTTTTGACAATGCTGTTAAAAATATACGTCTGTTGTATGTCATAATAGAAAATAAAATTCCTTTGTTATTTCGTTGTCACTACAAACACAAAATGGTCGTAAGAGCCATCAAATCCAAAGGCGCTTAGGCCCATTGTGCCAACTCTGTCATTTTCAAAAATTTCCGAAAAATGGCTCGACTATCGATTTTCATATGTTTATCGAACCTGCTCCCAAAGTTTCACGGGAATCGGTTGAGAAATGCGACCTCTAGAGGAGAACACACAGACATACTAAAGCATTTTTGGCCAAGTTGAAACGGAGACCAAACAAAGTATGCTTTTTGTAGGAATCGAACCCGTGACCACCGGGTCCGATAGTCCACTACCACAACAACCAATAGCCCTTATAGGCAGTTATACCTCACCTTTATCCTCATCCTTCAGTTCGTCCTTCACACTCGCATAGTAATCACTGTCGGTCACATCATTACTCCTCTTTTCTTTAACACGGTTTGTTTCCGTTAATTTTGAATTTAATTTGTCGATTTCTATTTCCACTTCTGTAAAATTAAAAAAATATAAATTAGTCAATACAAACAATTTTAATTGACTTTCGGCGGGAAGCTAAGAAGCGGAGAATTTTCGGCCGTGTCTCTTTTGAGGACCTATTCCCAAAAAGTTCGTAAACAAGTGTGTGTTGGGATTTTTTTTTTACTGGTCTAACGTTTTTAGCTACAAGGAGCTATGGAAATTACAGCGGGACAGTTTTAGGCAAGTGCTTTTAGTCACTAAGCCTCTTCGGCAAAAGCACATGGGGCTCTCAGTTGGGACGAACCTCAGCCATGGGCTTTGCCTTTGAGCAATGCAAACTCGCGAGTTGACGCAAACGCTCAATAAGGGCCGACACTATTGTGCCTGAAGGGCCTACTATGAGCCTATCAGTGGCGTGAAGCACCCTGGTACATTTTGGTACCTAGTAAACGAGCTACAGCTCGGTTGTGTGATCCTAATGAATATCCCGATCTCCGGGGAGGCCGGAGATTCTCAAGGGGGCGATTGGCCACCGTGATGGGTTCGTCAGGGTCAAAGAGAACATTCCTCGGACATCTGTGCCTTGAGTGTTGGGAAGTGATAGTGTTTGATTTATATAATTTTCTTGCTTGATGCCAAAAGCTCCAAAAAATTTCATGAAAACTTAGTCTTTCTAGCACTACACTTAGCGTGATTCTTACAACTGAACTTGACACTTTATTCAATTTTTGCTTGCTTCTGGCTAATTATGTCTATCAAAAATCATATAAAAATAAAAATCAAATACATGATTAATCGACAAAGTAGACAGTCAATGTCTACCTTGAAATTCATTCTTCAGTTCATCTTTCAGCACCTCCTTTTCTATAGTTTTGTCGGTAGCACTGTCAGCTGGTATGTCTATGGAGGTTAGACTGTGCACGCGTAGCTTAGGAGGCCGCGTCACATCCGTCAATAGGAATTCTGTGAGGGTCTGAAAAATAATAATATTGGGACAAGTTAAAAAAACGAGACAAGTGCGAGAAGAATTACCCATTTTTCTTTTTTTTTAATTCTATCTGCAATCAGTCATTCGACTATGGAAGAATGAAGGAGCTAGCATAGTTTTTTTAATTTGTTCTTTGGTTCACCTGTGGTTGCTACATCAATACATTTCAAAGGCTTCATTAATACTTAAGTTAAATGTGCTAACCTTTAAAGGTAAACACCTCATGCACGGAAAAATAATTTTTAACAAAGAAAAAACAAACAAAATTGTAATATGTAATTTAAATTTAGAAATAAATCACCTCATTGGTGTAAGCCTGCAGTATCCTGTACGAATCCTGCACTTGTTCCCTAAAAGTTACCATTTTCCGAAGCTGAGCAGAGCATTCTATGCAGACGCTTGGACATTGAACTGGGGTGTTGTAACGCTGAAATTAAAATAAGAAAGTTGTAGGACTTAGTAATAAAAAATATATCATTGTAACAAGGGCTGTTGGATGTATCCATACTAATATTATAAATGCGAAAGTCTGTCTGTTATGTCTTTCTGTCTGTCTGTTATGCTTTCACAGCAAAACCGCTGAATGGATTTTGATATGAATATAGTTGAAGACCAGGGGTCAAACATAGGCTACTTTTTGACATAGGCGGAGCTGCAGAAAACTACTAGTTATTAAATCAATAAATAATAACATAGTCTTATACCAAGCCCCTCTTGCCAATAATCTGAACAATACAAGACTTTATGTACAAACAACATAAAGAGGCATAGGAGTGGCATGTTTCTGCAAAAACAAAGTCAAAGCTTGAACTAATGGACATAAAAGAACATAGCTAAAATAATTTAAATACTCAATACTAACTCAACAGCTAAAGTTTTTTTGTTTGAATGCTTGTAACTCCAATCCAATTTAGCAAATTCTTTCAGCATATGATAAACCAATTCTCGGGAAAGGTTTTATAGGCATATACACAACACGGGTAGGTGAAATCGTAGGGAGCAACCAAAAGATATAGCAGCTTGGTAGCAAGCTCAGCTTTCCATAGGGATTTAAAAAAACATAAGGGTCGGGTTGTGCGAAAGAGGATCCTGGAAAGAGTAGGTTAGTCTTACCGGTATTTCCTTGATAATATCCGAATAACATTGTCTAAGTTTCTCATCAAGAGGCTTCAGAATTCGCCCAAAGCAAAGACAAGTCGTACATAGTAATTTGTACGGAGACTCTGTGTTAACCTCCATTTCATTAATTAATTTAGAAGTAAACTACTTCTTTTAAAGGCTTGTGACTAAATTCATTATCCTTTAACTCGTCCACTTGCACTTGCAAAAGAAAATTAATAGTTTAGTTCAGCCATTCTAAAATCAATGATTTTGATCTTCCAGTATACTATGAATTGTTGTACATTATGTATGGTTTACTTCATTATTACATTCAGTTACTATATTTAACACAGCAGCAGCAAGCAATCAATTGCGGATTCTCTTATTATTGATTATGAGAACAACAAAAATAAAAACAAATCACCGCCATCTTGGCAATTTGATTTTTGACACCGCTTTGACACTAGTGATGTGCGTAGGCTGTAAAGAAAGTGTTGATCCGTAACCAAAATGTTGATTGTTTTGTTTATGTTTAAAGTATCGATATGATCATTTTGAATTTAATTTGGTCATCCATACTTTCATATCCATATTCATACTAATATTATAAATGCGAAAGGTTATCTGTTTGTCTGTCCGTCTATTTGTCTGTTACGCTTTCATGGCCAAACTGTTGAAGAGATTTTAAGGAAATTTGGTATGAATATAGTCGAGAACACGGGGTCAAACATAAGCTACTTTTTGACGCAGGCGGAGCTGCGGGAAACAGCTAGTATTGTAAATTATTTATAATTTCTTTCATATCATAGTTTTCAATATTACGTGATCCAAAATTAAAATAGAAATAATGATAATGACGTATTATGAAATCGTGGTGTGATGCACAGACATATAAGACGTACACAGACGGAACATAAGTTAATAGTTATACTTATGTAGCAAGTAATTGTTGTTATCCTTTTCTCACGTATTCGGATCTATATGGCGATATCTCTTTTTTACACCTGTAGCAACATTCACTCACACATAGATATTAAGCTACGCGTGGCAATTTTTGGCCGTGACGCCATTTTGTAATCTGCGTTGTTGGATCGGTGAACACTAAAAATAATAGAGTAGAATACCGTATAAATGATCTCAGATCATGCACTCCACACAACATTCATACATTCTTTGAAATCATGGGAAGCATTATCGTAAACAACTTACCCTAGACTAGATACAGCCCAGGCTGCATAGTTTTGCATGTGTGTGTTTGTGCTACGCTAAGTAATAGCATACCTTCCGTCTGTTTACGTCTTATATGTCTGTGGTGTGATGTGACATTATCACGATCACGACACGATACAACTTTTCATGATAATATTGATCGTGTAACAGGTTTTTTAAATATAGAAACACCGGGTAAAGCAGCCATTTTGTGGTGTCGTAGTCTTCTTGATTATTCTGCATCAAATTTTGTCTATTTTACATGGAAGTATTACTTTTTGTTGTGGTTTGTAAACCAATCAAAACATTATCAAAAATCCGGTCAATCAGTTTTACATTGTTTTCAAGTATTTAAAATGGAGCAAGACGTGGAAAATGATTACAAAACTGTGTGCAGTGCGTGTCTCAGTAGTGATAGAGATTTATATTCAATTAATAATTTCCAGCAGGTTCATGAAATGTTTCGTTTAATTATGTACGATTTCGCGGGCGATAGGGTGAGTTTTAAAACTTTTAAATTACCAGTCACAATTTATTAGGTCAATTACATAAATAGTTTAATGTAATAAGGTCATTGCACTTTGCAATGTAACTTGCACATCTTGGGCTATGTTGTAGTTATGTTAATATATTATTTAATTTAAACATTTTCTTTTTATCGTTAATTTATAAATATTATAGGTATTTCATATGCGAATAAATAAATAAGTGTAAATAATTTTATGTGTTTATATCAATAAACATATCGAAACAAATGTTATAGCGTACTAAAAGGGTGAGCTAAGAAAAAATATTATAGCATACTAAGGACTTCAATCAATCAATCACTTATTTAATTGTGAATCATATGTTGTACAAGGTGGAAATTGTAAATATTTAATAGATAATACTTAGATTAATTAAAAAGAAAAAGACTGACCGAAATGCTACACTTTTTGTACACCATCAATTATACTGATTCTTTTCGGTCACTGGATCGGAAAAGGTGTGCAAAAAAAATTGTTAGACTAACTGACCTATAACTTATCATTGAAGGTCAATGCCTTGAGATCAATGACTAATAAAATACTTTCATTTAAATTTATAGTCATGTACTGAAGTCTCGTACACTTTTCGCTATTATTCTCAAAAATAACTGTTTTTAACCTGGTAATATCGAAGTTGATTTTAGAGATTTTAAAACCTGGTAGAGACAAATCATAGATTGAGTTAGCCCCAAAATAAGATCAATATTTTTTAACATTGATTAAAAAATATATAACGCACTATTTATTTCAAAAACAAACTTAGTTTACAACAGATTTGTAAATAAAAATTAATCAAAAATCCCACCCTGAATAGCTTATTATGATATATTTTGTTGTCATCAGCTCAATGAGAGCATGGTGGACGTCAACCACCTGATCTGCTGGGAATGCCTCGCTGTCCTGAAGAGGCTTGCTCGCTTCAAAAGACAAGTGCACACCGCACAGGAGCACCTCCGAGTGCTCTCTATGAGCCGATCGCAAGAGGTAAGATGGATGTTTAAATCATTGATGATTGCAAACGATATAAAATGAAAAAAAAAAAATAATGTTTCAATACAATACAAAATTTCTTTATTGCAACTTATAAATGAATAATTTTACAATAACAAAAGCTTACATATGAAGCAACTTTGAAAATTTTTCATAAGTATATTTTCCTATATATGTATGTTTATTATGTAAGTACCATAAGTTTATTATCATTCCAACTTTTTGTATTTATAGCTATACATTTTTAATATCCACATAACAATATCTGATTAACCCAAAGGTTGACTGTTAGAAAATGGTTTTAGCATTAAGTTTGTCAATACAATACAAAACAAAATATCATTATTGCCCACATACAGTAACAAAAAATATAACATTTACAAAGACTTCAACATAATATGAGCAACGGCGGGCTTATTGCTAGGCAATCTCTTCCAGTCAACCCTTACGAGGTGAAAGAGAAACAGTTAAGTTAGGGCGGGTACAGCAACAGCTATAGTTGAAAATTATAAACATACACAAATATTGCATATAAAATAAACATACAATAACTTACATAATACTGTATGAATATCTAAGTGAAAATAACAGCAGTATTAAGTCAAAGTGAAAAGAAAGGTAGTATTCTTTCAAGCTACTCTTGAAACTGGTTATAGTCTGAGCAGTGCAAATATCTTCAGGCAAAGCATTCCAAAGACGTGCTGTTTGTACAGTAAAAGATAATGTACAATAAAGTTTAAATAAATAAATAAAATGTTTGTTCATTGGTACAGTAACGCAAAGACATTAAAATTATCTTCTTTGTTTTGGATACTTTCTAAGGGTTAGCACCATGGAGCAATTACAAAGAGGAGATGCCGTATGACATGGCGCAGTGATGTGATCAATGGCGCCTCGCCGACACAAAAGACGGCGGAACTTGTCATTGCTCGTGTTCCATGGTTACTTGGTTTCGGCCGTGGCTTTAGAGCCACGGCCGAAACCAAGTAAACCAAGTACCCTCACAAATATTTTCTTACAAAACGCTGAATACGGCATCTTTGTAATTGCTCCATGGTCAGCACAGTCCAAGAAGTGCAGTGTAAAAGATTGTTTTGAGGCTTTTGAAAATCAACTTTTAAACTATTTCAAAACCCTTGTTACCAAGAAAACTTTAATTACAAAGTCTTCCTTTGTTACACACAGAGCATGGACCACACCTACATGTCACAATCTCTATCTCCACTCGAGATGACCACAAAACTGGACTACGACAAGATCTACGTAGACTACTACGCACAGGACTGGCCGGAGCAGTTCAGCCTTTCAATAACAACCGCTGAAGAGGTGAAGCATGAGCATTTCGAAATAGCACAGGTCGTCAGGGATAATATTAATTTGGATATCGATGAGCATATGTTGGAAGGTTGGTATCCATATCCAAACTTAATATTATAAATCTGAAAGTCTGTTATGCTTTTACAGATATACCTTTTGGACCGATTTTGATGAAACTTGGCATGTATTTTTTGTTTTTACTTACTGAAGTGGATCTTGGCCTCTGAAAGTAATGTGTTTTTATTTATTTTTTAAATAGTTGAAGACTCAGGGTCAAATTTAGGCTACTTTTTAGCGCGGTCAGAGCTATAGGGCAGCTAGTTCTATCAAAAAAATGTGTTTCTTATATTTTCAGATTATTTAGTACACTTTTCATTTCTTTACTTGCTCCACACTCATCACTGGTACTCCAAAAACATCATTTTCAAGATGTCTGTTATTTGGTTGCGCTAAATTCTCAGAGTCCACCCCTTACAATACAAAATGTTTTGATTGCCCGCTTACAGAAACAAGTAATTGTACAATAACAAAAGCTTAAACATATAGAGCAAAGGACTTATTGCTACACATTCCCTTCCAGTCGACCCTTACCATCATTTTTCAGGCTGTATGAAGGCATCTAACATAATCTAGCTACTGCAGTTTAGCATAACAAGTTATTAATTAGTACTAACCGAAGGCGCAATATGAAGACCAAGATTATTGCATACCCTGAGCTCTGATGCATAATCATGGGGTCTATCTAGAAACTGGTATTTTTGGGACACAAAAAAAAATATTCTCTTTAACCTGGTTAAAAAAATTCCAGTTCGATTTTATGGAATTAAATACCCCGTTAAGACTTATTTTCATTGATACTAACAAAATACCGATCAGTCTGTCTGCTAATAGATATTGTAGGAGGTTGCAAACACACCCTAATGAACTGGGTTCTAGGTTGCTAACATGCCATTACCAAAGGCAGCTCAAAAGAAAAGCTAAGAAGAAGAAGTAAAGTAGGAAGAGTAGAATTTGATTTTGGAGGACACAAAATGATAATTGCTGATTGCAGATAAAAAAAAAAAAAGACTTATTTTAACTTAATTTGCATATTATAATTTTGTTTCAGTGCCGGAAATAGTCCTGGAGAATCCAGTCACCGGAGTGATGTCTCACATAGTGGTGGAAACGGATGCTTTGGTCTCGAGGAGCACCACTTCGCAGTCAAGCACCGTATTAACTGCTCAGTGAGTGATTTGTTTTTCTTTCACATGTTGGAGTAGTTGTTAACAGCAGTGGATGGGTGCCGGCAATTTTAAGTACACTTTTTCACACAAGATGCAACCATACTAATATTATAAATGCGAAAGTCTGTCTGTCTTTCTGTCTGTCTGTCTTTCTGTCTGTCTGTCTGTCTGTTACGCTTTCACGGCCAAACAGCTGAACGGATTTTGATGAAATTTGGTATGGATATAGTTGAAGACCCGGGGTCAAACATAGGCTACTTTTTGACGCAGGCGGAGCTGCGGGAAACAACTATATTTATACCAAATTGCATCAAAATCCGTTCAGCGGTGTGGCCGTGAAAGCGTAACAGAGAGACAGACAGACAGACTTTCGCATTTATATTATTAGTATAGATACATACAACATATACATAGCATACATAGCACTCCTCCAAGTCCTTCCGCGACGAAAGTACAGGACAGATGGAATATCCATTCAAACTGACGCGAATCCCGCGCGATTTGCGGGGACATCTGCAGAAATAAGAATATATCGAAGTTTCTTTGGCAGGCCAGTTAACTTTGGCACACGCTACGGCACTTCTACCGTTTCTTATTTCTCGGGATTCGCGTCAGTTTGAATGGATATTAAATCTGTCCTGTAATTTCCTGGGCCAAGTTCTTCTTGCTGCATCTTTCATAATGTGTTCCCATCCGTGCGGTTGGTTAGCAAGGGGACAGGACGTTGGACAAAATCATATCGCGTTTGGACTCGTTTGATTTGTCTTGTTGAGTTACGGGACTGTCATAACTTATTATTTAATAAGCTAACCTAACAATGAGGTTAAGGTGGCCAGACGGCAGTCGCTCCATTGTAGTAACCAGTTCCGCCAAATCTAGGACCATGACTTACAGCGTACAATTAAATGTTGTTAGATTAGCTTATTACACAATAACATAGGACGGGCTGTCCCGTCAGTTGGGACTGAATATATAAACAGCATTTGTAACATGGATCTCACAACTTATTACGGCAGAAGAACTAACCCCATATTCTCAAACGTTTGCTCGAACTTGACTCAACCTTACTCTAACTCATTGATAAGATAAGTCGGCATTAGTTTCTTTGACTTTAGGAAATTCCTCATTGGAGGTGAGTATCGAACTGTCAAATATAAGGTTGGTCGAGAGGTACCTTGAGGCGGCCTCGAAAGTGGTTATAAATCAGTTTTTTGACACTTTTTGCCAAGTTAGCTACTTTGTTTATTTTTTACTCTATTCTTTTGCATTTTTAAATTTTTGTGCTTTAAATTGATATTATAACCTGTGTCGTTCCTTATTGGAGTTTGCTCAAGCAACCAACTAAGAAAGTCGTTTTCAACGGAAGTTCGAGGACTTCCTTAAGGCGCCCTCGAATGAGTTTGAGTAAAGGACGTCCTTAAGGTTATGATTAACAATATGGGGGTAAGATGCTCGGTTTGGTATTTTTTACAAGTTTTGTTTTCTAATGTATATTTTCTTAAACATGCGCGGAAATATTGTCATTACTTTTGATTAAATAACGCGCGAAGTATCATATTTACGTAGACTGAAATATCAAAATCACTTCCCGGCGCGTTCTTTGAATTTGGAACGAAGAGCGCGCCGGCAATGTTGTATGAAACGGTGTGCTGTTTGAATTTAGAACTCTTTCATCTATCGTACACATTGCGTTCTCGTGGCTGTATAGCCACAGATGCGTTTACCTTTCGGCACAAACTGTAAAATAAAAAAAAAAAATTGGCGGTAAAGCGGAGTTCGTTGTTTTTTATCGATAAAATTAAATTTATTATGTATGTAAAAGGTACTTTTTTATTTCCTTGCATTTGTTTAAGAAATGCACTATATATGCCTCGGCCGAAATGGCAATTGCCAATTTCGTTGCCTTCGCAATAATGTACTATTATTACCCGTTACAGACCATTGACAACGCCAGAAATGGGCACGATGATAACGGTGCTACCCAAAATGACGGCGAGCGTGAAACAGGAGAACGTCAGTAAGGGAGGCTACACCACAGAGTATCTGACGCAAGCTGAAATGTTAGACGCAAGGTAAATTATAATAAGAAAATTATTATATATAATAAGAAATTTATTTATAATAAGAAAATTTTATCACATATCTCCTTATCGCTTCGACCTGAAATGGCTTCGACAGCGTCGTCAACTTCGCTTGTTAACTACACTTTTCTCCGTTCTCACAGATTCTCAGTCTCCGGAGTATCTAAAATGCAAATTCCAATATCTTTCTGACGGCCATGATCGGCAGCTCAGGTCTTCCAACACACGTCGCCTTGCTACTCCTTCCTTTCGGACCGGTTTCGTTGAATATTCTTTCACTGTACAGGCCATTCGGCTGTGGAATGTTTTGCCCAATGACATTATAGAGACCTCAACAAAATTTGCCTTCAAGAAAAAGGTTCAAGCTCATCTAATGAATTCTCTCTAATTTATAAACCAGAATCACAATTTCTCTGCATTAAAATCTTTAAATATATATGTATGTATATTATAATCCCTATTTGTGTAAATCTATGTATGTTTATTTAGCTGTAGGGTTCTTTTTTCTTCTTCTGTAATATCACACTTTGGAGCACGACGGGAGCGATGGTGTTATGCTCTCGCGCCGCAAAGGGAATTACTTCCCGCCAGGCGAGGTGTTGTGCCTGGGGAACCGCGGCTCCGACGGTGTTCTGTCGGAGGTTGTATAATTGCTCCAATTCTCAGAAACTCTGATATCGCGTTTCAGTCCTCCATTCTAATTATGCTTCTTGTATGGGAATTTCTGTTCTTTCTCTTTAGCGCCATCTGTTGCGTAGGAGTTGTAGTTATTTACTGTGCGATGGTGTCGCCACACACACGAAGCTTTTTTGCGCCGCTTTGTATTTTCTCTAATTTTCCTAATGGTTGACTGGGAGAGAATGCTTTTAGCATTAAGTCCGCCAATTGTATTTTTACTTGTGGTACAATAAAGTTTTAATAAATAAATAAATACTAATAATTGATGTTTCCAGTTTGGTTAGGACATTGCAGGCTTGAATCGCCTGTTTGTATGATAATAATGATGGTTCCGTGCTTCGGAAGGCGCGTAAAGCTGTTGGTGACAACCTTGACTTGTAATTTCGAATCCATACATCAAAGTTTGTCTGTTACGCTTTTACGGCTAAACCGGTGAATTTTATAAAATTAAACTTTTATGTCAAATGACAATCATTTGCCCATATCAGGTAGTATAGTTTGTGTTGACGACGCGTTAGTAATTGTCAAACCCGGCTAATCCTGAAAGGGAAATAATTAGTGAAAAGAGTTTGTTGTATAATGTAAAAATTGTCTACTTGCCTTTAATATTATCGGATCTCACGTAACCTGTAAATAACTTAAAATTAGAAATATGATAAAAATTAAAAGTCACTAAAATGACTTGCCTTTTGTATAAAGCTTTAGTAGATACGTTTCTTTTTAACTATTACTACTACTAACTATTTTTAAATATTCGAACGAACCAGTTAAATGTGTTGTTATATAAACAAAAGAGTTGCTAAAATAGTTTGCATCATCCGGTTCCGCCCGCATTGTGCCTAGTGACAGCGCATTGGCGCCATCTTTAGCTCAGTTACTTTCCGATTGCTCCGCGAGTTAGCACCGCGCTCTGTTTTACACATTTGACCGGCAAATTCGTATCGTCGCTTTGAATATTCTCGTGTTTTGTTTACAGCTGGGCTGTTGTCGGTGGAGTATTTCCATCCCTTGCCAGTTCTTTAATTTTTAGATACGACGCGAGGTTTACTTTCTCCTTTATTTGCTATATGTAACTGTGCCTTGGCTCTATCTGGACCGTTTTTTCCTTTTATTATGTTCCTCATTAACTCATCGTGTCGTATCAAAATGTCCCAACAGGTTTCAACAGTAAAGTTTGAAATGTATAAAATTGTTTCAGAGAAGAAGCTAGGAACAAAGTGCACTACGCCAGTTCGGTGTACAAATGTGAATTGTGCATTATCGGTTTTTACACGCAGCAGCAGGTCAAAGACCATTTCATATCCGCACATCGAGCGGTAAGTTCATAGACATATAGCAATTTTTCCAACTTAAAAAAAGCTCGCTTACTTGTTATCACATTAGTTACTACATTGTATCGACTTGTTTTTTTTCAACTTTTTTGTTTGACTTTTCTTGGACTGGCAGGGTCGCCATGTACAGATCATCATTTCGGGTAGGTTACATTGTCAATCGACCATGTACAACCTGGTGATTCCGTGCTTTTGAAGGCACGTTAAGCCGTTGGTCCCGGCTGCCATATGGTGGTCGTTAAAGGAACCAACGTCGGAGACCGAGAGGCGGTTCCGAACAACTCTGACACCAGGGTGTACATGGTCGATTGACAATGTAACCTACACGAAATGACGATGATGAGTTCACTTGCCAAGCCTGTTGACCGTTTCAAATGGTCATATGTGAACAGTTATCACCATGAAGTAATTACAAAGAGGAGATGCCGTAATAAGCGTTTTGTATGAAAGCGTTTGTTCTCCTCCACTTGGCGGAAGGCAGACGTGCGACATGCTCGGTTTCGGTCGTGACTCCAACCATGGAGCACGAGCAATGAGAAGCTCCGCCCACTGCGGTGTCATCACATCACGGAGCCATTTCAAACGGCATCTCCTCTTTGTTATTACTGCATGGTTATTTACGTTGCGATTCGTCTAACTTTCAGACATGACGAATTATATCCTAAACAGGCCTGTCTCGTTTTTGCGTTGTCGCGATGCCACCGGCGATTAAAAGAAATACGATACAAATGCGTTTGTTGCATCGTTACTAATCCTCGTATCGCCTCGACAGTCACCAGTTCCCGTGGCTTTTGCAGTGCATTTGTTATGTGTTGCTTTTGGTCGCCGGTGGCGTCGCGGCGAAATTCGCCGTGGCGGATTGTCCCGTGGCTAGGCTGTAAACATGCCTACAAAATTTACACCTACTAACTAAGTAGGCAAAAGGCATACGGCCCACCCGATGGTAAGTGGTCACCGTAGCCATCTATCTACTGATATTATGTGTCAACTGAATTGGACTTTATTGCGTGGTGGTTAGATGCGCTTCATCATCCTAGCGTGTATTCCTAGTTGCGTCGTCAGCTTACGCTTCAGAGCCTAGGGTACGCTGTAAGTCATGGTCCAAATCCAAGATAAGGCGGAACTGGTTATTACAATGGAGCGATTGCCGTGTCACCTCCGTAACCCTTTTTACAGGGAAACCATCAGAAACATGATCCGAGATATGTTAGTGGTCAACACTGTCAGAATTTTAATACTATTATCTATTCTGCGTCCTAAATCTTTTTTAACTAAGAACCCTTTGTTATGATTTCTTAAATTTTCGCGATTGTTATTCATTAAATTAAACTATTTTAATACGGTTTTTATCGCGTTTATTACTTATTTATTTACACCTGACGTTTCAAACACTTTACAGCGTTCATGGTCGCAGGCAGACTAAGTTAACATTTGTCTTTGATGTCATAAGTAATTTCAGGCGGTAGTTTGTAATCTTATGACATCAAAGACAAATGTTAACTTAGTCTGCCTGCGACCATGAACGCTGTAAAGTGTTTGAAACGTCAGGTGTAAATAAATAAGTAATAAACGCGATAAAAACCGTATTAAAATAATTTAATTTAATGAACCCTTTGTTATTTAAATAAACATAGTATTCCAAAATTTTATAATCTGCATGGGACATAAATTCCTAATTATATGATACCAAACTATATAAATAAGCTTCGTGCAGAATTTCAGGAGTTGTATAAGAATAACTTTAAAAAAATTAAATTAAATTTGAAAAAAAAAAAAAAAACTTTCTAAATGTAATAGCGACTCAACGACCACAGACAAACCCTTCGAGGTTTCCGCGGCTCGGTAACTGTTGTATGTGTACATTTTGATGTTTACTGAATAAATGATTTAAAAAAAAACCTAGAAACCGGGTAAGACCTCGTGCAAGATATGCTACGTGTATGTGGATGAGAGTGAACTGTCCTCTCATACGGAGAGTCACTACACGCGACACACGTGCGCCACGTGCTCGCACACGGACCACAGCGCCAGGCTCATGCAGCTTCACGTCGAAACTCACGAGAAGAAGGTAGGCAAAAATTATTAAAAAAAAAAATATCCTTAAAAATTCTCGCAATAAGCTTTTTTTGCCTATGAGAAGATGTGTTGACTTTGACCTTAATACAACAAATAACTACAAAATGTAGATAGATGTTATGTTTATTTTTACCCGACTGCGACAGAAGGAGGGTTATGTTTTTCATGAGTATGTATGGTATGGTGTATGTGTAAATGTTTGGCACGCTCTGCAGCCTAAACGGCTCGATGGGTTTTAGCTTGAGAGGTGTCGTTAGATTCGTATTTACTGTGAGTGTGACACAGTGTATATTTAAAAAAAAAATGGATTATTTGGGTCCAACAAACGCAGTCGAATTTTTTCAAATTACCATCAACTTGTTTAAATGAGCGAACGAAGCTTACATTTCGTTCGCTTCGCTCGCATTTCGTGACTGGCCAATTTTGCTTTTGTGCGGATGTTTATGGGTGCTATGAATAGGCTAGTTTCCAGGGTCAAAAGACTAACATTAAAATTAGTCCGTCTTTTGGGGAATCAAAATATATTAGTGACGTATTTTTTCTTTTGTCAATTGAGCGATAAATTAAAAAGATATAACGCATCAAAGTTTAGAAGGGGGGGCTCGTGACGTCACATATTGCGAGAAAGTGACACTGTGACGTCACACGGAACTTTAACGCGCCATATATTTACCATTTTTTGTTTAATTTTCAAAAGAAAATATACGTCTCCAATATGTTTTGATTATCTGATCTAATTATTTCTGTTTGTCATCAGGGTCGCAAGAAAAAGTCTGAAAAATCGAAACCACCCCCCAAACCTGGGGACCTTCGGAAATTATTATCCAAGACCACAATAGAGGGGTACCAGTGTCTGGAGTGTGATATGTTCTTTAAGTAAGTTTGGGTAGATGAGAAATAATATATTACTTCACATGAATGTATGAATGAATGAACACTTTATTGCACCATTTACAAACAAAAGAAACACATCGTTAAATCCAAAACAACTAAATGGGTACAAAGGCGGACTTATCGCTAATGCAACTTCTTCCAGCCAACCCTTACCACATCTCAATGAATTGAGTTGAATGTGACAAGCATTGATAATAGAATGTGCGTTATTAATGAGTAATTTTAATAAATTGCCATTGTTTACATTATTGTCTTTTTCCATTGAGACAGACTTTACATAAACGCTATATTTCCCCGCTCTTGGTCCCACGGCGTGACGTCATCCCTTCCGTTCAATTAGTATGGAGCGCAATGCGTCGTTTTCGCATAGTTTTTCATAAATAACAATACAATACAATACAAAATATACCTACCAGCTTAGCCTAGCAGCTTTATATTGCACAAAATACAATGTTGTCAGTACAAAAGGCGACCTTAATGCTAGGAGTATTGTCTAAAAGTTAACTTTTGAGTTATGCAGAGATCAGTTTGTGGGTGCAATACAATATACATACCTAAGAAAGATAGAAAATTATTTATTTTAGAATCACACAAAAATAAAAAAGAAACATAAAACCATGCCTATCTCTTTTCCTGAAATGTTTCCTACAAAACCGGTTGCCTGTAAGAGATTGATAAGGCCGCCTTTGCACATCATTATGTCTTCATGTATGTGTCTCAAAATTGTATTTTCCTGGTGCAATAAAGTGTTCATTATTATTATTTGTATCTCTTTTGTGGATCAAAGTGTGGTCTTTTGAGAGGCTTGCGCGGGGATATGGATCCAACGCGTAGAGGCCCTTTGGAGAAATTGATATCATGTGGTGCTCCTGCCTAAACCCGTCCTCGGCTATATCAATTATTATTATTATTATAAAAGAAATTTAGCATTAGAAAAAAGAATGTATGTTCCCAAAAAAGGTCCTAACTCAGCATATTGCCATCCGAAGAAATTGACAGCGCTGATTATATTGTAAAATCATTGTAAAACCTACATTTTATGCAAATGAATATTTGATTGGTTGATTGATTGATCTTACGTTAGGACCTCGTTTGACGACACGGCGACCCGCGCACAGGTCATACTTTGGACACAAATATAAGGCAAGATGAGGCAGAAGTGCCATGTGGTCGTGGCCTGTATGCCAAGGTTAAGCCTTGCCAAATTAGGTTAAAACTCGAGAGGCCCAACTGGCCAGTAACATGACACTTCTACCTAGCTTACTGTTTTGTGTATAATGAACAAATACTATATTATAAATGTGAAAGTTTGTTTGTTTGTTTGTCCTTCTTTTACGTTAAAACGGAGCAACGGATTGGTGTGATTTTTTGTGTGGAGATAGTTGGAGACCTGGAGAGTGACATAGGCTTTTTTCCGTGACACAAACGGAATTCCACGCGGACGAAGCCGCGGGCACAGCTAGTGAACAAATAAATCCTTATTGCCCACATAAAAAAAGTTTAAATATAAATAATCATAAATTGGGTGAAATACGATAATTTTAATGTTAATAGCTAAAATCACAATAAGTTCTAACTTATGTTATATAGGTGTTGGTAACACAGTTGTCTAAGATTTTATTTATTCGACATTGTAATATCTCTTTACTTGTGTAAAAACTGTTTATTGAGACTAGTTTGTGTCAAATAGAATAAATAGCTTAAAAATTGAGAAAAATTGTATGTTCCTCAAAAAATTCCATCGTTTCAGAAATTCACGAGCTCGCAAGAATCACGTAGCGCGATATCACAGAGAAGGGCTACAGTGCGATCATTGTAAGAAGAGATTTGTTAACAGGACCACGCTGGCAACGCATTTAAGGTAACTATTAACGACCGTTCACACTGAACACAGAAATAAGAACATATAGAAGTGCCATTAGCGGGCCAGTTAACTTTGGCACACGCTGCGGCACATCTACCGTTTCTTATTTCTGTGGGCGTCCCGCCAGTCGCGCGGGATTCGCGTCAGTTTGAATGGACCATAACTAGTTTTTTTTTAAATATTTTATTATTCACTTATTACACTATTAATTTTTGTATTTTAATTGTTTGCTTCAATTTGTATGTTTACCCTCTTCAATATGTTATATAGCCAAATGCCCGGAAAACTGTCAGTCGCTGTTTTCATCTCGGCAATAGCCTAGCTCATGAAACGGAAAAATTTACTTTCTGTAACCAGTTCAGACATGATCCAAATCCTGTCTATCTGGGGGGGGGGGGGGGGGGGGTTACCTTGGACCGAACTTTAACTTACCGAGTTTATCTTGAGAAAGTTAAGAAGAAGGTTGTGTCCATACAATAGCTGGCAAGTACCTCCTGGGGGATGTAAAGCCACTACGTTGCGCACATCAGCTCTGGCACTTGTACTGCAGAATACTGTGCTCCGGTGTGGGCTGGCAGCCATCACTCAACTCGGCCATGATGACTATATCCGGAACTGTGCAACCTACGCCTACCACCTAGCTACCAGTGCTTTGTCATCTTCTACCTCCGGACCTTCGGAGTGAGATGGCAGTAAGAATGGAGTACAGTGATATGAGCCAAATGCGGCAACTTCCAATCCATAAAGACCTGGATTAAACGAGGAATGAACTGCGCATCCATTCACGTAAAGCATTTGGTCTGGTAGTTTCCACAGCTTTGCGAGATAATAAAACCCCAGTCGAAAGGTGGACTGACTCTGGGACTACCAGATCAGAAAGCCCCCATTCATTATATCCAAACCAGAAAGCCCCAGGCTTCAATCTATCCCAAGAGAAGAGAGGTAGGATTTTTTTTCATTTTATAAGGAGTAGTCCGTCTGGGGAAGTACCTCCACCCTACAGAAGACCTCAGCCAAATAACACTGTGATGCAGTGTTGTGTTCCTGCTGGTGAGCAGGGTCGCCAGGCTCCAGAGCGGACAGGTCGGCAACGCGCTCGTGACATCGCCGGTGTTGCAGGCGTTCATAGGCTACGGTAACCACCTACCATCAGGTGGACCGTACGCCTATTTGCCTACTTGTATAAAAAAAAAACCCGCAAGTATTAGACTCAAATCAATAAGTATAGAACTCCACAGGGAAGATGTGCGAAACTCTTATGCAAGTGGAACATCTCCTCGAGTCCGCTGTGCCCCTGTGGAAAAATACAAACCATGAAACACCTCACTGATTTGTGCACCCTTTTTTCCATCGACGGTGGTTTGTTTAAGATCCACAGAGCGGACGAACAAGTGACCGAGTGGATTGAAAGCCTCCCTCCCATCTCACCATCTAAATTCGCTGCACCATACGCAAATAATAAAATCTTATTATTTTTCATACTTGGTCTCATGGTTGACTGGAAGAATGAATGAATGAATCCCTATCAGGGAATATATTCAAATTTTTTGATTCGATCTCGTAGGGAAACGCCGAACATCGCCCTCTCCATAGCTCTCTGGGTGACCTTGAACTTTCTTATGCATCTCAGACCCATATGTCATCACTGGTAACACACACTGGTTAGAGTGATCAACTTATGCAAACAATTATATAAATAAAATAGTGAAATATTCGGCGCTATTTGCCGATTAATTGCCGACTAATCGCCGACTACGATAGTGGACGGATAGTCACCTTTACCGACTAGTCGGCACATCTCTAGTATTGTTTTATTTTTACTACCGAATAATCTAATGGACTAATTTCTGAACATCACTTGTTGGTCGACTGGTACAAAAAGCCTATGCCTCGTATTATAAAAAATTTGTTAAGCTGATGTTAGCTAAAATGTTTTGCGTCTCGTTTCTTCACGCTAAATATCGCATAGGAGAGAAAGGGACGAAATATGTTTTAACTAACATGTGGTCAACAAATTATTTTTAAGTCCGCCATTTTAATGTTTTGTAATGAAGTTTAATAAATAAATAACTTATATTTATCAATGCAAAAATAATGTAATTTTTCCACAATTAGGTATTTTACTCAATTTATATTTATCATTCATATCAAACATTTCACTACCAGAAACTGAAAACAGAAAGATTTTTTACAATCCTTACTTAAATAAATAAGTTATAAGGCTTTGAAATTCAGTGGAAGGATAACTGTCAAAAAACAAGAAAAGGATGCACTGTGTGAGCTGTGGCGTCACTGCCACTCGGTTTCGTGCGTACAAAAGAGTTAGCAAGACGTCCCCACCACGCTCACACTTTTCTTCTTGAGAAAACTTTAAAATCCAATTACTGCCATAAATAACGACCAATTTCGTTGTTATTCTCGGAATTTGTTACTTTTGATTGCACATATTGTTTCGTATGCGAACGTTGCCCAAGTATGAATACAGTCAAGTGGCCTATTTCAGACTACACGAAGGCCCGTTACCCCGGGAAGAGTGTCCCATCTGCCACAAGATGGTCCGCTCCATACAAATAAAGTACCACATACAGAGGCACCAGAACAAGGCCCGGTACGAGTGCGCAGATTGCAGGAAGGTGTTCTCGCACCTCGCTACCTACCAGGTATTTATTGTTTTCTAGCTATCTCCGCTCCGCCTGCGTCAAAATGTCGGGTCTTACAACTATATTCATACCAAATTTCATCAAAATCCGTTCAGCAGATTGGCCGCGAAAACGTTACAGACAGACATACTTTCGCACGTATAATATTAGCTTTTATCCGCGTCTTCGCTCGCGTGTAAACCTCTTTTGGAAACATGATGTTTTTGATGACCAAAAGTAGCCCATGTTACTCCGTCCTTTCAACTAACTCTATGCCTATAATCAAGTCGGTTTGTTGCTCAGTTAGGGCGTGAAGGAAGGACAAACAAACACATTTTCGCATTTATCATATTACTAGATGTGCCCGCGGCTTCGCCCGCGTAGCATTCCATTTGTGTCACGGAAAAAAGCCTATGTCACTCTCCAGGTCTCCAACTATCTCCACACAAAACGTTTTAACGTGAAAAAAGAACAAACAAACAAACACACTTTCACATTTATAATATTACTAAGTATGATTAGTATGGATAATTAGATATTTTGTAATCTGTGCATCTACTAGTCGAGTTAATATGGCTATCGACTGCACTATATTAAATTCGCCCAATACTTTGCCATCTCAATTGCCATATTAAAGTCTACCGTAGCCCAAGAGAGTTAAAATGTAGCCTATGTTTGACCCCGGGTTTTCAACTATATTCATACCTAATTTCATCAAAATCCGTTCAGCGGTTTGGCCGTGAAAGCGCAACAGACAGACAGACTTTCGCATTTATATTAGTATGGATTTTCAGTAACATAATAAACATCTAACTGCCTCCATGGTCCAGCGGTTAAGGCGTTCGCCTTCGACCCGGGGGTGGTGGGTTCGATTCCCACCGGAAGCATACTATGTTTAGTTGTTTCCAGTTTGGTTAGGACATTGCAGGCTTGAATCACCTGATTGTCTGATAATAATGATGATTCCGTGCTTCGGAAGGCACGTTAAGCCGTTGGTCCCGGCTGCCGTTTGGTAGTCGTTAAAAGAAACCACGTCAGAGGCCGAGAGGCGGTTCCGAACAACTCTGACACCAGGGTGTACATGGTCGATAGACAATGTAACCTACACGAAATGATGATGAGTAACTTGTAATATTTCCAGGCACATCTGAAATATAGCAGAGCCCACGCGAGCGACCAAGTTTTCAAGTAAGTATATGCTTTATAAATATTGTTATTAGCGGTGGTCGTGGGTTCGATTAAGCATACTTTTAGTCGCTTTCATTTTGATTACGTCCTGATTGTCTGATAGTTATAATGATTACCGCGCTTCGGAATGCACGGAAACATCATTAGACACGTTTAGTCTACATTGGGCAGATTCTACTACTACTATAGTTTTATTTCGACAGATTCTACAATTGACAGAATCTGCATAAGACAGATTCTGTATTTGACAGATTCTTCATAAGACAGATTCTATATTGGACGGATTAAATTTCATTCTACATAAGACATATTCTTTATTGGCCAGATATTATTTTATGTTTTAACATTCGATTCCTTTTTTCATAATCTGTCCAATATAGAATCTGTCTTATGCAGAATATGTCTTATGTAGAATCCGTCCAATACAGAATCTGTCTTATGCAGATTCTGTCAATATTAGAATCTGTCGAAATAAAACTATGATGTCCAAAGTAGAATCTGTCCAATGCAGACTAAACGATTAGACAGATCAAGCAGTCGTCCTCTCTTCATACCTTCAAATTCCGTGTTAAGGAATAGTTTGAGCGTTCGGACTTGAGTTGACTTAGGTTTAGGTCAAGTTAGTTTGTTTTACATTTATATTTATCGTATCTATTGTACTGTACACTCTTTGATGCCCGTGTACTCTTTGGTTTTCGGGTTGACTGGAAGAGATCCGTGTCAGGGATAAGTCCGCCACTCGTTGTATTCTATTTTGTTGTAACAATGTTCTTTCTGTACAATAAAGTTTTTACATACATACATACATAGGCAGGTTTGTATCGGCTGCCATCTGGCGGTCGTCAAAAGGAACCACGTCGGCCGAAAACTCCAGGATGTACGGTACTGAGTCTATCGACCATGTAACCCGCTCGATATAATTATATAATTAAGAGTTTTGAACATAAAATTACATGATTGAGCGCGTAATGAAGGTACTTTACGCACTTAATTCCTGTTAATTTATGTTCTAAAAGCGGAGCAATTACAAAGAGGAGATGCCGTAGTAACCGTTTTATAAGAAAATATTTGTGAGGCTACGCGGGGCGGAAGGCAGACGTGCGGGGTGCTTGGTTTCGGCCGTGGCTCCAACCATAATGATATCCATCTTACGGAAAGTAGCAGTACTACGTTATTTACAAATTATCAAGTACTTTTCAATAGATGTCACTAGTACGTCGAGGTTCCAATCTTAAAAACATGGCGATATTTCATAATTTATGAACGTTTTAAATATTAGGTATAACTTTATATATCATATTCAACATAAACCAATTATTCAATGCTAAATTTCTAAAAAAACCGTGGAAAGTCGTGATGCACTTAGGAGCTCGCGATCTGTTTCTCGGTACGCATTTGAACGAGTAGTGACAAGCTCCGCCCACTTTTGTGTCGGCGAGGCGCCAATGATCACATCACTGCGCCATTTCAAACGGCATCTCCTCTTTGTAAATGCTCCATGGTTCTAAATGTGCAATGCGTTAGTTTAAAAGTCAATGAAGAGTTTTCTCAATGATCTAATGTTTATCAGGTTCCCATGTCCGATGTGCAACAAAGGATATCCAACTAAAGAGGCGATGCAAGACCACTTCAACTACCAACACCTGGGGAAGACCTCGCACAAGTGTCCCGTATGTGATAAGGTAACGAAGGATATTATATCCGCTGAACGGATTTTGATGAAATTTGGTATGAATATATCCATACTAATATTATAAATGCGAGAGTCTGTCTTTGCTGTTATAAATGCGAAAGTCTGTCTGTCTGTCTGTCTGTTACACTTTCACGGCCAAATCGTTGAACGGATTTTGATGAAATTTTGTATGAACGAAAAAGTACCCTATGTTTGACGCAAGAAACATCTATTTACCTATAGAAAACCGCAAAAAATATCACGTTTGTTGTATGGGAGTCCCCTATTTATTTTATTGTGGTATTTTTATTTTGTAAAGTGCGATAAACATTAAATTGATAAATTTATACAAACCTCTTTTTGCCAGCCGATCGCGTCACGAGCGAACGTTGAAAAACACATAATGAGGGTGCACGGAGAGAAGAAGGATAAACCGAGGAATCACGTGTGCAATGTCTGCGGTAAGAGCTTTACGGTGAGTTCATTTAACGTATTTATTTTACCTCCTAATTACTATAGAACGACTGACCGGTAGCGCTATTTTTGAAAAGTGTGAGTCGCCCAAAATTGGTGAGTCGAATAATTTTCATTTATTTATTCAAACTTTATTGTACATAATACTTGTATAGCACAATGGGCGAACTTAATGCTAGAAGCATTATCTAATAGTCAACCTTTGGGTTAAACAGATATCGTCAAGTTGGTATTAAAAATTTACGTTATTTACGTAATGTAAATACAAAAAGTTGGAATGATAATAAATTTTCTTATGGCACGAATGAAAAAGTATATATGTAGTATGAAAAAATTAAGTGGTATGAAAAAGATTATAGTTCATTAAAATAGCAATATTTTTTTTTTTTTTTTTCAGGACAAGAAAGCGCTGACACAACACGAAGTGATCCACTCGGGCGAGCGCCCTCTAGTGTGCGAAATCTGCAACCAAACGTTTAAACAGAAGGCATCCCTTTACACCCACCGGAAGAGAGTGCACAAAGTGTTCCCCACGAAACGTGTCGTTGAATTTATGGATATGAAAGAAAGTGCATAAGTCTTAGAAGTGATTTTATAAACGATGAGGCTGACCCCCATATTCTCAAACGTTTGCTCAAACTCGACTCAACCTTACTCCAACTCATCGGTATGATTAGTCGTCACTGGCTTCCTTGACTTAAGGAGATTCCTCATTGGAGGTGAGTATCGAACTGTCAAATATAAGGTTGGTCGAGAGGTACCTTGAGGCTTCCTTGAAATTAAATAAATTGGTTATAAATCGGTTGTTTTTTCCACTTTAGCTATAGATATACATGAATTTATTTTATTTTTTACTCAATTTATTTGTTATTTTAAATTTTTGTGCTTAGAATTGATACCTGTGACATTCCTCATTGGAGTTTGCTCAAGCAACCAACTAAAAATATTGTTTTCAAGGAAAGTTCGAGGACTTTCTCAAGGCCTCCTCCAATGAGTTTGAGTGAAGGACGTCCTTAAGGTTATGTTTAAGAATATGGGTGCGAGTGAGGAAATTGAAGGAATGGAGGCTTTTAGATATTGTGTCGATATTTTGGCGAATAGTGCGTTGTTCATCGAGAGGAGTGATATATAATAGTGCTTTAAAGTGCGGAATATTATAAATATATCGGAATAAATCTTTGAAAAAGTTTGTTAACGGAAACTATGTGTAAGGAGACGTATGAAGTAATTTCTTCTCACTTACAAGAAACAAAATGTGAAAATATTTACAAAGTGTTCGTTTTATTCCTTTTTTTAATTGTATATGTGCACATACTGTTTTTCAATAACTACTTTCAGCTTGGTTGAGCTGTGGGGAAAAACTTATTCCATCAGCCCGCGATATTTATTGCCAAGGAAATTAGGTTTCTTTTGATAAGCCAATCATTGTGAACTTCCTAATGACGTATTGTTTTTTTAAATGAATGAAATTTAATAAAATGAAGTGAGAAAAAATAGTTACTACTTGTAAAATTACCATAAAAATGTTCAGGTGGTCCGATTAGGACTAAGGCAGTAGGACCACAGGTCCAGAGGGACTCATTTATGCACCGGAAATCTATCCCGCTTGCTCATAACAATTAACGAATGTTAGTTAAGCCTAGTTTAACTAAAATACGTTTAGTCCCTTTCTCTCTTAAAGATAATTTCACGTGAAAGAACGAGACAGAACATATTTTAGTTAAAATGGGCTTAACAGACGTTTTAAATGTTTTATTAAAGATTAATTTTAGTCCGCTAACTTAAAGTAAAAAGAGCTTTTTTACACAAAGGTGATATTGAAAATGATGTATGCTTGAATAAGTGCAAAAATATTAAAATACTAGGTACCTATATGAAATTTCTGACCGCCATTTTGCGATTGCTTTTTTTTTATAAATGAGGTGGTCTTAATAGAGTATGTACAAATGTATTTGTCTTTGCTACTATAACAGAGTTATTTTAAAGCTACTGTCCAAATTTTACAGTGATGTATGAAACTAAACTTTCAATAAAAACAATATATATATATATATAGTTTCATTAGTATGTGACATCACACTATAAAAAAGTGATCAGTTTCACAATAATCCTGTTTGTTTTATGCGATATGGATATTAAATTTTCCCAACAAATGTTATTCGAGAATTAATCAATCAAACTAGATATTTATAGTACATACATATAGCTTAAGCGAAATAGCTTCAAAAGTCCCTCGAATGGAACTTAGTAAGTTTGATGGTGACGTTCTCAAGTGGTATCAGTTTTGGGATCAGTTTTCCTCGAACGTTGATTCCAGAAAAATAAATGATGTAGACAAATTATTATATCTTCAATCCATTCTTGAGGGTGACGCAAAGCAAGCTATCGAAGGGTTAGATACAATAACTCTTCGTCTAAGCGTGATTACCTAGGTGCGTCCTCAGCTTGCGCTTCAGAGTCTAGGGGTACGGTGTAAGTCATGGTCCTAAATTTGGCGGCACTGGTTATTACATAAGTCAAAATCTAACAATTTGTATTATACTGACTCTGTTCTCGAAAGTATATCTCAATGAAATGAAAAGGGGCTCCGTTAGTATTAATGAAATTGGGATGATGTTATATCCAAATTGTATTATTTATATGAAATTACGTTTTATGGGCAATTGCACATTTATATATTTGTTTGAAAATGTTAAATGAATTAAAAATATTTGTATGAAGTCGTGATCTGGCCAAATATATGTACACATTTTAAGTATTATTTGTATTAGGGATCGATTTTTTTTAGTTTAGATATTATATTTTATTTACGAATAAACATAATTTTTATCGAGTATATTTGGTCTTTTTTTCTAAGTTTCAAATCTATGTCCTTTACAGCCTGGCCACGAAACAATTCGCGGCAATGACACCGACGACTAAAATACATAACAAATGCACTAAAAAGCCACGGGAACTGGTGACTGGCGAGGCGAAATGAGGAGTTACGATTAGTGCATTGAAACAAATACATTTGTATGTATTTCTTTTAGTCGTCGGTGGCATGGCCGTGGCGAATAGGCCAGTTTCCTAAAAAAATATAATTAATTCCTTAGATAATCAAAAAATATTGGAGACGTATTTATTCTTTTGGAAATTAAACAAAGAATGGTAAAGATATGGCGTGTTAAAGTTCCGTGTGACGTCAAAGTGTGCTACACTTCGCAACATGTGACGTCACGAGCCGCCACTCCTAAACTTTGATGCGTTAAATCTTTATAATTTATCGCTCAATTGACAAAAGAAAAAATACGTCACTAATAATTTTGATTTCCTAAACGACGGACTAATTTTAATGTTAGTCTTTTGAACCGGGAAACTAGCCTATTCCTTCGTGGCCAGGAGATCTTTGAGATCTTAAACTCGCTCAGGGAATGACATTGCTTCGATTTCGAATTATTTTCATTCGACGTCTCACCGGTTTTTCCGAAGTCTTAGATCTCAAAAATAGCATTATTGGTCGCAGTTAGTTTTGGTAATTACTTAAAATTAACACGACTGACCTCCTAGTTATTATTTTAACTAGATTCCCCATCCCAATCCCGTTGCGTGTCCAAAATAAGTAGAAAAAATTCTTCATAAATATTTTATTTAAAAATAACATTTAGGTACAAATCAGATAATAGTACAAATTAAATAACTAGCCAAAACTACACACATTAAATGTAAAATCGTAGTTTATAACAATACAGCTTTATATATACATACGGCTGTATACTCAAACGCATTTTTTAACAAGTTCCAATAGACAATGATAAAATAAAAATATTTCTTGGACGACTTTATGCTTCGGATTGTTATAACCTGTGTCGTTCCTCACTGGAGTTTGCTCAAGTAACCAATTAAGAATGTTAATTTCAAGCAAAGTTACAGGACGTTTACGTTACGTTAAGGAATCCAATGAGTTTAAGTGAAGGATGTCCTTAAGGTTATGTTTAAGAATACGGGTTAGTCCAGAAACGCGCCACTTCCGTAGCACTTTCCGTGACCGACACAAGGTCGTCTTTTGTACAGCTCAAGCAACGGTAGGTGCTTGTTTAGTTGTTTAAAAGTTATAATGTGATAGCCTGTGTAAGCATGTCACATGTAGAACAGTTTTTTCTGACACCAGGGTGTGCAATGTATTGTACAATCCCTGTCTGTTTACAGTATGAAAAGGGAATGGACTATTCTAGTTTTTTTATTCTATAATATCGAGGGACAGGCAACCCAAGTTAGGATAAGGACTTCATCATGCGTTTAAGTATTCATTTAAACATTTTTATGTTTTTTCTAATACATATATTTTTTGTACATTTTCATAGTCAGCCCTGCTACATTTTTCTTTTCCACATCTCATCGGCAATTTGCTGTCTGGCTCACACATGGTCAAAACATGCATAATTGTGGAAAAAAATTTCGGAACCAATGTGTTATTTGAAAAAATTATTTCTAATTTAATTTTTTTTTTCAATAAACGTCACATTATTGCACGACATAAGATTTCTACCGCGAGCCGCGTACAGTAATATTGATTTCAATATCTCACCCTTTTTTAATGATTTTAAAAGCTGTCCTTTGTACATTAAATTGTAAGGTTTAAAAGGCACATTAAATATTGCTGGTTTTTGTACATCTACTAGTTTCTATAACTAATTACACTTATGTTAATAATTTTTTAAAGAGCATACATGAAATAGGTACTAATTGGTTATGTCGGTACATTTTTTGAGTTCCGTAGGTATCTCAAATGGTAAAAAAGAAACCCTTTTAGGATCACTCATTGTCGTGTGTACTTCCGTCTGTTTTGTTATAGCTTTTCTGTTTTCGGCTAACTATACGACATAAAAGTATCTTATGTGTATTGGATGTTAATGCGGCCATGTATCTTAGTCATGGAGTAATTACAAAGAGGAGATGCCGTAATAAGCGTTTTGTAAGAAAGCGTTTGTGAGGCTACACGGGGCGGAAGGCAGACGTGCGACATGCTTGGTTTCGGCCGTGGCTCCAACCATGGAGCACGAGCAATGACAAGCTCCGCCCACTGCAGTGTCGGCGAGGCGCCAATGATCACGTCACTGCGCCATTTCAAACGGCATCTCCTCTTTGTAATAGCTCCGTGGTCTTAGTTGTAAAAGACGTACTATTTACGGTATATCATGGGGAGTGAGATACTCCTAGAGAGCTATTTTTGAAAAGTGTGACTATTAAAATCGATGATTCGAGTGATTTTCATTCGATATCAAATGATTATCGTTCGACAAAATCCGTGAGTCACATATTTCAAATATAGCACTTCTGATCCTTAGCCAAAAATTACAAAATAATTATATCTCAAATACTGCAATCTTAAATCTAAAAAAGCGTATTAGACTCAGCCTAAACTTTATCGTATAAAAATCTAGCTAGATCAATAATAAACTGACTAATAGCAGCAGTGTTACATAGCACCTTAATAACATTATACAAAAGGGCCGCCATCGTCAAATTTGGCGCTTCAAAAATAGCATTCCAGGTTCCAAACAAAAATATTTTTTGTCATTCACCACGGTTCATTGTACCATATACAAATAACGCACTAGGCGGATATATCTAACAGTCAACCTTCAGGTTAATTTATTGCTAAAATTTTTAACGAACTATCCAAATACAACAAAGTGAACAGAGTTTACACACTTTTGGAACACCCTTAAAGGGTACCAGAACGTAAGGGCACAGATTGCCTCTAAATCCCAAAATAATAATTCTTACATCATATATCATCAACATTCTAGCGTGTATCCCTAGTTGCGTCGTCAGCTTACGTTCCGGAACCTAGGGTACGCTGTAATACAGGTTCTAGATTTGGCGGCACTGGTTATTACAATGGAGCGACTGCCGTCTGATCTCCGTAACCCTTTTTACAGGGAAACCAGACCCACAGGAACATGACCCGAAGTGTGTTAGTGGCCAACACTGTCAGAATTTTTCAGGCTGCCTAAAGGCATCCGACACAGTTTCACGACTGCTACCGATAACAACTGGGTCCAACGGCTTAACGCGCCTTCCGAAGCACGGAGGAGATCGAGATAGAAAATGCCACTAAATGGCGACCAATCCAATGGTTGTCGCGTCTCGCCGTCGCTTGACACGCGCTTTTGAATAACTGTGGCACACAGCTACTTGTGTTAATATTTATTGTTACTATGATTAATTGGTGGCTGATGTATTGTATCTTGTATGTTACAGAGAGCAAATAAATGTTTTATCTATCTTGTGTGAGTGCATCGTTCACGGCGCTGTGTATGAACTTTCGGCGAACACATAGACCTAGCTAATTTCACTCAATAAAATTTAGCCACAAAAATAAAAATAAATCTTTCCATCATTTACTGGGGCCATATTTAAGATATTTTGAATCCAAAAGTTTCATACACCTGGGAGAGATTTATCGTAATCCTGTGTCAGATGCCCTTAGGCATACTGAATCTGACAGTGTCAGCCACTAAAACACCTCTGACATCTTCTGTAGGTAATTAATTATTCTGTGTCTGGGAATTTTCAATTTGGACAATGGCAACCCCAATTTTCTTACAGCTAAATACACTAACTCATTTTGAGGTTTAAAGGCAGTAAGCCATTTTACTCATCATCATTGCCGTTTAACTCAAAAAATACTTATAACAATTCAATATTATACTTAACACAGATATTTCAACTTTAAGTTGGAAACTCTTTTAAAAATAAATAATTAAACAGTTTAATTTAACCTCTGTGGTCATGGCGTATGCTTGGAGATGCTGAGATGAGGTTCGATTACCACGGAAGCATACTTAGTTGTTTCCAGTTTGGTTAGGACATTGCGGGCTTCAATCACCCTATTACCAATACTAATAAAGATGATTCTGCGCTTCAAGCGGCACATTAAGCCTTCAAAGAGACACCCTTGCCTGGAGGTTTTGGCAGTTGTTTTTAGCGTATAATAATAAACATTTCAACATATATAAAGTTAATTACACTTAGCAGACTACATACATTTCGAAATACTGGTGCCTTAACATTATCCGAATACGATATTTACCTAATATAAATTGCATCAATTCCATTTTAATATAATATCAATACGTGTATCACAAATTTGTACATAATTCATAGACAAAAGAACTTCATTGAAGGCACAATCAAAGGTTTCACATTTTTTTTATTCCAACATACTTAATTCAATTTGAGATGAAATTTCCAATACTACTAATCAGTTATCAAATAACCGCAAAATCTTTTGGTAGTTGTCAAATACCTAAATGGTATATTAAAGCTGTTCAAATAACATTTACTTAGATATACAAAATCTTAGGATCGCAGCAAATGGAAATATGTAGTCTGCCTACCCCTACGGGAAACAGGCGCGATGATATGTATGTATATACAATGTACTTCATTGAATCTCGTAAAGGAATAGCAGAAAGACCCATGAAGTTCTATATCCTATTAAAATTAGTAATTCGTTGTACTTTGACTGCAATTCGGGCAGTTCTTAGCTTGCAATTCTAACTGAGCAACACGTTTTTGTAAATGCATTATTGTAGCATCTTTCTGTTTGATCTTCATTTTTAATGTAGTTATCGAGTCTTCTAGGGCTCCGTACACTGCCTGGACCTCAGGCTGGTACGTGAACACTTGAGGCGGCTCATCCAAACAGAAAAACTCCTTGATTACAGGATGATTGGGTAACTTACTCAGTAACGCGTTCACAAAAATCTGCAATCCTCGAACTCTCTCCTCTAAAAATGCCGGTTCAAAGTTATCTCTGAACCATCGCTTGCCAGGTAACGGTAGGATCATGTTCGGTAGTTCAGCTTTCAATCTTGAATATAACCTAACAAAATCTGTATATCTTCGAAAAACAAGCCAAGATTGGTCCCGTTTGTCATCTTCGACTTTCAGCTTGTAGATTGTGAACTTTGCTCTCTCTTCCATCACTTCGTAACCAACTATTGGTATTTGCAACGACTCAAACTTTTTTATTTCTGCTCTGTGCAAGCTTAAATCTATATTGCTTATACTATTTTGTACTTTAGTAACATTTTTATTTGTATTCCTGTATGCTTCGTTAATATTCCCCATGCTTTTGTAATGACTCCGTGACTGCACTGGTCTTCGTGGCTCAGTAGCCTCGTTATCTGATATGGCTGTCTCAGCATACCTGGTTTTATAGAAGTTGTTGAATTTAGCGATTGGGTCACTATGCTGCTGTTCATCACTGGACGATGAGACTTCGTTATTCATTTCATCACGTCTCATGTTTGTGACAATTTTGGCCCTGGCTTCTGGTTTTTGTACTATCTCCATTTTTTGTACTGTGTTGAAAGCTGAAATTGGTACAAATAAATATTTAACAGGTTGATCGGAGAACTTTTTTTAAATCTGGAGAGACAACATCCCTATTTAATACTCATATTAAAAAGGGTATGTTTCAAGTTTTTGTTAGTAGATAATCTGTAGAAGAATTTTTATTAAAATATTGCAGAAACGAAAAGACAACTACATGATAACAGGAAGTTTCATATCTGTTTGTAATATATACCTGTTAGTTATATAGTATATATATATATATATATATATATATATATATATTATAATATGTACTGTTTGTATATATTTCGATTAGTAATTAATTTCATGACAATGTTGTAACAATCTGTTTGAAAAACAAATATTTTAAAAAGATAAGAAGTAATAAATTACCTATTTATTTTCATCTTTTCTTTTATCATTACACATTTATTATCATCAATACAATTTTGTTACCAACTAATGAAGACTTCTTGCCCTCACAAGAGCACAAAGTCGATGGCAATTCAATGACAAATACATTTCCTTTCATTTGCAATTTGGATGTACTATTGGCTAAAACAATGAACCTTGACAAGCTTGAGCTAAAAGTAAATAATACTTACTTCAGGAACGTAATACCACACCTTACACTACTTGACGCACTTTTTAACGACGATTGAGCCTATTGTGTATCACCAAACACAGAATTTAACAAAAACACAATGAATGGTTTTGTAGACCAAACATTTATTGAGACACATTACACTATTGTTGATACACTTTTTAAATGATTTTAGCGCTGTTTCAGTCAATCGCAATGAATTGCTAAAAGTAATGGGTCTTGGTTCGTAAAGAGCAACGTTAGATAAACAAATTTATGAAAAATAATTTAACTATGAGAAAATTGGAAATTCTGGAAAGCATTTAGAAAGTGAAATTATGTATCCAAAACAAAGTGACAAACTGACAATAGGTACTGACTTTGACATATGTACCTTTTTTAATATGGCTTTTACTCGATGTATTTAGCCAGTAACAAGGAAAACTTATATAACAAAGCTTTTTAGTCAAGCAAGTCTAGTCAGAGGAATCAGGCTAAGTGGTAGAAAATCTTCACTCAGCGATTTCTAGGAGTTTTCGGCAACAAGAAATAAAAACAAGCAATATTTATTTATCAGGGCCCTTACCATCAACTCTAATAGCAGGGCAGAAACGAGTGAGTAAACGAGATGTCGCCTTACATCTTGTATTGCGCCATCTCGTTCACTCACTGGTTTCTGCCCTGCTATTAGAGATGATAGTAAGGCCCCAGACTACTTGACTTTGCAAGTAAGCTGGCTAAATACGTCTGGTAAAAGCCAAATTATTAAAATATAAATGTCAAATTCAGCTGGCTCTGGCTGTCCTGTCCATTTTGTCAGAATTGTTTGTTTACTATTGTGAAATTTTTAATTATTTTTTTGCCACTTAAAATAGTAATGATTGTTTTACTGACATGATAATAACTGAAATTAGTGTCAAAATAAGAATTTAACTCGAGAGATTTTACAAGCTCCTCCATTATCAGCGTCCTCGGTAACCTCTTGCAATAAATGGCTAAACTAACAACAATAGCCACTATAAAATGCAAACAGCAAGTTGTGCGGGCCGTGAGATTCAATATAGATGGTACATACTGCCTCACGTGTGGCGCAGACAAGAAAATAAAGCTTTGGAGCCCGCATAGACAACTTCTTCTAAAAACATACGGAGGGCACGCTAATGAAGTACTTGACGCAGCTGGTTCGTGTGATAGCAGTCACATAATCTCAGGAAGTGCTGATAAATCGGTCATCTTGTGGGATGTTACTACAGGACAGCCGGTAAGGCGATATCGTGGCCAGGCAGGGTCAGTGACCTGTGTAAAATTCAATGAAGAATCAACAATGGCCGTTTCGGGTTCCATAGACAATACCGTTGCTTTTTGGGATGTCGTCAGTCGAAGACAAGAGCCCGTGCAAGTTCTGAAGGATGCAAAGGATACAATAACTTCAATACAAGTTACGAATTATGAAATTCTAACTTGTTCAGTAGATTGTCACGTTCGGTTATATGACATAAGGGTGGGGAAGATGATTTCTGATTACATAGGACAAGTTGTTACGTATGGAAGTATGACACATGATGGTCAATGTTACGTGCTAAGTTGTTCAGACGGTACTATAAAGTTGTTTGACAAAGAGTCTGGAGAATTATTAAATACCTTCAAAGGACATGAAAGCAGAGATTATTTGTTGCAAAATGCAGTAAATGAAAAAGATAGCCATATAATATCAGGGTCTGCTACCGGTGAAATTTTGTACTGGGATTTAGTATCTAGTACTTGTACTCGGAAGTTGGTACATACAAAAAATAAGCCGGTAGTAGCATTGAGTCACCATCCTTCGGAAAATTTCTTGCTGACAGCTTGCGAAGATGAGATCAAGCTATGGGGAACCGAAACTATAGAATGAAATTACTCTAATTTTGGTTTTGTATAATAATTTATTTATTGTATTCTTCTATATCTGTACCTCACTGCTGAGGATCGTGGCCACATCCGAGTCTCCAAACTGAGTAGTCCTCACGCTGGTGATTGATTGATTGAACTATGGACCGCTCTGTGTATGCTTTTTATGTTTGTGACGTTTACCTAATTTACCCGAGTTAATAACAACACAAATACATAAAAACAAGAAATAATAATGCACATAGACAGACTTAAATCATAGGGCATCTCTTACATCAACCGTAAATTATATATCTACCCCATAGATTAATAATTGGTCTCGCGCGCTCGACTAGATACCGCGCTGTGAAGAAAAATCAGTTTCCAGAATGCGGCCACTTAATAGGAAAGTGTGTGTAAAACAATGTGCAAAGACGCACACTAGCGTCGATTATGGTGTTGCCAGCTACTTGACTGGTGCCGGACCAATGGGAAAATTATTAATTGCTGCGGTCTTGTTACGTATTATAAAAAGTAGCTCAGAAAAACCTTTAAAGTGAAATTAAAATAAAACTGGCCAAGTGTGAGTCGGCTCGCGTGTAGAGGGTTCTGTACTATTTTTTATTTTTCTCTATTTGGACCTCCTAAACAAATTTAAAATTATCTCATAGGTTTTCCTGTAAGTTATGAATCGAAATTCTGGAATCGATAGTTTCGGAGATAAGGTAGGGGAAATGGTTAGTTTTTGTCTACTTTATTTTATAATTCTAATATTGAATCCTAAAATTGCAGAAAAACTTTATTTTGATTTATTAATACACATTACAGTATGTTAAACGTTACTTTAATTTTGGAGCTAATTGATTACTGACCTCTTTTTAGTTGTAACCCGGGTTTAAATACAGATAAATAAATAGACATACACATCCTATTAATATTATAAACACGAAAGTTTGTAAGTATTAATGGATGTTTGTTACTCTTTCACAACTAAACCGCTGAATTGATTTTCATGAAATTTGGTACGGATATAGTTCAAGACCCGGAGTCAAACATAGGCTACCTTTTGACGCAGGCGGAGCTGCGGTAAACATCTTGTACATACGAGTAGATATTATCATGGCCTGTTTCCATACAGTAGTGTTGCCGGAAAATACATTACACATCGAATAATAATCGATTCTTTGATAGTTGAAAATATAATCTAAGGTATCGATAGTGATTATATATCGATAGTATCGATATTGATACAATTGATAATATATTTCTATAATTTTTTTCTGTATGAGTTGAATGACGATGATTTGTGTTATGCCCGCTGTATATCCCGCCGCCGAGTTCCGGTATATCTGTATAGTATCGGTGCCTGAAATGCTTGGTATTGTTGTTAATCCATTAATCGTTTATTTTTCATAAATTCTCAAAAATCAATACTACAGATTAGATTATATCGATACTACAGATACATAATCGATTAATAACCATTGATATAAACGATTACCTTTGTTGATTAAATCGATATAATTTATATCAACTAATTGTTTGATATTGCAGTTAATAATCGATTAATTGTCAAAAATCAATTAAATTTATTATATCAATACTTTCGATATCCTAGATTATTTAAAAAAAAAACCAAATTCGATTAATCAATTATCCAGCAACAATACCCTACGGGGTACCAACTACTTAAAGGCCATATTTAGAATGTTGGTGGGCGTAAAGTGGAAATGGAATCAAAATAGTGATAGGTTGCTAGTCGCATCGCCTACTGATAGGTATGGTTCTTCGATTTTCGCCCACTTCCTCGGCCGGCTTATATGATCTGCGCGGGAAGAGAAGCAGTAGTACATTCCACGTATTTACTTTTCTCCCAGATCAGCATTAAAGAAATAAGATGTTTGTGGCGTGCGTCCACGTCTTTTAATTAAAAAGGAAGCTACTTATAGTTTTATTAAGTTGTTAGTATTAGTATTATAAGTTTTTTATTTTGATAATTGTAAATATTTTAAATAAACTGCAATACTAAAACTTGTTAATTTTAGATAATTTAACTTTTTCTTTTTATATTTTTAATGTCAACGAACAAGCGGACAAGTGTTGTTGTTTTATATAGATAGCGAATGCGATGCGCGCGCATGCATGCCAGCCGCTGCGATCGGCTTGGACGATGCGCGCGCAGCCCACGCCACGGCGATCCGTGCGTCTCGCCGGCTCGCCAGTCCGAATACCATCTTGAGGCTGAACGCACGTTGCTTGCGCTCGCATTCGCGCGCTTACGTAAACTCATTTCCCGCTTGATCCGTTCCTTCACTTTTCTTACCTGTATTTTGTGCTTATCATAACATAACCTTCTGTTAATCTTTAAGTTGTCGGTGTGCTTGTATTGTATTTGTTCTATTTAATTGTGCTGAACTTTTAATTATAGTGTTAAATTACATATTGACTTTATTTAATTATCCCGCCTCATAGCACAATAGCCTAACACTTATCATACACATTACGCACGCACCCCGCTTTATGTTAAAGACAGAAAAAATTGTCAGAAAAAGTCAAAATTACAACATCTCTCTTTTGGAGTCGGGAGTTAAAAAACAAAATATCTAAATAATAAAAATCGAAACCTCGGGGAATTTGGGATTATTTAATACACGGCAACATTGAGCACCGAGCGGTACTTCGCGCCATATTTTAGGGTTATATTATTTTCGTGAGTAATTTATGTCCATATTTTGAAATAATACAATACTTATTGATGGTATGTAATACCAGTATCTTCCTTATTTCTTATAGTATTATTCTTACACAGTTTGACTACGCAAACTGCACATTTTGCGTCTACTTTTACATTAAATTTTATATTTATCTAGACATCCAACTCACTCATCGGTCGCGGCATGACTGACGCGGGTATGCCGCAACCATGCCGGTTTCGGCATGGGTTTAGTTGCGAATTTATGTAGTATGCCGACGGTATCTAGTCGTAGCGCAGCGGAGACCAATTATTAATCTATGATCTACCCTAACTAAAATTTGAAAAAGTCGAATAATGATATTCTATGTACAAAAGCATAATAAATATCTATATACCTACTATACGTATTTGGTGTTTTGTATTGCAACTATCCATAAAAATTATCCTCCATTACTCCGTTTTTGGGTTTCGCCGCAGTTGGGTAAAAAAATATCAGACATAATAGGTAGCAGTGTCATATGTATGCAAGCCAGATATGAGTCTAATGGCTGGTTTAAACACGGATCCAATGCCGGCAATCCAGTGCTTTCACGGATACAAACAATTATTTAAATGTGTGAGTAAATTGTTTGCGTGTGTGGGGTGGATTTGGTGTCCGTGAAAGCATCGGATCGCCACAATGGATCGTGTGTAAACCAGCCATAAAGGACCGTTCACACTGACTTCTATGGGCATCCTGCCAGTCGCGCGGGATTCGCGTCGATTTGAACGGTCCTTTATGCTTATGACACATAATTAATTTCTGTGAAAAATCACGTAGGTATGTAATCACTATGGATCCAATAGACGGGAAATGCGAAAGAGAAATATATAAGATATGCGTATGTTAGAATGAGATAGAGAGCGAGACCATTTCCTTTACACATTAATGTCCGCCTTACGGATTTCTTGTAAAAACAAATATTTAAATTATAAACAAAGTATCTAGTCGTTAGTGTTATAAAAGTGTTCAATTCATGTGCAGTGCCTAAATGTCACTCAAGTAACATAATTTCATAAACATGTAATTTGACAGGGCAAACATACATAAACAGTTTTGAAATTTGTCTCGTTTCTTTTACTGATCAGCCAATCTATTGACGTAGTCAAAAAAATTCTAAATCTATGGTAGCGCGCCCGTGGCTCAAATACCTACTCTGTCTCAGTAAAAAGGTGCCGTTGCCGTACTTACGTGATATCATATCAAAGCTCTATCCACAGGCTCTATCAAAGCATGAAAGCTGAGCAAGCAGTTATCTGTGGCAGGCGTGGCGGCGGCCATTTTTAAAACTATAAATGTCATCACGTTCCTAAAAATCTGTCAAAAGAAGAGCGTCACTCCGTTATTACCGCGCTCTTACTTGTGTATTTTTAATTTTTCTTATAAATTTTACTAATCTTACACCAGTTGCATATTCCATGTCGTTCTCGTGATGGGTGCTAAATCGCCTACAAAGCTAAAACTTCGGCGTGCAACATTCAAGTGTAACATTTGCGGGCGAAAATTGTTAAGCGCGCAGGCATTAAAGACCCACCAATTTTCCGTCCATAAGGTTGAAGGTACTCGTGTGCCTTCGAAAACAGCAACTAAGATTGTGACCAAACCCAAACTTGTGACTAAAAAAGTACCAGCAACTGTTTCCAAAGTAACTAAACCAGTAAACAAGCCTAAGTCATCAGCCTTGGTTATCGAACATTCTGACGACGATACGGATATTATAGCGCCAGAAAAAGTAACCGATTTAAGAAAAATTCAATTTGAATGCCCAAAGTGCAACGTATTGTTCCCTGCTTATTACCCGGCATACAAACATATACAAAAATCGCATTGCGTTAACAGTAAAGGACAAAAAGTGTAAGTACCAACTTATTATTTCTGTAGGTAATTTTTCTTTTTGTCGAGTCGAAATAGCTAACTCTTCAGATTCGTATAGACCGTTGCGGCTACGGTCACCGCTCTACCATCGGCTGCTAAAAGATTTGCAGGTAACTAAAATGGTCATTAGATATTATGTAGTACTAGCAGCTCGCCCCGACTTCGTCCGGGCCTATAGCCTTCCTCAATAAATAGGCTATCCAACACTTGAAAGAATTTTTCAAATTGTACCAGGAGTTCCTGAGATTAGCACATTCAAACAAACAAACTCATCAGCTTTATAATATTTATAATATTAGTATAGATAGTATAGATTTCTTTGTTGACCGACATAGGCCTCCTTCAAGTCATATTAATCTGGCCTGTGCTTTCCTGGTCCACATTCCCTTTCCTGCTAGTTTTTTGATGTTATCTTCCCATCTTCAAATTGGCCTACCTGTTTTGCATTTTACTCCTCTGGGATACCAGTAAGTAAGTTTTTGTGACCATTTGTTGGGACCTCAGACCATGTGACATGTCCATCTCCACTTAAGTTTTGTACTAGTTTGACCTATAGGTGTTACCTTCGTCTTCTCTTTTATGTCTGTCAACCTTACTTTGTCAAAATAAAACTTCAATGACAATAATTTGCAGGGACCCAGCCTCTTCAGAACTAATAAAGCCGATGCGAGTGGAAACATGCGTGAAATGCAACAAGCGGGTGCGAGCGAACGAGATGCATTCGTGTTGCGACACGACTCTGCCAGACGACAACTTGTTGAGCTATCTGTGTATGGGATGTAAGCAGAAATTTGCCACTATGCAACTGTTTGATCTGCACGTGTCTGGGCTGCATTCGGACTCCGTCGAGAGCTTATTCTTTCCAAATATGAATGGTGAGTTATATTCTTGTACTTTTTAAGTTAAATAATAGCAATAAAACTCTTACTGACTTACTACAAAAACATCTATTCAACATGTGTCTAAAAAAATTATATCGTAAAATTATGTTTATCTATAACCTAAAGTACTCTTAGACTACTAAACAAAGCGTATGTACAAAGTTAAGTCAGGGGTGTTGTTTCCAAGCATCTGCCCGATGACTTGGATACATAACACACGAGTACGCGAGCCTGACTTATCCTTCCCTAGCTTAAGAATACTTCCGATGGGCAGCAGCGTCGGAAGTACAATAAACTGTTGAAACTGCGCTTGCCAACCTGCCTGCCAAGCGTGGCGAGCATGGCAACAACTTCTCAATTTGGGGGAGGTCTAAGTCCAGCAGTGGACTGAATGCAGCTGAAACCGGACTAAACAAAGCTTAAAACCATGTCTATACCCTGTTTAACTTTATAGATAAACATAGTATGGTAGCAGTTTATTTTAAACACATGTTGAACAAATGTCTAACTTTTTATTTATTTACACTGAGGTTTGTTTAGAAATAGCAGGTACATTCAAATCAAGCTAAATTAAAATCTATGATACTAATATAATAATAATAAGAAAATGAAGTAAATGTTAACAGTGAGCCGGGCAATCAATCCTGATAAGAACCACAGAGATGAAGCTGCAGACAACAGCTAGTTCTACTGAATGCTCATTTCACTCCTATTTAAGCTAAGTCATGGGCCCATACCTAAGTGGGCAGGTATAGGCATGCATGTCCAACTAAAGCTGATTTTCCAAAATTCGTATGAAATCGAGAAATGAAGGTCTATTTATTAAAGAGCAAAATCGATGTTGTCAAGAAAGTATTTTTTAAGTTTATAGTTTTGTTAGTAATACTAGTTTTTAAATCATCAGGCAACTTGTTAATCAAGCGAGGCAGGAGATAGCCAGTCGTCCTCTCACCGTAGGCATTATTCGCGCGTTCGGTGCACAACCGGTTAATTGCATCAAGAAATTCAAATTACAATATTACATAATTGACAGTTCCAATGTACTGTAATAAACTAGCAGAAATCTAGAAGAGAAGCATGTGTCCAGTGGCCATCATACATCTTGTTAGTGTTTTAAGAAAAAAAATTTAAACAAAATTTTTTTACAATGTAACGGAATGGAAAAGGTTGAATAGTGAATGTTTGAACATGTAATGGACTGTGGGGTAGCCGTCTGTCACTTGAGTCTTTGTATTTGTATGTTCAAACAATTTTGTATGTACTATTCATGCACTTTATGCAGTAGGATTTTAACAGTGAGAGATTGATGTAAGTATGTGGGTTTTTGGGATGTAGCAAGGAAAATGCTAAAATTTATGAGGAATAAAATAAAGCTTAAAAATATTTTTTGTAGAAGAAAGTAGTGTATAACTTTTTACATGTTTCTATTATGATCTAGTTTAAAAAAATCTTTATTTCAGAATTTCTGTCATGGAAGACGTATATGCAGAATAAAACCAACACAAATTATCTGATCCTTGGTAAGTGCAATTCAAAACAAACCTACCGTTGCACATATCTACCCCCGTCAGAAACTACAATCCATACAAGCACCTCCCAAATCTGCCCGTCTACCATCATAATCCAAGAATTCACTAAGGGCATCCAAGTACATTTCTACAAAAATCATTACGGACATACATGTCCTCAATATAAATGCAATGACACATTCAAAAAATATCTAATAACCTCACTGATGCAAGAGAAAAATGGAGAACCATATGATGTGGCTTATGATGAAAAAGACTTGTATTGCCAGTTCAAGGTTCTGCTAGAAAGTATTATAATTGAAGCGGCTAAGGTCAAAGTTGACGATTTAAAACTTATGCTAGAGAAAGCCCTAGAAATGACCTCCATTTTGAACAACTATGATGAAGACGATGACTCGTACACATATTCTTTTAAAAGGACACTTGGTGATGAACAGATATCAAAAGCATTAGAGAATTTAAAAAGTTTTTCTAAAAAAAGGAAAAGGAATGACAATGATGGTGATAGTGTTGATCAGAAAAAGAAAAGGGAAGCAATTCCAAAGATTGTTAATGAAAGTTTAGCAAAAAATGAAAATAATGAAATTCGAAATGATGAGAAAAAAGATGAGGAAATGATTCCTAAGATTGTTAATGCTTTTTCAATTGCCGATAAAAAAGCGAAAAAGGTAGATGCGAAAACACCTGATGTGAAGAAATATGAATTGGCAAAGAATGAGAATGTGGCGTCACCAAGAATATTAAGAAATTCGCAAATACAACCTTCATTTAACGATTCTTATAAAGATTTTGTTGACAAAAACTTTCTGGGGAAACCTGCTGAAAATGCCTCCAGTCCTAAGCCTTCAAGGACTGCGAAGAATAAAACAGTTAAAGAGAGTCAATTAACCACTCCAGCCGAAAAAGGACTACGGGTGCGGCCGCTGAGCAAGCTAGTTGAAACAAAAGATATATTAGAAGAACTAACAAAAGATTTCAGTGACGTGCCTGCATCTAAATCAGTTTCAAACTACAAAACTAAAGAGGTTACAATTCAAAAACAATTTTCGCCAGACCTCACGATAAAGTTAGTACCGTTAGTACCTGCTAATGAAAACAAAGGCCCAAATATTGGCCCCGAAAGACCAATCGAAGTAGCAACTCCTAAAACAGATGTTAAAGATACCAAAGGCCCTGTAGTACATAAACAATTCACTCCGAAAATAAAACCTAAGAAACAAGTGATGAAAACAAAAATAGGCCAGTTTAAGCCTAGTTTGTCTCCGAAAAGTCCTCCTCCGAAAAAGCCGGATCTGAATAGGAGCATTGGGAAAGTCAAACCGGACATAGAATATGAAGTGAAGGAACAAGAAAATGACTGTAATATATTGATTTTGAAGATTTAAGTAGACTACATATGATGTAATCAAATGTATCAATTATGTGAACAGACTAAGGGAAGTTTACCGCTTAAAGAGTTGATTCCATATTTGCACATAGGACTTTAAAATACAATAAATTTGATCAAACTTTGTAAGCAGGAACGCTATCTTTGAAAAGTATGAATCACGCAAAATTGGTGAGTTTAAATATTTTCATTCGACATATGAGCCATACATTTCAAAAATAGGGTTCCAGGACTAAGCTGACGATTCTGATGACTCTGTCATACTGGGGTTACCAACGTGCGTGCGAAATCCGCTGTCGCGAAACACGCGGCTGCGAGAATTTTTGGGACTGCTTCATAGTTTCGATAGCTTACGGCTGCGAAAGCCGACGTCGCGAAAACAGCTGTTGCGAAAGCTTGAGACTGCGAAGGAAGTAATCATGTAGTATATGAGATATTATTATAAAGTACTAAGTAGTAAGAGAAATTGCAAGGAAGAGGTTCGCATAAAAAAAAAACAATGTATGGACGGCATTTTTCAAGTGAAAAGTTCAGCTAACCTCCTCAGTATTTCTGCAATCCTAGTACTTCGGCGAGATAGGTTGGATCAGCACTATTCTCTTTTGAAAAAAAATCGACCGTACGGTTATGTTAGAATAATAGATTTTCGAGAGAAGAAAATATCCAAAAAATTTCAATCCGGAAGTCCGTCAGTAGACCCCGCGGGTCTTTAGGGCCCGGGGTACAACTACGAAATACTGCTTAAAAATACACTAAATATTAATTTGGCAATCGTGCGTTAAAAATGTATAAAACTCACGATGATTAATAAATAGCCGATACTGATGGAAATTGTTTTATTTATATTGTCGAAAATTGTTTTCTGGCTATACAAATCATTGGTTTCCCGATTACCACTAAAAAAAATATTAACATTACAAAGTATACATAATACTTAAATGTTATAATAACTGGTGTTTCAAATAGAAACATGACTACTTTCATTAGGTACATCCTTCGTGATCACAAGCTTTCGCGACAGCGGATTTCGCACGTACGTAGGTAACCGTAGGTAATACAGGATGTTGATGTATAATTGAAAAAACTTGCCATTGTGCTATTAGACTTAAATTTTGCACATGTTAATCAAACAATGCAATATTTATTTAAACAATACGCAGTAAACATATCTCATTAAATGTATTATAGTGTAAAAACATATTTTATGCATCATTTGTTTGAAATATTAAGAGGCATTTGTATGTTTGTTTTAGCAGTTTCACTTTTAAAGGTATTTTCTTGCTTTATTCAATAAAAATAAATATTATGAACAAAATAATCAAATTATGGCCATGTTTAAGTCTATACATATACTACATGGGGAAAAATGATATGTCTCTCATTCACTGTATATTTTAATTTTTTTTATTTCATTAATCTATCCCGAAAATCAGTTATTTCAATAGAAAATATATCAGCATAGTTCAATATAAAATAGTGTTTACATTGATTAGAAGAGTACACACTTTTCAGATATGTCGAATTTTACACCCAGTATAGACAGTTTTTTTTTTTTTAATTATAAACTCCATTTAATAAAAAAATTGAATTGAATGAAACTCATTTTACATAGTTTAATACAATAATTTAAGTTAGACATTTTATTTATAGTTTTTCTCATCATGTTATCAATTACACAATTTGTTGTAGTAACATTTATGTTGTTTCGGTGACTGTAAAGAGGGGGGGAATGAACCAAGCAGAGCAACATCTGCCACAAGGAGTCTTCACGTTAGGCAGGCAACCGGTTTCACTGTTTTCAATATATTGATAAATCTGATTAACAACAACAGCTAAAACTAGATTTCTTCAATTTTTTTTTTTTCTTTCAAGATTTCCTATCATTACTCATAGATACAGATTTCATTCAATTTTAATGAAAAATTGTCATGAAAAAGTAAGTCTTGAGTTATAAATTCTGTTTTAAACAAGTGAAATTCTGTTTTAAAAGAGAAATTTACAATAGCTGTATCACTGCTCTGCATAGCTCGTTCAAAAAATCTTATAAAACATTTGGAAAATACATATGTAAGTAGATTAAAAAGTAAGATTAGCTACTAGAATAGTATTATGCTCTGTTCGTATTTATTTACTTGTGGCTATTAGAATGTAGACCTAATTGTTTCAGACATAGAATACTTTTATATATAATATGATTGTTGAAAATCTCAAAAATATATGTCTCATATTAAGCAGTAATAGTCCATAAGAAAATACCCTAAACAATGTTTTTCTATGTATCAGCCAGAAGTAAAAGTACCGAACAGAAATATTATTTTTTTTAACTCATTATTAAACTTGAGTTCGTTTTAGTGTAAATATTATGACGTTATTGTGTGGTGTATAATGTTAATGTTTTATGACAAAGGTGAAAGCTGTATGAATTGGTTTTTTGTACGTGTGCATCTACTATGAGTATTGAAAATTAAAGTTGCGTCGTACGCGGCTACGCTCTACACTTCTCGCGAGAATGTGGTGATTTAGCGTTCTCCCAAGACAATAGGCTGCTTGACTATGTTCATACTTGGACAAGATTTTTATACGAAACAATAATACACTAAAATGTAGCCGATTCCGAAAACAACAACAAAATTGGTTGATAATTAAAGCAGTAATTTAGCATTTAAAATTTTCTCGTGAAGAAAAGTGGGAGCGTGGTAGGTTGGGACGTCTTGCTATCTCTTTTGTACGCACGAAACCAAGTGGCAGTGACGTCACTTGTGCGTCCTTAGGGCAAGGGAAATCCGTACTTCGCCCCTGGCGGGTAACAAGGTAACTAAGTTTGCAAAAACTCATGGCCGAAGCACTGTTTGTGTAAATAGTTTTTAAATAAAAATGCTTTCAATAAAGATTTATTATTTTCCTTCCTATTTGATTTTATTTATTTATCTTTACTTTAGCATTTGGTATATCGAAAACTGTTAGCGTTCCGCACACAATCATGAAGGCCAAAGAGAATACAATACTATCTTAAGAATGAAGGCCGATCGCGATAACAAATGACTAACGTATTTACCAAAACCAAACCATAACCATAAAGACGGTAAGTTGATTGAAGATATATCGACTCACCTGTTAAGTCGAATGATGTATATTATTTAGTATCAAAGAGTGGGTATTGAATTTTGTATGCCTGTTTGCGGAACATTGAGTTCTATGTATATCCTGTAACATCTTTTTGTGAGTAACCTATGCTCAAAATAAATGTTATAAATTGAAAATCATTCCAAATCGAAAAAGTTCTTAGTACTGGCACAGAAATAGTATAGTACACAAGGTACTACACCTTACGATTATCTCTAATAGCAGTCCAGAAACGAGTGAGCAAGCGAGATGTCACCTTACACCATGTATTGCGCCGTCTCGTTTATTTAGAGTTGGGGAAAATCGTACTCGAATCTCTAAACTCGCACGTCATAACACGTAAGCAACAAGGGAACCACAGACATATAAGACGTAAACAGACGGAAGGTATGCTATTACTAGCGTAGCAAAAACACACATGCAAAACTATGCAGCCTGGGCTGTATATAGTCTAGGGTAAGATGTTTACGATAATGCTCCCCATGATTTCAAGGAATGTATGAATGTTGTGTGGAGTGCATGATCTGAGATTAGAGATGGGCAGCGGGAAGAAATTCAAGAGGGATAAAATGAAATGCAAGGGGAAGAAAAGGGAAAAAATAATTAATTCCCATTTATACCCGGTTATACATATTATATTTTTAAAAATTTTGGGAATAAATGGGAAAATTTCCGGGAAGGCGCCCATCTCTATCTGAGATCATTTTTTATACGGTATTCTACTCTATTATTTTTAGTGTTCATCGATCCAACAACGTAGATTACAAAATGGCGTCACGGCCAAAAATTGCCACGCGTATCTATGTGTGTGTGTGAATGTTGCTACAGGTATAAAAAAGAGTTATCGCCATATAGATCCGAATACGTGAGAAAAGGATAACAACAATTACTTGCTACATAAGTATAACTATTAACTTATGTTCCATCTGTGTACGTCTTATATGTCTGTGAAGGGAACGACTGAGCCATATTAAGACTCGTAGGGCTTGATTGTGGTACACAGGTAACGCTTTTATGCCATTTCTTCTAGTCTTAAATATTTCAGTGATCCTGGAGAAGATAGTAGAAAGGACTTGTATCCATGGCCGTAAAACACATTATTACAAAAAAAAGATAAATTTCTTGTGTCAAAGTGACAATGGCAAATTAAAAAGCTTGTCAAAAGTTTTAAAATTCTCAACGGAAATGCTTGTTTTGTTTGTGTTTATTTTGTATTTTGTTTAAAATTCAGTAAAAAAATAAAGTTACTGTAAAACCAAATTAAAATGCAGACTGCATCTAGATCTAGTAAGTACATCTTATATTTACTAATTAATCTAAAATAAAGACAGTCACACTTGCGACTTCAGGTAAGGTTATCAACTGGAAACCTCTTGAAACCTTACAGTATTGTTTTAGCTATGATTTTACAACCGCTTAGGTTGCATAGCATAAAAAGAGGATGGATGAACTACACGGTTCCTTTAACAACCACAAAATGGTAGCAAGGACCTAGGCTTATAGCGCCTTCCGAAGTACGAAATCATTGTTTTTATCAAACAATCATGTGATTCAAGTCTGCAATGTCCTAACTAAAAACCACTGAACAAAGCATGTTTCCTCTGGGTATCGAAGCCACAACCTCAGAGTCCACAAACGCCTTAACCACTGGACCACGGAGGGAGTTATTCTATAAGGATAGGATAGGATCTTTCTCCTGAAGTCTTGGATTGTAACCGAAAGGTTCTTTAAGTACATACACCGTGAAATTTTAGTCCTTTTGGACCCATCGTCCATCGTCAAGGAACATAGCTCAAAACATGAAAAACAAATTTGGACTTCCCATAGTAAATTAGGTCATGTGATGAGACATTTTGTATGGGAGGTCTAAAAATGTACTCCATATTTCCACCCATGTATCTTGGGGAAAGTTGTTCAGTTGATATAGATATTCTTCAACAAACTAGTAGCTTATACATATAGCTGATGCATGTGCATCCTGGAGTAAAAGTTGCATTAAAAATATAAAATTTAAATTATGTAAGTACTATAAAATCTGCTACAAATTTGTTGATATAAAAAAATTATATATTTCAGAAATGTCAGAGCTCCAAACAATTATGAGTAGGATGCCTCTAGACATGTGCAGTGTGACTGCCCTGCCGGAGTTTGGGGTCCGATGGCGGGAGGTCTCCAAAGCAGTGAGGAACGCTCGTTTACCGATGACCTCGGCAAGTGTCGCTCGAGTGCTGTGCCGATATGTCGCTAAGTCTTTACCGATGGAGGAGGTTGAAGATATAGTCGCTAGGTTGAGGCTTAAACGTAAGTCAAAACAGGAATAAGTGTGTATAATACCTTTATACTCGGGTAACTATGTTCTAATTTAAATTTAACTTCTATCTGATGTTTCAACTGAATCATATAAATGTAATATATGCAAATAATACTATAATTGTATGCAGTGCGTTAGTTTAGAAGTTAATTTAAATGTAAGTTTATTTTGTTTAAGTAGTTTTAATATATAAGTTTACATATATTGAATTTGTCCCTAAGGTCTTGCAATGTTAGTTGACACACCACGCCCAGAATAGATCTCATGGACTCACAATTTACAAAAATAGTAATAGTTCATAATTTTAGTTGACTTACAGACAAGACCCAAACACTCACTTATGTAATTTTTTGGCTAAAAAAGTTTCTGTTCAATGGCAATAAACTTTTTTCAGTGGCAGCCAACCAGAGTCGCACGTGGCATGTTATAGAACTGTCAGAGAAGACAACGGAAGATTCGGTGACCATGTTGATTCACACCCTGCCCGGACGTGTGACGCAGGCTCTGAGGAGTCGCAGCAGGAATATGAGACCAGAGGTTATTTATTATTTTTAATGACTAAAATACAGTAGGAACAGTCTTTTTTTTCCGTGATGAAAGGTACCCTATGTGACAGAATTATTAATAATACTAATGAACTCGAACGAAAGGAAACTCACACCTCACACCCTCCAACCTGAAACAGATACCGCACATGTCCTTCTCAGTATGCGAAATTTAAATTTTATTATGACTGGTAATCAGATCAGTAAATTAACAATTAAACAAACTCACTCAATTTATATTATTAGTTACTAGATCCCCACGGGAAGCATAGCTTGTTTAGTTGTTTCAATTCAATTCAAATTATTTACTCTCACCCTTGGTCCACACTTTTAAATACAGATTGGACAATTTTATAAACTCTCTAAACTTCAAGATGCACACGCGTCAGCTAATATAAGCTGCTAGTATTGCGTTTCATATAGTACACTAACAGTTCTTAACTAGGTACACACACTGTTTTTATAAAATACTAGCTGTTTCCTGCAGCTCCGCCTGCGGTATATAGCCTATGTTACTCAGGGTGAATGTAGCTTTCCAATGGTTAAAGAATTTTTGAAATCGGCACAGTAGTTTTTGAGTTTATTCATTACAAACATACACACAAAAATACAAATCTTTCCTCTTTATCATATTAGTATAGAAGTACAATATGAGCCCTGTCGGGTATTGCAATTTAAGAAATGTTTGTTTTAATTTGGTTAGGACATTGCAGGCTTGAACCACCTGGAGTAAAATGAGGATTCCGCGCTTTGATCCCGGCTGCCATCTGGTGGTAAATAAAGGAGATTTCTTAAATCCCTGACACCAGGGTGTGAAGAGTCAATTGATCATGTAACCCTATCGATATGACTGTACGAGTAAAAGAAAATGTTTTCACAGGTGCAATCAGCGCTCATTGGAGACCTAATGTACATAAGCATACAACTAGTATCAGACACTAAGTCTGGGTCGGTGTTGTTTGCAGCCAGCCCGCCCGGGCAGCCCGTAGCGCTGGTCAGCTCTGTTGCAGCTAGTTCCCTGCTGAAGGCTCTTGTTGAAGGTAGGTAATGTTTTAGACAATATTGTAGTTTTTTTTTTATACAACTAAGTAGGTATTTATTTCAGTCACTTTAGAAGGGTATTTCTATCGAAATGCTGAGCTATAAATTAAATTTCCATTCTATTTTTTAGGGTTCTGTACCGAAAGGGTAAAACGGGAGCCTACTATTACTAGCACTTCGCTGTCCGTCTGTCACCAGGCAGTATCTCATGAACCGTGATAGTTGAAATTTTCACAGATGATGTATTTCTGTTGCTACTATATCTACAAATACTAAAACACAAAATAAAATATATATTTAGGGTTTGTGACGTGACTGCCTTTCTGTGTAATTCGGAAACGAAAACCCAAAAATATTCGCCATTTTTTATTTTATGTACCCAGGGTCACTCTCACAGTAAATTATACGAATCGAGACACCTCTCAAGCTAAAATCTATCGAGCCGTTCAGGCTGCAGAGCGTGCCAAACAATTATACATACAAACATACATACTCTCGAAAAACATAACCCTCTTTCTGGCGCAGTCGGGTAAAAAAAATACGTGATTATATTATAATTTTCTGTAGGGGCAGGCAGAGACTACCGATTCTTTAAAGTATTTTAAATAAAGATATAATTTTATTTATTTATTTATAAATCTTTATTGTACCACAAGTTTACAATTGGCGGACTTAATGCTAAAAGCATTCTCTCCCAGTCAACCATTAGGAAAAACAGAAAAGTTATGTGCGGCGCGAATTATTTTAAAAATACAATGAGAGAACCAAAAAATCACTTAACTGCTAAATAAACATACATAGATTTACATACAGTATTCATAACTATACATATACATACATAAAAGAAGAGATGAAAACGGAAAAAGATGACGATTTAGGGTGATATTATGCTAGTGAGGTGAATTTTGACTTTTCTTTTGAAAGCGAATTTAGTAATGGTCTCTTTGATGTCATCGGGTAGAGCATTCCAGAGCCGTGTGGCTTGTAAGGTAAATGAATTAGACATAAAACTGGATCGAAATAGGGAAGTAGAAAGAGTAAGTTTTTTGGAAGATCTAAGTTGCCTATCGTGACCGTCAGAAAGATACTTGAACTTACACCTTAGATACTCCGGGGACTGAGGCTCCTTGAGAATGGAAAAAAGAGAAGTAAGCAACCGAAGTTGACTAGTTTATTTCTGGAAAATTAAGCATTGATGTGAGAAACACATTTCGTTTAGAAATCCACCATTGTACCGAGTGGGTTACATGGTCAATCGACCTTGTACACACTGGTGTTAAAAGATAAAAACGAAAAAATAAATACACATGATACTCAATAGACCTAGAGAATACAATCGGGAAAGAAAACGGTCGGGATCCCGGGATCCCGACCGTTTTCTGGCCCCGAAAATCCCGGGACTGTACTTGGCTAATCTCGGGATTTTTGGGATTGCCACAAACAAGTCTAGTTTGTATTCCGTAGTCCGTTGCAGCATATAAGTATCTATTGTCTATTCCTCCGACCAGCGTAGAAGCTGAACGAGCGTTTTCAGCTGCTGCTTATGTTGGCAATAGACTACGAAGCAGGCTCGGAAGTCAAACATTGGATGCTTTGATATTTCTGCGATTATATTTTCGAAATTCTAAATTGTTATTCTGTGCTGTTTTTTAATTTCTTGCAAAAGTATAGTATTTTTTGGTTTGTGTTTTTTCTTTTCTTATTATTATTCTGATTTGTGTTGTGCAAAGACATTAAAGACATTTTTTTTAATTACTCGTGTTTTTTATTTTAGCCCACTTAGAAACCACATAGTCTAATCCCGGGATAGGCCCGGGATCCCGGGAAAAGGCTTCAAAAATCCCGTAAGCCCGGGATTGAAAAACATGCTCGGGATTGTATTCTCTAAGTAGACCCGACCCCAGGTGATATTTCGTAATTTTCTGAACCTTCTTTCAAACCTCACGCCATTAATGGACGACCCATTGCTATGGATATAGTCAAACACCCGGGGTCAAACATAGACTACTTTATGACGCGGGCAGAGCCACGGGACACCGCAACGTAATAAAACGTGCATCGCACCCCGTTAGCAATAATAAATTGTAAACGATGTTTTTCCTTCCAGGTCTCGGTTACAAAAAATACGAAGATGCCAACTTATACGGACGAGACATCCACTCCTTACTCAGAATCCACGACAGAGGTTGGAACGAGAATGCTGATCACCTCACACAGATACCAGACTACCAACCCGCACCGGTCATAACTAACACGGGCATCGACTACACGAATAAAACATACGACAGTGAATATGTAGACAATTTGATCGGCCCAAATCCACCGTTACTAACCGATTTAAATATACGAACAACTAAAGCGTTCTTTGATCCGTCCAGGCTGAATAAACAGATGAATTTGACGATTCAATTAAAAAGTGAAGATGTAGCGAAGACTCTGAAATCTTGGGTTATGAAGAGTGCGCTGGCACCTACGTCAGATTTCTTTCAAATTTTCCATCAGATCAAGTCAAATAAAGTTACGTATTCTAGAGAAGATTCCGACTGATTGAAGTTTATTCTGTGTATATAAATACTAATGAAATAGGTTCGCATGTAGCATTTCATAAGCAATGGTAAGTCCACGGAGCAATGGTTTGTCACATTGCATCGGATCCTATTAAAGGGCATTTACAAAAATGCGAAAATTTGTGTATTATAATTACTTAAATGAATTTTTGATGAATTGCACGAAACAAAGTGGAATTTTTAAATATGCTATTTTTAATTCCGTTTGCAGCCTTATTTTTTTAAAAGAGCAACCTACGCATAAACGGTGTATCAATTGAAAATCGTTCCGACTCGTCGATTATGTCGAATGAAGATTCGACTGATGAGTTTTGCTTGAGTCATACTTTTTTAAAAATAGGGCTCCTATATTGCTTTTCAATGAGTCATACATATGTGGCGCTTTTATCGCCACTGATTTCTAGCAACACTTTTGTCGGAAGTACCTCCCACGCTACTTCGGCAAAAGTTTTGACAGATTGACAGAACGCCGCTTTGAAAATTGCAGATTTTGCACGTTTTGTAAAATTTCTTGATTCTAGCTTCACGTAATTGTGTAATACTGTACCGTACTGCACTGGTGTTAAATACTAACGAAATATGCTACTGTGAAGTGGACGTACGTGTTTTCATTCAAACATCGCTGCGACGACGGCATCAACTGTATGACAAAATTGAACAAGGGAATTCGCAACCAACACGTGCTTACTACACCCCAAACATAGATCCAAAACAGCATTCCTAACCCCGAATTTCCAACAAGACAAAAACAAAATTTAATATAGGTGATCCACGTTGCTAGAAGGTTCACGTTAAGATGTACAGTGTGTTAAATAAAACAAGATTTCCATAAAACGTATTTTTATTTCAAATCACAATCGAAATCGATTCCCAACCGTTGTACACACTTAGTTTAGGGCTTGGCCAAAATTTTCTTAATTTTAATTCGCCTTCGAGTGTATTTGGTAGGACTTCGAGTTTTTTTAATTTTATTTTATAGTGATAAGAAGTTGCTCAATAACCTGAAGTTTTCAGCGAAAGTAATTTTTTATCGATCTTTCGTTATTTAATTGGTTCCGCCAAAAACTTGGCCATATAAGCGCTCTTTAGTACATAATAAAACATAACAGACCGTTCAATCGTAAATGACAGAAAAGGAGAAACACGCTGTGCGTGTCCACTAAAACAACGTTTCAAACACGCTTGGAAGTGTTTCAAATATAAAATTAAAGGATTAAGTGCGTATAATACCTCTATATTTCCAACCGTGTCAAACTCACAACGGCTCGTCACGGAACGCTTGGCGTGATTTCATCAGGCGTGTTAACAGAACACACAATTAGCGCAGTGCGAATCACCAAATACAACCGAAGTCTTTACTCCTATTAGAATTATAAATACGGCAAGAGGACTAACTATGAATTTACCTATCTATAGATTTCAGCGTTAGATTTAAAAAAAAAAAAAATTTTGCTACAATGGTCACGGGAGAACTTCAGAGATTTTCATGAACACATTTTCTTATCGAAAATAATTTAAATCTAAACAATTTAGACTAGAATATAATAAAACTCAACATTTAAATATAATAACCTAAAAATTTACCTGGCAAGGACGTGCATGGATTTTTTGAAATTGCAGACAAAATTATATTATAACAATATTACTCTTTTAGTATATTTCAAGCAAGATAGCATTATACAAAGCTGGTTAAATTTTATGGGATGCACGCCATTGAACCTGGGCCTGGCTTCGGAAGATATTCTCGAATAATTAAACAAAAATATTAATGATAATTAACTTTTTCATTGCAACTTTTCAAATTTCCAACGTTTTTTATTTTTATTAGTTTCTGGTTAAATAATAGAGCATTTTCCCCCAGTATTTTCCCAAATGTGAAAGGGGAATGCAAAAATAAATATGAATTTTTTTTTAGTATTTTGATTAAATATTGTAAAAAACGAAAATATTAATTATTTAACAAATTATTTACAATTATGAAATTGTCTTTTTGAATGTGTAAGGGCGTGTAAGACTAGTATTTTGCTTTCTACAAATATATTAATGAGTGCTAGTATCCTGGCAACACCAAATTTATTAAAAAATAAAACCCATTAAACGAATCTGTATAGTCTACTTTAATCGCAATATTCGAATAAGATTTCTAAAAATGTCTCTGCAAAACAAAATGTTTTATTACCTAACTAAAAGCGAAAGTACGAAGAAACACGAGTCACACGCGAGGTGAGTTTTACCAAAACTTTTGCTTTTGGAGAGAGGGTAGCAAGATAAATCGCACATTTTTTTTGTCTATACACTTTCTCACGGTTTTTTTTTTAATTTTATTAAGAAGGGCCGTGCCACGGCCAGAGACGGAAAATATTAATTCAGCTCAACACTTATCGCTAGAATCTTGCCCGAGAAAGGAGAAAGAGTGATTAAACCTTCTCGCCTATTCTAGTCTTCTCTGCTCCTTTGATTAGGGGAAAAGGCTGAAAAATGGCTCTGTTTTCCCAGTAACTAATAAATTATTTGACAAATTGCATACGAAACTTAAATATATAAGACGCGTGCACAGACTAGCGTTATCCATCTATCGCACAATAAAAGTACATAAAAATTAAATTAACTGATCTTAACATACAACGAATTATATTATTATTTATGCAATAATAACTTAAAAAAGCTCAATTCCATAACAAAAACAATATATTTTATTGATTTCTTAAACTTATTTTCATATTAATTTCATACACATTTCAATTATGTAGAATATTGAAATCTGTATCAGATAAAAATGAGATAACATATTCTTTAACTATTTTTCTAGTTCAAGCGAAAACCCGGCCAATGAAGTGAATAGCTAATACTCGCCCAGAATAATAAAATGACATTCACACCTCATTTTGAAAAACAATTTTAGTAATTATATTACTCGAATTAATTGCAACGTAAAATTAATAACATGTGTTTGTTTTTCACCTTTCGCGGTAGTAAATCGACCAAGTCGTACTATCAATAAATGAACTACTTTTTATATAACAAGGAACATTATTTGAACAATCATTATTAATGGTTAGTATGAAAAAAGAAAGCCTATTCACACAAACACACGCAAATGCACAGATGATCAAAATTAAAAAAAAATAAAGGCGGACTAAACAACTAAATGTTCCTTTAAAACATTGGTTAATTCATATCTTTTCTTACCATTGGGCTCCATATACGAGTTATTGTAAGATTGTTTAACCGCTGAACTAGAGTAATTTTAAATGTATTTGTAAATATAATTACACCTAACAGCCTGGCCACGGGACAATTCGCCACGGCGAATTTAGCCGCGACGTATTTTTTATATTCATTAGTCCGCCTTCGCTCGCTTAAAGTTTAAAAATAAACATAACATATGGCAACACTCATTGCACCATAGACGATGACACGAAATAGAGATCAATAATAGATCAGAGTCATATATATTTTATTCTTAGAGCTTCTTTTAATTAAACGTAATATTGCAAAAAAAAAAGCACGGTTTTTAAAGAAAGTATTTTATAACATAGCATTAAATAGAAATTTAAAAAAATATAGGATTCATTTAGCTTTTACAAAGCATAAATGTTATACTAATATGAGACACCGTTTATTAGCAGTTAAATTAATGAACAGTACTTACCACGAGATTTTATTCACGCAGACGCTAGCGAATGTGTTAAAATTTAATATGGAATTTCTTAGTTAACTTACCATCCACAAAGGCGCTGCCGTCTGCGTTAACAAAATGTCATGGTTGACGTACAGGTAATAATACCAATATGACTAGCTCATTTTAATGGCAATGCGTTTAAGCACAGATTATTATGGAACAGAAACTATCTCGTTTTTTTATCGACACAGAAATAAGATTAGGTAGAAGTGGCATGTGGGCGTCACCTGTGTGCCACAGATAAACCTCGCCATAATAAGTTAAGACTCGAGAGACTTAACTTGCCCACACATGGACCTCCTGCCTGATCTAATTTCTGTGGTTATTGAAACCCCATTTTTTCGTTGAGGTTATCATATTAATAGGGTTATACGGTTAATCCCCCTTATTCATAGAAAATCACGAACGTTTTATAAGCCCACATTAACTAAAATAAAGTCCCTGTCTCTCTAATCAATATTTGACGAGACCGAACATATTTTACTTAATATAGGCTTAAAGAACGTTGGTTAATTTTTAAGAATAATCAGGAATTATAAACCCTTAAAAACATATTTTTTGGCAGCCAATTTGGCTGGTTTTTAAAAAGATGTTCAATATTTTGGTTATTCAATAATGTTTAGAATAGAAGCAATCATTAGATGAAGCTATTTCGTCACTGTTTGTATATGAAACAAAATTAATTATCAAACAACATTAAAATATAACTTACTAAATAACTATAGATGCAAAAAAAAAAATTAACTACATTAAAGTAATTAGAAGCACCACATTTGAAACAATGAAAAAAGACAAAAAAATATGATTAAAAAAAAAATCAAGCACCAAATTATTTTGCGTGCTTCCGCCACCTGTTAGTTCATGCAAACTACTGCCGGCCTACTACTATTAGTCCAGACATGCCCGCCACCATTAGTTCTCAAACAATCCACGCGATGGTGGCGAAAGACGCAAAATAATTTGATAAGTGCTTATAACTTCGTAAAGCCAAAATCAAATAAAAAAAATAAAAATGTTTTTATTGCAACACCCTAACTAACCGTAGATTAAAATTTTAAAAATCCACAACATACCTACCATAGACGGCTCTCTCAAAAGTCTTATTCTAGAAGAGTAAAATTTAATATTGAAGAGATTTTTTAAATAGAATTTTGTACTCAAAAACGGCCGAAACAATTCTTCTCGTCTACATACCCGCCATAGAGAAGTTATTTTGACAGATGTCAAACGATCGTGCCTATGGCAAGCCTGTTTGACAGATGTCAAAGTGTCTTGTCTATGGCAAGACTTCCAATCTAACCTACAATCACATATGCCTTCGATCACAGATAGTTGACCCTGCCTCATCTAAAATTACTATTATCTTGGTGTAAAATTATAATGAACACATCATCCAAATATACATTATTTTTTAAATTCATAAGAATTACTGCAATATGTAAAAAAAACAATGTATTTTTTAAGCACCAAAACATCTGATCTCATCGATCTTCTTGATTTTTTTAAACAATTAAAATTGTTAAAATTCCCACACACCCCAATTTTTTTTTTTTAATTTTACACCAAGACAACAGTACATTTACGCACAGTTCCTAATTAATCCATCCACGCATACTCAAATTTGGTACCAAAAATCATCACCCAATCAGATTAATCTACTTTCAAAACTGGTTGCGACCAGCGCAAGCCAGATGTTACCGGTTTGAACCGGATGTTTCAGTACACCTTGTGCGTCATTGCCATGTGGCGTCTGAAAAAGAAAAAACTAAATTACAAATAACGTTAGTCTATATTTTAGAAGAGGACTTTTGGCGGGAAGCTGTGAAGGGCAGTATCGGCGCTGTATTTTATTTTACAAAATTTGTGTTTTTTTTGAGTGTTTGTGCATAATAATGGTGGATTATTATTCGCAAAGTGTTCGATAACAAGCGTGAGTGTTGGGAAGTGATACAGTGTTTGATTTATGTGATTTTCATGCTTGTTCCAAAAGCTCCTAGTAATCGCTAAGTGCAGTTTTTCTACCACTTCATTTAGCCTGATTCTTCTGACTAGACTTGATTACCGACTAGACTTTTAGACTTGACTAGGACTTGACGATACCACACGGTAGGACTGAAGAAGATTCAAAAATTAAGAAGGGCTATAAAGGACTTGTATCCATGGCCGTAAAACCTATTACTAAAAAAAGAAAAATATATCTACATCTACACTAATATTATAAAGAGGAAAGATTTGTATTTTTGTGTGTATGTTTGTAATGAATAAACTCAAAAACTACTGTGCCGATTTCAAATATTCTTTCACCATTGGAAAGCTACATTCACCCTGAGTAACATAGGCTATATACCGCAGGTGGAGCTGCGGGAAACAGCTAGTATATTTAGAAAGTTATAGAGGAGATACAAATAAAAGATAAATTACAATGCACTTGTATAACGATTTACGATAAATAACTGTGTCGAATGCCATTAGGAAGCTTGAAAAGTCAAACAGTGTTGGCCACCAACAAAGGCAGTTCCGAAAAACTTTGACACCAGGGTATACAAGGTCGAGACCATGTAACCCATTCGATATGAATGAAAATGAATATGTTGTATGTACAAAAGTGGAAGTCTAGTTACCTAAGTTGTGTTTTTATTATATACTAGCTGTTTCGCGTCTAAAAGTAGCCTATGTTTGACCCCGGGTCTTCAACTATATTTATACTAAATTTCATCAAAATCGGTGCAGAGGTGTAGCTGTTAAAGTGAAATAGACAGTCAGACTTTCCCATTTATAATATTAGTATATCTAATTCACACATACCTCAAGCCCCTTTCGCCACGAAACGCTGTTCCGCACAAAGAACAATTCTTCCATTCCCACGTCTGTTCGTCTTTGGCTACCTTCTGCGTCTGTTTCTCTATGACCGGCTGTTTGTCTATGGTCGGGGGTTCCTCTATGGTCGGCGGTAGCTTGTCTATGGTCTCCAATACGACTGGCTGCTTTTCCGAATCTAAGTTTTGTGTTTCTTTCTTCTTCGGAGAATCTTTCTTGATTTTTGATTTGAGATCTGTTTAAAAAATATTATTTACGAATAGGTTAAGCTAGGCTTAAGAATAGGTCACTTTTTCTCTCGTGGATGTCGTGAAAGTATCAAAATACGTCTATATTCTTTCCATATTTTGCTGGTTGTCTGTATCTCTATTTAAATGAAGGTAGATGACAATTATGCAGATAAAAATAATGCCAGGAGGATTTTAAGTCACTTGCATAGGCAAGTGAGTAAGCGAGATGGCGCAATACGAGATGTAAGGCGACATCTCGCTTGCACATTGGCAAGTGGTGAAATTAAAGAGATAATAGTAAGCGAGGGAAGTCTGTAGAAGGATCGTAGTAAATGGAAATCCGAAGTCTCTGCCTACTTCTACGGGAAAAAGGCGTGATGGTATGTATGTAGTAAGCCCACTCACGCCACCTCCACCAAAGCTTGGCAGAAGGGTTGCGCCCAGAAAGTGCTGGCTTGACGTCGCGGGGACGGATATGCGGGTTAACGTCCGTAAGGATTGAGGAGCCAAATCAGATTTTTAATTGAAACATATTGCGCTATTTAGTCGATGATAAAATAACTAGGTATTTATCCATAATTTTGGAATTTGTAGTAAAATATGTAAAAAGTTATGGCCATTTAAAGATGGTTGGATGATGGTGGATGGTGGATGGCACAAGACTAAGGAGCCACAATCAGACCTTCGTATCATTAGTTATTTCGGCAGAACAGCGTTCAGATTTTTTGTAGGATCTTAAAAACGTACTACAAAATGATACAAAAAAATCAAAACAATTCATTGACCCCTTGAAACCTTTCCAGGTGGCTCCTCAGTTCTGACGTCAGGTATGAGGAGCCACCTATAAATGGCCATGACTTTTTATATTATATTTTACTACAAATCCCAAAATTATTTAAGGCGCTGAGATGAGATAGTAAGCCCACTTACGCAAAAGCCGCGAGCCGAATTATTTTCGTTTGATATCGAACAATTTTCTTTTGACATATGAGTCAAACATCCAAAAAATAGGGCTCCATATCTTTTAAAATTATTAGAAAACTAGCTGCTTTTTCCCGCAGCTCCGCCTGCGTCAAATAGTAGCCTATGTTTGACCCCGGGTCTTCAACTATATTCATACTGAATTTCATCAAATCCGTCCAGCGGTCTGGCCGTGAAAGCGTAACAGACACACCAGAAAGACAGACAGACTTTCGCCTTTATAATATTAGTATGGAAGATTGTGATCATTTATTTATTTATTTATTAAAAGTTTATTGTACCACAAGTAAAAACACAATTGGCGGGCTTAATGCTAAAAGCATTCTCTCCCAGTCAACCATTAGGAAAAACAGAGAAAATACAAAGCGGCGCAAAAAAGCTTCGTGTGATATTACAGAAGAAAAACAAAAAACCCTACAGCTAAATAAACATACATAGATTTACACAAATAGGGAGTATAATATACATACATATATATTAAAGATTTTAATGCAGAGAAATAGTGATTCTGGTTTATAAATTAGAGAGAATTCATTAGATGAGCTTGAACCTTTTTCTTGAAGGCAAATTTTGTCTCAACAAATGCTATTTTACATAGTTCCATACAACCACATAATTTTAAATGATGATGTATATAAAAAGAAGTAACCTTTAGTAACAATAATGAAATTAGGCACGCCCATGACCCCAGTTTCGTCATCGGCCTTCGTGTCGATGTCCACCATCCGACTGAGGGGCAGAGCCTCGTCGCTAGAGCCGTCAGATTCTCGAGCCGCGCTCGGCTGGCGCTTCTTTACTCGCTTCCTGAATCTGTAACGATATGTACAATCTGTCTTATTTCTTCTACTTAGCCAGTCGACTCTGGCAGTTGTTATACTTCTGAGAACCAAAATTCCTTCGTAGATGTCCGAGCTGTCTTGCCTACAAACTTATTTATTGAAGCGTGTTTCCCAGCTGCATACTGAGCTGCTTGGCTGCCAAGAACTTTGAAATGCAACAAGAAAAACGCATGGAAGATTATTAATATTGTAATGTTACTGATTAATAGGCTACTTGACTGTGTTCACATTTTGACAAGATTTTTATACGGAACAATACATCAACAAAATGTAACGGATTCTGAAAACAACAAGAAAATTGCTTATTATTTTAAGCCAGAGTGATGGGAACGTCTTGCCATCTCTTTTGTACGCATGAAATCAAGTGGCAGTGACGTCACTCCACCATTAAGTGCGTCCTTTTTTTGTTTCTTGACAATTTCCCCTTCCACAGGATTTCAAAGGCTTAAAACTTATTTAATATTGAATGGATTCATAAATATCTTTCTGTTATCGAATTCAGGGTCTCAAAATTGTGATAATAATATGAAATACAAAAAATTTTTGAGTAGAATAGTCTATTGAGGGAAAAAATGAGAAATGAATATTTTATTTATTTTTACAATATTTATGACTACAAAGGTTTGCGCTCTGGATATCCTAACTGCTCATACATATTATAAATGCAAAAATAAGTTTGTGATTTGTCTTTTATTTTTAAAATTAATATTTCTTAAATTCCACATACATATAGTTAGGAGCACTGAGAAGGACATAACCTTTCCTATCGACCCGAAAAAAAATGTACTGTACTTACTAATGATGACTAAGAAAGCCACAGAAATAAGATTAGGATTCTTCCTATGTGCCATAACATGAGCAAAGTTAAGCCTCGCCATAGTGAGTTAAGACTCGAGAGGCTTAACTGGCAAATGAAACTTCTATCTATTCTATATCTGTGAAGAGAACCAACCTCTTCTTAGGCCTTTTATGCACGACAATGGGTTTCTTGATCGCTTGTTCTTCATTATTGTTTATATTGATGTACTTCTCAATGGATCTGTCCTGTTCCAAGGCCCTTTGTTCGACATCGGTGCTACTCGATATGGAGCTCTTGTCACATGCAAAGAGATCCGTTTCGTTGCTGAGCTCATTGCTGTCTATCTGATCGCTGGGTGGAAATCAAACAAAATTATTGTAACTGTACAGTAAACAGTTTAAAAACAGAGGAGATCGATAGTCGAGTAATAAATTGGTAACGAATGCGCGTGTCAAGCGACGGCGAGAATGACACTATTGGATTGGTCGCCATTTAGTGCCTCGAGCTCCTCCTTGCTTCATAAGGCACGATAGGCCATTGGTTTCGGTTGTTATCGATAAAAAGCAGTAGTGAGGCTGTGTCAGATGACTTTAGGCAGCCTGAAAAATTCTGGCAGTATTGGCCACTAACACACCTCAGGTCATGTTTCTGTTGGTCTGGTTTCCCTGTCAACCTGTTACAGAGGTCAGACTGCAGTTGTTCCATTAACAACCAGTGCCGCCAAATCTAGGACCAAGACTTACAGTGTACCCTAGGTTTCCAAGCGTAAGCTGACAACGCAACTAGGAATAAATGCTAGGATGAAGATGAAGACACAGTTATAAAACAGACTTCACAATATCCTAGTACAATAGAGGGTTTTATATTGTATTGCATAACATTTGTAAAAGTCGCCAATTGTACTATGGCTAGTATTCTGTGATTTAAGTCTTACAGTGACTATAACCATGTTGCACTCGATTTAAGCTAATATTTCATCTTAATAATACGAAAACAAAAACACATTATTTGTTTGGTTCTATTCATATACTGAACCCATTTTTCTGAAATTTTGCTTATACATGGTTGGGTGTACCGATAAGGACATAGTCGATCCAATAGGAATCTAACTAGAATTAAATTAATAAAAAACTTAATTAATTAATTAGAAGCTTAGATATTTCAAAAGGGCTAGGGCAAATTTCTACCTCTTTACATCTATACAATTGTCCTCTCGCAGATTTTGCATAGATTAAACATTATTTTGTGAAAAGAAACTACAGAATTATGGACATACCTTTGATCTGATAAATTACTTAGAACAGCAGTCTCCAGCTTCTTGATTTGAAAAGTTATATTTATCCTTTTGTATATCTCTTCAGTTATGTTCCGACATTTCTCATACTTCGAATTCACACCTTCACTGTCGATAGGCCATACTGGAGTGTTTTTTATTGCAGACATTTTACTGTTTTCCTAGATTTATCAGTTTTCTATCGTGATTTTCCGCCATGCGGCACCAACCCCAATTTACGACGGCAGTTGAGCAATTTAGCCATTTCCGCAGTGGCAATGAAGACCAGCGGTAAGGTTGCGAAACACGCAAGTCTTTTAACCAGAAAACTGACTTCTAAGCCACAAATGATTTGATTTCACACTTAATTAAGCAAAATAGTCAACGTATTCACCAATAACACCTGTTTTTATCCTCAGACTACTGCGAAACCTGCAGATACAACTATTTCCAAACAAAGGATCGTCAATCAACAATTTTATGGCACAATAAAAGTCAAGGCTCTTGATTACGGGTGAATTGCAGTAGGTACAAATAGGACTAGACTAAATTGTGTTTGTAGCTCGCTACTATATTAAGTTTTCAACAATAATCAAACAAATAACAATAAAAATAAAAACTATTGTTGCCTTTGCGGCTTTTTTGGATTTTTTGACGTTTTCAATTAGTGTTGCATTATTTATTTGGTCATAAAAAGTAGGTAATTAATTTAAAAAAATAATTCCATAGACAACGTGAGTGACGTTTCTTTAGGAGCGCGTGCACTGACACCTTTAATCTTAAACCTTCCCTTTCACTCAAATTCGACCCAACCTTACTCAACCTCATTGGAGAGGTACCTTGAGGCGTCCTTGAAATAAAATAAAGTGGATATAAATCGGGTTTATGCCACTATTGGTTTAGATATCCTTTACTGTATTTTATTTTTTACTCTTTTCTTTTGGTATTTTCAATTTTTGTGCTTAGAATTGTTATTCGAAAGTTCGAGGACTTCCTTGAGGCGCTTTCCAATGAGTTTGAGTAAAGGACGTCCTTATGGTTATGTTTAAGAATACGGTTGTTAATCACTCGTTTCTAACCTGCTTTTAGAGGTGATAGTGAGCCCCCACCGCGCGCCGCGCGGCGGTACGGTGCGATAGTAGCGCGACGGCGGCGGCAGCGAAAACAAGTACATTCCATGAATCAGTTAATTGCCGTGGCAATGGCCACACAATTAAAAAATAAAATTTCCCGCCATTTTATTCCGAACCGAACGCCATTTTTTGTTTTGATGTTGTGAGTTGGTGGAAATTATTTTATTTTAGATTTTTGTTATGCTTTTGGTTTATTTTCATGTCTACTGCGTGATTGTTCCTCATTAAAATGATGTTTTGCTTTTGTTAAACTATTATATATGAAATAAATTATTATAATGTCTGTAAAAAGAGGTGTTACCAAAAGTAGACTTGTAGCAAAGCTTGTGACTGAAGAAAAAGGGCCCTGTGCGTTTTGCCAGCGTGATGTGGATGATGAATTAATATATGGGAAGCTTTATGCCATTGGTAACATAAAATGCCATTACTTTTGTGTGGTAAGCATATTCGTAACCTTTCATGTTTAGCTCTATCTATTTTATAGCGACTGAGGCAATACGGATTTTAGGTAGGTACCCGTCATTCTTGCATATATCGTAGATAAATAATATGAAACCATTAAATTAAACTATTTTAATACGGTTTTATCGCGTTTATTACTTATTTATTTACACCTGACGTTTCAAACACTTTACAGCGTTCATGGTCGCAGGCAGACAGACAGAGTCTGCCTGCGACCATGAACGCTGTAAAGTGTTTGAAACGTCAGGTGTAAATAAATAAGTAATAAACGCGATAAAACCGTATTAAAATAGTTTAATTTAATGAATAACAATCGCGAAAACATAAGAAAACAATATGAAACCAGTAAATAGATAGTGTTATATTGAACTCTAATGGTTTTATAATCTTGTAGTCTAAAACAAATTCGTGTAATGAAAATGGGTCGTCAATTAAACATGTTTTGGTTTATAACAAAAGCTAGGCAGTCCGGTTTACGAATAGATCACTCACTCTCTCTATGAATGCCATAGGTACAACGCGACTGACCAACCAGAAACCTCAATCACAAATTAATACTTCAATAGTGTCGGCTGTGACTATATAAAAAAAATTAATACCTAAGTTGTTGTAAATAAGCTGATTCAGTTTTTAAATACACTAATGTTGATTCAACGTTGACAGTACTACACCTGTTAAAGTATGAAGGAAAAGTGAATCCCTCTAAAAATTAATAAGTAGTAGCCGTTTGTATCATAAGAATCTTGTATTCAGTTTGATTATTGAGAATGAGTTTGCGTATTATCATCATGAGATTCAATAATATCTAAAAATTTATATGGAACCTGTAGACTAATATTTGACTAATACCCAGTAATAGTTACAGTATCCTAATATGAACTAACTAATATATTCAATAATATGAATATTGGAATCTGACCCTACTGTAACACCTCTTTATCAGCTGCCTATCTATAATTAAATAAATTTGCTCATTTTCCAGGTACCGAAATGTACCAGGGCGCTTCACGCCACCGATAGGTTCTTAGTAGGCCCTTCAGGCACAATAGTGTCGGCCCTTATGGCATTGAGCGTTTGCTACCGCTCGCGAGTTTGCATTGCTCGCTTGATAAAGGCAAAGCCCATAGCCGAGGTTCGTCCCAACTGGGAGCCCCTTGTGCATTTGCCGAAAAGGCTGAGGGTTAATAGCCCTCGCCTCAAACTGTCCCGCTGTAAATTTTAAAGCTCATAGGAGCTAAAATTGTAGGTCATTATCAAAAAAAAAAATTTTATAAATAAATCTTTCTACATTTATTTATATTCATGAACACACTAGCAGCTTATGTAGCTGAATATACATACATTTTAATGTTTACACCTTATGCCAATTGACAAATTGGCGGCAGGCAGATTTTGCCAACAATAGCATTCTTCATTGATTATATAATTTATTTAAATTTATTTATTTAAATTTATTAAGAAAACCAACAGCGTTACATATGTATAAATTTACAATTATAAACTTATTCTAAAATAAAGCCAATAAAAGGTTTCCCTGTCTATGACACTTAATTAATGAATACCAAATCTTGTTTCTGAAGCACATTATAGACAGAAAAGAATCAGGGATTGTTCAAGTGTTCTTAAGATTGGCCATGACAATAGTTTGATGCATTTCATAAAATATGGGAATCATTTATTTATTCGTGGCTATTGCATTCACTATTACTGTTTATAAAAACTAAGTGCACTAGCAGCTTAGAGCTGATGTGTGTATATCTTTGCACATACATACAAAAACAAAAAAGTTTCCGACTGTCTTACTATCATAGTTCATGAGATACAGCCTGGTGACAGACAGACAGTGTCCTTAGTAATAGGGGTCTCATTTAACCCTTAGTAGTAAATGTAGGTAAAGTAGGGTCTTGTTTTACCCTTTGGGTATGGAACTCTCAAAATCACATGATGTACCCACAAGTAAGAAAATAAATTACATCTTTCAGCTTCTCTCATGTTGCATGGTGCAAAAAGGAAGAGATGAAGATGGCTTGTTCGGGTTCCTATACCCTGATATCTTGGCAGAGATTGAACGGAGCAAAAAACATGTAAGTCTTACCATATTTCATTGATTTTGAGAGACTTTTCAATACATTTAAATTGTCAGCTTGGTAATTTCACACCTAGGGCCTAGTGTAAAGTGGACCCTTGGCTCCGAAGCAACCAGCGGAGGATGCAACTGGAATTACGCTTGGATTATGAAGGTGGTATCTCACTCCTACTTCTGCCAAAGCCGGCTATAATATCTTAGGCCATGAATTGGCAGAATGCTATAGTGACATCCTGATGTAAATAGACATTACCAAGCATAAATTAAATAGACAAAAGTGACTACATAATCATATAAAAAAGAAGCATGAAAGTATGTATGTATACAAAAGGTGGCCTTATCACCATAAACAATATTTTCCAGGCAAATTTGGGTAGTTACAAATTAAATATCTACAAAAATAAAAAGCTTCTTTTAGAGAAACTTCGACAATATTACAAAGAATTGTACTAAATATCAAAACACCTTTTACTCGCTTTTTTTTCTTCTCCTGTCACTCGCAGGTTGACTGTAAGAGATCCCTAAGTGGGATAAGTTCGCCATTGTACTTATTGTTTTTCCATGCTTGTGTATGTATATTATTTGTTTTTTTTTTGTACAATAAAGATTACAAACAAACAAACGAGGTTTTTTAATTGATAACTTAGTTCACAAATTTTATTAATGAAGATTACAGAATTAGTTACAGCTCAGAACAACTGCTTGGTAAATAATATATTTCTTCCAGAAATGTTCTTACTGTAACAAGGAGGGCGCCTCATTGGGCTGCTCCGTCAGTCAGTGCCGGAAGCAGTTCCACCTGCCGTGCGGGAGGGACAAGAATGCCGTCTCATTGTTCTACGGCTCTTACAAGTATGTTCATTTATTTATATTCTTGACCAACACTAGCAGCTTATAGTAGCTGATGCATTTGCATCTTGAAGTTTGCAGAGTTTATAAATTGTCCAATTTGTTTTTAAACGTGTTAACTGAGGGTGTGCTGATGACACTCTCGGGGAGTCGGTTCCACTCTGCGACTAGACGATTGCACAGAAAATGTTTTTAAGTAGTTACTTCTGTGGGCCTTAGATCTGAAGGTGGTGGTTTCGATTCTCACATAGAGCATACTTTGTTTAGTTGTTTCCAGTTCGGTTAGGCTTGAATCATCTGATTGTCTGATAATGATTATTCCGCTTTAGAGCCAGGGTATACTTTAACAATAGAGTAACTGCTGCAAGGAATCCAGATCAGACTCAATTACTTAATGTGCCTTCTGTAGCACAGAGGAGCTCAAAATCAAAATGCTGTTAATAGCCAAGCCGTGATAGCTGTCGCTCCACTAAAGTTTCTGTATTTTACTGAAAAACATTGAAAAACGGTCATTTGAAAGATACATGTATTAAAATAGTTTAATTCAATGTGTAATAATCAGTGATCGGTTAATCGGGCGCTTATATACCCTAAACTACTTTCCTAGAAAGAATAATATGGATATTCCTTCCTGAATTAATAAGTAACCCTCATTCCCGGGATTGAACAATTTCGTAAAAACAACTATAAATAACTTATTATTGTTCTTTCGTAGGAAAATAAAATTAAGTTTAGTTATATTAGCACCCGATTATCCGACCACTGGTTGTAATGGTGAAAACGGGAATAATCAAAGAGAAAAAGAGGCAGACCGTTTAGAATAAAAGCCGTGGCTGGTGCGACATGGACAAGAGTGGCCTGCGATAGACGAGAGTGGAAGCAGTTGGAGGAGGCCTTTGCCAATGCAAGGCACACAAGCAGCATTGTTGATAAATAAATGTATCTGTATTCTTTTATTCGTTTTGAAAATGAAGGCTTATATTATTATAAATTATAATCATGAAAACGACAAATAACACATTATTGTAGTTTACATGTCATTTTCAACATTAATTTTGCAAGTTGCTGGTGGACAAATCCATACTGATATTATAAATGCGAAAGTCTGTCTGTTACGCTTTCACGGCCAAACTGCTGAACGGATTTTGATGAAATTTGGTATGAATATAGTTGAAGACCCGGGGTCAAACATAGGGTACTTTTTGACGCAGGCGGAGCTGCGGGAAAAATCTAGTGAAACCGTACACTTAAATAATGATTTATTTGTACTTTATCTCTGTCTATGTTGCCAATAGATCGTTCTGCCAAAATCACACGCCGAAACCGAAGATAGCGGATGACGTCATGACCAATGCTAAGTTAAGGTTGCAAGCGGACAGAAGAAAAATGAGGCTAATGAAAGATGGAGTAGTTTCTGTTGGTCATAATGGTGAGTAGAGCATATGTTTTTGGAAATGCTGTTTATTTTTAGCACAATATACAGCAGTGTTAGTCTACGTTATAAGATTCATTCTTTGACGCGAGGAGCCTTATATACTCATTTTGGAGAGAATAGAATAAACTGTATTGATAGATCCATCCATTTCTCAAAAAAAAATAAAAAAAAATTATAACGTAGTTAATAATTACTACTAAAGGTATGTGTGAGGAGAGAAGATAAATCCAGGTTTCAGCGAAAAGCACAATATTTATTATTTCTACTTTACAAGTTTAGACTCTTATGGATATACGAAGAAATATAGATAGGGGTCGTGAGATCGAAGTAGGCACGAGATCCAGTCAGGCAGCCGCTATGAAATAGCCAGCCACTTAACTTCGAGATGACGAGATGATCCGAGCAGGCCTTCTGGTGGACGCGCGCAGGCTTATATATGGCCCTCGGGGGGGTGCGGCGCGGGGAAGCGGGGAAAGGCAGCCGTTGATGGAGGCACGACGTCACAATTTTTTTTCTTTAGTGCAATAAAGAGTTTTTACTTACCTATCCAACTCACACAATTTTGACTTTCCCCATGAGTCTGGCATAGTCATGCTTTGTGACGGACGGAACTCTTAAAAAACAGATGAAAAAAGATCAATCGATACTGCACACTCTGTAATTGGGGCTTTTGGCGGGAAGCTGAGAAGAGCAGTTTCGGCATTGTATTTTAATTTTCAAAATTTGTGTATTTTTAGTATTTATGCATGATAATGGTGGAATATTATTCACAAAGTGTTCGAGAGCAAGCGAAAGTGTTGAGAAGTGTTTTGTTTGTTCCCAAAAGCTCTTACAAATCATTAAGTTTTTCTACAACTTCACTTAGCCTGATGCTTCTGACTTGACTAGATTTAACTATCCACTTGACTGAGAAGATATAAAAATTAAAAAGGGCCGTAAAGGACATGTATCCATGGCCGTAAAACCATTATAAAAAAATGTTGAGTGTTTTCCCCCCTCAGATTTTTGCTTGTGAAACAATAAAGTTTAAAAAAATAAATACAATTTTTTTACAGAAAGCTCTGAAGCGGAGTGCGTTTGCGTGATATGCTACGAACCGGTGCAGGGATATCCAACTATCCAGACGTTCTGGCCGCCATGCTGCGCCAGAGACGCTTGGTTCCATAGGACTTGTGTTCAGGTGGAGTTTATTGGGATCTTCAGTGAAAATGCACAAATCCGAGACTTCACAGAACTATATCTACACTTCTACATCTACACTAATATTATAAAGAGGAAAGATTTGTATTTTTGTGTGTATGTTTGTAATGAATAAACTCAAAAACTACTGTGCCGATTTCGAAAATTCTTTCACCATTGGAAAGCTACATTCACCCTGAGTAACATAGGCTATATACCGCAGGTGGAGCTGCGGGAAACAGCTAGTTTATTATATATCGATAGATTAATAATAGTGTATGATATAGTGAAAAAAATACTATTGATAGTTCGGCAACACTAGTTCCAAAGATGCATGGTTTCAAAGGACTTGTGTACAGGTAGAGTTTATTGTGATTTGTATATGGCAATTGTTAGAATCAGACAAATTAATCAGCCTGAAAATTTAGCTATTTTGAGAACCGAAACTAATAATTACGCTTGTGTGCGTCATTCACGACGCGTTGTATGGAACCTTATCTTCTGTGTGTGTGTGTGTATTAAAGGTTCCATCCTTGTATTATAAAATTATTTTTGTTTGAGAGAAATCCTACAGTCATATTCATAGTTTTTAAAACTAGAAATGAAGTTCATTCTTCTGCAATGTATTACAATAGACAAATCAATGTACCAAAACTAGAAATTTCAATTTTATGAACTAGACAATTTTGTGTATATTGTAGTATATAATTTTTTTTTTCTTTTTCAATTAAAAAAGGCTTATTTTTATTAATCTTTAAACACATTTTAAAACCATAAATAATAAAATAAATCTATTTTTACAGCGCATGGCTCTGAGCGCGGGAATGCACTATCTAAAATGTCCGTTGTGCAACGACAAGGAGAATTTCTACGATGCTGTCATCAGCCAAGGATACTATGTGCCGGACAGGTAAGAATCATTTAACTTTCTTCCAAAATCTGTAGAATTTGGAGATTGGGGAGGGGAATTAGCGGGTTAGATTATCAATCCTTGCCGTAATCTCTGCCTATATTCCAATCTGAATAATTTTAAGCTCTCATCAGCAGCTTCTTGCTATAAAACAAATCTATTGCGTACACTTGACGTCATCATCATTCATCCTCCGCTGTTTGCTTCGAAATCGTCTTTCACACTACTCCTAACAACATCTAAGTAATAATTCATGTAAAATTCATATAATTTTCTATTTCTCTATGTGGTGAACTGGTAGAGAATACTTTCAGCATTAAGTCTGCCTATTGTATAAGCATATTTACTTGTAGTACAGTCGTCATCATTTCGTGTAGGTTACATTGTCTATCGACCATGTACGTCCACGGTGTCATAGTTTATTTATTTTGCTTTATTACATGACATGCAAATGGCGGACTTAAAGCCGTAGGCTTTTTCTACCAGTCAACCAATCGTTGAGCGAACCAGAGCAGAGTTGTAGTACAATAGTCTCGGGACAGACCCAACGTCGCGTCGTCGAGCCGACCGACACGATTGTCCTTGCAGCTACGTGTCCCCAGTGACGTGCTTAGAGATTATCCATAGGGTAGGCAGAAACAAATTTCAAGAGCTCTTTATTTTTTATTATTTTCTTTAGGTACTTATTACCTAAATATAAAACCTTACGAATGTTTATCTATTGAAATAGGTTGAAAATATAATATTTTTTGTATATTAAGAAATAAATTATAGTTACTACTCCACAGGGTAGACAATGTCTAAACGTCTTTATGGTATGCACGCCAATGCATGTCCCGTGCTGCCGGACATGCCGTGATGCAGGGACAATTATAAAACTGTTGTTACGACCGAGCTGGATTATATTGTTAATTTGTTATTTAAGACCATTTACTAATTTATATTAATTTAATTATTTATTTCTTTATTCTAATGTTATTTTTAATATTAATTATTTTAACTTACTATTGTGCTAAATTTTATTTGAATTTAATTTTATTGATAACTAGCTGACCCGGCGAACTTCGTTCCGCCTAACAGACGATTCTTTAATTTTTTTAGTTTTTATTTTATGTGGTGGCATGCGCGTGAGCTGCGCGCGTTACTGGATAGTACTTGGACATTGCAACATTACTTTATTTTTCTAAAATAAACGTAGCCTAAGTTAATCCTCCTTATTCCATCAGCTACCTGCTGCATCAAGTGCCGTCAAAATCGATCCAGCCATTTCAGAGATTAGCCGGAACAAACAGACAGACAGACAAAAATTGTAAAAAATGTTATTTTTGTGCATGTACCGTATATATATTCATATGCATGTAGTAAAAAACGGTTATTTCAATATTACAAACGGACACTCCAGTTATATAGATAGATATGGGTCATGATGTCTGAAATAAATAATTATTAAAAACCTTTCTTATAAATAAATAAATTTATTATCACAGAGACGCAGCATGGGAATTGGAACAAAACGCCTTTGCTGATATCTACGAGAGACCTACAAGATGTGGCGTCGAAGTCTGCCAGTGTCCGATGGGCAGGGAACATGATTCAGATTTTGGGTTAGTTTTATTATTTACTAGCTGTTTCCCGCAGCTCCGCCTGCGTCATAAAGTAGCCTATGTTTGACCCCAGGACTCAGCTCTTCAACTATATTCATACCAAATTTCATTATAATCCGTTCAGCGATTTAGCCGTGAAAGCATAATAGACAGACAGACATATGTTAGCATGGATATGGATATACTATTTTTTAAATTTGTCGCCATTGATGACATTTTTAATGGAATGGCGACCACAAATCAGAGAAAGTGAATCTCATGGATAGTTTAGGTGTATTTATGAAGGTTTTTCATAAAATTAGGTGTATTTATGAAGGTTTTTCATAAAATAATTTGATAAAGTGAGGAAGAATTTCGGCCGATTGAGAGCATTCTTGCGAAGCTGGGAAACTGTTTAGCTCTATTCAAATTGACGCGAATCTCTTGCGACTTGCGCGACGTGTACAGAAAAAGGAATACCGCTTCACGCGCGGTCACGCTTTGGACTCATCATCCAGTAACTCCATTCATGCAACTGAACAACTTTCCCCAAGATACATGGGTCGAAATATGGAATCCATTTTTTGGACCTCCCATACAAAATGTCTCATCACGTGACCTAACTTACTATGGGAAGTCCGAATTTGTTTTTCATGTTTCGAGCTATGTTCCTTGGGGAAATTTGTTCGGTTGCATGAACGGAGTCACCGGACGATGGGTCGAAAACGACTCAAATTTCACGGTGTAGAGAAGTGCCATTAGCGAGCCGGTTAACTTTGGCACACGCTACGGCATTTCTAACCGATTCTTATTTCAGTGGGCGTCCCGCCACGCGAGCGGGCTTCGCGTCAGTTTGAATGGACCTAAAGAATAATGTTTAATTAGTTTTACGAATGCCTGTCATTCTTTTTTCTGAGTATAATAGAAATTGGATGACATTTGTCGTGTACAGATCGTGGGACATCAAGTTGTGCCTGGTGTGCGGCAGCAGCGGTGCGCACGTGCACTGTATGCAGCGAGCGGGACAGGCTCGCCTGTTGTGTGCTGTCTGCAGGGACGCACAGCGAGATATAGACGCGCTGGCTGACACTATCGAGGCCGGTAATGTACTCTCAGCTGCGTCTGCGTCTGACCCCGGGTATTCAGCTATATACATACCAAATTTCATCAAAATCCGTTCAGCGGTTTGGCCGTGAAAGCGTAACAGACGGACGGACTTTCGCATTTATAATATTAGCATGGAAATATGGGCCAGCAGCCCGTTTCGACTTCGTCCTAGCCTATTATAGCCTTCCTCGATAAATAGGCTATCCGACACTGAAGTGTAGATTCCTTTAGACAGACATTAGGACAGTTTCTTTTATGTGCGTTCTGCAGAGCGACATCAAGATATAAGACGCACCGGCTGACACTATCGAAGCTGGTAATGTTTATGTTTTCCTTCAAACAAAAATGATCACAAAATATTTTAATTAATTATTAAATACTACTATGTTATATTCATGCCAAATTTCATCAAAATCCTTTCAGCGGTTCGGCCGTGAAAGCCTGACAGACAGACAGAATAATATTAGTATGAATTTAGATAATCTATTAATTTATTTTCAGTAATAGCAACGGAACAAGCTCAAATAGCGAGAGCCGAGCGCAGGCCTGTAATGCCGAGCAGGATGTCGCTCAGGCGGACCAAGCAACGCGTTCTATATAACAGGTAACGATATTTAGTATGTACGGTGCGCGCCAAATACCTAGGCGGCTCTGAACTTCGCCCGGAACGCTGCGCAGTAGCTTTTGAGCGATCTGTACTTGACTGTGTTTATTAAAATCAATACAATGCAAATGCAATACAAAAACTCTTTATTGCACAACAAGGATACATTGTTAAAGACAAGCAATTACAAGAAAAATAACACATTTAACCGATTCAGGCGTTACTTTGCGGAAGTTAAAGTTGCAAGCACTTAATAAAATATTTTGCGTGCCTCCGCCACCAGTTAGTTCATGCAAACTATTGCCGGCCGGCAGCCACCCACTACTATTAGTCCCAACATGCCCGCCACCAATAGTTTGCATGAACTAACTGGTGGCGGAAGCACGCAAAATAATTTATTAAGTGCTTGTAAGAAAATTAACCTTGCGCAAAGGCGGCCTTATCGCAATAGCAATTTCTTCCAGGCAACCTTACGGAAAATTAAGTAAAGATATTAAAGATAATGCGCGGTAGGTGTCAGAAAGAGTAAGAAGAAAAATAATAATTTTAATAAATATCAAAACATAAACTCCTTTATTATCAGACAACATGGGTCCGAATTTTTGTTAGCACATACTTAATCTATGTTAGTGAGATTTGTGACCACAAGAATGACCACAGCAATATTAAAATAGAATTAAAATATTGATTACAAACCCCTCTAACCAAACATCGCCATAGCGGGGACGTGTATCTGTCCGCTAGCGTGCTCAGTAGGTCTAAAAGCGCCACTTTGAGCAATTCATCAAAACGAATTCATTTCGTGAATTCCTAGCAATTCCTTTGCAATTCTCCTTTTTTTTGTAAAATGGACACGCATCATTTGCAATTCACTAACAATTCAGTTCATTTCGTGAATCATTTGTCGTGTTAATATTGCCATAGCAATTCTTCAAAAACAAAACTGATTCATTATTTTTTATATAATTCTTTTTTATTAATGATGTTAGACGTACTGTGAAACAGGAAATTAAGATTATTGTTTATTTGACGTGCGTGCATTATGATTTGAGTACGCAATATAGAAAATATAGACTACTTGAATAATTATTTTTAATAGTGGCAATAAAGATAAATCTATCATATCAGCATATAACAGTCAATGTCAATCAAGTGCAGTCATCTGTCAACAAAAAATGGGTTTTACGGCCGTGGAAACAAGTCTTTTAGGCTCTTCTCATTTTTTGTTCTTCTTTAGTCGTGGCTTACTATCAACTTATTTTATATAAATAGCGCACAACGGTGTGTAAATAACTAAGGAAGACGATACCTAGGTACATCTCTATAGAAGTACAATGTGGGCGTTACCTGCGTGCCACGCACGTGAAGTCCACGTTTAGCATCGCTAATATCGCCATATAAAATTAAGATTCAAGGGGCTTAACTGGCACACAAACATGATACCTTATCTTATTTTTGCGATATCGTTAGTACTAGTAATTATTTTATGGTGATATGATGTTAATTCGTAAAGGCAAGTCGGTTGCTTTGTTTTTGTGTGATCACAGAAATAAGATTAGTTAAAAGAAGTGCCATGTATCGGCCAGTTAATCCTCTCAATTCATAACTTTTTATGAAGAAAAGGAAGCACACCAAAAAAAGTGCTACCATGATCTCTTAATTCTATCCAACAAATGCGAATGAGTAAGCGAGATGTGTGCCCTACATTACATCCCTTAAAGCGCTATCACCCCTACTCACTTGCATTTAGATGAATTTTATATATCATGGTAATCCCCCTATAGGTATCGGTTTGGTCGTTAGATTCGCACTGTGATGACGGCAACGTCTAACTAGACGCGTCTTTCCTACCTTTAATACATGTTTCTACCTCATATAGGCACATGTTCTAAAAAAAAAATCGGACAAACCGAGATCTTTACACGAAATAATAACAATTTAATCAAACGTTGGTGATTATAATTCTCTTTGCAATTTAATACGAAATCTTATTAGTACTTATTTGACGAATTTAAACAACTATATAATATAAAAATTTGCTTGACGAATCGAAACAGTTTTAAAACTTGACGAATTACCCTAAAATCAAAATAACAAAAAAATGAGAATACTTTCTCACTCCACAATTGAGCAAATTTTTGTGAAATTTGGAGAAATGAACTGTAGATGTTGCTGAAGAGTAACTTTTTATGATTCTGCTATTTGACAGTAAAGCAATTCTGTAAAAGTGACCCATTTTACGAAATTCCATAGAAAACTGTCAAACAGCAGATTTGCATAAAATGAATTGGTCGTGATTCATTTTATGAACTGCCAAATTATGGCTATTTTAGTATTTGCAATGACATTCATATTGTGATCATATTGTGATTCGCGCTAAGTGGCGATTTTAGACCCGATTCTGCTGATTGACATAAAGGCAATTCCTTTTATGTGAGCCATTTTACCTATTTCCATAGAAAAATGTCAAACTGCAGAATTGCATGCAATGAATTGTTCGTGATTCATTTTATGAACTGCCAAATTAGGGCCATTTTAGGATTTGCAATGTGATTCATATTGTGATTCGCGCTAAGTGGCGATTTTAGACCCGCAGGATGCTGTTGCAACTGCCCCGCACTCTCAAAATGAACGATGATGTTTTTTTTTGCTAATGATAGTCGCGAAGCTGTCGGTAAGAAAACCGGCAAACATTGCCGTTTATATTTGGCCAATATTTTTTATGTTAAAAGTGTCGGTACTGTGAATTCAATGATAAGTGCGAATCGACCTTAGATTATTTGGTGGGAATCGGACCTGTAGGTTTTAACCTCACAAAATTAATAATAGTACCAACGTACAAAACGGACACATCTTCCCACCCGATAGAGATCTGCGCAGATAGAATATTATGACGTAGATACGGTTAATATTCAACACGCGACTGGTGTAGTAGCAATGGGTATCGCGCTCGCCGCTGTTGTATCGAGTGGCCGTGATGTGCTCTGGTCTAAGACAAATGCTGAAGATGCAACTGGGAAACACGTTCAACGGTAGAATAGTGTTACAAATAGTTACCTCATTTTAATATACTTTTTTTTTTACTTTTTTCAGTGCTAGCACGTCAAGATCTCAAGAAACAACTGCGAAAACTCAAGTTTCAGGTATGGTAAAGTTATTATAAATTCCTATTGATTATTAGCTATCTGATACCAGCGCGTCTTAATATATATAAGTTATATATTGTAATAAAGATATATAATGTTTTCTTATGTTTTCGCGATTGTTATTCATTAAATTAAACTATTTTAATACGGTTTTATCGCGTTTATCATCGCGTCAGGCAGACCTGCCTGCGACCATGAACGCTGTAAAGTGTTTGAAACGTCAGGTGTAAATAAATAAGTAATAAACGCGATAAAACCGTATTAAAATAGTTTAATTTAATAAAGATATATGTCAATAAATAAATATAAATATCCTTAGCAAAAGAAATTTTTGAAATTGGTTTAGTTTATTATAAATTATTTATTACCCCCTTCACTACCAGTTTATAATATTAGCATAGACAAATATGTTATTAAAATAATTAGATTTTTTTTATGTTAGCTGATGTTTTTTTTCTTTTTATGGCTTTTACTTTCGTATTTAGCCAATAACAAGTAAAAATTATAAAACAATTTTTTGTTTAGTCAAACAAGTCTAAAGTCAAGTCGAGTCAGAAGTATTTATGCTAAGTGAAGTGGTAGAAAAACTACACTTAGCGATTTCTAGAAGCTTTTGGCAACAAGCAAGAAAATCACATAAATTGAACATTGTATCACTTCCCAACACTCGAGCTTATTCTTGAACACTTTGCGAATAATAATCCACCATTATTATGCACAAACAATTAAAAAAAACACAAATTTTATTAAATAAAATACAGCGCCGATGCTGCTCTTCACAGCTTCCTGCCAAAAGCATCAGCTGATGTTTTATTTATCTGCATTTACTTAGTTTTTTTTTGACGAAACTATTGCAAAATTTAATCAAAAAATTAGAAGATATTAGATATTTCAACTTTCAGAAACCGCCTCAAGCCGTGAAGAGCTCGACTTGAAAACGCCCAAACGTTTACCAGACCGAACGCACGTAATCAAAGACATACAAACCAAATTCCAATCGCCGAGTAAGATGCTACAACATTTGTATGAGAAGATCTCCGTGTATGATGTGGATAAAACTTTGGTGGAGCAAGTGAACGAGACGTTCAGGAAACCGAAGCCGCTTAGCGTTAAGAAGAAGATTATCGAGTAAGTTTAATGTTAATATTTTATAGAAAAACAAACAGTTACATTTATTTATTTAATCTTTTGATGGGTTTTTGGGCATAAAAGAAAGAACAGGAGTTTGATTTAAACAGATTTATTGTTTTGCAATAAATACATGCGAGACGACGAGAGCAAAAAAAAAAGGACAAGTCAAGAGGGCGGCAAAAAAAAAACTTAGTCTATAACGTTATGTGATCATATGACAGTGACATATGACAGTGACAGCTGCCTTAGTCTTTATAGACTAGTTATGCGTTTATACATTTAAACATCTGTATTGTCTTTATCTATACTGTTGTTTAGCACAATAGGCGAACTTAATGCTAAGCATTATCTAACAGTCAACCTTTGGGTTAAACAGATATCGTCATGTGGGTATTAAAAATGTATAGATAGATGGAACATTTCGATTGGTTGATGTTTAGCTACCAGTCGGGAGTAGAGATGGACGCCTTCCCGGAAGTTTTTAAATATTTCCTGGAATAAATGGGAAATTATTTATGTTTCCGTTTTCTTCCCCTTGCATTTTATTTGCTCCCTTTTGAATTTCTCCCCGCCGCCCATCTCTAGTCGGGAGGGATTAAAATTTAAATAATTAAATAACACAAACCAAATGAAAAAAAAGGAGATATCTTAAATTGAAATTCTTTGAATTGCTTGCTTTTACGAAATATAAATAAATACAGTTTTTAGGTTTATTTATCTACAAAACTCGAGTCAGAGTTGTTCGGGACCGCCTCACGGCCTCTGAATGGCAGCCCGGACCAACGGCTTAACGTGCCTTCCAAAGCACGGAATCATCTTTATTATCAAACAATCGGGTGATTCAAGCCCGCAAAGTCCTAACCAAACTGGAAACAACTAAACAAAGTATGCTTCCCGTAGGAATTGAAGCCACGACCCCCGGGTCGAAGGCGAACGCCTTAACCACTGGACCACGGAGGCAGTTAAATTCGATAAACATTGGTGATAGTGATGGTTAAGATGGTGAATTGTTTAATGATAAGCTCTGTCTATTGGATAACCAAATGGATTGAAAGTTTGCAATCTTAATGATAACTGGAAGAGTGCTATTTATAAAATTTGTGGTCTATTTTAAGATATAAAACACCTAGTTAAGACCATAATGTTTTTTTGAGACCATTATTTTTAGGATTTATAACTTAATATTTTATGTATGAGTGGTCGAACAACAAAGTTTTTTTTATAGGACAAATAGGAATACAGATCTTTTCAATTATTAGGACTGCCTAAAAATCAGAATTTCTGTGCCAGACTAATGTACATTTTTATATCTGGAAGAATAAGTCCTCTTGCCCCAAATATAAAAGAAAACTCAATGCTTATAACATGATATTTTTGTTTCAGTAACTTATTGGACAACATACTCAGCAATATTACGAAAGAGAATTCGAAGAGTAAGGAGTCTGTAAAAGAATGGTGCTCGCCGAAGAAAACTCCAGAGAACATATCTGAAATCTCGCCACAGAAAATATTAAGGTATAGTCCTTCAAAAACTCCAGCACAAACACCTAAAAAAAATTCACAAAGCCCTAATAAATCACCCAACAAAATGATTAAACTGACTTATCAGCATGATAAAATAAATTTCAGTACTAAATCTCCTATCAAAGATAGCGATAGTAATAAAACAATAAATAATATAATTGAAAATAATGACACAGTACAAGAAAAAGTTACATTCGATGATGAATCATCGAATTCCACTTTTCAACTTCCCCCAGAATTCATCGCAGATGGCAGTAACAATAGTCTACCAATATTCGAAACGCCTAAGCTAAAAACTGTTGATATAGAAAAAGATTCGAGCTTAGAAATATCAGAAAATGATCAAGTAGTCAATGTTAATGTGATCAAAATGGAGAAAACGTCACCTAATAATGATTTTATTATGAATTTGAACACCAAAACTCCAGTGAAGACTGAAAAATGCGCTTTTCGTTTTAGCCCTCTAGATAATGAGACTCTAGAGAAGGATAATGTTGGGTTTGATTTTCAAAGATTTAAAGATTTGTATTTAAACGAGGTTGGCTGTGATTTTAAATGTAAATTTAAACATAATCACGGGAATATGAAAGAAAAAGGTTCAAGACTAAAAACTGCCATAGATTTCGCCATTGAAGCTTCTAGCGGAAAAAAGAGATCATTGGAAGGCAATGATGATGTTCCTAAAAAGAAGCAAAAAATTAAAAATGGTAAAAAGAAAAAGGTTAAAAATGTCGGAGGATTGAATAGAAATTTTAACGAGGAGAATACTAATATTGAATTAAGTAACGGTAAAAATAACTTGAAACTATCATTTCTTGGTAGAAAAAAGAAGAAAACCAAAGTTTCGATAAAAGACAAAGAGATTAAAGTGAAAATTCAATGGAAAAAGAAAAGGATGCAAGTGAAAATAACGGAGAGTAACACGAAACAAGAAAGTCCGAAGTTGAAGCAGTATGTATTGAAATATAAGGATGTGACCGAACCTGTTTTAGAGAAACCGCAATTTGATGTAACGCCCATGAAAAGGAAATATGTGAAACAGGAGAAATCGCCCGATAATTTGAAACAAACTTCCATTCAGAGTTTCTTCAAACTTGTGAATACTGTTGCTAAAAAGGAAGATTAAAAAAAAAAATATATATTTTTTAATACTCTACGGTTGGTACCATTGACATGCAAGATTTTAATGAATTTATATATTTCGAGAAACATCCATACTAATATTATAAATGCGAAAGTCTGTCTGTCTGTCATCATAAATCAGAAAGAGAAAGAGAAAATCATTCGATATCGATAAAAAAATATTCGATTCGCAGATTTTGCGCGAGTTACACACTTTTCAAAAATAGGATTCCAAGTCCCGAAAAGGGTGAAAGAGCTGTGAATCACCCGAGCTGTGTGGATCTCTAGCTTGAAGGGGCAAATTCTAGGCAAGCTTGCAGAATTTGGAATTATCCCCACTCTTTCACCCTAATTTGCCCCTGCGGCTGCTCTGTTAGTAGCTAGCTTTATCTATTCTGTGGTAGTACTATCAGTTTATAACGTCAGTAGTTATTTTTGACGTGACAACGTCTAATAACTCGATACTACGGGCTGCATGCACGAAAAAGATGACGTCATTGCCCCGTTACGCTCCTTGTCGCGTTCCGAAAGCGAGAGCGCGGCACGAACGAGAGAGAGGCATGATCATGTGTATTATATTACTGTAATGTTTGACGTTGTCACGTCAAACTAACGTCCGTAAACCGACTTTACAGGCAACCAATTTTTTTTAATGTATTGATAGGTACAACTTAGGTCGAAAGTAAGCAACATAGGTAGATTTGCATTTAACTTTAATTGTACAATATAATACAAATACTCTTTATTGCACCAAAACAAGAAATGTATTATTTTTTTTAAACTAAATTGTAAATAAAATTGTATGAAAAAGTTTTTACTAGTTTGCAGCATTTTTAATTTCGCGGCATTGTTGGCTATGGTGTTGTTTTCTACTAATTTAGTAGTTTTTATTGGCGATGTGGTTAGTTTCCTTAAAACAGTGTTCGTGAAACTAAATTGGTTTTGTAGAATTTTTCTAATGTATATTCGTGGTTAATTAAGTTTGAATAATATCTGATATATTTTATTTTACTAAGTTTAAGTGCCCATAATATTCAAACCTAGAATATCTAGTTAAAAGCGTTTGTTGACTGAATTTCGATATGTTTTTGTGAAACTAAATTCATATTTTACGATTATATAACGTAGTATGAAAGTCTTGTAATGTAGGTAGTGTAATAAGAAGTTTACTTTTTAATCGTGTCCATTTTTTTTAACATCTAGTTGTCAGGATGATTTTAAATATCATTGGAAACTGTGCTCCGGATATTTAAGTACATAATATGCATAAAATAATGTTACAAATATTTCGTATGTATTGTTAATTTTTAGATAAGTTGAAAATATACAGCATCACAATTATATTTTGTTTTGTTACTCCTTGTCCTTATATAGCCTATTCCCAATAAATTACACAATAACAGGACAACCATATTTAACCAAAAAAAAGGGAAACTTTCTCCATGGTACTTTACATTTTTTTTCAGACTATGAGTGACTTTTTTTTATTGTGTTTTGAAAAAACAGTAAAATTATCTTATTTCAAATTTTCGCTGTTAAATACGATTTACTATCGTACGTGCTATCCCAATCCCTGTTTTAACTTAATGTATCATGAGTCTGTCCCACTTCCAGTAGGTCACATTCAGCCCTGGTCCCTGGAGCCCTATTTTTAGAATTTGAAATAAAAACGTTCCGACTCACCATTTATGACGAATGAAAATCATTAGATTCACCGACTTTGTGGGCGTCATACGGTCATACCTAAATTTGTATTTCAGTCAGAGATATTGATATTATCATTCTAAAATGTGCCTCATACTCTCATAGACAATCCATATCCCTAAATGTTTTAAAAAATAGATAAATAATAAAATATTTATTCCTAATTAAGATTTATAATTTTTATTCCTATCTACACTAATATTATAAAGAGGAAAGATTTGTATTTTTGTGCGTATGTGTAATGAATAAACTCAAAAACGACTGTGCCGATTTCAAAGATTCTTTCACATTGGAAAGCTACATTCACCCTAAGTAACATAGGCTATATACCGCAGGTATAGGTAGGTACAGGTATAGCCATGTTACTTTGGGTACATTACTAGGCTTACAATACTTCCACAAGCAGAATGCAAGAGTCTCTAATTTGTGGACTTATAGTAAGATATTAGGAAACATTTTGGTAAAATGGCAACACCGTTATCAATCTTTGTTTACGATAGACGCGAACGGACAGAAAGAAAACAAGTTCAAAATGGTTTCAGTTGTTGTGTTGATTTGATTGATCAGCTTTCATTGCCTATTTATTTTTTTAACTAGCTAACGATATTGCAATTTGTTGTTAAAAAAAAGAAGCAAAACATAAAATAAAAGTGAATAAACTAGGCGTATTTTAAAAAGTAAACAATTCTTTGTTCATAGTGGGCGTTGTTGCCGTTCCTACATACAAATAGACTCTAGAGGAATTTCATAAATAAACGTAATTTAGGACAAGATCCTTGGTTTTTTAAATAAAGTGATAATTATTTAGTGCAAAAATAAATAAGTTATGCTAGAACTGCTTGAAATGTTTAAATCTGAACGTTATATTGTTTCTGACGCAATAGCAATTTGGCAACAGCGCACGGAGTCGGACTGAATTTAAATTTACTGATGTATCAGTAAAACAATCAAATACCCTACAAGTTCGTCACATTTTCAACTTTTTATGAGGTATGTGATTTATTGGTACTTATACTAAAATAAAACAGATTAATTTTATAGATTTTAAATTAAAAAGAAAGTGTAATTGCCGTTTTGATTTTCCCGCGCATGACGCAATTTTGGAGCTCGAGCTGCCATCTTTTTTTGTCCAATCAGTCTACTGTCAAGCGCTCTTGAATTTGTTCGTACGGGTGTGAAATAAAAATTTACAGCTTATAAGGAGGTTTTTACGGAAAAACCCGCCACGGAAGCATCCGGGTGAGTGAGAAACTGCAATTACACTTCAATTTGCTGTTTTAATAACATTTTTCAGCAAAATTTTCTTTGTCTTGTATTCTAACCTTACTTTGTAAGAACTAGTTTTAGGTCAGCCAATGTCATCTTACGGCGAAAACTTCTTATTTGCTCGTATATATTTGCATATTTTACCGTCGGTTGTCTTTTACGTCAGTGAAATCCTCATTTATTATGTGTTTAGAAGTTAGAAAGTTGGTCGGCCTCTAGGCCTCCAACGCAAGTACCTATTGCTCTTCAAACCTATGAGAGCCTCATAAAGAATCTCTTTTGACCTATATTCGCTTAGTTGGAAGGATCTGCGCTATAAAAAAAGCTTCTAGAATGTTGCTGAAGTATTGAATAAATGTTGATTTCAAGTCTCAACATGTTGTCTGGCGAAGTTGCGTAATGATTAACTCCACAGAAACTTTCAAATGAGGCGGAAATATCTAGAAACTCCTCTAATTCTCCACTAAATTGCTGAGAATATATCTATGTTTTTGTTTACTAAAGTTTCAAAATCCAGACTTGGCAAAAGCAAAATTTGACAAGTCTGATTAGTGTGTAATATTCTAGTAATCATGAATTTATCAAATTCAATCTGATGTTCTGAAGATAAGAATAAAAACAAAAATCTATAGACATAATTTTTGTGACAATATGCTAAAGAAACTTCATTCCCTTTAGGCTATGAGCTTTTATATATTAATTATTACTCCCCTGTGCCTAGGGTTGCCAGGTCGCCAAACTTAATAGCCGGACAGACCAGCCAGTTTGGCCGGACATTTGGCTAAAACGACCAGACACCCTACATTATTGAGGATTTTGTGTCTCAGTATTTAAAGCTTTTCTGATTATTACCATAAATCTTAATAAATTAAATAAAATGTAATAAGCCGGACAAGCTGGACACCGTTTATTTTGGCCGGACACGCAATCAAAAAGCCTAACTTGTACGGCTTTATCCGGACATCTGGCAATGCTACCTGTGCTTGTATATCTTTTTATCTATAAGATCAACTTCTAGATGAGAAATAGTAATCCATACTATTTCTCATCTAGAAGTTGATCCCTTTCACCAATAGGTGTATCATTTCCAGATATTCCTTTCTCGCTAGTCTCCTAATTAATGAATAAGAAGGACTCTTACAGGTTCATTCAGTTTTGTCATCTTAATGATGTTCATGTCAATACAAAATATTGCTCGCATACAGAAACAAATAATTGTACAATAACAATAGCTTATACCTATGGGGCAAAAGTGGGCTTATTGCTAAGCAATCCTTCCAATCAACCTTTAGGTGGCGTGGCCTTAATATTATAGAGGGGTGTACTTTGCCTTATCAATATAAGTATATCAACGTTTTTCTGAGCTTAGAGCAGCAATGTTGAAAAGGTGGAGTGGATTTTAAATTTGCATCATATGTAATTTTATTTTAAAGTTATTTTCGATATAAGGGTGAATTCGCGTTTTGAATATTTTCTGATTTATTCTGACTGTTTTTTTTAAATGAGTCTGAAATGCGTGCAAATTTAGCAAAAACGAAATATATATTATTAAATAATATGTACTAAGCAAAGGCACACTTATTTAATCAAGAACTTAGGAAATATATAATTTTGAAATAAAAATGGAGAAATGGTAATGTCTTAATGGTAATGGTAATGATTTTTTATGAATGGTAATGACAAATAATGCATGGTAATGATGTAAGTATGCGGCAAAGTTTACTATATTATAATTATATTTAAGGACATCTATTTTTTTATTCAAACTGGTAGTTGTTAGCTTATAAATAAAACACATAAGTTCATGTAATCAGTGTAATTGTTCAAAAAACTCAATTCAACAAAACCAAGTAAAAGACAATCTTGATTTTCAAATTTTCTTCTTTCTTGTCTTTTATATTAGTAATAGTAATAGTCTCGTTATCTTTGGCAATCAGTTTTTTTGCATTTTTTTTATTAAATATTTATAAAAGAGAACTCACAAGTAATAACAATTATGTAAAAAATCTTAATGTCTTAAATTAGTAACATTTATATATTTAATATTTCTTATTTCTAATTCTTCACAGTCTTAATGACTATCGAAAATTATTTTCAAATATATAACTTTGATTTTGACTTTTATATTCTATTTTTTTATAATATATATTTTTTTATTATTAATAACTGTATATCAAAATAAACGTTGATTGCCAATCAGCGTTTATATATTTATCATTATAACTCAAATGTATATTTGTCACTATAACTCAAATGGCATACAATCCTAATTAAAAAAATCTTAGTTCTAATTCTGAAAAGTCTTAATCTCTTTGGTAATCAACAGTTATTTTAATTAACAAACAATATAAACTTAGTGGTTAATAGATTGACAATTTAGTGTGAACATAATTTTCATATTATTCTTCTACAAAATTATAATTTTTAATGGTCTCAATACTTTACGTAAGTTAACCTAATTAATCATTTCGAATAAACTGGGAAAAAACTACTTTTCGAATAAAGTATTCATTATTGGTTTTCAGCTTTTCTTATTATGATCTTTTTTGAAGATAAAATTTGTATATTTGAAGGGCCAGCTACTGTCACTATTCTTGATGCTGACGGTTTTGATGATACGTTGGTAATATTTTTTAAAACTGCCGAGGTTTTTGTAGAAATAAGAGGGACTACATGCTCTTCATAAGTTGCGGTTGGTGGCAACAAATCCGATGGTGGCAATTTTAGAAAACCTAAATGTTTACCATGCTCGCATACCATTTCGTAATTACAGTCAAAACAACTTGCACTGCGAAATGTCAAATGTGCGATGCCCTTTTTCCATAACACCTGATGTACGGCAAGGGTACCTCGGAAAGTTGGTAAGTTGTCAAGAATTTTCTCTTCGATCTCCTTAATGTTTTTTTCCGGAACATCAATTATTACCACATTGTCGATATTTTCTTGAACCAATTGAATAAATTTGTCGTAACTACCAACGTCGATACCATGATTTACATATGAATCTACAGTTCGCTTTATAGTTGCCCCTACACCGTCCGGGGCACCCTTGCCGTGTCCGGCTTCTGAGTAATTCCAAGTTACTGAAGTTATTTGCGGAAATTCTTTGTAAAGTTGAGAGATCATATAAAATATGTATTTATTTCTGTACTGAGATACTGGGGAATCGGTTTGGAAATGTAGAGTATCGATAAATGGATTGTTTTTGACGACCTTTTGGATCAATGGAATCATGTGGGCCCAGACAGCCGGAGCATCATGTCTTAAACAGGAACTAGCTGTAGAAACTGAAATAGGTTTGACGGAACTAAATGCAAAATCAAAGCTGTATATAACAGCAGTGTGAAGGCACACAGCTTTGCGGCTTCCACCAAAATGCATAGATTGCACTTCTTTATGGAACTTCAACTCATAATTTTCAGAAAAGTCTGCATGGATAACTGCACAATTTATATTCAACGTATCCTTCAATTGTTTCATAACAGTATACTGATTAAGAATTCTATAGCAATGCTCAAAGAAATCTGGCAAACTTACAAGCAAGGCATTAACTACTTCCCGTGGTTTGGCAATAATTTGTACTTTTTTAGTTATAGTTATGACTTTTTTACCCTTTTTTATATTAATGTATTCTTTTGCACGAACCCATTTGTAGTATACTAAGTTTTGATCATTTGTAAAGTCATTAATATTTACAGTCTTATTTTTGCATGCCAGGCACTTGCGTTTCAGACAGTTAAGGTCATATGTTGAACAGCATACAGTTGTCATTAAAGCATCAGAATTTGGTTCATTTATAATAGCAGCACCCTTTAAAGCTTGTATCTGTAAGTTAATATTTTCATGTAGAGTACACAAGCATGTGTCTCTTTGAGAACTATTTGGTTTTAACACCCAAAAAGGTCGGTGCTTACAGAAAAACGTAAAACTTATTTTTACTTGATATTTACTCATGAATTGCTTATGCAAATGTTTTTGAGAACTTGTCATATAGCGTTTTTGTTTTTGAATTTTATTCCTGGTTATATATTGCTTTTTTCCTGATGTTACTGTACTGTTTGCATCTTCTTCGTAAAAGGCTCGCACTTTCTTCACAAGTAATTTAATTCTATTATCTTCTGAACTTCTTTCTCCTTTTCTTTCTTTTTTTATTTTAGCTTTTTTATCTAATTCCTTAGCATTTATTTTAGCGTCTTTCTTTTTTTCCTGTAGTTTATTTAATAACATCTTGTTCTCCGCTTTTAGTTTTTTAATTATATTTATTAAGTTTTTCCTCTTCTTATATTCTAAATATCGTATTTTTCGAATTTTTGTCTCTGGAGATGTTATTGCTTTAAGAGTTAAAGTATCTTCAGTGTCCGCTAAAATTTCATCTTTGTCAGTATCAGCTGCTTTAACTAAAACTACCTCAGGGATGACAGGTTCATTTTTAAGAGCGTCTTTCTGTTTCTGTCTGTATTTTTTAGATGCTTCGCGCCATTTTTTACGTTTTTCTCTTTGAACACGAGGCGATTCTTCGTGCACACTTTTAATCTGCTGTTTCTTTTTTCGTTCTTTGTACCTTAATTTTTCTTTTTCCTTCGCTAATTCATATAAAACCGGATCTTGTTTAATTTCGGAGTACTTTTGCCGTCTTGCTATTTTTTGCTTTTCCAAACGCTCAATTTGGGACTTTCGTTTCCTGTTCATGATTTAATCAGCTGAAAATGAACAAAAGACTCATAAGTTATTTTTAATAAATTGGTTTCTAAAGTTAAAGCTAAATTTGGGCTTAAATTTTAATTTATATACTAATAAAATAATAATTAAATTTAAATTTATCAGCTCCAACTTTCTTGCTAAAAATTATAAATCTAGATAAGACACAACTTGAAGTAAATCCTACTAATATTATAAATGTGAAAGTGTCGATGTTTGGATGTTTGTTACTCAATCACGCAAAAATGGATTTCGATGAAATTTGGCATGCATATAGCCTTTGACATGAAAAAGAACATAGGCTACCTTTTATCCCGATTCACGCGGGCGGACAACAGCGAGTGTAATATAAAGTTATTCATAGAAAGAAGAAAACAAAGAATTTTTAACTGACCCTCGCAAATTGGTTAGTTGGAGAACGATTTTCCATTTTCTTATTTTATGGTAAGTTCGTGTTTAAAATTAAAATTAATTAGATAACAAAATCAATTATTCTTTATCACGGTAATTCGATGTAGATAACTTAATCTGAGATTTCCCATTTCTTTAAATTGTCCAGTATTATATTCCCACTATTTCTAACCATCTCATATAAGATTAACAATTCTTCTCTGTCACGAATTTCTGTTATGTATACAAGACAGTTATATTGAAAGTATACATTTTCAATAAAACTGGTATGTAATTTCATATTAGACGAATCCTCACAAAGAGCTTCGCAGAATGGACCTTGCTGTGTTGCAAATATTGTGTTGTAATTCTCTAAAATACTTAAAAAATATACTGGTTCAATGTAATACACATTGAAGTCAATATGCAGTATGTAATATTGAAGTTTCATTTTTAAAAACAGCAATTCCTGAAATAAATAAAAGCTTATCACCATCTGTTTCACACCCCTCCTTGAAATGGAGGGGGGATTTCAAAATGGTCTGAATATAAAGAACTAAAGAAATACAGCTCAATTATGACCCAGATTGATAATAAAAGAAAAAGAAAATTGAAAATAGACAATCATTAAAATTGCGTAAAGCACTTAAAGCCTAATACACATCTATCTACATTTTAAAATCTTAATTTCATCATTGCCATTTACATGATATCATTACCATTAACGAAAATAAAACGGCAATGACTATGATGGTAATGACGAACCTAGTAATTTTTTTATATACTTATAAATTCATACGCAGGGTACCAAATTGCGATCGCCATTTTGAGAATTTATCTATCGAACAACAAAAAGTTTCAATGCTTATAATTACTTCATTTACAATTACCATCAAATCTTACTTACCGGTAATGATGGAAAAACGTGACAAACAATTTCTGGATACTTTATTGTCCAATTTAAAGGTATTTATCTTGACTCGTGGCGTGACGTGCGCTCTGTTTCGCTTCGTGCAAGTGACTGAGGAGCGGTGCGCGCGGGGACAAGCGAGATACAACGCGTAGATTTTTCGAGAAAGTGAATTTGATGTTATTGAAATGGTGTTGACAAATTTTGGTGACAATAGTTTGAAATTGTGTTATGGCTGTTATTTCGTTCTAAATTCTAAACATTATTTGCCATGTAGAACTTTGTACAATATGGTATATAACAAGTTTAAAGAAATCGGGTTTCCTTTTGATTATAAAGGAAAAAATATTTTTTATTCTTCTGTGCCCACATAATTTCTTCAGATGGTTATGACGTTTAACCCGGTTTTTTATGAATTAATAAAATTATGTTTAGAATATAGGCTTTTGAATTAAGTTACCTTGCGTACAATTGTGCTTAAAACTTCATTAAAACATAACAATAACTAAACAAGAAGACAAAAAAAAGTTATTAACTAGAAATGCATATTTTCTAAGTTCCGCGAAATCACCCACAAACAAATGAAAAAAAAAATCCTATTCATACAACTTTTCAACCTAAAATAGAAAAAACCTCGCTTCAGCATGTTTTATGGAGATTAAATGTCTCAATGGTAGTTTCGTCATTTCTGATAAGTCCGAATTTAGGCCTCTGATAAGGCTAACCTTATTTCAACATTGATATTTTTCCGTTTGAATATTAATATGAAAAAATATTTCGAAAACTTTAATCATTCTAGAATATTCTTCTATTAAAATGTTTCAGTTTTGGAAAAATTACTTTTCTTCTTTTTTCATTATTACGTAAATAAATTCTTGCTATTTGTATAATAAATTCTCCCTCTCACTAAGTTTAGGTTTAAATCTTTGTTTTAGCATACGTAGAATGATTGTTGTGTGACTCCTCTGAAGGTGGTTACTGAAAATCAGTGCTAGTCATGCTTGCATGTCTGTACATACATTATTAACATGTAGCATAAGTTTATAAGACCTTTGCTGTACCTACGTGATAGCTTTCTCAATACACATATATTCTATTCTCTCTAGTTGTATAGCAATGAACATTATTACAAAATGGAATTATTTCACTAAAAAACAATATATTTAAACCTTAATTGCACTTACACAACAAATAGATGCAACTACATTAATTTCCCATTCTAAGTGTCTTTAACCTAGTTTAAACCATGTGGAAGCTGTAAAGGCGCCAAGTTGGTCCTTCGAGCAGGATTCCGTTATAAACATAATTTATGCACAATTTGGATGTTAATTGTTGCCCACCACCATTGTTAGCCAGATGTAGCCTGATTTTGTGTTTGTGTTGCTAAATGCCTATCTATTCATGAATACTAATTTGACAAGGACTTGTAAGGATATTGGAAGTAATGTTCACTGGCACTACTATTCAAGTGTAAAAAATCTTTTAGCATTTGATATGATAGTGTCTGATGCAGAATGTGTACTTTGCAAAATGAGCACTTATCTAAAAATTTTAATTTCACAGAATGTGCATTTCTTATAATGTATGTGTTTCTCAAAATATACACTTTTCTAAGAAATTACTAAGTATAGTGTAAGAAAGTTAGGTTATTTGGTTAAAGTAGTCCTTATACTCGTCACGGACGGGTGAAGCTGCGAAACTAACTAGTATAATAATTGGTATAAAGACCGATTTCACCAAAGGCAGAAAAGTTTTATTCTAAGGATAGTGACGAAATTTACTCTCATATAAAGAAGTTTACATTTCATCACACAGTTAACCCAAGAATATACTATGATTTATGTACAGTTCCAGTATAAGGATTCTGTCTCTAGATCAAAAATGCCTGCTCCATCCATTTTTTTTATGCTTGGATAGGAACGGAACGATGTTGGTGAAATCGGCCCTTAGTGTATTTAAGTTTAGGTCAGCCGCAACTTACACGCAATTATAGTATAAAGCTGTTGTCATGCAAATACTACGGCGCAATTTCTATGTTTATATAGGTGCGATAGTTCTACGCAGTAGCTGGGAAATATCTATAGAGGTCGTGATTAAACAATTGAATAAATACGAGTGTTACAACTGGAATATGCATTGATCTTTAAGCATATATGTTAATGGCGAAATCACTGAACTATAGGAGAGGTGGCAAAGTCTTCTTTATCCTAGCGTGTATTCCTAGTTGCGTCGTCAGCAAACGCTTCGGCGCCTAAGGTACGCTGTAAGTCATGGTCCTAAATTTGGCGGCACTGGTTATTATAAAGGAGCGACTGCCGTCTGACCAAACCAACATGAGCATGAGCGAACTTAAGTGCAGAATAGCCATTTTGACTCGACAAAACGAAATGGGCAAAATGCTTGAGTCAGATTATCAATCTGCCTGTAGGTATTTGATTGAATAACATTGCTGTAACACCCATTACCAAATCCTTTTGATTGTCTTCTCAAGCATGTAGACAAGTGGTTGATATAAGGGGATATCAATGGGTGCTGTGACAAATATTCGCCAGGTGCGACCGAATGGTCCATTCATGTCGCACAATCAGTATTATATTAGGAGGAATCTCGTTCCACCCTTGATCTCGTCCCTGGGACCACTTTTCCTATTTTATTTTTAATAGGGGTAAACTCGTCCCTCGGCAGAGGGAACTTGATTCTGGGACCACATTCCCCAGCTTTAAACATTAACTATAATCATGTGCGCATTTCCCAGTTTCGGACATGCTTCAGAGCCCATCGGCTCTAATCATGGTCCTTGATATGGCGACGCTAGTTATTAAAATGGAGCGACTACGGTTTGACCTTACCAACTCTTTTTATAGCCTAAACTTACAGTATGCTTGAAAGCAAATCTATTCAATATAAAGAAATCATACTTCGTAGGTGGAGCTAGAGCAAACTACATATAAGAGCAAATAACATACACGCGACATGCATTTCGTGATAGTTTCATGTTAAACTCGTCCGTGTTCAAACACTGATATCGGCTTATCGCCACGGATTTTATCTGATGCGTTTATTTTTAATTTCGGTTCGCGAGCGTGCCCTATACTACGAATTACAAAATGCTATACAGCTATTCAACTGCCGTACATTGAAACGCGCCAACTTTCTTGGTTACTCCGGGCACTATCATACAACATCATTATACGCTATCTATCGAAAACATGAGACAATGTCTTGTGAGATTTATCGAAAAAAAATGCGGACGTTATAGTTTTCTGCAGTTAGCCGCCTTGTTGTTTTTTTTATCGAGAAATTTAGAATTACATTTATCTCTAAAGGCGCGAGAATCGGCCCCCTGACACCGAAGCAAGGACCCAATGATACCTCAAAAGTAGAGTTATCAAGTTAAAATCAATCGGATCTGTAGTTCGAATTCGCGCTCAACACCCTGCAGTAACCCCTACCAAAGTTTCACAAAGCACCGTTAAAATTTCACAATGAAATATTTAAACCTCTCAGTTTTATAATTGGAGTGTTCTTCACATGCGCGCGCGCTTTTGTAATGAACCTTGAAGCGGTGACGTCATCGCTATAGTGTCGTATTCGTACGCCAGGTGTTAATTTTTTTGTAGTAACGCTTTTTTTTATTTGTACCATGCTAATAAAATTTAGTTTTTGTACGGTGTGTAACCTAGTTGGAACACATACATTTGCTATTTATTATTATATCTTATCCTGTAGGTGTTAAAAAAAGCTCGGGTCGGTTGGTACAGTTTTATCCGAATAGCAACTAAACATAATATTATTATGCCTTATGGCTTATACCGTAAAATTTGAGTCGTTTTGGACCCGTCGTCCGGTGACTCCATTCACGCAACCAAACAAATTTCCCCAAGTAACATAGCTCGAAACATGAAAAACAAATTTGGACTTCCCATAGTAAGTTAGGTCACGTGATGAGACATTTTGTATGGGAGGTCCAAACATTTACTCCATATTTCGAGCCATGTATCTTGGGGAAAGTTGTTCAGTTGCATGAATGGAGTCACTGGACGATGGGTCCAAAACGACTAAAATTTCACGGTGTATACTTTTATTTAGCGTAGACTGCCTTGTTGCTAGGTCTGATTATTGCACTGTATAGCTCTCTCTCAGCTCCTCAGCTGTTGGCCTCGAAGCCCAGGGCCCGCTCTCTTGCTCTTTCTCGTTCATTTCGCCGTTGTATATCACGCTCTTAAACCAGAAGAAAACAATGCAAGCACTGCAGTTTAATAGTGGAAATACCTGTGAGGTGCTCACGTAGACGCTCGTTGTTAAAACGTTTCACTCTTTACTTCGTAGTTTAATACTCTTTTTTTTACTTAGTAAGTGGTGATGTCTTGAATTTCAAAGCATGTACATTTCGTCCAATATCAAGTGATAACGTCAAGAAATAATACCTATTTCTATCATAGACGTTACATAATCAGCGAATTAGCAAAAAGCGGACAACCTTGATTTTTTGTAGACTACCGACATAGTAGATAGAGTACTTGACTGGTTTAGCGGAAGAATCGCATGCCTACCTATATGTAGTTAGTTATACCCCATTTCAAGGCGATAGGATATGAGTCAAACTAGTTGCTAACCTAGTTAGGCAAATGCTGATGTGATAAATTTTGTTCACAGGACCCATTTTACTAAGAACGTAATATCATAATACTATACAGTAGACACAATGGTAAAATAATAAATAAGGACTTCCACAAAACAATATTTCTAATTATCCAAAATTGGGCGATACCAAAAAAGATTTTTTTGACGTATGTCTGGCAAGCACTGAAGCAAACGCTCCGCTATTGAACTCTAGTTTCCTTGAGGTTTAACAGTCATGACTTGATAATGTAAAGAAGACCTTCATAAAATAGATTACAAATATCTTGGTATTTTTAGCGGTGATTGTCCTCATAAACAACCTTCATTAACTCACTGTCAAGTTCACTATCAGACTTTGAGATTAGGTCGACATTTCCGAAAATATCTGAACTTTTAAAATAGGAGCGATGATACAAAACAAATACTCTTTATTGCACCAAAATGAAAACATTACGGAAACATACAAAATACAGTGAGGCACAAAGGCGTACTTATCGCCGAGGCCATCTCTTCCAGTCAACCTCAATGTATATGTAAGAAGACGATGGTGTCTTAATAAGAAGACGATGTAGTAGCAAGATGATGAAACTTGGCTAAAAATTCCTGCGATGAGAATCATTTTTAGTCAGGCTTCTTCCAGCTAACCATTTACATTATTTGCCGGCCTTATTTACGACCACATGACGATCATAATTCACATAACATGGTGAGTTATCGTTTTCAATCAGCGCCGTAAATTTCCGTCATAGTTGATAAGTTCGGCTGTAGTGGAAGGTCGTTGCTGTTTTGGGAGTAACTAAGAAAATTTCGTTAACACCTTTGCAGCAAGCAAGTGTTAGCGAAACTTTCGGATTAAGATTCACATGTCTACAAATCCAGAAGCTATATCTGAACACTTTTAGAGAGACTCTTTTATGTCAAGAATATTTATTTTGATAACGTATTCTGTCCCATTGGTGGGCAAAGGTCTCCCCCATTCTCCTCCACTTATCTTGTTCTAAAGCGACTGTCTCCCATCCGCTAGCACAAAGCAGCCTTGGTCACTCTTTCTCCATCGTCTCTCTGGTCGCCAATCAGTTGGATATTTATTTTTAGTGCTATTCTAAAGCGATATCACTTGTTGCAAAAGCAGGTCATCATAATCAATTGTGTTGTCATTGGCATCGTATTCGGCCGTTTTCGGCGACCCTGGTCAAGGGGAAGCCCATGATTTGAAGATGTCAAACAATTTGAAAATTGTTATTTCTAAAATTGTACATTTCTAATGTACAATTTTGTAAGTAAAATAGGAAAAGAAAGCTGGGATACCACCAAATTCTTAGGATGATGATCTTCGTAAATTTTTTTGTGAAATCTTGAAACGAAGTAATACGGAAAAGCTATAAAGAGGACTATACTATATCTTACTTCATCAGTTTGAAGAAGGCGAATAGGAAATGGCGTATAATAATAAATTCGTCAATGAATTCAGCCGTAATTGTTATAAAACATCTGTTCTTTTGCCATGCTCCTATAGAAAAGTAGACTTGAGAACTTACAATACGATATCTTTAAGTGGTGACAGTCCCTCGAAGGAAGGTATAGGCCTTGGTCGAATATATAAAAAAAAACTCTCAGTTTGAATTCCATCACAAACGTTGGATAACATTTTAATGATAATATCGAAACACCTAGAGCCGCGTGGGCTGAAAAAGCTCTGGGCAAGCGTCCATGGCTTTGACTCGAACAGTTATTTACGTGGCGAGGTTATTTCTTTTGGTTACGTCATATTTTGTAATGATTTTTTGCCAGAACCATATAGTAAACCATTTCTGTAAGACACATCCTAACTATACTTTTCTGTTAAATTTCAGCTTCATCGGTTAAGTTTTCGGGATAGTCCATTTACTATGTATAAGTGACCTTTTTTCAAGATGTAGAGACTGTTTTCTTATTGCATCGAAAGAGTTCACAATAAATCCGCTAAAATTACATAAATTGGTGACGATTACTATTATAATATATCCATGCAAAACTATTTCAAAACCGTCCTCCTCTTTTCGATTATGTTAAATACGTGCGTGACCTAATTTGCTGTCTGCCTGCGCGCGCGCACGTCATGCTTACCCCTATGACCTTGTATGGAGGCTGCGGAACGCGTAAGTGATGCGACGACGTGACTTTGACACGACGTATTTTTTAAACACCTACGCCTATAAAACTTATCGTGATCAATTGAGCCGCAAGGAAACTATTGAATCTTTAATTTAGACAGATACGAAGCTATTTGTAGAGTTAAGTTTTAAAAGAAAAACTTGTTAGTCCTTAAACTTGATGCTGATGCTCCATAAAAATACTTAGTTTTAAAGATAACAAACACGTGATTTTGTTAGGAATGCCAGTTATTAATAGGTATTTCATGAGTATACATAGATATGTATATATCAGGTACGTTTATGTACGTATTGTATGTAGAGAGAGATATCCATGGAATGAGACAGGCCGCAGTTAATAAGAATAGCCAAACTAATATTTTCGATTTTTCAACACTAATGAATCAACGAATATTTACCCTGTCCCAAATAGACAACCTAAAATGTAGCTATATTCAAACTGACGCGAATCCCGCGCGACTTGCGGGACGCCCACAGATTATAAATAATAAGTAAGTTGAATAAGTTTGAATTAACCTTAAGGGTAAACTTGTGTATTTTCTAAGTGACCAATAGTACCCTGAATCACGATTTATAGACATGTTCTGACCGCGAGCAATATATACGACAGTAAAGCCTGCAAGCGTCGTGACGTCACATGACCTCCGGTAACCTCACGAGGCTTCACATCTGACGCGGAGTATACCTCATTAACCTTGCTGGCTTGGCTTTGCGTCAGGATAGCTGGTGCAGAATGCTTGTATTAGTTTAGAAATTTGGTTTGGTAAGATCTTAAAGTATTTTTAAATCTATTGAAAATTTGTGTTGATGGTAATTTAATTAAACTAAAAATAACAGTCCATTCGGTAAATAGAAACATTTTTTAACTTTAGAAAATTTGTGTTCATGATCGCATAGATCTTATTTCAAATTTATATTCTTTAAAAATGTAACTGGCAGTCTAAAATCCGCAAAATATTCTTTCATCACAACATCGAAATTAAATTTGGTACAGCACCGTTTGGCGCCAAACTTTAAGAAAACATTATAAATTTCGGTTATTCTGGTCAAGGCGACATATCTGGTTATTTTTAAACTTTCCCGGAGTGAACTTGAGGCGGTTGTTATTGTTAGATATAAGTTAAATTAATGAACTTACATTTATAATTTTAACCTAAATAATTACCATGTATAGGTACAAATGACAAGTGTTCTTAGCAATAGCAGTGGCCAATCTGAATAAAACCGGTCAAGCTAGAGTTGGATTCGTGAGAGTTCCGTACCAGAATTAACTTGTGTTTATTGTTATAGGGATAGTAAAAATACTGTGAACATATCCCAAACACACCCAGACACAGTTCACGAGATACAAGCTTAGTAATAGTTAACACAATTAATTCTATGGTGATAGGGTCCGTTCACTTCGATTATGAAACATTTATAAATGTCTGGAAATGTTTAGTTTTTATCCGACTACGCCAAAGCAAATAACATAGATATGAAATATCGATATTTTTGTAAAACAAAGAAATCTTTTACGTCAATCGATAGACAATTGGAAAATGGTTTTGCACGACGCCTCTCAAAGAATAATACACTATCAATTCTTTTCGTTCATTGTCTACTCAGATTATTATGACGTTTCTACTTGCAAGTGCGATGTGAAACACTTTTTGTGGTTCTGTTTACGTTGATTCAAAATCCTTCTATAGATAATGTAGTCCAGGCATATAATGAAAAGAAAAATACGTGTCGGAAACCTTTGGTCTGATATCGTTATATGTATAGCATAGCAGTCATTAGAACTTTTTTATCTACATCAGTAGTTCCCAAACTTATTTTTCTCGTGGACCACTTTCAAAATTTTACTGGTTTCGGTGGACCCCCTGCTGCTACATTTCTACCACATTCTTAAAGTCGCCAAAAAATAAAAATTGTGTCACTTCTGAGTTCTGTCCCTATATTTCGATATGTAAAATAAAAACGAAAAATGGTACATTTTATATCACTTTATTTATTAAAAGAATAGAATTACAAGAAAAAAATATTAAGGTAATATAGGTTCAGGTCATAATTTTAATTAATGGGAAGGATGTATCTGATGGAGTGTCAGCAAACGATCAATGTTTGGCTTTATTTTTGTGAGCAATAACCGCAAATCCCCCCGCTCTGTGATGTTTAATTTGCTCCTTTTTTTTGTTAAGAGGTTTGTAACGGCACTAAAACTCCTTTCGACAAGATATGACGAGGGAAAAGCTATTAAAAATTTCCTTGCGATTTCCCACAGTCCAGGATATTTTTCGGGTATTTCTGCTTGCAGCCAAAATGTTGGGTAGCCTTTTCTAAATTTCACCTTCAGCTCCTCATTAGTGCTTAGCTCGAGCAGCTCCTCTTGTAATACAACATTGGCCACTTCCGTTTCATCAAATGGATTTATTATCCATGGTGGTATATTCATCGTCAGTATATCTTCAAACCTGGTTTTGAAGTCATCATGCAGGGCACTTAAATGTTGACTGTAGGTATGGATATCCTCATCAATACATTCTACCTGCGACAAGTTTGGAAATTGAGAGAATTCGCGCCGACTAATGTTTTGCTTCATAAATTTCAATTTCCCAAGAAAAGCCGAAATTATCCCCTTTGTTTTTATTAAATTCAGGCTGTCCCCTTGTAACTGCAAGTTAATATCATTAAATTTTTTAAACAAATCTGTCAAATACGCAATGTCTGCTTTGAATTTGATCAAGTTTTCTTTTAAATCTGGATCTCTACTTTCTAAGAACTCTAATATGGAATCGAAAACAGAGTAAAATCTCGTTAAGCATGCACCTTTCGACAACCAGCGTACTTCAGTATGTAAGAGCAGTCGTTGGAAGTCTTCATCATTTTCGTCGCACAATTGAGCAAATAAACGTGTATTCAATGCATTGCTTCTGATTTTGTTGACAGCTTTTATTACAAAATGAAGAGATTGGTTCAACCTGTCACTTAAATGTTTTGCCACAAGATGTTGTCGGTGGATTACGCAATGAATAGCTGTAAGTCCTGGTATAATTCTTTTGAGATGACTTATAAACCCACGATATCGCCCGACCATTGCAGGAGCTCCGTCTGTTGCCACTGAAATAATGTTTGTAAATGGGATCGATTTTTCCGTAAAAAAATTACTCAGGACATTAAATATTGATTCGCCTTTAGTGTCAGTCTCCAAAGTTCTGGCAAATAGCAATTCTTCGTGAATTTCTTCCTCAACAATAAATCGGACATATGCCAATAGTAATGCTTCATTACTGGGTAACGTTGACTCGTCCAGTTGTATAGAAAAATGAGTTTTTTGCAGATGATTGCACAAAAAGCTTTCGATATCAGAGCTCATTTCATCAATGCGTCTTTGTACAGTATTGTTACTTAATGGAATTCTTTTTAGTACGTCAAATGGAGATTTGTGCAAAACAGTTTTTAAAACCTCTTCAACAGCGGGTAAAATTAATTGTTCTCCGATAGTGTGCGGTTTTCCAGATTTTGCTATAAGTAATGAGATATTGTAAGATGCCCGCAAGCCATCATCGTTACTTTGAGATGTTGAAGCGAACATACTGTGCATGGTGGGTCTCTTTCCATATTTTTCTTTCAATGTTTGAAAATATTTTAAATCTTTACCTATTTTATCAGTATGACACCTTTTTAGATGATCTTCGAGCTTTGATGGTTTCATAGAGTCATTGCTCAAAACTTTGTTGCATAATAGGCACATGGGCAATTGTTTGTCTGCCTCTGATGGAACAAAACCATATTTCAAATAATCGACACTATATTGTCGACATTTTTTCTTTGCTGTAGCCATGTTTCGTGTCAGTTACCTTACCTGTAAAAAAAATGTTTTAGTAACCAAGTTTTTTTCTGAATATAGGTATCACACCGCAGCCTTTGTCAGCACGCGGAAATAGAATTACGGCTTGTAAAGGGACCAACTAATAAACCGCTGAGACAAATACAAACGTTTTCACAAAACGGTATCAATTTTAAAGTACATAATTTACCACTAATTTTTAATAGTATAAATAAAAATTAGTGTACTCAGTATCGAATACTGATCATATTTGTGTAGGAAAAAATAAACGTCGAAATCCCAAAATTGTCCATAAAAACGATAACTAACATTTTATTAAATCAATGAGTTCACGCGCTCCGTGTATTTGCGTATTTTTTGTCTGCGGCTTCATTGTTAAAACGTGACAAACAGGCATCGAAGTTCAAGCCCCGCCCTTTTCCCGTCGCCCGCGCACCGCTCGCTCTTTCCGAAAAGGAATAGTTTTGATAAAATAGTTACTTCAAAATCAATTTAACATGATTATGAAATTACTGTTTTATAAAATTAGTAGTTATTTGCAAGAAAAATTACAAAATTAATTGCTCTGCAATATTGCTTATTCGGCCTTTTTAGAGAGGCAGTGCTTCTCTCGTGAAAAAACAATTGAATAAAACGTGCTGTGTTTGTCTTCAAATCGAAAGAGGACAATTAAAATATCTGTAAGTTACTAAGTTACCTATCTATACAGGCCGTTGTGATCAACCGACTAGTACACGTAAACAAAATACTTAAGTACTATAACGAAAAAAGGTAGGTTACTTACTTTTCTCCGGCACTAGCAAACACAGATATAAATTTTCTCACAACTTTTTTCCAAATTCCGCCTTGTTTTCGAAATTCCGGAAACAAATGAATGCGTTTGGTTGCCTTTGGCATCAAGTATTTATAGTGTTGATCAAGTTCATGTCTGAACAAGCATTAAGCATTGTCGGGCGGATAGCGCTTTGCAAGTCTGTACACGAAATTGTACGTAATATCGAATACACAAGTTTGGACAAGTAACAGTCGCTTGCCTTATTAAAATATTATCTGCTTAGATAGGTACTTAAAACAATGTAGGTAGGCCCTTATAAAAACTATGCTTACATTTTTGCTCTTTACTATCAAAAGCAGATAAATTTTCGTGGACCCCCATTAACATCTTATGGACCCCCATTTTTTGTTCACGCCTACGTAGACCCCCAGCAAGTCTCCCGTGGACCCCTGGGGGTCCACCTGGACCACTTTGGGAATCACTGATCTACATCTACAAGCTACACTAATAATATTATAAAGAGGAAATATTTGTATTTTTGTGTGTGTGTTTGTAATGAATAAACTCAAAAACTACTGTGCCGATTACAAAAATTCTTTCACCATTGGAAAGCTACATTCACCCTGAGTAACATAGGCAATATACCGCAGGCGGAGCTGCGGGAAACAGCTAGTTTCTCCATATAATTGACTGGTTTAGCATTAAGTCCGCCTATTGTATAAGCATGTTTACATTCGAATTTTAATAAAATATTAAATGGATCTTATTCAGATGCCTTCATGCGGCCTGAAAAGTCTGTATTAAATCTCGGATCATTTTCTTATTGGTCAGGTTTTCTTGTAAAAAATATTAGACAACAGGGTACAGGCGCTTTACTGTAACAACACACTGCCGCCATGTTTAGGAAGGTTTTCAAATTATGCCTATTTACGATTGGCGTTTGCAAAATAATGTACGTTCTCGTAAATAATGAGATGAGAAGGGTCATAGTTTGCCTCTGCTAGCAACATCAATATATTCGGCCCAAATAGCTCCCTATTCCGCCGCCCCACTTTCGCGCCAATAATCGCCAGAAATAGACATTCGAAATTGGTACGCTGTTGCCGCCATCTTTTTGTAACGGAAACCGTCTATGGCGCATATGGTAATTTACTTGGCCGTTTGATGTCGACTTCACTGTTATAATGACGCTTTGTGGTTGGATGAAGCTAAATTTACAAATTTACTGGTCTTGAAAGTGATTGCACTCGTGTCTTCCATACAGTAGCGAGCTGTTTTTTCTGTCCCAAACTTGTTAATGCAATAAAGCTAGTAAACAAAATTACTTTTTGACCACCACTTTTTCTCTACATAATAAATCTATATATATAAAAATCAATGCCACTTTTCGTTGTAATTTTATAACTCAAGAACGGGCTCACCTATCCAAACCAAATGTTTAGGCATTGTTCGGACTATTTAGTAGATGGTTTATGTGAAGTTTGCACAAAATCGGTCGAGCGGTTCTTCATTTATCACTTTATACGTAGCGAAGCATGTACCGGGCCGCTAGTATTTCATAAACAAAACATACATTGTCGTTGTATCTATATAAATAAAATAAAGTTAACCTTTGTAATTAGGTATAGGAAGTTAAGTTACATTTAGCATAATGTCCTTGTCTATGTAGTCAAATAGACATAACAAGGTTATTTTATATTGAATCGTTTCGTACATATTGTTATTATTTATTCCGGGACATATTCAGCCAATTCGTTGACACTGTTTTATCTTACGTATGGGGTCATACATTCAGGTATCACGTCGAACTTTTGGGTCCTTTTGTACTTACATCATACCATTCGTTGACACCAACTTCTGTGGTTAACTTTAGCATACGCTACGGCACTTCTAACGATTCTTATTTCTGTGGGCGTCCCGCCACGCGAGCGGGTTTCGCGTCAGTGTGAACAGTCTTTAACCATTTTATCTTGATATACCTAGTTCTGTGCTACGAAAGTAATATTGTCATTTTATCAAAACAAGCTTTATTGGTTAAGGTCAAGCGACATGATGTCGAAATTCGTAAAAGGATGTGTTTACTTTTCAGTCTATTCGATCGATGTCTTGAACTTTTCCCCCCTATTTTCGCCACAAAATACGATTCGTAAATATCGTAAGGGTCACTGGCATGTAATTGTTATGTTTGTGTAAGGAAAGTTGGCAAATGCTTCTAATAATGTGTGAAATTGTTTCATAACGCCCACCTCCACGTAACCGGCAATTGTAAATACGATTTTACATAATCTCCTTGTTTCTTCCACTAGAATCTTGGAACTAATTGAGAATTAACATGCGTATTACTAACATGAACCTGTCTTTTTATAAGTTTGGCGACTCAAAGAGGATCTTAACCCTCCGAGACTAGTTTTCCATTCTTTCCTGTTTTTTTAGGTATAGTTCTGATTCCATACGACCTTTTTGATAAAGTTTAACAAAATTTGTCATGGTTTATTTTTTAATCCTGCTCGATTGCCTTTAATTACTATTTACCCGACTGCGCCAGAAGGAGGGTTATGTTTTTGGAGAGTATGTATGTTTAATTGTTTGGCACGCACTGCAGCCTGAACGGCTGGATGGATTTAACTTGAGAGGTGTTGTTAGATTCGTATTTACTGTGAGAGTGACACTGGGTCACGGAGCATTTGTGCACTGGGTAAATAAAATTAAAGAAGAAACAAAAAGGGGGATTTTTTGCGTTTTTCACAAAAAGGCAGTCTGGTGTTTAAGTTTTTTAAATAACCGTTCTTCTCTTGTTTTTTTTCTTTTACAAATTTAATCGCACGGGAAAGATGACTTTTTTTCATAATTCCACCACTAGAAGCAGTATCGCACTGCAGTATCAATAAATTTAAAATAATGGCTAACTTTCACTAGCTATATCGTACGCATCGCGGCTTGGTCTCTAAATTCCTGCGTTTGCGATATGAGATTAGCATTTAAATCACGCGTAATTATATTGCGTTATTGAAATGGAGCGTACTACTATCTCTTAATACTATCAAAATGCCAGTAAGAAAACGATCGTGCGTCTTACTCAGTCGCATTTGGATGGAATTTAAAGATCACCGTAAGACATCAAGATGGATTTGTCTCTAGCGTTTCAACATCTTCGGCTACAGAACCCACGTAAGGTAGTTCCTAGGAATCTTTCGTTAAATATTCTCCTGCGGGAGGTCTTTGCATTCTTTATCGTGAAACCATTCGCAAGCATGTCTTCTACTGCCAAGTCAATCCAGCATTTTTGGGTTGGTGTCTGCTCTACACAGCACCGATTCACTCATTACTACCAGATTCTTGGAAGGCCCTGCTAATATAATACCTTTGAATTTTATGAGCAGAATAACCACATGGATGTTATCAAGGAGTAATGATAATCAGCCGAGTTAACGAACCATTCCATTAAGCAAACCCGTGTACACTGTGCACTACTTGCTCGCGCCGGGTCAATACATAGATAACGTGACCCAGACGCGTTAGGTTTTCGATATGCGTAGGTAAAGACAATCAGAATAACGGTTAACGGTCGATGTAACAGTTTTGCTGATAGCGCACCGTGACAATCACATCAACGATAATTTTATATAAAAATTAGCTTTGCTTCCATTTTACCTGGAATATTTAATAGTTGCTAAAGAACACCATCTTTAGGTGCTACTTCATGATTGTAGGTTAAATCGGTGTCAGCTTCTTAAATATCATATCGTCCATGGCTGTCGGATGTTCCTAAGCCAAAACATTTTACGCCTCGCACTCTGCGCGTCGCGCACCATTAGAGATGGGCGCCTTCCCGGAAAATTTCCTATTTAATCCCGGGAATAAATAGGAATTAATTCTTTTTCCCCTTTTATTCCCCTTACATTTCATTTTTTCCCCTCTTGAATTTCTTCCCGCTGCCTATCTCTAAGCACCATACAAGTCATCCAGCGTGCAACGAAAAAGGGATTAAAATAATATCTTGTTTCTGTACCTTGTCGCAAAAGGGTCAAACCTTTTTATGCAGAAGTGCAATAAACTCTAACATGTAATATTAATTTAAAAGTATAATGATGGGTCACTTTCTATTTTATTCACTGTTATAGAATCTTTATAACATTACTAGCTGTGCCCGCGACTTCGTCCACGTGGAATAGTTATCTTGGGAATCATATTTATTTTTTGTTTACAAACCTACCTCCTCAGCTTTATTATAAATAACCAGCGCTCATCAGAGTTATTTTAAAATTGTATTATCTTATAAGATGTTTATTGAAATTAGGTGATGTTAAAGACACTTTTGTTCACAGTTAAATACTCTTAATCAACAACACATTTATTTGGATAAAGATTAATATTATTATGTTGATACAACTCTGACAAATAATTAATTAATTTCGACCAAATTTGATTATCATAAAAACGGTTATTGTGAGTTAATCTTAGAAGGTAGACATATACTGTCGCGGACATTTTTTTAGATAATTTAAAGAGGAATAATTCTTTCATACATATTTTTTGGGTATCTCGAACGGTTTTCGCAGCGCACGCAACGGAAGCCCTCAAAGATGAATAATTTTCCCCGTTTTTTCCACATTTTCGACTGTTTCTTCGCTCCTATTAGTCGCAACGTGATGTTATATAGCCTAAAGCCTTCCTCGATAAATGATCTATTAAACACAAAAATACTTTTTCAATTCTAACCAGTAGTTCCTAAGATTAGCGCGTTCAAACAAACAAACAAACTCTTCAGCTTTATAATATTAGTATAGATATTATGATTTTGTTACGTTGAAAAACAGTTCGTTGCCCTTATCACAGATAGACAGATAGGTAAAATGTTTTTGTTTTAAATTTTATATAATATTGCGCACATAGTGTGCGATAAGCTCGCAGATTTTTCTAGTTGCGTATTCTAAATATATGTTGTTTTCATACAGTTTCGCGAGCGTCATGTCGTCATAGTGGTTTGTTTGTTGCTTAGTAAGTGATATTTCTGGATACTGGATAACCAAAGTTGCCGCCGCAATGTAACGGTTATCTATCCGGGTGGAGTCGCGGGCGACAAATAGTTGACAAATATTTGGTGAAGGCGTAATAGATTTTCTATATCTGCACATGTATATGTGCAAAACGTGTAGCGTATTTATTGAGGTACTTACTTACTTCATATTTATCTTGACTGATTACGTTAGTACGATATTGTCGACTCTTCCTATACTTTGGACTAGATTTGATCAAAATTAATATTTATGAGTGTTTTGACACCTTTTCACTTTTTTTATTCCTTTAGTATACGTGACTGTCATGACGTTTTAATAATAATTCATTCATATCGAGTGGTTTACGTGGGCAATCGACCCTGTGTTCTCTGGTGTCAGAATTTAATATTGATACGTTTTTAGAGATTATACAAGACACCGATTGAGTTCATTTTTACTGATTGAGACAAGATTAACTGCCCGCTACTTAAAAATAGTTAATACTATTATTCGTCAAGTATTGTCCTTAAGATCGTCAACAACACTGCTATGGATAAATACGCTTTAGTTTAGATGATCTAAAGCAGTGATTCCCAAAGTGGTCCAGGTGGACCCCCAGGGGTCCACGGGAGACTTGCTGGGGGTCTACGTAGGCGTGAACAAAAAATGGGGGTCCATAAGATGTTAATGGGGGTCCACGAAAATTTATCTGCTTTTGATAGTAAAGAGCAAAAATGTAAGCATAGTTTTTATAAGGGCCTACCTACATTGTTTTAAGTACCTATCTAAGCAGATAATATTTTAATAAGGCAAGCGACTGTTACTTGTCCAAACTTGTGTATTCGATATTACGTACAATTTCGTGTACAGACTTGCAAAGCGCTATCCGCCCGACAATGCTTAATGCTTGTTCAGACATGAACTTGATCAACACTATAAATACTTGATGCCAAAGGCAACCAAACGCATTCATTTGTTTCCGGAATTTCGAAAACAAGGCGGAATTTGGAAAAAAGTTGTGAGAAAATTTATATCTGTGTTTGCTAGTGCCGGAGAAAAGTAAGTAACCTACCTTTTTTTGTTATAGTACTTAAGTATTTTGTTTACGTGTACTAGTCGGTTGATCACAACGGCCTGTATAGATAGGTAACTTAGTAACTTACAGATATTTTAATTGTCCTCTTTCGATTTGAAGACAAACACAGCACGTTTTATTCAATTGTTTTTTCACGAGAGAAGCACTGCCTCTCTAAAAAGGCCGAATAAGCAATATTGCAGAGCAATTAATTTTGTAATTTTTCTTGCAAATAACTACTAATTTTATAAAACAGTAATTTCATAATCATGTTAAATTGATTTTGAAGTAACTATTTTATCAAAACTATTCCTTTTCGGAAAGAGCGAGCGGTGCGCGGGCGACGGGAAAAGGGCGGGGCTTGAACTTCGATGCCTGTTTGTCACGTTTTAACAATGAAGCCGCAGACAAAAAATACGCAAATACACGGAGCGCGTGAACTCATTGATTTAATAAAATGTTAGTTATCGTTTTTATGGACAATTTTGGGATTTCGACGTTTATTTTTTCCTACACAAATATGATCAGTATTCGATACTGAGTACACTAATTTTTATTTATACTATTAAAAATTAGTGGTAAATTATGTACTTTAAAATTGATATCGTTTTGTGAAAACGTTTGTATTTGTCTCAGCGGTTTATTAGTTGGTCCCTTTACAAGCCGTAATTCTATTTCCGCGTGCTGACAAAGGCTGCGGTGTGATACCTATATTCAGAAAAAAACTTGGTTACTAAAACATTTTTTTTACAGGTAAGGTAACTGACACGAAACATGGCTACAGCAAAGAAAAAATGTCGACAATATAGTGTCGATTATTTGAAATATGGTTTTGTTCCATCAGAGGCAGACAAACAATTGCCCATGTGCCTATTATGCAACAAAGTTTTGAGCAATGACTCTATGAAACCATCAAAGCTCGAAGATCATCTAAAAAGGTGTCATACTGATAAAATAGGTAAAGATTTAAAATATTTTCAAACATTGAAAGAAAAATATGGAAAGAGACCCACCATGCACAGTATGTTCGCTTCAACATCTCAAAGTAACGATGATGGCTTGCGGGCATCTTACAATATCTCATTACTTATAGCAAAATCTGGAAAACCGCACACTATCGGAGAACAATTAATTTTACCCGCTGTTGAAGAGGTTTTAAAAACTGTTTTGCACAAATCTCCATTTGACGTACTAAAAAGAATTCCATTAAGTAACAATACTGTACAAAGACGCATTGATGAAATGAGCTCTGATATCGAAAGCTTTTTGTGCAATCATCTGCAAAAAACTCATTTTTCTATACAACTGGACGAGTCAACGTTACCCAGTAATGAAGCATTACTATTGGCATATGTCCGATTTATTGTTGAGGAAGAAATTCACGAAGAATTGCTATTTGCCAGAACTTTGGAGACTGACACTAAAGGCGAATCAATATTTAATGTCCTGAGTAATTTTCTTACGGAAAAATCGATCCCATTTACAAACATTATTTCAGTGGCAACAGACGGAGCTCCTGCAATGGTCGGGCGATATCGTGGGTTTATAAGTCATCTCAAAAGAATTATACCAGGACTTACAGCTATTCATTGCGTAATCCACCGACAACATCTTGTGGCAAAACATTTAAGTGACAGGTTGAACCAATCTCTTCATTTTGTAATAAAAGCTGTCAACAAAATCAGAAGCAATGCATTGAATACACGTTTATTTGCTCAATTGTGCGACGAAAATGATGAAGACTTCCAACGACTGCTCTTACATACTGAAGTACGCTGGTTGTCGAAAGGCGCATGCTTAACGAGATTTTACTCTGTTTTCGATTCCATATTAGAGTTCTTAGAAAGTAGAGATCCAGATTTAAAAGAAAACTTAATCAAATTCAAAGCAGACATTGCGTATTTGACAGATTTGTTTAAAAAATTTAATGATATTAACTTGCAGTTACAAGGGGACAGCCTGAATTTAATAAAAACAAAGGGGATAATTTCGGCTTTTCTTGGGAAATTGAAATTTATGAAGCAAAACATTAGTCGGCGCGAATTCTCTCAATTTCCAAACTTGTCGCAGGTAGAATGTATTGATGAGGATATCCATACCTACAGTCAACATTTAAGTGCCCTGCATGATGACTTCAAAACCAGGTTTGAAGATATACTGACGATGGATATACCACCATGGATAATAAATCCATTTGATGAAACGGAAGTGGCCAATGTTGTATTACAAGAGGAGCTGCTCGAGCTAAGCACTAATGAGGAGCTGAAGGTGAAATTTAGAAAAGGCTACCCAACATTTTGGCTGCAAGCAGAAATACCCGAAAAATATCCTGGACTGTGGGAAATCGCAAGGAAATTTTTAATAGCTTTTCCCTCGTCATATCTTGTCGAAAGGAGTTTTAGTGCCGTTACAAACCTCTTAACAAAAAAAAGGAGCAAATTAAACATCACAGAGCGGGGGGATTTGCGGTTATTGCTCACAAAAATAAAGCCAAACATTGATCGTTTGCTGACACTCCATCAGATACATCCTTCCCATTAATTAAAATTATGACCTGAACCTATATTACCTTAATATTTTTTTCTTGTAATTCTATTCTTTTAATAAATAAAGTGATATAAAATGTACCATTTTTCGTTTTTATTTTACATATCGAAATATAGGGACAGAACTCAGAAGTGACACAATTTTTATTTTTTGGCGACTAAGAATGTGGTAGAAATGTAGCAGCAGGGGGTCCACCGAAACCAGTAAAATTTTGAAAGTGGTCCACGAGAAAAATAAGTTTGGGAACTACTGATCTAAAGGGACATTTTAGATGCCGAATACCAAGTAAGTGTTGACAGCTTATAGTTTAGTGCATTGACAATAAGTGCAAGGTTCATGTTGTTGTTAAAGAGACAAAAGTACTTACTAGATTAGCCCGTTTGGGTTGCGTCACTTGATAAAAGTATTAATACAAATAAACAATTATATAACAGCCAGCTTCATATCCCGAAACGTGTCGTGATTATGATAAGTACTGAAAGTATATTTGCGCAGTACTTTAAGAGACCTAGTATGCTTTAAAAAAGATGTTAAAACGTTCAGCGTTTTCTTATTAAATATAACTTTTTTTAATTTCCTTTTTTCTGGTATATTTATTCGTAACTTAGGGCTTAATCTTTAAAATTTTATTATCTTATTTTTGCTATAGTTCAAATTTGCACAGTCTTATTTGGAATTATTAATATCATTTATGTAAATACACCTTATCGTCAAATTTGAATGTTAAATCATCTAACGTATGAATTTAATATTGAAACTAGTTATGTTACCTTTCTTTCACGAGTGCAAAGTCTCGACTAAAAAAATAGTATTTTTAATAGAAATAAGATGACATTGGCTGACCTATTGATATTTTATTAGTACACTACTTGCATAACTTTTGTGTCAGTTATAGAGATAGAGAGCGCTCCACTGAATGTGAGCCATTTGTAAGGGGAAAATAATATATTTATTTCCAGCCGTAAATAACACCACGATGTAATCCAAATGTTTATCAGTCTATTGTAAAACTGAAGTTTTCTGCATGTTATGCCCTATATGAAATGTAATAATATAAATTTACAGGTATCTGTACTACTGCTAAACATTTTGTTTATTATCATATCCCTGTCAAGCGACCCATCTCACTTGTTGTGAGGGACCTTCATTGGTTCTAATAAAAATAGTATTAAGGGTGCTCCACCCGGTGTATACTAAGGGTCAGGGATTGACCGTGGCATTTGTCAAAGTTTTTCTAGACTTTAGTGTCGTTGTGTCTTGTTCTACGAGCACAACGTACTAGGCCTACAGCTGTGCTCAACCACTGCTGTATGTGTATCTGACTCTTGATAAGAGGCGCAAAGCGGCTGGGCAATCGTCTTTCAACAAGGCATTGCACCCGGTAGCTTAACAAGCAATCCAATTTATCCCATCCTAGATTAACTCCACGAGTTTCATCAAATTCAAACTACCTAGTCTTTTTCCTAGATACTTAAAACTAATAATATTTCCTTTCTTCTTTAAATATCACTGAAATAACTTCGGTGTTTTTTATTGAAAATCCTGATTCCTACCAATCACTTTTCCAAAATCTTCCTGGATTATCCCAACATCCAGAACATCGTCTATCTAGACAACGTCATTCCCTCTTACGAACCTCTAACTGTCACCTCCCAGCGGCCAAGGCTGCTGTGTGCTGACCAAGCGTCCTCTTGTCAGGTACTAGGGCCTCCGCGCCCGGTCGCTCAAACCGTCGGGTCGACGAGCCGTGGGGGGATCGGCGCGAGCATACACAACGACATATAGCCGCTGCTTGCTCCTGTGCACACGCTTAGGTAAGTTCGAATCAAATTGGTACATGTTTGTAGTAATTAGTAGCAAGTATATTTTTCTAACATTTAGTAGGCAAACTCGCGTTGAAACCCACTTGATGGAAAGTGGTTTGTCGTGATAGAGCTGACAAGGTTCACAAATAAAGAAATTATTATAGTTAATTAATTCCCTATTAATGTCAATATATACAGTGATTAGCTGTATACCATATTTACCAAAAATCAATATGATTATCACACAAATGTAGCATAAAAATGAGTGCATCAGTGGTATACTTTTAGTATCAATGAATTTGTGTCACCGTTCACAGTAGCTGTTATTAACTTATTAGGAAAAATATGGATTTAGAAGAAACAAAACACATCTTGTATTTATTGTTAGTAGCTTTTACTGGTTTTTGTACACATCGAGATATTTGCATACAATGTTAATATTAGTCTCTTGTCTCCCCTTGGCAAGGGACTGATCATAGCTTCTTCCGAAGCGCGTGGTTTAGATAGATCCAGTGCTGGCAATCCAGTAGCGAATTTGTCTATTTAGAAATTGCTTGTGTGTGTAGGTAAATTTCGTGTCCATGAACGCCACAGGATCCGTGTAAACAAACCCTAACAGATAAACAAAACGCAGGTGCCGATTCACTCACCGCTCGCATAGCCCGATCATGTTGAGAACGGGCGCGAGGCACCCGGATGCTGACGAGAGTGCGGCCGGCTCGTCCACGTCGCGCGATGACGTCACTCAGCTCTACGCTACGCTCAACGAGTACCTGCAGCTGGAGCACAAGTTCCAGCCGAGACTGTGCCTGCCCTCCGACTTAGAGGTAACTATATTATATGTAGTCTTCTGTATATAGGCTCCTACAAATCGCCATTATTTACTTTATTTGTTTACGGTACGGGCTGTTCGCCTGTTAATGTATGCATGGCTCAAACTATTACTAGTTTTAAGAGCCAGGATTAAGGAGCACTATCTGTCCCTTCAAGGTGTGTAGAATATATATGTATTTCTTATTAGTGACTGTCCCTTGTTCCCAAATTAAATCTATGTTTGTGTTGATTTATTTATTTATTAAAACTTTATTGTTCCACAAAGTACACATATACTTATAACAATTGGCGGACTTAATGCTAAGATCATTCACTACCAGTCAACGATTGGGAGAAACGGAAAGATAGTTTATCTATACAGTAGACATTATTTCTCATTCTACTGGGTCCACCCTTACATCATGTTCTCTTATAGTACAAAGGTTGCCTGTAAGCAATGTGGAAAGCAACAAGTCCGCCTTTGGTCCATATTGTTAACAATGTTATAATTTCAATTTTGTGATTTCCCAGATGTGGGCAATAAAGTTATATTGTATTGTATTATTAGTGTTGTCGGTTGTACATGCCGCTTCTGAAATTAAGGGGACTTACAAAGTAGTGCGATGACGTTACTCAGCTCTACGCTACGATCAATTAATCTAACTAGATATAGGATGATGCAAATCTCCATATAATGAAAGTGTTATCGGCTGTACAACATTATTAGATTCAGGAATCAGAATCATTTATTTGCGCAAGAGTTGAGATTTTTTTTATATTTATCACAAGCCACACTTGGCAAACGGTGGCTTTGTATTTGTATCAAAGAAACGTCCTTAACGGATAGTCAAGTATCCGCGATTTCTATTCAACGTCGTCGCAATCAGAAGATTCTAAAAAATTAACTAACTTAAGTCTTCTCCTTTACCTTATCACATTTTCTTACGACGCCAACCTCATCAGAAGTCATTACCGTAGGCCGCTTATGGACGCAATGAACACTTGGAAAGAAACGTGAGCGTTGCCGGCCAAAGAGAAATCCCCACGTTGTAGTCTTTTGGGAAATCTGTTGCAGATTAAACTGACTCCACGTTTATTTATTTATTTTTGTAAGTAGGCAAACAGGCGTACGGCCCACCTGATGGTAAGTGGTTACCGTAGCCTATGAACGCCTGCAACACCGGAGATGTCACGAGCGCGTGGCCGACCCTGATTCGTAGTATGTTTTCCGCTTAGTTCTGTTATCCTTCGTAACACCTTCGCATACTTTACATATAGGTTTTCTAAATAATTAAGTAAATTCATATCCGATTATGCAAAAGTACTGTTTACCACAAAACAAACGCATAATGCGCGCAGTAAACACGACCCAAATAATTATTACCTAAAAGCAAACTACCTCATTATCAGCTCTACGACATTGATATAAAGTATACAAGGTGGAACGTTTTGTTTGGACATTTCCATATTTGCGTATTGAGAAGGTCGCGAGGCGATGGGATTTTAAGTGGCAACTCGTTTTGTGTTATTTTGATTATTGGTTGGTTATTGGTCCGGGAATTAGCTGGTTTACTCATGATTTTAAGAGGTCTATACTTGTGGTACAATCTATACATCTTCTATACATATAAATAAAATTGGAGTGTCTGTTTGTAATATTGAAATAACCGTTTTTTTACTACATACATATGAATATATATACGGTACATGCACCAAAATAACTTTTTTTCAATTTTTGTCTGTCTGTCTGTTTGTTCCGGCTAATCTCTGAAATGGCTGGACCGATTTTGACGTGACTTTTATTGGCAGGTAGCTGATGTAATAAGGAGTAACTTAGGCTACGTTTATGTTAGAATTTTTTTTTATTTTGGAAAAATAAAGTAAAAAACTAAAAAATTAAAGAATCGACTGTTAGGCGGAACGAAGTTCGCCGGGTCAGCTAGTACAATATAACTTTATTGCCCACATCTGGGAAATCACGAAACTGAAATTATAACATTGTTAACAATATGGAGCAAAGGCGGACTTATTGCTAAGCAATCTCTTCCAGCCAACCTTTGTACATTATGAGAACATGATGTAAGGGTGGGCCCAGTAGAACCTACCAGGCTAGAAGTAGTAGTGGTATCTGTGACTCACTCAAAATCGGTGTGGCGAATGATTTTTATTGAAAGAAATTTAACTGCTCGGTTTCTGTACGTGTTGGATTATGCCCCAATGTTTTTTATAAAACTGTGTAGGCGAACAGGCTTGCCAGCTCATCTGGTGGAAAGTGGTTACCGCAGATTATGGGCGTCTTCATCACCAGACCCGTAGACAACGTAACAATTTGGAATCTATGAGAAATTTCGAAAACAAGCGTGTATACCTAGTTGCGTCGTCAGCTTACGCTTCGGAGCCTAGGGTACGTTGTAAGTCATGGTCCTTGATTTGGCGGCACTTATTATTACAATGGAGCGACTGCCGTCTGACCTCCGTAACCCCCATTAACAGGGGAACCAGATCAACAGGAACGGGACCCGATAGTGTTGGTCTAAGTAACTATCACATTATTGAATTTTTTAATAGAATTATGAAGTCAAACTATAAAATTAACAATGTTCGTTGCAGAATGGCGAAGTCACGACCCGCGCTCGCGACGGCGCCGCTCACGTGTTGCGCTGTCTCAAAGTTTGGTACGACCTGCCGTGCGACGTGCTCATCAATGCCATCAATCTGTTTGACAGGTCAGTGGTATCGCCTGAACTGAAATTAAATCGTTCATTTTCAATATATGATATAAATATCACTTATTGACGTCAATTTACCTGTATTAAGTTTACCACCACTTCCGAAGCGCAAGTGGAGAAGAATCGGCGCCACAAACTCCACTGCAGCATTTTTTTCAAAACTGCAATTTACAAATATAAAATACACTTTCCTTTATTAACTAGGCAAATGAACGAATTCATACGTTCGTCAACATTGTGCACAATCGCTACGTATAATTGATAGACAAGTTTAACCCGAGGCACATAAATGTCAAGAGTACTAACGTACAGACCGAACACTCACACCCTCCCACCCGAAACAGATACCGCACCGAGCCGGACAGATTTAGGGTAAAAATTGAGAGCAAAACAATACACGTTCCGGCGACGAATATTACGCAGTTACGGCAAATAACCAACCCTACGAGTGACACACACACATTGACGCGCGTGTGTACTTCGTAGTAATCGCCACAGGTATCAGGCTCGCCGCTGTTGTTATGGAGTGTCATAACGTCTTTTGATGTATTTTCTCGTATTGAACAGGACTTCTTAGATGCAATGAAGTGTTACTTTATTCGAAGTGCAATTTATTTAAAACTAGCTTTTCCCGCAGCTCCGCCTGCGTCAAAAAGTAGCCCATGTTTGACCCCGGGTCTTCAACTATATTCATACCAAATTTCATCAAAATCCGTTCAGCGGTTTGGCCGGGAAAGCGTGACAGACAGACAGACGGACTTATAATATTAGTATGGATTAAATTATTAAATGTTTTACAGGTTCCTGACGAAAATGAAGGTCCGTCCGTGCCACGTTCCCTGCATCACCGTCTCTTGTATGAACATTGCTATTGAACAGTACGCTGAAGACACCGGCACCACTAGGAACGTCTCCGTTGAAGAACTAGGTGAGTACTTGTCAAATATCATCCTTCAAACGAAATATTGACTACAGCTTCGGATGATTGTAAGCTTTTAGTATTTAAAGCTTGTGTCGGGCTGCCCAGCTCGGCTATCTCGGCATGAGACTAATATATGGGGGCCACACGAAGTAGATGATAGTAGCGTTGTGGTGGGGCGGGTTAGATGTTGAGGATTGGAGAATGTTGATGATGAAGAAGGCTGCTTCGAAACACGTCGGAGTCACCAGTTTGGAGTACGGCGGGAGCGATGGTGTGATGCTCTCGCGCCGCGTCGGGAAGATCTTCCCGTCAGGCGAGGTGGTGTGCCTGGGGACGATGTTCTGTCGGAGGTTGCATATATGCTTCAATCCTTAAAAACTTCAATTGCGCGATTTAGCCCGCCATATTAACTTTTGTGTTTTGTATGGGAATTACTGTTTAGCGCCATCTGTTGCGTCGATGGTGTAATTATTTGCTGTGCGAATGTGTCGCCATATCACAAATATATAAAATAGAAATTAGTTCTTGTTTCTAGAGAGGAATATGGAATGTGATGAGATGACGTGAAAACAATGTGGATAAAAAAAGGTGATTCGAAAAATTAAATGATTTTTAAATGAAAATGTGGTGAAGGATGAGAAATGAGGAATGATGCAAGCGCATCGTTGTGGTTATTTGGTAGAATATTGAAACAAGATTAAAATATTTAAAACTGACATTCTCAGTTTTTTCACATTCTACATACAGTTTATTCTGTTTTTTTTTTAATCTGTTTATTTGAATGTCAAGGTTGTATTGATGGGAAAAGTCTATATCTTTTAGACTTGTAGCTCTCCAAAGTGCATATATACTTGCTTTACCCGCAACTCCGCCTGCTTTAAAAAGTAGCCTATGTTTGACAACCGGGTCATCAACTATATTCGTACCAAATTTCATCAAAATCCTTTCAGCGTTTCGGTAATAGACAGGTAGAAAGACAGACAGACTTTCGCATTCGTAACATTAGTATGGATGGTCTTGGAGAGGCATTGTTTAGTTACTCAATATAACAATTTGGTCGTTCCAGTGTCCATATCGCAATCAGCCTGCACAGCCGGCGACGTGGTCCGCATGTCTCGAGTGATCGCAGACAAGCTGTCGCTCGCTGCCAACATCCGGGCTCTCACCGCTCTGCACTGGCTCACATTGCTGCGGAAGATAGTCGCCACTGCCGCCAGGGAACTGATGGTCACTCTGCCGACCACTCCGGTGAGGAAACTGATTTCTATGCTACACTCATCAGTATACTATAAGAACGACTACACGCACAATCGATGGACAGAGTTTGAGAAGTCTTTTTTTTATACAACTAAGTCTCTGGAGCCTGGTGACCCTACTCACCAGCAGGAACACAACACTGCATCACAGTGTTATTTGGCTGCGGTCTTCTGTAGGGTGGAGATACTTCCCCAGACGGACTACTCCTTACAAAATGTCCTGCCTCTCTTTCATTTTTTACCATCGTATGTGCGAACTCAATGTGTGGTGTCTAAAACATTAGAATTCTCATCCTTACTATGAAAATAATACTGTTCTATATTCTTCTGAGGCTATCACTAGCAAGTATGTATGTTTAAGTAGGTACTTACACATAAGGGGGGTTCGAAGGGGATTGTAGCAGGTCTACAGTCCCGTTTACCAACGTTTCTTCTAGTTGTTATACTATATTGATGGCTACACTGAATACTTTTACCCAAAGAACTGTATAAAATTCCATAATGTAAAATTGATTGACACGGAATACATACTGTGGCAAGTGATATTATTTACTGAGCATTTATACAAGGAGGTGAACGATGAGGTTTAAAATATTATATTTTATACCATGGGGTCCCATTGCCTAAGAAAAATGTTTACCAAATTCTTTCACAAGTTGATTCGGGGCTGTATATAAAAAGTTATACTTAAATCTAAATTTTTAATTTGTCATGTTTTCGATAGATGGCGTAGCAATGATTTTGTATGAGAGTAACTAGGAAAGTTGGCGCGTTTCAATGTATGACCATTGAATATCTGTATAGCATTATATATTCTGTAATCTGTGCTGCTATTGAATCATGTTAATATTTATTGTAAAACTAGAAATAAGGAAATACATTTGTAGGCAATTTACAAATGACTGTTGAAATGTAATGAATGAATGAGTGTATGAATTTTTTTAGCTGACATCAATGTTTTTTTGTAAATTTTTAAATTGTATTGCACAAAATACAATGCGTGCAGTACAACAGGAGAACTTAATGCTAATTAATAATAGGACATCTAACTGTGATCACATTTTGAAAAGATTTTTATACAAAACAATACATGGGCCTTTCTCTACTAACTGGAAACTTGTCTATTGACAGTTGTCCCAACCCTATTATTCTAGAAAATTAAAAATATAATATGTTAAATCTATAGATAGTTATAATATAAATACATGTAAACAAGAAACCATTGTAATTATCCCTTATTTTTCGAATTATAGGCAATTTTGTAAAAAATGGCGACAGAGGACTGTTTTGCCACCCAGAGAACTGTTTTTTCCACCCAGAGTACAGTTTATGTCAATGTTTATATGAAGAAAAACACAATATTAATTATTAAATGTAATCAAATAAATTCTCTTCTTTATTGAATACTGTATCACATACAGAATTTAAATACTTATATTTATCAGGAACAAATTGCGAGCTTAGCTGTCTAAGTAACGAATTAAAATAATTATAATCAAAATTAAGCTTAGGTACTAACAATCAGTCTTGTTTACTTATCAATGCAGACTTATTTCTCAAAAACAGGTACAGGTGTATTAAAATAATAAAATATTCGTTTCCCTTTTAGGGCAATATCTGGGTTTGGCAACTTCTTTAATACTTGGTCAAAGGACACATCAGAAACATCATTTTCATCGACTCTGAATGTGTGTCCTTTGTCATCACAAATTTTTAAGAAGGTTACTGTTAGTTCGCCTTCTTCCGTGTCTATCTTATTGATTACTGCTGCATAATAATATTCAGTCTTTCTTACTAGAAATTTAACCAAGACGTAATCACCGATGGTGTAATTCTGTTGGTTGATTGAACTAGGTCCAGCCAGTGCAGCGTCGTCGTCGATCTCCATTGTGGAATCCTGTGAGTTGTCCATGTTTTCACTTTCAGAGTCCGTGTAAATATCATCTACGTTAAGTTTTGCCTTGTTTTTGTACTCTAACAGCACAGGTAGCACAGTGCTTTCTCCATTCTTTAGTCATAGCTTTGTGTTCACGTCGACTCATATCTTTAACTGACTTTCTTGTACCTTTTTCCTTCTTTCTTTGGTAGTTTCGTCGTTCTTTTTCCTTCAATTGCTCTCTTTTTACAGGGTCATTTTTTAGCCGTTGATATCTTAATCTTTCCGCAATTCGTTTCTGCTCTTTTATTTCTTCTTTAGTTTTAGGTTTCTTCTTTGGTGGCATTGTGGCAATACTAAAACAATAAAACATACTTTCGATGTTAAAAAAAACCGTAAGGGTTTAAAAACAGATAGTTACTAGGTACGTATTATTTTTTAGTCCAAAATCCATAATAATAGAAAACAAAAGACCTGAATTAGCATGACAGGCCAATGTAAGAAAGAAAGAGGCTATCGGCAAGCAGTAGGTTAGTGCAGACTATAAATAATATTAATAAAATACACGGACGTCAAATAAAATAGTCCTCTGTCACATTGAACAGTCCTCTGTGTTATAAATTTCCAGAGGACTGTTGCACAGAGGACTGTTATTTTTACATAAAACATGACATACCACGTATCAGTTTCAATACTATTTCATAACACAGAAACAGCTATAAATTATCACACTGAGCAATTTTTTTGTTAAATAAATATATTATAATACATAAAACACCGTAAAATAGACTTACCAGAGGAATGTTCACTCAACGCTACAGAGACGTGGCTCCCACACAGACGCGGAGTTGTAACTGCGCAAAATGGTGGCGACTTGTTTACCATGGCGACCGAGCAAACTTCACACTGTTAACGTACCGTTTCACACACAATGTAACCACAATAGTGTTTAATATTTTTCTGGCGCGATATTCAAATTGTGACAGAGGACTGTTGAAAAATGTATGGACAAAATTCGAACACTAGTTTTTAGTACTAAAAAATTCTCTAAAATTATGATTGTTTTTTGTTTATATGCATTCAATATTCTTTATGTTCATAGAGTTATAAGATTTTACATTTTTAAATACAACTAATAAAAACTGACCCAAATCATACTCGATCCGGAATTAGGACATAACAGAGGACTGTTTTTAGTGGCTTTTAGACCGAATTTATGAAATTATTATGATTCTAAATATTGATTAAGCTTGGCTCCTTAAATAACAGGTTATATATTATGTGTTTTAATAAATAAAACTATGCATTAATATAGCCAAAGTAAAAAAAAATGCTTGGACCATGATTTTCCTGTTAGTAGAGAAAGGCCCACATATACTAAAAAGTAACCGATTCCGAAAACAACAACAAAATTGGTTGTTAATTAAAGCAGTTATTAGCATTTACAGTTTTCTAATGAAGAAAAGTGGGAGCGTGGTGGGGACGTCTTGTTATCTCTTTTGTACGCACGAAACCGAGTGGCAGTGATGTCACTGCACCATTAAGTGCGTCCTTTTCTTGTGTATTGACAGTTTCCCCTTCTACAGGATTTCAAAGACTTAGGCATATATCTTATTTAATATTGAACGGATTAAAAAAAATCTTTCCCTTTTAGAATTCACGGACTCAGATTTATGATATGAAATAATATTTGTTTTAGTAGAATAGATAGTTGATTATTTTTTATTTATTGCAAGCAATCTTTGGCTATTTATAGTATAACAAGTATGTTTGTTGCAGGAAACACCTCTAGTCCAACAGCTGGAAATATGCGCGTGCGACGCTCGCTGCTCCAACGCTAGGGCTTCAGAACTCGCTCTCGTCATACTGTACAGACATCTAGGTATGTGTATATAATAAATAAATAAACATGTTTTTATTTCCATATAATTACAAGTTTTTTACATATCGGACATATTCTTGAAGGAAAATACGAGTTCTCAGCTCTCTACACGCAGTCCTGAATTGTCTAGAGTCTAGATATATTAGTATGGATAAGACTCTAGACTTATCCATACTAATATTATAAATGCGAAAGTCTGTCTGTCTGTCTGTTACGCTTTCACGGTCAAACCGTTGAATGGATTTTGACGAAATTTGGTATGAATATAGTTGAAGACCCGGGGTCAAACATAGGCTACTTTTTGACGCAAGCGGAGCTGCGGAAAACAGCTAGTATAATTAATAAATAAAAATGTTATTTATTCTTTTAAATGTTGTTTTACATATCGGACATATTCTTGAAGGAAAATACGAGTCTTCAGCTCTCTACACGCAGTCCTGAATTGTCTACGCTTATAATATTATATACCATAAGAGTTTGTTTGTTTGAACGCGCTAATCTCAAGAAATACTGGTCCGATTTGAAAAAAATATTTCAGTGTTGGATAGCCTATTTATCGAGGAGTCCATAATTAATATTATAAATGCGTTAGTCTGTCTGTCCGTCTGTTTGTTACGCTTTCACGGCCAAACCGCTGAACGGATTTTCATGAAATTTGGTATGAAGACCCGGGGTCAAACGTGGCTATTTTAACATCTAGTATAATGTATATTTGTTGTATTTCAGAGGAACAAGTACAGGAGTGGTCGCGTCGGGTTTCCTCCGAAGGCGGCAGCGCGGAGCAAGCGTATTATCTCGACGAGTTTGTTGCTCAGCTTCAGGCGCATTGCAATGTAAGTTTTATTATATATAAATACATTAAATATAGTGAGGAGCTCGTTAGTCGAGCGCGACCCGCGTATCCGTAGCGAGCGACGGCGAGACGCGACCACTATGGGATCGGTCGCCGTTCAGTGGCATTTTCTATCTTGAGCTCCTCCGTGCTTCTGAAGGCACGTTAAGCCGTTGGTCCCGGTTGTTATCGATATACAGCAGTCGTGAGGCTGTGTGAGATGCCTTTAGGCAACCTGAAAAGTTCTGACAGTGTTGGCCACTAACACACCTCGGGTCATGTTCCTGTTGATCTGGTTTCCCTGTAAAAAAGATTACGGAGGTAAGACGGCAGTCGCTCCATTGTAATGACCAGTGCCGCCAAATCTAGGAGCATGACTTACAGCGCACCCGAAGCGTAAGCTGACGATGCAACTAGGAATACACGCTAGGATGATGATGATGAAATAAATTAAATATACATTCACAACCACCAAGGTGCACAGGGTCGTTTGACCATGTAGCCCACTGTGTATGCATGAATGAGTATAAATTCTTAAAATGTATTATATATTATTCCTAATTAATATAATTTTTTAAATCTTGTGTTCATGACAAGTAAATTGTTAAAATAATCGAGAAAGGACACTGGCGTCATGCACACGGCTTTAGGGTTTATCATTATCTCATTACAGTTAAAATAATAATTTAAAGAGTAAAAAATTTTTTTCGTCAAAATTACAGACAGTATTTAATTTTGATATATTTCGTTTAAGCGCCCCCTAACATAATATAAGGGAACGAATTATTTTTGTTAGACAATGGGACCACGTGGTTGTTGAATAAATCCCCATTCAAACTGACGTGAAACGCCCACAGAAATAAAAATAGGAAGTAGTGTCATTGCTCGTGCCAAAGTTAACCGGCCTGCTTTAGGCATTTCTAAGTATAGAGCTATAAGGTTAAAAGAATAGATTACTTATCGTTTGTATTGTTACAGATGTCAGAGTCGTCGCTTCTACAGACCCGTAACACCGTGGTGTCCGTTTTGGAACGATACGAAGCTCGAGCAGCCGCGCCAGCCAAACAACGACTTGTATGGAGACTGTCTGAGAGAACGCTCAAGGTGAGTACGTACACATGTGTAGTGTGCACATGCAATCAATAAATGAATTATTTTATTTCGACCATACATATGCGTGCATAGAATTGTTAATATCATTGTGGCGACACATTCGTACAGCAATTCATTGCACAAAATACATATATTCCCATACAAGACGCTTAATTAGTATGAAGGACTGAAACGCGATACAGAGTTTCTGAGGAATTGGAGCATAAATAAAACCTCTGATAGAACATCGTCTGTCGCGCGGTTCCCCAGGCACACCACTACGCCTGGCGGGAAGATCTTCCCGACGCGGCGCGAGAGCACATTTCCACATCGCTCCCGCCGTATCTTCAAATTACTAACGGACACTCACACCCTCCCACCCGGAACAGATACCGCACCTCACCGCTTAGATTGAGGATAAACATCGAGAGCAAAACAATGCAAGGATGACATTTCGGCCCGCAACATGACGCAGCCACGGTAAATGACCAACCCTACGGGTAACACACACATTGACGCGCGTGCGTACACGACCCAATCGCAGTAGTAGTAATGTCGGCGCTGTTGTATGGAGTGTCCGGAGTGTGATGCGGGTTCCAGATTCACTGGGAAGCCCGAGGACTGTGAATGTGGACGGCGTTCTCGTACTCTTCTCGCTTCTTCCCGAAAATTCTCACGTGAATTTGAATCCAGCGATAGAATAACACCCTGGCCACGAGACAACTCGCCACGGCGCCACGACCAAAAGAAACACATAACAATTGCACTAAAAAGCCACGGGAATTGGTGACTGGCGAGGCGATACGAGGAGTAGTAACAAATTAGTGCACTGAAACAAATTCATTTGTACTGTATTTCTTTTAGTCGGCGGTGGCATCGCGTCGAAGCCTTAAGGTTTTAAATGAAATGTGTATTGCAGGTGCTTCGTCCGACTGACCGCTTGACTTCCCTTCTGCCGACCATCGAGGAACAACAACACTTTGCGCAGGAACAGTCGCCGACACGAAACAGGTAATACTTTAGTCAATTATAATATTTATCCTTTATTTATACGTATACTAGCTGACCCGGCAAACTTCGTACCGCCACCGAATATATTCACCTTTTAAACCTTCCCTGGACTTCCACAAATAATTCAAAACCAAAAATAGCAAAATCGGTCCAGCCGTTCTCGAGTTTTAGCGAGACCAACGAACACCAATTGATTTTTATATACACCGTGAAATTTGAGTCGTTTGGACCCGTCGTCCAGTGACTCCATTCATGCAACCGAACAACTTTCCCCAAGGAACATAGCTCGAAATATGGAGTAAATTTTTGGACCTCCCATACAAAATGTCTCATCACGTGACCTAACTTACTATGGGAAGTCCAAATTTGTTTTTCATGTTTCGAGCTATGTTCCTTGGGGGAAATTCGTTCGGTTGCATGAATGGGGTCACCGGACGATGGGTCCAAAACGACTAAAATTTCACGGTGTATACAATGTGAATGAATAGTCAATTCACACGTATATAGACAACATAAACGAGTTTCCTATTTGACGAAAAATTTACGCGCAACGAAACAGAATGTATGTTTGCCGGAAAATTTCCCATTTACACCCGGAATTTTTTTTTAAATTCCCGAGAATAAATGGGAATTTATTATTTTTTCACCTTGCATTTCATTTTTTCCCCTCTTGAATTTCCTCCCGCTGCCTATATCTTGGCCGACTAATCTCGGAAACGGCTGGACCGATTTCGACATGATTCTCACTAGCAGGAGCTCTATTTTTGTGTGGCTCACGATAAATTGGGCTAGTCGAATGATTTTTATTTATTTATGTACTTTATACATCTACATAATAAAATTACAAAGGATTATACATAGGATAATTTATTTTTGTTCTATATTGAACGATTATTATTTATAAATTTCAAAAATAGGCCTCCATAAAATAAAATTATAGGGCGTAACATAAACCCCCTATAAAAAATATGAAAGCCTTTTTAATACAAACAGACTAATTAGATTAATACACTTTTAAAAAAAAATTAGGATATCACAGATTTTTTTTTTTCGGTCCACAGATCAGGCAGCGAAAGCAGTGAAAGTGAAGAGACGTCCGATTGGCCGCGCAGCCCCGTGTTGCCCGTCTACTGCGATAACTAAGCTAAAAACTACCAAAAACCTACGTCACTAGGACTTGGCTGTATATGCTGAAGACTTTTGTCTGAAAAACATCTTGGCTGTATGTGAAGGATTCCTGTGCCTGAAAACATCTTGGCTGTGTAAGGAAGACTCCGTTGCCTAAAAAAATCTATAGTTAAAAAAAGTATTAGATTTAAAAAAAAAATATTTGGTTCTTTAAGGCAAATATAATTGCTTTCCTTTTTATGGCAAAACATCTTTGGCTGTATAGAGAAGTTATTTTGCATTGTAACATCGTTCTGTTTATGAAAATGCGAAAGAACAAAAGAAGTTTTCATGGCTGTAGGTTGAAATAAGAACAATATTTAAATTCATAAAAACTGGCCAGTGACATTTAATTTATTTTCTTTTTATTTCCACTTTCTTGGCATTTTGTTTTCGTTATTACAGATTGTAAAAATTTTTGGGCTGCTATGTGTCGCGGTAGATTTTTTAGTACGGACTGTGTGTATGTGTGTGTGTGAGATCCCAATTTTGAAATAGTCAAAACACAGTGATCCCCAAAATAGCGTAGAGCGATATTTTTTCTATAATTTTCCGAATGATTTTTCTAATATATTTATTAAATAAAAAAAAAAAGATTATATCATTGATCACTGAAACTTTATAAAAAAGTTTGAAAAATAATTATATTGATACGATTGTGCATGCATTTTGTTATACTTAGTGATTAATTTTTTGCTAAAAGTGCCGTTAAATAAAATTTATTTATATATTTAAATATATTTTGCGGTAATGAAACTACCGCTGCCTTGTAAAGGTTAAAAATACAAAAATCATTTGGAAAGTTTACGGAATCGACGCCAACGCCATCTATGAGTCGGAAATGTAAGCTAAGGTTATATTTGATGGTGCAATCGAAATTGGTCGAACCACTTAAAAAATATATCGGGAGTATTATGTATAGTTTAGTTTAGTTTTTATGGGTGACGCCAGTGACTTTTAGGCCAAACCAAAAAAAAAAAAGAAACTTTCTGGTTTTCCTGTAAAATTCTTACGGAGGTTATGCAACAGATGTTTCCGTTGTGATAACCAGCACAGCCAAATCTACCATGATTAAAGCATACCCTGGACTCTGAAGCGTAAGCTGATGGTCGCATTAAGAACTGGAGCTTTGACTTAAATTTTCAAATCATTAATATCGTTTAGGTCGTGAGGTTAAACGACCATGCGCACCTTGGTGTTGGTAAAGTCACTTGCCCAACCCAATTAGTTGTAAACATGCGCACGGCGACGCTTCTTCCTATACGTGGCAGTCTTAAGCTTTACTAATATTATATTGTTTATTTATAAGAAGTTGAATAACTTAGGAGCAAGCGACGCCGTGCCCCGCTTAGATTTCGTACTGTGATTTTTTTATAAGAGAAAAGAATACAAAAAAAAGTGTAATAATTCCATATTTTGTAGCTTTTAAGTGTGGGTGGGAGAGCCCATCTGATTTTCGTAAAAAAAAAAAAAAATATTTTGATAAACCACACTCGTGTGCAGGCGTTTTGTAGTTAAAATTAAGATTGTACTGTAATAAAATACATAATTGCAAGTTGGCGAAAAACTTTTTTGCGCGATCCGCCAGCAGTAGGGCCTAAAGATATTTTTAAAAGTACTCAGTTTTTAGACTAAGCTAAGGTTTCGCGTAAAAATATTTTAGCTTCTTTTTTTTTTTACTAAAATGAGATGTGCCAAGTGCGAGTGGTCAATTTGATACAATGATTAAGTGAAAAAAAAAAAATATTCCACCGAAGTTCTTTTACTACATAATTTTATTAATAAGTATTATAATAATTTTTTTTTTAATAATAATTAATATATTATCATTATACTTTTGACTAACTCTGTTTTCTAGAGTTTGGAGGCATCAAAATTTTCATTGTTATATAAAAAAAAAAAAAAATGTTGGCATTTTTTTTTTCATTAATTATTATTTCTTAGTGTAATAGTAATTCATAATTATATCTAGGTATTAATGAATAAACGACAAAAAAAAATACAAATTTTTGAAAAAATCCGAAAAAAATGATCTCAGGTACGTCAAAGTAGAAGAACATGTGTAGTTTAAAAAAAATACAACTAAAAAATAATAATTTTCATTTAGTTCTGAAACAATATTTTTGAATAAATGGATATGTATGTGTGTGTCTCTTTCCGCTTAACTGTGTGTTGTTTGTGATATTGAAAGTCATACAAAGCGAGATCTTTTCCTTTTTTCTATCATATTTTTTCTAAGTAGTTAATCTTTTGTGTGAAGGTCATCGAGGTTGACAATATATTGAAGTTTTGTATTTATAAACTGCATTTATATGTCTCATCAATTAGGTCTTCGAGCTATAAAACAAATTACGCATTTCGACAAATTTGGTTGATTAATCTCATGTTGTTGTAGCGAGCTGACCCACAATTTATGTTTTGGCTACTTGGGTAGTAAATTTTTGTACATTACTCACATTTTCTTGTCCATTGGGTATAATTACTCGGCGGCATATAACTTGGCAAAGTGTGAACGAGATGAACCCATACCGATAATTAGATTAGTATAAGTTTGTCCCGCTCACGTTTTTGCCAATTTACATGCAGATGTGTATACTACTTTTAGATCACATGTAAAACCACAGAATTAGTAAATATAGTACAGTAAAATTTAAACAATACATTGTCAGCCTCAATGTGTCAGTCGGCATGTCCAAAACACGACCTCTGTGATACTCGTACGCTATTGGCGCATATTTTAAGATCAATTTTATATAATACCATCATAATGAACCACTGTTTAAGTGCGGGGCGCATTTATATACAACATTTTATGTTTTTTATGAGAAAATAGAACTGTAAGTGAATGTTTTCCTAATAAAATTGCATTTTTCGCTAAGTTAATAAAAGAAACTCCGCTAGGGGCAGCACAAGTAAAGGAATAAAGCAGATTAATATGTACCCTAATGGAATTACTGCATTTTATTATTTTTAAACTTTACGTCTAAAATATGTCCGCTTATACTTAAATTAAATTGAAAGTTAATGTAGCCCCGACTTTGCAGTGATTTTGTAATATTAACAAAAAAAAAAACATATTTCTATCTCGGCAATTCGGTGTTCATACTCTTATCAGAAACTACTAAATTAGTAACTTTTTTACATCAGCCTTTTGAAACTGTAGTTTTTTGTATCAATCAATAGCTGTAGTGTAAATATTCATCGATTTCAATACATATCCAAAACCGAATTGTCGTACGCATTTAAATCATCTAATTAGTGTCGTGCCTGCGGCGCTGTGCATCATTTATTGTGACGTCATAATTTTTAAAGATTTTAAATTCCCAGTGCGTTCTTTTTTTTACGGACCGGCAACAAAAATAAAAAAATATTTTAATTTCCCTTTTTATTTGTATGACGTATCAATAGTGTTTTAAAAATATTGAAATAGGTAGCTAAATTAAATTGATTAAAAAAAATATTGTAATGTGTACTGTCGACAAAGCCTCATTAAAATAATATCAAAAATTTATTCCACTTTACCGTTTTTATTGCAATATTTTGGAAAATTATTTTAGCTGTCATAATGAAATGAGTGACTGAAAAATTAGGTTCTAAACCAATCACTGGACCTAGGCCTGGGTTTTATTGCTTTGTTGTATGTACACATGTTATTCAATGTATCTGTAATTTTGTGCAATCTTTTAATAATTATGTCGTCATAATTACGATCGCTGCGCATTTTGCGTGTTAACAATCTGAAATCTCGAATCAATGAGAATAAAAGTTGGACTCTTTATCTTGGGTTTTAATTTACTTCCTTTTCCAGTATATAATCTATTTACCAAAGAAATATAATGTGTGAAATAATTTTCCAATTTATTTACACAATTTAATTTCCAACTGTTCTTCTGATATCATTTTTCAGTACTCAAAATGTTCTCCTGGTAACATGGGAAGGACCCCCAACACTATGAAAGGCGATATAACTCTTTCACCACTGTTTAACCTGATAACACAGTGAGAGGTCCCCCAACACTTAGCGCCAAGGCCGCCAAGAATGCCATTCTACCTTCTGTTCTCCTAGCTATGAAGGGCGCTGGTGAATTAATGAATAAAAAAATATTTATTCAAGTGACCAGGACTCAGTAAACTTAAACTATACTTAAAGTAATACGTTGGGGAAAAAGTTTCTTCGTATTTTTGAAGAAAATTCAAAACATTTTTTAATGTATTTTATTTATATTTAACTAAAGTATGTAGGTGCCATTTTGTCCGATTACTTTTTGCCATCTTGTAGGAGTTGAAGGTAGGGGCATGATCCCATTGCTATAGAAATTTTGAGGCTTCTGATCAAAATACCGCGACAAGTGGTTTTGGCAGTCTAGATGTTAAGAACACGAGAGGACTGCCAAAACCAGGCAGTGTTAGTGTTGTTTAAGAATTCTGAAACTTCCACGTTTTTGATTTCCACCTGTAGGAAATCTGAAGGTCCAAGGTCAGGACTATACGGCGGATGCATTAACACCTCCCAGCCAAACTCTCTTAATTTTTGCTTAGTGGCTCACATCTTTATGTGTGAGGTCTAGTGTTATCATGATGAAAAAGAACACCCTTTCTGTTGATTAATTCCGGCCGCTTGCTTTTAACTACTTGCTTTAATCTCGTCAGTTGTTCGTAATAGAGTTCAGAATCGATGATCCTGCCTGGTGGTAACAGCTCATAATGAATAATGCCCTTCCAATCCCAGGACATACACAGCATCACCTTGTTACGAGTTAACCCGGGTTTCGCCACAGTCTGTGAAGCCTGACCGGCCTTTGATCACCGACCTTTTTCGCACGTTCTTGTCGTACGTGATCCACTTTTCATCACCAGTTATCAGTTTCTTCAAAAATGGTTCGGTTTTATTACGTCGTAATAAAGAATCACAAATGAGTACACGGTTCATTAGGTTTCTTTCAGTGAGCTCGTGAGGAACCCAAATATCGATTTTTTTGTGTATCCAGTTTATTTCAAATCCGCCATAACTGTTTCGTGGTCAATTTAAAGTTCTTCAGCTACATCGTGACTACTGATATGCCGATCTTGCTCCACTTTTTTAAAAATGGCATCCATTTTGTCGGTAACTAGCTGTGCCCGCGACTTCGTCCGCGTGGAATAGTTATTTTGGGAATCATATTTATTTTTTGTTTACAAACCTACCTCCTCAGCTTATTAAAAGTGGGCATAAAGTTTCCCTCGCGAATTTCTTTGGCACCAAATGAAGTCACTGACAAATAATTTGTAATAATGCATTAATTTAGACCAAATTTGATTTTCATAAAAACGGTTATTGTTAATTAATCTTAAAAGATAGACATATACTGTCGCGGACATTTTTTAGATAATTTAAAGAGGAATAATTCTTTCATACATATTTTTTGGGTATCTCTTAACGGTTTTCGCAGCGCACGCAACGGACGCCTCAAAGATGAATAATTTTCCCCGTTTTTTCCACATTTTCGACTGTTACTTGGCTTCTATTAGTCGCAACGTGATGTTATATAGCCTAAAGCCTTCCTCGATAAATGATCTATCAAACACAAAAAGAATTTTTCAATTCGAACCAGTAGTTCCTGAGATTAGCGCGTTCAAACAAACAAACTCTTCAGCTTTACAATATTATATAGTATAGAAGTACTTATAGATAGGGCGACCAGGGCGACGTGCATCTTTGACATCAAAATTTCCGGATTGAAAACGCTTAAACCAAATTTGTGCTACTCTCACAGACACTGCACTAGGTCCATAAACATCGCAAATTTTTTTCGCGGCTTGCGTTGCTTTTTTACCTTATTTGTAGTAAAATTTTAAAATGTATCGAATATCTTTATTAGATTCACTCAACTTGACAGTAAGAAAAACAAATAAATCACACTTCTTTCTAATTTGAATTTGGAATTATCTTCTTTAAAATTTAAACTTTTAATGATACCAAAACCAGCCAGATACAAATAGTATTTAGCCAAAGAGATTTTATTAAAAGTTCATATACTATATGCGAAAAGACTTTTTCCACAACCTAATATTTAGGGATTTAAAAAAAAAATGCACTTGTAAAAAGAACAACAAAAAGATAGTGTAAAATTAAATGATGCTAAGAGTAATTCTTTTCAACTTTGTTTTCCTAGTAACATAAAGATTTCTTACATCCATACTAATATTATAATTGCGGAAGTCTGTCTGTCTGTCTGTTACGCTTTCACGGCCAAACCGCTAAACGGATTTTGATAAAATTTGGTATGAATATAGTTGAAGACCTGGGGTCAAACTTATGCTACTTTTTGATGCAGGCCGAGCTGCGGGAAACAGCTAGTAAACTATAAAATGCGCTTTTAAATGACTTCAGACTTTCTGTTCTCTTGGTATATGGAATGGATAAGAAGAAGCGTCGACAATATGAAAAACGCTAAAGAATAACTTTTGATAGTCTGTTCTGGTAATACAAGGTCTCAAAGCTACAAAAAGCGCTATGGATACTTGTTCAGACTTTCTTTACTCCTGGTAAAAAAGGGAGAGGTCCCAATGTTATAAAAACGCGAAAAATAATAACTCTAACCCCTCTGTTTTCCTGGTAAGACTTCCTTACAATTTCCTCTTTGTAACTTTGTAAGGAACTCTCCAAAGGAGTTCCTTACAATTTTAAAAGGCGCTTAGAATAGAAATCCTGACCTGTTATTATTTCAACCTTATGTTCTCCTGGTAATGTATGAAGATGTTCTCTTAATTTCCTTTTCTCCTGGTAACATAGGGTGGTAACACTATGTAAGGTGCTAACAAATAAGGTTTACTTTTCCAATAATTTGTAAATATACGATGTACATACTTCTGTTCTCTTATAGTAACATAAGGGAAACACTATGAAAGGCGCTTTGAGTAACTTTTGCAACCCTCTATTCTCCTAAATGAAGAGGGAAAGGACAATGCGAAAAATTAAAACACATTTTTATTGTAGAAATAAACAAATTTATTTTTATCAAAACAGATTTGTGGTAGAAGACAAATTAATAAAACTTATTTACACTGGTGAAAATAACAATTAAATAAATGGCGTGACATTGGTATATTTTCTGAGAAAAAAAAACACCAACCTTTAGGGTTATCTTACATCGGGCTAAATATGGAAAAGGCATATGCATAGATTAATAATTGGTCTCGAGCGCGCTCGACTAGATACCGTCGGCGTACTAGACAAATACGGCAACTAAAACTACACTAATTCGGCGTACTTGCGGCATATCCGCGTCAGTCACGCCGCAACCGATATGTGAGTTTGACGTCGACAATATAAAGTTGCCGTATTCTGGAAACTGATTTTTCTTCATAGCGCGGTATCTAGACGAGCGCGCGCGAGATCAATTATTAATCTAAGGGCATATGTATAAAGTATCTATATATGGTGGCTAATAGATGAACTCCGTAATTTGAACGTTTAGGCTGTAAGAATAGATTACGATCATTATAGATCTCCTGTTTATTAATAAAGCATAGTAAAACAAAAATAAAACTTGTCAAAATAGAAAGTATATTTCATCAAAATATACAAAACAGTTAAGACTTACTAAAGCTAGACTTACTTAATTTAAAACTAAATATAATCGTTAATATGTACCTGCTTTCAATTTCTGACAACATTTAAAATTTCGTGCTATCTTTTTTCTACATATGATCCAAATAAGACCAAATTCTGAATAAAGTTTATGTAATTACATAATTTTTTACATAATTGTTTACGGATTTTATCAGATATTTTTTTGCAATGTAATAAGATTAGCCAGTCCTTAAAAGTAAGTTAACTTAAAATAGCTTAATTCCATAAGAGATGGTCGATGATATTTACAAGAGAACAATATCCGGTAAAAGGGTATACAAAGTTATTTTGAAACCACTGGCCTATTTTAGTATGTGACTTAACACCTTTAAAAATATATACGTGAAAACCAAGAAAAAAAAATCGGTCTACAAATATTTTAATTTGTATGGGAGGTCGGAAAATTTTTGTTCCAGTTTTTTTTTAAGTGTTTCATGACACACTGTAATAATTTGGGCTGTGGTTACAAAATAACCATAAATACATACGTCATAGGCCTAAGTTCATATTTGTTTTCGTCTCACTTTAATCATTAGATGTTAATAATAATCTTTGACACTTAGATTAATAATTGGTCTCGCGCGCTCGAAAATCGTACAGAACCCACTCCACGCGAGCCGACTCACACTTGGCCAGTTTTATTTTAATTTCATTTTAAAGGATTTTCTTAGTTATATTTTTATAATCCATAACAACGCCACAGCAATTAATAATTTTCCCATTGGTCGGGCACCAGTCAATTAGCTGGCAACACCATAATCGACGCTAGTGTGCGTCTTTGAACATTGTTTTACACACACTGTCCTATTATGTTGCCGCATACTGGAAACTGATTTTTCCTCACAGCGCGGTATCTAGTCGAGCGCGCGAGACCAATTATCAATCTAAGCTTTGACAACAATAAGTGAGACTAATAAATTGAATTTAAAATGACTAAGTATTTAAGATCAAAAATGATGACAAAATTATCATGATACTAATTTTCAAACTAAAATGAAAAATCGTGATGTAAAAAATAATATTTTCAAATGAAAAATTTCAACGATTAAAAGAGATCTAAATTGGTAAAAACATGATAAAAAAAAAAAATGATCTTAGAAAAGAATCGGAACATGATTCTATCATACAAATGTTGTTATTTTGTTCATGATTAATCTCGATGATAAATCAATCTCCATTAATTAGCTTCACAAATATAAAAAAGTTGTTTTAAAAGTTCGAAATTTAAATTCTCATTTCATCCAAATAATGGTGGGATTTCATTTTGATTTTAGAACGTTTGCGTTTTGTTCATATTCCGAAATGAATATTTTATTTAATTATTTAATAGTACCAACGTTAGTCGGGGTCAAATATAAATGTACATTTTTATATAATAATCTGTGGTGAAGTATCAATTCATCTTTCACACCGACCGTCATTTTGAAGACGTAAACACATGGAACATAAGATAATAGTTATACTTATGTAGCAAGTAATTGTTATCCTTTTCTTACGTATTCGGATCTATATGGCGATATCTCTTTTTTAAGCCTGTAGCAACATTCACTCACACATAGATATTATGCAAAGCGTGGCAATTTTTGGACCTGACGCCATTTTGTAAGCTACGTTGTTAGATCGGCGAATACTAAAAATAATAAAGTAGAAAACCGTATAAATGATCTCAGATCATCCACTCAACGCACAACATTTACACATTTCTTGAAATCATGGGGAGCATCTTACCATACGTAACCATCTTACCCTAGACTAGATACAGCCCAGGCTGCATAGTTTTGCATGGTGTGTTTTTGCTACGCTCTAAGTAATAGCATACCTTTCGTCTGTTTACGTCATAAATGTCTGTGTCTTTATGATTATAATTTTTTTTAGTAATAGGTTTTACTGCCATGGATACAAGTCCTTTATAGTCCTTCTTAAATTTTCAATCTTCTTCAGTCCTACAGTTTGGTTTCGTCAAGTCTAAAAGTCTAATCGGTAGTCAAGTCTAAGCAGAATAATCAGGCTAAGTGAAGTGGTAGAAGCTAAGTAGGCACTTAGCGATTACTAGGAGCTTTTGGCAACAAGCATGAAAATCGCATAAATCAAACACTGTATCACTTCCCAACACTCATGCTTGTTAACGAACACTTTGCGAATAATAATCTACCATTATTATGCACAAATACTCAAAAAACACAAATTTTGGAAAATAAAATACAGCGCCGATACTGCTTCCCGCCAAAAATCCGACACAAAAATCATGATTATTAATTGGTTTGATTTTATCTCAATTTGTGCAATAAAGTCTAAAAGCGATTGAAATGGACTGGTCTATACTCTAACCATTTTCGGTTCCACTTTTTGGTTTTGACACGAACAAATGATTTTATATTATATTTTTTATTACACAAGAAAAATATTGCCATTTTGTGTGGGTTACAAAGTCAACTGACCCTGCACACCCTGACGTCAGTATTTCGAAACCGGCTTTCGGCCTCTATCGTGGTTTATTTAACGACCACCAGATGGCAGCCGGGACCAACGGCTTAACGTGCTTTCCGAAGCACGGAATAATCGTTATCAGACAATCAGGTTATTCAAGCCTGCAATGTCCTAACAAAACTGGAAACAAGTGAAAGTTTGCGTCCCGTGGGCATCGGACCCACGACCTCCGGATCTTTAAAGAACCAAAGAGGCAGTTAACCCTTGCTGTTCGAATTGTTTTTAACCCGATACATAACAACAAGTCAAAATAATTGAGTCAGCCCCAGACAAATTTGAAATTTGTCTATTGAGATACTAACTCGGATATATTTTTGTAAAATAGTAATTTTCTACTTGACATATAGGGATCCAAGACGTCCGGGGCCCTATTTTTGAAATGAATGGACTCATGTTTCGAATGAATGTCGTTCGATATCGAACAAAAATCATTCGACTCGCGTGAGTCACACTTTTCAAAAATAGGACTCCAAGATGAAATTTTAATAATTTAATTTTGTTTCCGCTCTAGGCTTACAAGCCAATTATAATCCAACCGCTTTTTACAACTGGTTGTGCCACGGGGAACAAACACAGTTCAACTGGTTGATTCAACCTTCGACTACGATAGTAAAATGTCATAAACGAACAGAATCACGATTTTGTGCAATCGTAAAAGACTCAGGGTCTAAATGCATGAACATTTTGTTTTATAAAAACATATTTGAATATTGCAATGAGAAATATGGTTTTTAAATAAGTATACAAAAAAAAAAGAAAAAAATATTGCGTTCTAAACAGATTAAAAATGAATTGACTTAGTGAGCTACGGATATAACGTAACAATAACAGAAATGTAAGCCCAATTTAGCGATTTTAGAATCGCTTATATTTCAATCTGCGTTTATTTTTATTAAGACATACTTCACATAAAATAAATTATTTGCGAATTGTGTATTGATATAAAATAAATAATTTGGTTGATTAGCGGTCCCCTGGAGCGCTATTTCTGAAATATCGAGTGAAAATTGAATGATGTCGTTCAAAAATTACTCGACTCGCCAAAAAAATGGTATATCAATACCTTTTATAGACCAAACAAGGCACTAGTCGAATCAATTCATTCCTGAGAAACCTATTTGAATCGAATCTTAAAATGACACCAATTTTGTTTTTTTTTTTCACTGGACGACCTTTTTCTTTATGCCAAAGAAATCATAGTGTCACATAGATTGAACATAGTGGATTTGAACTTTTAATTTCGGCATTTTTTGAGGAATTCGAAGACGTCGTGCGGGTGATGTTGTCGGAGCGGCGAGCGGATCGCTTCTCGGGCGTAGTCCAGTGGAGTTTTTGAGCTGGGAACAAACAAATATCATTTAATTAATCACGAATGAATCATTCAAATAGTGCCCCTTAACACAACTCTCGAACTTTTTTTTTTATACAACTAAGTAGGCAAACAGGCTTACGGCCCACCTGATGGTAAGTGGTTACCGTAGCCTATCAACGCCTGCAACACCGGAGATGTCACGAGCGCGTTGCCGACCTGTCCTTTGGAGCCTGGCGAGCCTACTCACCAGCAGGAACACAACACTGCATCACAGTGTTATTTGGCTGCGGTCTTCTGTAGGGTGGAGGTACTTCCCCAGACAGACTACTCCTTACAAAATGTCCTACCTCTCTTAAATTATTGTTTTTTTCCATTGAGACGGATTATACACATGCCCAAGCATTTTCACTTCCTTTGTATGAAAAACTAGCAGCCCGTCGCGATTTCGTCCGGGCCTATATATAGCGTTCCTCGATAAATAGGCTATCCAACACTGAAAGAACTTTTCAAATCGGACCAGTTGTTTTAAACAAACAAACTCTTCAGCTTTATAACTACCCGACTGCGCCAGAAGAAGGGGGTTATGTTTTTCGAGATGTTTGCAGGTATGTATGTAGGTACGTAGCTTGAGAGGTGTCGTTAGATTCGTATTTACTGTGAGAGTAACACTGGGTATATCAAAATAATAAAAAAAAACGAAATGACTTTTTTTTTTTTAAATTACCGTTATCTTGTTTACATTATTGTCTTTTTTCATTGAGACAGACCATACACACGCCCAAGTATTCCCATCTCCCTTGTATGAAGGTTACGAAGTGGGATACTCACCACATGTTAGGTAGATGTGCCAGTTTCTTCCACAGCTTGCGGTCGACATGTTTGAACAGCAACATGACGAGGTGAAGATCGCAGCTTTTTGAGTTCACCGCCAGGTGGAGCGCAGTGTCACCGCTTTTCATGTTCTGAACAATATTACGAATAAATTTATACTATTTTCATACGGTTTTGTTTTTATCGCGTTTATTACTTACTAGCTGTTTCCCGCAGCTCCGCCTGCGTAAAAGTAGCCTATGTTTGACCCCGAGTCTTCAGTTATATTCATATCAAATTACATCAAAATCCGTTCAGCGGTTTGGCCGTGAAAGCGTAACAGACAGACAGAAAAACAGACTTTCGCATTTATAATATTAGTATGGATTTATTTACACCCAACGTTTCACAAACACTTCAATGTATAAAGAAAAAAAATAAATCTAAACTTCTACGTCTTCCGTCCGCCGCGCCGCTTATCATTTTGTATGAAAAAATTGTTACGCCACGGCCTCACTTGATTGGTGTTAGCAAACGCAAAAGCCCAACACGGTCGCAAAAGACCGGGCTTAACGACTAAGTATATGAATCGAAACAGTTACTACGATGGAGTAATTACAAAGGTGTTTGTTCAGCTCCACCTGTCGGAAGGCAGACGTGAGACATGCTCGGTTTCGGCCGTGGCTCCAACCATGGACCACGAGCAATGACAAGCTCCGCCCACTGCGGTGTCATCACATCACGGAGCCATATCAAACGGCATCTACTCTTTGTTATTGCTAAAAGTTGTACAATAAACTACCAGAGTAAGTAAGGAAATTAGATTATATTTCATCAAAACTAAACTACTGTCGATATTTTAAAAAAAGGCTTTTATAGTGTTCGGGAATTTTTGGATAGTAAATTGACATGTTTTGCTGATGGAAATAATAATATTTGACTTGTTATTATGATCAAACTATTGAGTTCCACTCATGAAAGAATCCTGCGTTCCTCCAACAACATGACCCTCGCTACTCCTTCTCACCAAACCGGGTTTTTCTCCAATTCCTTCGCTGTGACGGCTGTTAGACTCTGGAATAATCTTCCTGAGTCCATTAGAACAGTCTCCAGCCGTGCCAACTTTAAAAGCTACGAGCTCCTACTCTCGCGGTTACGGGAGCAAATTTAGGCAGTTAAACATGAGTAAATTTTGAGTTGCTGCTATTATTTCGTTGATATAACTCTTAAAATTAACTGTATTTTGATTATTATTTCATCGTATATATGTTAGTATATTACGTAAGTACCATAAGTAAGTTTATTATCATTCCAACTTTTTGTATTTATAGCTATATATTTTTAATACCCACATGACGATATCTGTTTAACCCAAAGGTTGACTGTTAGATAATGCTTTTAGCATGAAGTTCGCCTATTGTGCTATACAATTGTATTATGTACAATAAAGTTTAAATAAATAAATAAATTAATGTAGTTATTTGAATATTAAATCATATTTACATTTGCATGCCTCAATGGTTAATTGTTAGGACGAATTATTAATGTGTAATATCTGATTGTACTCTTTCAATGCAAATAAATATTTTCTTTCTTTCTTTCTAACAATCGCGAATACATTAGAAAAAATTTCGATGCTTTTGAAATGTCTACACCAGATAATTTTGCACGAGCTAATCTAATTACGTCAATTGGAAAAACATTTTTTTTTTCATAAATCACAAATTATATAAACGTAGTACTTGTACAAATCGGAATGTATTTTAACATTTGAAATTATTGCAAAATAAAAATATAAAATCTGTATATTGAAATGTGTTTGCTTTATGAGAAGTTTGGCAAATTATTGGTTTTTATAGACTATTTTTTTTAATGATAATTTTTCATCACTTTTTTGTCAAACACTACGGAATTTAGACGATGGAGATCAGATAGTGGGCATTAATGAATGATTTTTTTACCTGTAGCACAGTTTCGCAGTAGGAAATTACTTTAAGAACTAGTCTCCAAACAAAGATAGACGAGTCAATTCTCTGAGAATTGTAGTAGTATTTAGGATCATCTGGTCGGTAGATGTCAAAACCCTGCGCTTGCCGGTTCGTGGTCGCCATTCGAGAACCTTTCTGCCCCATCGGCCATCGGTTCTCCGCGCTATGTGCCCCGCCCACTGCCACTTCAAAGAATTAACCCGCTGGGCTATATCGGGTTATATGAGTTCTCCTACGGATCGCCTTATTTCTGATTCGATCTCGTAGGGAAACACCGAGCATTGCCCTCTCCATGGCTTTCTGGGCGACCTTGAGCTTTCTTGTGAGGCCCATAGTCAGTGACCACGTTTCGGACCCATATGTCATCACTGGTACACACTGATCAAAAACCTCAGTTTTAAGGGACTGAGGTATCTTAAAAGTATCCTCCTATAATAGGCTAGTTTCCTTGTCCGTCAGTTAGATAATCAAAAAATATTGGAGACGGTATTTTTTCTTTTGAAAATTAAACAAAGAATGGTAAAGATATGGCGCGTTAAAGTTCCGTGTGACGTCACAGTGTGCTACACTTTTTCGCAATATGTGACGTCATGAGCCCCCACTCCTAAACTTTGACGCGTTATATCTTTATAATTTATCGCTCAATTGACAAAAGAAAAAATACGTCACTAATATATTTTCATTCCCTAAATGACGGACAAATTTTAATGATAGTCTTTTGACCCTGGAAACTAGCCTATTACATAAATATAATTGTTTTGACCATGGGTTTTGACTCACCCCTTTCCATACGTCAGCTCCGGCGTGGTCGAGCAGCACGTGCACCGTGTGCAGCGCCGACGCGGACCGGCTGTGCTCGCTGCACGCCACGTGCAACGCTGACAGACCTGCCATATATGAATAAATAACTTTTCATTCATTCATATATATATTTATAACAAGATAACGATAATTTAAAAAAAAACTAAAAATCAAATTATTCACTTTATTCATGTACACAATGAAAATGCAAAGGATTATACTTATGAGGTAAAGACAGTACAAGGGAGCTGCTTATTTCTGAAGAAATTTCTTCCAGCAGGCCCAAGAGACCCTATTTGTGTCATTTAGTAATGAAAACCCCCAAAAAAGCACCATTTTGTTTATTTTCATATACCCAGTGTCACTCTCACAGTAAATGCGAATCTAACGACACCACTCAAGCTGAAATCTATAGAGCCGTTCAGGCTACATCCATCCATACTAATATTATAAATGCGAAAGTCTGTCTGTCTGTCTGTTACGCTTTCACGGCCAAACCGTTGAACGGATTTTGATGAAATTTGGTATGAATATAGTTGAAGACCTGGGGTCAAACATAGGCTACTTTTTGACGCAGGCGGTGTTGCGGGAAACAGCTAGTACTTAATATTACAAATGCGTAAGCCTGTCTGTCTTTCTGTCTGTTACGCTTTCACGGCCAAACCGTTGAACGGATTTTGATGAAATTTGGTATGAATATAGTTGAAGACCCGGGGTCAAACATAGGCTACTTTTTAATGCAGGCGGAGCTGCGGGAAACAGCTAGTACAGTATAATTGTTTGGCACGCTCTGCAACCGAACAGCTTGATGGATTTTAGCTTGAGAGGTGTTGTTAGATTCGTATTTACTGTGCGAGTGACACTGGGTATAAAAACAAAATGACGGACTTTTTTTTACATCTTATCTTGATGATTTTTCTCTGAGCTGAGTGGCTTGGGTCTTGGATGTTTATCTTGTTTAAATTAATTTAAATTTAGTTAATTAATTTTAATTAAATTCATTTAAATTTAGCATCCCATAATACAAGACTCGAACTTATTTTGGGGGGTAACTCAATCTATGCAATTAGTAAAAAAAAAAACATATTGTAAGTGTTTAGAACATTAAGTGTAAAATATGAATAAAAATATGTATTAAACGCTATAAAATTATTTTATTAAAAAATTGGCTGAAAGAAATTGCCTTAGCGCTAAGTCCGCCTTTGTTTTTAAATTATTAATAAAATATTCAATTATATTATATTAAAGATGTTATGCATTATAGAAATAAATAAAACAAAAGCACTTTTAACACATGAGTCAATATATGAATCACTTGTTTTTCTACACATAGTGATAATCCGCGCTTTTGACGTAAAATCATTAGTAACAAGTGCTACATACATATCCGTTCTTGATTTCTTTCATTATTCATTTTAACATACTGTATAACCCTCAAGGGGGTTATACGGTCAATTAACCCTGCCCTTCTCGGTGTAAGTTTTTCGAAACCGCCTCTAGGGCTCTCAAATTGTTTCTTTAACGGACACTAGATGGCAGTCGAAAACAATGCTTTATCATGCTTCCAGTTTGGTTAGGACATTGCAGGCTTGAATCACCTGATTGTCTGATAATAATGATGATGCTGTGTTTCGGAAGGCATGTTAAGCTGTTGGTCCCGGTTGCTATTTCGTGGTCATTTAACCACGTCAAACATCGAAAGGCGGTTCCGAGAAACTGACGCCACTGGGTCCATTGATCATGTCAACCACTCTATATAAATTGAGTATTCTACCATTACCCCATCACGAAACTTAGATAAAGTTTAGATGATAATTAAAGTGTTGATTATGATACGATTACTCGTACAGCACGCGTTTTCTCAGTAGCCATAAAATACATGTTTACAATGAATTGTTTTCATTAATACAACAACAATTTATCAGTTCAGCAAAGCAAAGACGAACGAGCTCATGGTATATATAGATTTTGTAAAGGCATTCGCAAAACAACTTTATATCTATTACTAGTTTAAAGTATATTATTGTGTAGATTTAAAATAATTAAATAAATTACAATAATCACGATAATATGATTCATTTGTAACGTGTTTTCTTTGAAAAAAAATAAATATCTTTACATAGAATTGTTTACTAGTATTTATCAACTTGATTATGCAACATCTAGAATATTGAAGCCATTTATGTAAATGTCTCGTGCTATAACATACGAATTAAGTATTTTATTTTATTTATTATATTTATTTCCCGCAGCTCCGACTGCGACAAAAAGTAGCCTATGTTTGAATTCGAGTCTTAAACTGTATTCATACCAAATTTCATTCAACGATAACCGAATCATTATTACTCACTTGCTCCGTATTTCGTCAATCACTCATTAAAGCCGTGTGAGTTGAGTTAATTGTCGAATGATTCACCGGCCGATCTTAAAAATCGATAATTAATGCTTGTTGTTTTCACGTAGTTTCACCGATTCTCGGTTCGGCACGAAGTCGATAGTTCATCGATTCGATTCACGCAAATGTCGACTGGGTCCCCATCACTACGACGGAACTGACTGACAGCTAGCCACACTAGCCGCCAGACGAAATCAGATGATTTTTGGAACGGGTCGATTTCTGTTTGCTATTTGCATAATTTAAAGTTTAAATCGGAATTAAATACCGAAATATTTTTTATTTGGAGTTTAATGGTGCAACCGTCGTAGCAGATATTTTCGCCGACGTGATTGTGGTACGACCCGAAAAAACAATGTGTTTTGTTGGATTTACTTTAAAAACCCTGAAAAGGGTAAAAAAACACCTGAAGTTTCCCTCAGCACTCGCTCGGTTGAACACTGGGCGTTCTACCCGCTCCCCGAGGTGTCAGGAGTGTATACCATACATATGTGCGAACTTTTCTTTTATTGAAACGAGGACACTGCTTAATCCGTTTTTATCTGCGATAGACATTTTTTGCTTTGATTGAGGTGACCACACAGCCGTAGCCAGCATTATCGGTCAGCCAGTGCCTGCGCTTTATTCATTTTAATTTCAAAAAGGGATCTAAATATTGGCCATTCGATCTCCTACGCCCTTTTTTCTTTTTAATTTTTAAACATAAAATCATCAAATAATGAGGTTTTTTTAACTTTGTGTTAGCTTTCAACCTAAATGCTTGTGTAGATTAACTGCTTTTAAATAAATATTGTAAAAGTTATTTGTTCTTTTGTTTTAATTTTCTTTCAAATTTCATAGAAGACAGAAATTAGATAGCGAATCCAGGTAGCAAACATTTCACTTTATTTACATTTTTTACTGTATTATCATCAACATGTAAGCGCCTTTTACAAAATATACGATTCTACATTTGTTAAACTAGGTATTTGCATTGGTTTGGTCGACGCAGCTTACCCCGTATTCTGTATACACCGTGTAATTTTAGTCGTTTTGGACCCGTCGTCCAGTGACTCCACATTCATGCAACTGAACAACTTTCCCCTAGATAGGTACATGGGTCGAAATATGGAGTCAATTTTTGGACCAAAATAATAAATACAAAATGTCTCATCACGTGACCTAACTTACTATGGGAAGTCCAAATTTGTTTTCCATGTTTCGAGCTATGTTCCTTGGGGACTGGACGATGGGTCCAAAACGGCTAAAATTTCACGGTGTATACTTTTTTTCTACTTAGTAAATGGGCTGGCCCCGCCCCGCCCCGCCAGACCCCGCGGCGCCGTTATAAAGGTCGCGTGGCGCCGGTCGGTCTGCTGATGCTAAACCGTATGCAGATACCTATTGACATTTGTTTTAGACCCATTCTAGCGCCTAAACCTTAATCTAATCCCTTAACTAACTTATTCAACTAATGAAGGGGAATAAAAGACAAAAAAAAGGATATGTTTTATTGACAACTTAAAATCTAAACGTAATCGTACGAAAAAAGACTTAAATGATAAAAAGTTATGTTCACTTCGAGTTTGTCGTGAACACATACCAAATTTCATCAAAATCCGTTCAGCGGTTTGGCCGTAAAAGCGTAACAGACAGACAGACGTTCGCATTGTATGAATTGGTAAGGATATTATTATGAATATGGATATATAGATGGTATGGATGGTATGCCGATGTACTGATATAGCCGTTGGTCTCAACTGTTGCCTTCATTCAGCTTGAAAACTCTGACAGTGTTAGCCACTAACACACCTCGGGTCATGTTCCTGTTGTTTTAGCTTCCCTGTAACGGGTTACGGAGCTTCAAATCTATAACTATTAAAATATTAGTACATCGGCATACAAGTTTGTCCAGTTAGTAACGGCGACCCATCATGCCTGTGGACAGTGCCAGGGTTGCTTACCATCAGCATTGACGTGTTCCAGCCGGAACAGCGGTCGCTCCATGTCTCTCGTCAGCTCGTACAGGACATCGGCGTACAAATCACCGGCGCGTGCGCACGCTGTGACGAGAGTATCTCCTTGCGCATCCACCTAAAACAAAGTTGTTTTTACATTTCTCACAGTAACCTCAAAATAAATCAAAATCGAATAGACATAGTTGCCCACCGGATTAGTTCTTTGAAGTGGCCAGTGGGCGGGGCACATAGCGCGGAGAACCGATGGGACAGTTTCTCGAAGGGTGACCTCTAACAAGCAAGCGCTTGATGATGGCTTTCAAACGGTCATTTTGGAAATCTTTGAGGGAGGCCTATATCTAGCAGTGGACTGACTGTGGCTGAAATCATGATGATGATGGATATTTATAGGACCAATGCTGTATGTGTTCCAGTAGATAAGGCGTTCGCCTTCGACACGGTGGTCGTGGGTTCGACACCCACGGGAAGCATACTTTGTAAGTTGTTTCCAGTTAGAACATTGTTGGCTTGAATCACTTGATCGTCCGACAAAAATGATGATTTCGTACTTCGGAAGGCACACTAAGCCGGTTTGGTCTCGACGACTGCCATTGAAGGAAATTAGAGGCTGAAAGGCCCCGAAAAACTCTGACACTAGGGCGTACAAGGTCGATTGGCCATATAATGTAACTCGCTAACACACACAATAGAAACATAAGCCGGTATCACTCCTAACCTAACGACAGCTTGAAAGTTGCATCAAGTACTTATAAATACTGCACCGAAAATGATGGGTTTCCCTCCTCAAGTGTTTGCCTCGGAGCCCACGGTCCCCTTACCTGCATTTTCTTCCCCACTTCGCCTGGTCTACGGCATCTTTGGATGCGAGTTTATTTGCATGTAAATTATTCATTTAGCATTTTCCAATAATTTATAAAAACAAATTCACATACGATGCGTTACACAATACCACTGAGATTTGTTTAGAAATAGCAGGTACACTTAAATCTACACTAATAATATAAAGAGGAAAGATTTGTATTTTTGTGTGTATGTTTGTAATGAATAAACTCAATAACTACTGTGCCGATTTAAAAAATTCTTTCACCATCGTAAAGCTACATTCACCCTGAGTAACATAGCCTATATACCGCAGGCGGAGCTGCGGAAAACAGCTAGTCATATATATTTTAGATAATTAATAAATAAAATTAATAATACTAATACAAGATAATTAAAATAAATATTCAGTCGAGCAACACCTTAATACAGATATGAAGCTGAAAACATCAGCTAGTCCTACTGAAAATATTCATTCCATACCTATCTAAGCTAAGTCCATACATAAGTAGATACCTATAGACATGCATGTCAAAAAATAATCATGAATACTCATAAATAAAGTATTATTTAGAAAAAATAATCATAAATTATTATAATTTTTAGCCGAGTATTATAAGGCATTCTATAATTTGATACAACATCGATAACGATTTTAGAATTACCCACAAAACCCTATTATAGTTGAAATTACCTCATGGAAAACTGAGTCCTTATTGCCAACTAAGCTCGGGTCACTTCTGATGGCATTGCGGACACATTGCACCAGGTATCTCGTGAAGATAGGCCTTCGGTAGCAGCGAAGTACCGCTGTTTTTATCAAGCTTAGGCCTGAAACAAGAGAACAACGGTTAATTTTCTTCAACTTGCTCGGATAAAGCTTCATTATTAAATAAGAAAAGAGCGAGTCCGACTCGCGCACGAAGAGTTCCGTACCATCTAATCTATTTTAATATTATAAGTGCGAAAATCTGTTTGTCTGTTAAGCTTTCACCGCTGAACGGATTTTGATGAAATTTGGTTGAAAACCGGAGTCAAACATAGGCTACTTCTCGAAGCAGGCGGAGGTGCAGGAAACAGCTATTTATCTATACAAATTGCGTTTTATTTGTTGTTATATGGGAAACCTCCTTAAATTTTTGTTTTAATTTAATTTATTCCTTTATAAAGTGAATATTTACTAAATATTCTGTGAATATTTCAAGCGTCTACTGGTTGCCGTTATCAATATCAAGCAAAAAGTCACGTTTATTGTATGGGAGTCCCGTATTCTGTTTTTTTAGTATTTTTTTTTTGCACATGCAACAGAAATACATGAATCCACATCTGCTGGTGAGTAGGTCGCCAGGCTCCAGAGGGGTCGCTGTGCTGATAGCGGACAGGTCGGCAACGCGCTCGTGACATCTCGGGTGTTGTTATTTGATTTATTATTATTTAATTTTTATCAATGTGAATATGGATCTTTGTATCGAAATAAATGAAATTTTATTATTTATTTATAGGCTACGGTAACCACTTACCATCAGGTGGGCCGTACGCCTTTTTGCCTACTTCGTTGTATAAAAAAATTAAAATAAAAAAAACTGTGAAAATTTCAACTGTCAACTATCAGGGTTCATGGGATACAACCTGACAGACAGGTGACAGACGGACAGCGGAGTCTTAGTAATATTTGTATAGAACATTGAATCAAATGACAATAAAATAAAAATATAAAGGCGGACTTTACGCTAATGCAATCTCTTCGAACCAACCTTGTGGTGCGACTTCACTTATATAACATGTTTTCGCAAGTACGAATTTGTGTCGATTTTGGCAGAACATGCAATGGCAAATATTTGGGCAAATAGACCATGGTGTGGACCATTAGAGATTGCTCAAGTCTTACACCCGTATTCTCAAACGTTTCTTCAAACTCGACTCAACCTGACTCCAACTCATTGGTTTGCAACGACCGAATCAAGAAATTCCGTAACGAAAATAAAACCTAACACCCGTTACTCACTCACACTCACATCGTGTCTAAAAAGATAGAATCAGTTATGAGCAGTTACACGCATCCGTCTAGTCGCACGCACACAAACACGTGCCGAAGTCTGCCGAACTGAAACGACGTTAGACGATGCACGGCTTTCAACGCCGCGCCGCTGTGCCGGTCCCCGGTTGCCGAGAAACGTTAGCAAACTACGAATTCGTACTAAAGTAGTAGGCGGCGGCGGGCTTTTATGTCACCTATTAGATATATTGCTTATTTATTATGTTTAGTTTTCCCCGGTCGTCATGGTTTATGTTTTATACCCATGTTATAAATATTCAAACGAGATACTACTGTTCCAAAAGGTGGGGTAGCTATTTACCAAAATAATAATAATGTTACTAACATTATGACTCCGAATATTGAAATAAATATTGCACACGTTTATATAAATATAAATATTGTGCGAGCTTATGCAAACTTACAAATGGTCTACACATAGTCATGGTAGCAATTTACATTTCTCCGAATCCAAAATTGGACGAGGTAGAGCATTTTATCCATCGCACTTTACTGGAGTACACTGAAGAAGGGTCGAAAATATTTGGTACAAATGGTAATAAATTTCCACTTATCTTGGCTGACGATTTCAACATCAACTTGACAACTTTTCTTTCGGAAACATTGAAAATGAATAATGATCCACAAGAATCCACAACAAAATATGGGACCACCAATGACGCGGTATTTTCCGGATATTTAGAGGATATCAAGTCTCAAACTTATGTTTCTTATTTCAGTTATCATAAACCTATAGTTTCAATGATAAAAAATCCTGAATAACCTACATGTATTGTAAGATAATAAAAATATTTTAAACGATATTAACTTCTCATTTATTTAATAAAAGAAAAAAAATGTTTTCTTATCGGTCACCACGCTCAAAAAGTGTAACTTGAATTAATATTAAAGAAAAAAAAAACTGCATAAAATTAAAATAAATAAACAATTTTATTTGCTTAAGTTGATAAAAAATGCTATGCAATAGCTTTACCGCGGCAGTCCCAGAGTGCCACACGTGTTTTTTTTTACTCTATTCTTTTGTATTTTTTAATTTTTGTACTTTGGATTGTTAATATAATCTGTGTCGTTCCTCAATGAAGTTTGCTCAAGCAACCAACTAAGAATGTCGTTTTCAAGGAAATTTCGAGGACTTTTTTAATGCGTTCTCCAATGAGTTTGAGTGAAGGACGTACTTAAGGTTATGTCTGAGAATACGGGTGTTAGTTTAATAATTGGTCTCGCGCGCCGCCGCGGAGACTAAATATTAATCAAAGGCGCGATAAGGCCGCCTTTTGTGTACAAACTGTGTTCATGATTTACAATACAAATATTTATGTTTTATTTTACTGTGTGCAAAGAAGTGGTAAATAAATAGAAAAACAGAGGAGAAAACTTGATGATAATAAACAGAGTTTCTTACCATAATCCCCAACGAACAGTGCAGGGTTGTTCACCATGATCTTCTCACAGATGAGACAGAACAACGTATGCTGGACGTCTTCCATCTCCGAACCCTGGGACAAGCTGAGGAGCACGTGCTGAAGGACGCTGCAATGGTATTATAGAAATTAAAATATAATATTAGACATCGCGCGGAGAACCGATGGCTGATGTGACAAAGGTTCTGAAATAGCAACCATGAACAGGCAAGCGCAGTGTTGGACATCCAACGACCAGATGAATGATGATAAAAACCCGCTAAATTTGCTACTAAATCTTTTTTGTTGTTAATATTAAAGATAATGAGCAGGGATATATGAAAAACGTTTACATATTACTAAAATAGAACATATTACAATAATTACAAATCGTCATCACAAAATAGGAACAGTTTGTGCAACCCGTAATTTTAAGCATTTATTGATGCAATAAATATCGTGTATAAAGGATTACCTGCCATAACACTAGCAAAAATTTTTTTTTATAATAACTATATTATAAAAAAAAATAGTTTGCTACTAGCACAGATAATAGAAATGACGTAAGACTACGTACCGGTTATGACGTCATTTAAGGCAAAATGTTTAATATCCCCAATTTTATTATCGCTAAATAAAAGTTAACTGCACCGAACGGGGTATGTTGTCTTTTTTGTATATGGCAATAAACAAATAAAGCTATTATGTAATAATAAATAATAGTTAACCGTATACAATACCGATAGATGCCGATTGCTGATGCCAGAAAATAATAGGCGATAGAAACAAGTGGAAGCTAGAAGTTTTATGGCCTATTATATTGTTGTCTATGACCGGTTATTACAAAATTCGGAACGCATTCATTTCATTTTTGACAGAAGTCTAATCTAATCTGTAGGACCAAGTGTTCACGAGGTTAACAAATGATCCTATTCTAAATTCAAAACGGCATTTAAAAAAAAAACACACAAAAGGTCTTGTCTCTATAAATAAGTTAAAAGAAGTTTTTTCATGCTCTTAATAATTTTAAAGAAACATTGAAGTCATAAGATCGTAAACAATTTTACGGGTCCATGATGTTCTGTATATTAATTATAAGAATAATTGTAATACCATGGAAACAATTAACGAATTCAATGTTTGTCATGTCCATTGTTATTAAAATACTCTATAATAATATTAGGAGGATTAGGATGATTTGTACACAAATTTTTAAGATTCATTTAAATCAATGACGACGCCACCCCGTGTCAGTTTGTACAGTCGGCCAAACATAAAAGTAAACCATCTTTATTTTAAGTGTTAGATGAAGGTGGTATACTGAATGAAAACCACTGTACTCTAGTTGAAACGCTTCATTGCACTCAATTGAGATCAAAGGACGTCATAATCTATCAGTCAGTACAAATCCAGTGCAAATCTAGTGCTAAATGAAAAGTTCACATAAAATGTTAAAATCCGTGACACGACTAATTAATTTAATTTCATACATTTTTTTGTGGACGACGACGACGGTCATTCTTGTACTTCTTAGATCAAGTCGTGCGATAATGATATTGGCATAAAATATTAAAAAAGTTTGATTCCGTCATACTAAATCTATGGATCAAGAATCTATTGTTGTTTTTTACGCAATTAAATGTCGAATGTTTTTTTTTACTAACTGGCTGGTGTTAAATTATCTTTGTTTTCTTTACGGCGCTAGCTGAAAGGAAGTTTTTCGAACACTTACTGGCATGGATAAGATTTTGGCTCGTGGTTTGAGTAACCACTCCAATATGAGTTTACTTATAATTATTATATGTGTAGATTGACGGCTGCTCTAAATTAAATTTGAGGTATCAAGAGTCGTCAGGTCAATCTTAATTGTGACTGTGATTATAAAGGAAGTTAATTGTTTTTTTTTTCAATAACTTACCTTTGATTAATATACTGTCCTACTAAAAAGTATTAATGTCTTAAACTATTTTGATCCTTAAAATTAAGCGGTTTCAAAATGTACTTACCCGTAAGCACTTTTCATGTCCATCATAGTGACTTTATAACATAGACTCATCCTCTCTTCCTTCTTTAACCTTTGCATATACTCTTGAAATACCTGCTTACAATTCTTCTTATTCACCTGACAGCATTCTTTCCTGCTGAAACTATTCAAAATTTCTTTCTGTAGGTCTTTGTACTGCTTCATATGTTTCTTAATCGAGCCTGTAGACGACGTCCTATCTTTTTTCACTTCAGTTTTTTCAACTTTATTACCAGAAACGGACACTGGGTATTCGAAATCCAAGTCGACCGGTGGAATTTCTTGAAATACCTCATTATCAGAATTATAAGTCGTTGAAGAACTTTCAGGAGAGAATGTGTAATCACTTTGTCTACACATAGAAGCTTGTGAATCTGACATAGGACTAGCAACGTCCTCTGAATGTGGTGGTGTCGGATAAACAAAAGAAACGTTATTGGATAACGTTGTCAAAACGTCTTCGTAGTTATTGAAATCAACGATATCGTTTTCGGCGTTCAAATGATTGATATTAGTGAATTCTTCAATTGGATTCGGTGTTATTTCTGTTTCTGCGGGTATGTTGATGTTATAATTGTAATTTGAAATTTCTTGAGTTTGACCGAATTCAGCTAAATTCAGTTCTGGTTCGTCCTGTCCATATTTTCCAATGATTTCGTCGACGGCGTCTAGAAGCCAGTCGTCACCATTTTCGTGTTGGGATATTTTTGTAGTCTGTTCCACATGTTTAAGAGCTAATTCGACTTCGGATAGATTGTCTGTGGTTCGGACACGGGTCGGGTTTTCGATAACTTGGCCGCCTGAGAAGATTTGCTTGTTCACTTGATGGATCTGTGAAAAAATGCATATTTGGATTTAGGTAAACATGAACATGCAGTTGTTTCAGATATATAATGGGACGCTAAGTTTTGTCATTAAAGTATAGCGTACAAATATTAATCTATAAACATTATAAATTGATCCCTGGAATATTCTAGACAAATGCTGAGATGTCAAAGACAAACGCATATTTAATCGTATATATCTTGACGTCATCATGGGGATTATTGTTGGCATAAGGAAACATGCATGAGATATATAAACAAGGACATTGCAAGGATATTTCGGATTAACATACCCACTGCCGGAGGTAAAGGAAAAACAGGGAAAAATCTAAGTTTTTCTGTTCACTATCTTATATCTAGTCAGAATAATAATTCGTCTCGAGCGCTCGACGCGCCGCGGAGACCAACTATTAATCTTGCGTTTTATTAATAGCTTTCAACAAAATTTTCAATTGCAACAAAAAATAAAACTTTAATAGTGTCGTCAAATTCATAATCATTAATATGTTCATTGACAAAATCAATCATCGTTTCGTGAACGATGGAAAACAGCTAAAATTTTAAATTTAGAAAGAACAGACTTTCATGGAAGAAATGTAGGTACCAAAACATTTCTTCATTTCTTTATTTATCTAACTAATGGTAGTAAATACGCTGTGTAAAAAAAAAAATGTGGTATTCGTCGGAATCATCTCAATCACGGCGGAATGAGTATTTTTTTTCTTTCGATGGTATAATTTCTTTATTAACTATACTTGTACGTCCAATAATGGCTTTGACATTTATTTATAGAATTTATTAAACCTCAAACTACTTTACTAGGATTTTTACATTGACTTGTAAAACCTTTGTGTACTGATCGACAATAAAGAGAATTTGAATGAATGTAATAAAGCCAACAATATCCTTCTTAAAAGCGGTCAGGAAAAGCCTAATTCGAAAAATTCCCAACTCTTAAACCAGCGCACAGAGTACATAATCAAAGTTGTATCAGGTTGTATGTAAACCGGTTATATAATATGGCACGTGGGTCTCGAAACTTATTTAAATGGAAATACCAACGCAGCTATATCTATTATAACCATTAATTACTTAAGTGTAAAACCCTGCTGCATATTTAATAATTGTTCGTTGCATCGTGTGCCGAAATAGCAGGCTAAAAAAACAAATAGGTGATGGCACCTTTTACGTCCAGCTGTTTTAATACCCAAATTCATTTATTTAAAAAAAAAAACTCTTTACGTTCATCATTTAGTGTGTATCTAGTTAACTAGTAATGCAATCATCCGTTAATCATAAGACATAATATTGTGCCCTCCCCTGTAGAGTCGCAACTGCCAAGATTTCAGCAAGGATGAGGAACTTAGAGCGGCCAACGACAGTCAAGCCTTTATTTGACATCATAGACATTTCGATTCATCAGTCAGGGGTGTTTTTTCTAAGCAACTGTCCGATGGCTTGGATACATAGCACACGTGTGCCGACTGCGCTAGAGCTGCGATAGAGCCCGACTTACCCGAGCTGCTACTGAGTCAACCCATGTCCATCCGAGTCAGTAGCATCCTAGTACCTCATCCTTTCCCCCAAACCCAACCACATTCCGCCCTTCCCTAGCTTAAGAAAACTTCCGATGGGCAGCAGCGGCGGAAGTAAAATAAGCAGTTGAAACTGCGCTCGCCAACCCGCCTGCCAAGCGTGGCGGGTACGGCAACAACCCCTCAATTTGGGGCAGGCCTAAGTCCAGCAGTGGACTGATTGCGGCTAAAACATTTCGATTCAAGCAGTAGTCATAAAGAAATTAAAAGCACCATACCTCACGACAAGATCCATTCTGCGCTACAGGATACGGCTTAGAAGCAACGGTATGAGGCTTGTTCCTTACAGGTCCTCTAGACAGAAAAATTGTCTGTAGTCTCTTATTTTTCTTCCTTCCCTCGTCAATATTCAATTCACTCAACTCATCAGCCAAATCCTTCTTCTCATCAGAGAAACCACTGTCCTCTGAAGAATGAGAATCGATTCTTGCACTTCTTCTTTCTTCTTCAACAACATTACTCGTGAAATTGTCCGTATCACTCTCATTTTCAGATTGTTCTAGCGTCAGCTTTTCGAAATCATTTTGAAGACTCTCTTTCTCTACTTTTACAACAACCTGATTTTTAAAAGTGTCCAAAACATCTTGCACGCTAACGTTTAGTTTCGGCTCTTCGACTACTTCTTTCCGTTTTTCAATTTTCTCTTTTTTGTCTTTGCGAAACAAACTTTTGAAATCTCTGAATATCTTTGTTAGGCTTTTCTTTTCTTCAGCCATTTGTGGTATCGGTTGTACGGTATGCTTGGCGCTGCCCATGTTGGACGTTAAATCTTCTTGAAGAATTTTTGTATTCTGTAACAAGGAGGATTATATTTTAGTTTTTCCTATGACCACAGACTAGATAGATACTGACGGTGACTAATATAATGAGTTTGTCGCAGAATAGGAAGGAAAACTCTTGTGCCGTAGGCCAAGAATCCACTTAGGGTCACTCATATTATGATTATTACAAAAAAATACCTATATTTATTTATTTAATTGATGTAGATACATTAACAGGACTTTACATATAAAAGGGAGCAGTTAAAAAAAATTATTTAATTTAAAATCTCTCCAAGTGATCGATAGATAGCGTTGAATTTTGTATAAAAATAGTTGGATTTTGTTTGTTTAAACATCCGTTTTATTATCAGTGGTAATCATGTGATAGTATACTACATACATAAAGTTTTTTTTTTAAATGGCTATTATGTGTCCCACTGCTGGGCAATAGCCTCCCCTCTGTAGACATACAGAAAGTAGCCGTTAAAAAACTACAAAACCAAGGCGTGATAGGTCAATTAACCTTGCAACCTATACGTAGGTAGGACGGATTTGTCATACATCACCAGCGTCATATTGAAAACATAATAGACGGGAAGCGAATAGTCTTGATAACAGCTTTATTATGACTCAAAATACTGAAATAGGACAAGTAAACTATATTCTGGCCAATTCAACAGCTAAATTTAATAATCTGGACTTAGAATTGGAACTTTTTGAACCAAAAGAAGTCGATTTTAAGGCACAGAGTTAAGATAATTATTTTTGGGTTATTCATCATGTTATCTCACTACGATAAACGATATTCTATTCTACGCAAAGGTTGGCTGGAAGAGATTACTTAGCAAGTCCGCCTTTGCTCCATATTGTATGTTGTAATTTCATAGATCTGGGCAATAAAGATATATTGTATTTAGGGAATGCAATCTCGATCACTCGAGATCCCGAGATTTCGCTTCATTTTTCTAGATCAATCTCAAAGCATAAAGTGACGAGATCTCGGCCGAGATTCTATTACAGACATGACTCTATGCTAGAGTCCGTGATTAAAAAAGAGATGGATGTCTATGAGTGTGGAGGATCGAGGGGTATTTTTGCAATTTGCATACGTCGGCTTGCTCACGCTTAATACTAACTAGCGTTGAATCTGAGAGAGCCTTCTCAGCTGCTGGCTACATAGCGACTGACATAAGATGCCGTTTATCCCCGACAGTACGCTAAGCACTATTTGTTTAATAAGAAGCTATTTCCAAAATCACTCCTAATTTTGTAAGGAGTGATTTTGGAAATTGCAATTTTTGTTTCATATCATTATCTTTGTTAAAGTAAATACTTTCCATATAAGAGATTTTACGAGTCAGAATTTCTGTGTTCATTAACAAAAGTAAAAATAAAAAGAAAGAGTAATTCAATAATTCGTATCTTATTTACATCATTATCACAACTAAGCAGTTTCATTCATGTGCCAGTTATCTAATTAAAACAATACTTTTCGAAAACCATTCGAGATCTCGAAAATGCCGAGATCGATTTTCTGACCTCTCGAGATCTCGACTTGGCGATCTCGTCCGAAATTGCATTTCCTAATTGTATTGGCTCAGCAAAAACTGCAATTTTATTTGTAGTAATAAAAAAGTTAATCAAATAAGGTTATAAAAATAGATAGGCATACAGAACTATGGTAAGTGGCATTATCTACTGAACACTTATACATGGAGACCGTTGTCATGAACACAAACACGCTACATCTGCAGTTACTGAGTTGAGTATCTCCCAGAATTCCACTTGCTGTAGCATCAGCCAAAATATTCTAAATATATTTTTTTTATTTATTTTATTATCGCTTACATTTTTTATCATTATATGAATAGATAGAGTTAGGACAATTTTTGTAAGTACATGTACCCAGACTGGGTGTTGCGAAGTCTCTTAGAGAATGAGTGTTGAAATTATAACATTGTACAATTAAATTATTAAAAATTAAATATTCATTAAACTATTTTAATACGGTTTTTTATCGCGTTAAAAACCGTATTAAAATAGTTTAATGAATAACAATCGCGAAAACATAAGAAATCATTACAAAATTGAATGTCTGCCGCACTGTGATTGTTTCGCAATGATTTTAAAAGATTTTGAGGGTAGAATATTAATAATACACAAGTAGTGGTAAAAGTTAATTCAATGTTATTTATCTGTCTAAAATTGTACGTCGACGTGTTTTTTGAAATATTATTGTAAGTATTTGATGTATTTCTCATTATGTGAATTTAATGTAATTCTTTTGAGAATAAACTTCTTAAACCTGAATGTCAAATTTAAATTGTCACAAGAATTAATTAAATGAATGACATAAAAAAAGAAAATAATAATAATGTCTACACAGGTAAAATTATAAAATGTCAAAAGATATATCTTAGAAATATCACTGAAGTAACTGTATTTTGTGAAATAAAATTTAATAACAAATGATCCCTAAAAGTTGATGAGCTGATTAAATTTAAAACTATAATTTATAGAAATAATTCATAACTATCTAACAACAATTTCAGTCAAATCAGCTTTCAAACAATAAAAAAATTAATCAAAGACGTTTAGACGCTACGATGAACAGACAGACGTCAAACTTATGATAGGAAGGGTAACTTTTAACCCAACGCATATTTAAAACATTAAACTTTGTTAACACTATTGAAACGTCAGAAGTATAACTAACCGCACTTAACTACTCTTATTTTCGTCGAGGGTTAAAAATTAAAAAAAAAACACTCACAACAAGAGGAAGGTCGATGTTGCAGGAACCACAGAACAGAACTGACTACCCTACACGGAACTGACTGGAGTGTCAACGACAGACACACGCGACAGATCCTAAATGTATTCAAAAAAACCATTGAACTGATATCATGAATTCAAAAAACCATTGAAATATTTTAGACCAATCAGAAGCCCCTGTCCCATTCCCGACTTTCTATTATTGGCTGAATTTATGGATTTTATGACAGCTAATTATATGTATTATTACAGCGAATGGCGACAGGATAGAGAGAGAAAATTTTAAGAAAAGGGATAGCTAGATTGTCATAGTTGTCCAAGTAGGAGGTCCTTACAGTGCACACTTTAAGCAAATATCGTAAATAATGGACAACCCGAGGAAAAAAGTTTTCCTTTTGAATAGTCAAGAAAAAAGTTATTTTTTCTTAAAAAATACCCGACCTAGTACATTTAATTTGGGATTATCGCACACCAAAATATTCTGACCCAATTAGTCATATATATTTTTGTAATGTTAACTTTTTATTTTGATATCACCACGGAGATACCACATTCGATAGGTGCAGAAACAAAAATGTAAGTAAGTAGTCGACTTTTTGCTGCTAAAGACCCGACATTTTGATTTTAAACTATTTAGACCTTCCCAGTGACACAAGTACACATCCGGACGAATCCTACATAACTATTATTTAATAAAATCAGTTCAGCCGTTTTTAGCTTGGCATACATACAGGTCAAACACATAACTCTCCTTTTTTGGCTTCATCGTAGTTGAGTAAAAAATGTTAACGACTGCGTTTCATCGCATGGCAAAGGTACTAGAGGTACATATACACTGTAGAGTCACCCTTAAATGGCTGAGGGGTCAAAATATCTGTGTCCTACTGTACTTGTGTTGTTGTTAAACCAATAACTCTTCAAATAAGCTCGTTAATAGACTTGTAAAGGCCGGCAAAAACTCATTCCGAATTGGTCCAGAGAAAAAAAAAAATGCTCGGTCTACAGAATTGAATACTTTACCTTGAAACCGTGACTATTATCTGTGGCACAGATTATATAATTGAATATAGTGCAGCCTCATCGCAGTCATCGACCTCTATGATCTGTTGAAGAAATCTAGATCTATGGTCTTAACGTCTTAACCACCAGTACTATGAACTATTCTATGACTTAAATAAGACTATGGTCTAGATAATCTAGATTTTTTTTCACTAAAGACGCTTGTTCATTTTTTTGGAACTCCTGAGTACGATTACGAGAACTGCCTATGTATGAGGTCCCATCAAAAATTTCTAAACAAACTTTTTTCTTTTGCCTTAAATATTTTAAAAGAAATGCCACCTTGCCAGGAGCGCAGAAAAAATCTACTATATAATAAAATACTACTATAAATAAAATAAGATATAATTAACTGTTTGCAAATTGTTTTTTACTCGTATTAGTATACAAAGTATTTTTTATCTTAATTAGTTTGTAACGATGCATCATTCCTCATTTCTCTATTCTTTTTCATTTCATAACCATCCTTCAGCACATTTTCATTTGAAATTTCATATTTCGAATCATCTTTTTTTTATCCACATTGTTTTCACGTCATCTCACACATTCCATTTTCCTCTCGAAGGAGCAACAACTCCACTTCTTTCGGTGTATTTTTTATTTTAATTATGTACCTAACTTCAGGTATGATCATTGATTTATGTGTCGAAATCAGTATTAAAATAAAAATAGTTCTGTGAAGTCTCGGATTTTTGCATTTTTACTGAAGATATCACAACACTCCTATCATCTACTTCATGTGGCCTCCACATATTAGTCTCATGCCGAGATGGCAGAGCTGGGGAGCCCGCTACAGGTTGAATAATGTGTTGGTAACAAACAAATTCATATTCGCATTTAATAATATTGCTTGGCTAAATGACCAAAGAAATGTTTGGACAATTGTCACATTTTGGCTTCATTCCATTGAGAATAATCAATTTTGATTAGGATGAAGTTTTCCTCGAAGCCAAAGTACTTTATTTCAACTCACAAAATTAAAAAAAAACGAGTTATGTCAAGGACAATGTATTTATAGTTACGAATTGTTGCCGGCTATTAAGTCCAGACTAATATTGCTTTGATTTAAGGTGATGGCAACATTTGTTTGTGAATTAATGATAGCTTTTGCCCGCGGCTTCGCAGGCGTCTTTCACTTGCACCAAAAAATACTTTAAAGGAACATATCAACAAAAAACAGTGAGGCACAAAGGCGGTGTCTACTTTTTTAACCTTTTTCTTCGATATTGTGCGTGTGAGAAATTTTCTAATGAAATATAGACAAAACGTGAAGAACAAGTAACACACAAATAGGTATAATATAAACAAACAAACCCTTTCGCTAATATTACCAAGGATTTTTAACTTACATCTTTTAGTAGATAAGATTTAATTTTAGGAAATTGTCATTCTCAGCCTGAGGGCTAAACTTTACAGGCTAACCCAACATCCAATGTTCGTATCAGAAGTGCTATTTTTGAAAATAGTGACTCGTGCAAAATCGGCGTATCGAACGATTTTATTCGACATATGTCACACTTCTCAAAATAGCACTCCTGTTTATCAATTTCAGTCCCGAACGTGCCCTAAAGGACAAAAGCAAATAGTTATAAAAATTATCAAGAAAAATGTGTGTTTTAAAAGTTATCTTTGCTGGCAATATGGTCAAAATTATGGCATTGTTGCCGTGGAAATATTTTTTTTGGTGTTTAATAGTCGAATGTTGATTGTTTGAGGATAATACGATTATTGTTTTATTGGTACAGATGGGCATTGTAAAGTAAACCTTGTTTTTATTATCCGACTGCGCCAGAAAGAGGGTTATGTTTTCGAGAGTATGTATGTATGGCACACTCTGCAGCCTAGATGGAATTTAGCTTGAGAGGTGTCGTTAATTGGTATTGACTGGGAAAATAATAAAAAACCAAAATGGCGAATTTATTTTTCATTTCCGAATTTCCAAAATACACAGAAAAGCAGTATAGTTTTTTTTACCGTTATCTTTTTTTTTCAATTTTTAATGTTGGCATTGCATTGGTTGCACCTACAGATTTTTGGTCAGTGGTTGCACTGAACATGGTGATCTAGAATTTTTGCCACTAGACCCGGTAATTTCGCTGTCTCTATCAACCATGGCTCAACCTTGAAACCGGAACACGAAAATGCATTACTATTTAGCCGAAAAATAGTATGAGAGACAATATTTTGTACAAAGAACTACTCGCACATGACCATTTTACTTTGAATCGATAGTCTTTGTTTACTTGCATTTCCGTTATGATTAAGTTTCGCGAAATATAAAGTCGATTAGAAGTCGATAGTTAGACGGGTTTAATCTAATCAGTTGTTATTAAATATATCTAAAGATAAACATTGATATGGTATGTTTAATGTGTATCTATGATGTCATAATCAATTTATAAGTTGATGTGTGGGCGGAATCATAGCATGTAGTTTATAGCTTGTTGTGTAGGTATTATAAATGCAAAAACTTATTAACGATTAACATAATTTATAAAAACGAAATGCTGTCAAAAAAGTTTAACATATTTTAGGGAAAATATGCGAAAAATAAAGATTTTTGATTTTAAGGAAATCTATCTCGATTACGATACGATAAGCGATGGTAGCTACTTAAAGTGAATTCGGGAAATGTACAGTTAATATTCTTAGCTTTAAGAAATTTATCAAAATATCTTTGAAAATTCTGACTTCGTGGCCCTATAAGTCCTTGGCCATATGCCATAATTCATATATTTTCAAAGCTATTGAGAAGAGACCATCTGTATCGATTGATGCTGTAATCGATTAGGACTAAATGATCTATTTCCGTCCACGATTAAGTCCCGCGTCTTAGATTAATAATTGGTCTCGCGCGCTCGACGTCTCGTAGCGCCGCGGAGACCAATTATTAATCTATGTCCCGCGTCTACAGGTTGACACCGAGGACGCCATCTTGGCAAAATGCCAAAGTTCGCGGCTCGCAACTATGTTGTGAAAATTATTATGTTGTCGTTTTCTCGGAAACTTTTAGTATGTTAAAATAGAAGAAAAGATAGTATATACGATTGGATTCCAAATATTTTGCTTCGTCATGTAATTTAAGTTGAAAATAAATCTTTAGAATTTTCATTAAACGCAAAAAAGCGCGGGAAAGCGAATATGTTCTGAATTTGATTTTAAAACTGTTGATCTGCAGATTTATTTAAATATTTAAGAATATCCAATTATGCCCCAAAGGTAAATGGAATAAATTATTTATTAAATTAGAAGCTCTAGACTAGATACAGCCGGGCGGTCTGGTGGACCGCCACTGCTACCGTCACATCAATAAACATAAAAAAATTAATGAATGTCTATGTTAGTGTCAAAATAACAAATAAAATTGACTTTTGGCAGGAAGCTGTGAAGAGCATTATCGGCGCTGTATTTAATTTTACAAAATTTGTGATTTTTTTGAGTGTTTGTGCATAATAATGGTGGATTATTATTCGCAAAGTCTTTAAAAGTAAGAGTGAGTGTTGGGAAGTGATACAGTGTTCGATTTGTGTGATTTTCTTGCTTGTTGCCAAAAGGAAATAGCTAAGTGCAGTTTTTCTATCACTTCACTTAGTAATACTTCAGACTCGATTTGAATCAATTGACTTGACTTCAGACTTGCTTGACTAAACAACTTTTCTTATATAATTTTTTACTTGTTACTGGCAAAATACGAAAGTAAAAGCCATATAAAAAAATAAAATCATCTTTTCACATTAATGTACTTCATAGACTTTTGGCGGGAAGCTGTGAAGAGCAGTATCGGCGCTGTATTTTATTTTCCAAAATTTGTGTTTTTTTTGAGTGTTTGTGCTTAATAATGGCGGATTATTATTCGCAAAGTTTTCAAGAACAGCGTTAGTGATGGAAAGTGATAAATTCTTCGATTTATGAGATTTCTTTGCTTGTTGCCAAGTTGCAGTTTTTCTACCACTTCACTTAGCCCGACTCTTCTGACTCGACTTGACTTCACTTATCTACTTACGTGACTTTAGACTTGCTTGACTAAACAACTTAATTAAAAAATGTTACTTGTTACTGGCTAAATACGAAAGTAAGAGCCATATTGAAAAAAAAAAATGTCCTTCATAAACAACATAGTACACGCACACTAACACATCTTTTTCGTGTTCATATCAATTACAATACAATGATTATCAGCCACTTAACATACATAAACATGACATGAAATCAAAAACTTTGCATAAAAAGATTAGTTAACAGAATTCAAATTACGTCACACAAATCATAACCAGTGTTGCCATCATTGGAACCAATTTGGCGAAAAATGTGATATGGATCCCCATTTCTTATCAAGACTTTTTCGTTTTACGTTTTAGTACGTTACCTACTATTCTTTATTCTGTGGTTTTAGTTTTAAGCTTAATTTACTTTCTGATGTATGAAGATAGAATTAGTCATGCAGAGACAGGCGGATCTCTAGTATTTGATAATTAATACGGACTCTGCAGTGGTTAATTGGGGTTAATGTTTCGTTAGATAATGCCAATGTGTGTTATTAATAATTATGTTCTTTTGGCATCCCTATAAACATTTAATCTTATAAAATACTCTTGCCTTGCCTCTTTTGAGAATTAATTCTTTCGAAAGATGCAAATTACAAAAAATATATAGCACAAATCACGATACAAAAGAAAACTCTTCCTATCTAGTGATGTGCCGTTCTTTGGAAATTTAGGAAACTTTCCCAATATTTCCGTAAACTTAGAAATAATTTGAAATAGCGGCATCACTATTCTATGTAATTTTATATCATTTTTACGAATGGATCCCAAAACGCAAGTGTATGTTTTTTTTGTCCCTTGAGTATCATAGCCATATCCAAAAGCCTTCTAAAGTTTGATACCACACAGCTATCACCTAGTTAATATGAGAATATGGCGTAACCTGTAGAAAGGAACTGTAGCAAGTTAATTGCATAATCTTGCGTCCGGGTCAGTGGTAGCTTATAATACTATCTGTTGCCTGAGGATGTGCTCATGTAGTATTACAGTTTAGGTACTCCATAACTTAGCCACATGTGGTCTTTCGACCTGGATATATAATATCTATTTATTTACACAATTCTTTTAAATAGAGTGAGTTACGTGGTCAATTTATAGGAGGTATGGGGTCAAAATAAAATACTTTATGTAATTAAATAATGAAATATTTATTTGGGACACTGGGAAGCAATACGTCCGTCTTACAAGATCTCGTGACGCAGAGTGTAGAGTCAAAGAAACAGGTAGATATCATAAGTAGAACAAAGGAACATTGTTAGGGGTATTAATTTTTGGACTATGAACTCCAACACAATTAGCCCTGTAAAGAACACAAAATAACACTAATAGTCCTTCGAGCCGGATTACAAAATCTGATTTTACAGCACACAGGGTAGGGTGTATTCATTAGTCAGACTAATAAGTTGCCATGCCCACTGCTCTATTGGTGGCTGCTAAAAGGTCCACATACGCGCAGGAGCCCTATCTTTGAAAAGCATGACTTCTTCTTCTTAGCGTGTCGATATTTACCTTAAATACTCTTTGATGCCACAGACATATAAGACGTAAACAGACGGAAGGTATGCTTTTACTTAGCGTAGCACAAACACACACATGCAAAACTATGCAGCCTAGGCTGTATCTAGTCTAGGGCAAAATGTTTACGATAATGCTTCCCATGATTTCAAGGAATGTATGAATGTTGCGTGGAGTGCATGATCTGAGATCATATAAACGGTATTCTACTCTATTATTTTTAGTGTTCACCGGTCCAACAACGTAGATTACAAAATGGCGTCACGGCCAAAAATTGTCACGCGTAGGTTAATATCCATGTGTGAGTGAATGTTGCTACAGGTGTAAAAAAGAGGTATCGCCTTATAGATCCGAATACGTGAGAAAAAGATAACAACAATTACTTGCTACATAAGTATAACTATTAACATATGTTCCGTCTGTGTACGTCTTATATGTCTGTGTTTGATGCCCAGAACTAGGCCACCCGTACAGCATTGTCTGTAGCCCTGTACAGGTCATACAGCGTGCAGGTGTCAGGGCACGCCGGGCACGTCAGAAGGTGCCTCATTGTCTGGGGAGATGCACCACTCGCAGGAAATGTTTTCACTGCTCGTGAAAGACCACTTGGCCAGATTGTCTCTACTGCGTCCGACCTGGGTTCTTAGTCCTTCTACTTCCAAGTCGCCCAGGGTAAGCCATGTCCACGTGGTAATTTTACCGGCTGTATGAAAGGTGAGGTAGAGGTGGTGCATCTCTACAGCCAAGAGCTCACTCTTGCTTTAGATGCGTCTGTTACTGCGGGACGCACAACCAGCAGGAAACTTCGCCTGCTGTTAAGGCGTTGCGCGACAATGCATGGGGTGTCGTGGGTCCGCTTGCATTTTTACGCGTTCAAAAGTATGATTTACCTAAAATTGGCGAGTCGAAAGAAAATCGTTCGAATAATCGATTATGTCGAATCAAAATCGTTCGAATCACCAATTTTGTGTAAGTAATAAATTTCAAAAATAGGGATCCAAATCCAGGTGTCCGGGCATTTGAGACACACCAGATGCGCCATGGAATGAATATGTTTTACTATTGCAATACTATTATCTAATCCGTATCTTTACTGTTTACTAAACAGTGTACAGTTAAGATTTTAAAAGGCGTATTTTGACAATGCTCAGCTGTTTTCTTTTATTTGTAGATAAGGTTGCCAAAGTTTGACGAGACAATGCCCAAAGTCATTGCCAAAAGGTGGGTTTGTGTTTGTATTAAAATTTTATGAGCATCACGCACAAGCCTGAGCTCAAAAATGTAACTAAATAAACCCTATTCCGGCAGTAAGTTAAGTAATTTCTGTTCCGCAAGCATTACACACTCAATGTGATTTATGAGAGATAAATAACACAGGTTTGGCTATTGTCACCTCTTGTACCTTTCTTGGCTACCTGGTCCTTGAAACCATTGTTTTGAAATTGAGAAAAATTCATGCAGCCGAGAAAAAAATCACCTCCGATAGAACGCATTCTACTCCTTGACATTTTTTTTAATAAGATTATATTTCGCATGAATGAAATTTTGCATGTTTTTGTCGAACATTCATTTATTTCACAGATTAAACAAAGAAGAAATTTCATGATAATAATCACTGTCGTTTTTCTTGTGGGTGTCTTGTATATTTTTTTTTGAGGCAATAAAATAATAAAATAGTTAAGTATTAGTTGGTACGGTGGGTAAGGTAGGTAAGGTAGTGGGCTTCTTATTACTACTAATGAAACTGTAATCTTGCAACATTTTTAACCTGACCGATTTGAAGTGACCTGCATCCAGCAGCGTCTTCCTGTGACCTTGATAAGTTCGTCGGACCGTTCAAATAAATATTTTTTATCTGTTTGGAAACATACCAATTTCTTATTTTAGAACTGCTCAAAAACCACAATGTTCGAATGTCACAGTAGCTTGTTTACTATACATGTATTTATTTAAAAAAACCTACTACAATTCTGTACAAATGTGGTACGAAGCGCTGCTGTGCCCGTGCCATGTGCAAATTAAATGACGTCACAATTCCATTTACGAATACAAACGACGTGTTAACGATCAATCGAAAATCTACCCAATTACAATACAGCGTAACTTCAAATTCGAATCTTTTGTATAAAATATCTGAATTTTGTTTTTAAAATGAAATAAAAAGAAAATGTTCTTTGGGGTGAACAAAATAAAGTCGCAAATTGTTTAGAGGGCGAATGAGGTATATTTGCAATGGTACTTTACCTGAGAGTATTTTAAGAAGTGAATGTTTTATTCCGCAGAAGAACAATTTTGTTGGGAAAAAATTCTAGAGTTCTAAATACAAACTACGAGTAGCAACTCTGCGTAACTTTAAAGATTTTTCACTTCATAATTTAACTGCTTTTCTTTTACGATTTATTTGTGTAGCAGCACAAAGAATACATTAGCACCGCTGTAAGCATCGTAAGAGACATGTGATCATGACGATCCAATGATCAAGCATTGCATCTCGCAGGTCTCGCACGCTGGGAGTAGAGAAATATCACTTGAGAGTTGAGAGATGACAGAATACGAACACAAGTAGACATCTGCCATGTTTTTCGAAATATCTCGATATCGAAATTCGATCCAGCCAGACAAGAGTAGGCAGTGGACCTCTTGTGGATGAAATAAAGACCATTATCCACAAAAGACGAAGCTGGATAATAAACTCTTGTAACCAACACGGCAGCCATTTTATGATACTTATAGCAAAATAATTGAATATTTTCCTGTGTAACTTACGAGATAAAGTTATAAATACATTTTGCGCACACATGAACAATCATTATTCAAAACGAGACACGGAGCAGGTTTTTGTCATTATAATTATATTTTACAACAGGAATTATAAATTTTCATTGACATTGACTTGTGGCGCGAAAATTTGTAAGTAACTATTCATTGAAGTTACTATTGTAGTGTAAATTGCATCGTATTATTTTATTTATATGAGAGATTTGTATTATGAATAAAAATGTCAACTATTGATATAGCCGAGAACGGGTTTCTCCAAAAGGCCTCTCTCTACCTATACCTACACGTTGAATCATTATCCCCGCGCAAGCCTCTCAAAGGACCGGGGTAACCCGTGAAATCCAAAAGGAGATACAAATTATTAGTTTTAAAAAATCGAAATATTGACTTAAAATGTTTTTTTTCGGCGGTACATCGTCAATCCACCTTGCACACCCTGATGTTATAGTTATACGCAATGTCAAAAAAGCAATTGAAAAGTGCATGTAAACAAGTGAACGCTAAGAAACAGATATACGGTGGGTGCACGCAATAACTGAGTGACACATTATGACAGACAGGCTTCAGACGTCACGAGAGCCACGACCCCCTTCCCCCTCCAACCAGCATTGAGATATCCATAGATAAACACACGTAATCAGTATGTAGTTGTGTTAAGCTATGTATTTAATTTATTTATATTTAGGCGCTAAATGTTTTTGATTACATTAGCGATATTATAGCACACGAAACGACGGTAAATATTGCTAACAACATTAACATAACACTGTAAGTAGTGTTGTTTGATATTCGTGTACAACTTAAGAGTATGTATATCACCAATTCTATAGGAAGCATACTTTTATGTTTCGGCTTTAGTCGTTCAGCGTAAACAAAAAAAAAACAGAGAGAGAACACTACAGAGAGAAAACGGTTACATCCCTTTACGTCATTATGAAATAGCTATATACAGAAAAACTAAAAGCGGGAATGAGATGCCATGATAGTTATTCTGTGTTGCGTGCTGTAGCCATAGCCACCAAACACCAGAAATTTTTATCGACATTATTGGCGTTTGATAAAACATTTCCACAAAATTACAAAATTAAAGTATCTTTTACCTTCGGTATTGTGGTCTAATCTTCTTCAACAAAATGATGCAGCGTAGTGATCTGTAATATTTGTAATTTGAACACTATCACTACATGTGACTACACTGACCCTCATTAGTAAAAATATGTGGTATTCAAGCAATTCTCTGGCAATATCTAGCTCGAAATAGTTGTTCATATAAAAATGTATCTAATACATTCGCACAAATTATGCGATAAAAATGTTTATAAATACTATGAAGGCCAAAACCGGGTTTTTGGACAGTCAAACATGTTATATTATTGAGGAAAATGGCGGCGAACGAAGTTGCCAGGCCATAAGAGACTTGTATGGGAAGTACATAACAGCCTTTTTATTAAACCACTAGCTATAACCCGTGGCTTCACACGCGTAATTAAATCCCACGGGAATATAGTTTCGGGTAAAAAGGTGCCCATTGTCCTTCTCAGTACACCTATGTGTTAGTAATAATTTCAGAATTATTTCGTAGATTTATTTACTAAATACAGTTTGAAAAAGTAATAAACATATCAAACTTCCGTAATTTACAAAAATTTACGGAAATATTAGCAAAGTTCCCGAAATTTCCCGGAAACGGCACATCACTATTTTCTAAGCTCGGAATCAATTTTATAGTAAAAGATGCAAACGTAGATGTAAGTTTAATGATTTTATTAGCAAGACATGGAAGTAGGTCTTTATCAGGACAAACAAATAGTCAGCCAGTATATATGTATTGTTATCTAAACGACGTGTTATTAATAAAAGATAGTTATATAGATCATTAAAATCTTATTTAAGAGAACTTAGTCTACTTAGCGGCCTATTTATTCCGACGAAATCAGATATGTTAATATCATTTCTTAGTTAAATAGAAATAACACTCATGACGGTAGTATTATAGAATAATCTAGTTAACTATCTGTGGCGCTACGGCGGCGTTCCCGCCAATATTTAGTTTTTTATTAAGGCTACGATGCCTGGCACGTGGCAGACTGACTGAAAAGAAATAAACACAAAAAAATAGTCTATGTCTTGACTGGATCGACGCGGTTGTTGAACTCTAGTTGAGATAATTAAAAAAAAAAGTTCGTCGCTTTAGATACCTGCGTCCAAATTAGTTTTCTTTTTTCAATTCTGAAGTCAAACTGCCAGCCTAACTGGAGATGGGTGATTATGGTGATTTGTATAAACCACACTAAGTAGGACTGAATTTAAAAAAAAATAAGAAGGCCTTAAAAAACCCAAGACCTAAAAAAATTGTTATGCGTTGGATATGCCTAATAACGTCTAGAAAATAAGGAGAAACAGGCGCATTATAGGCAAGCCCATCTTAAAGCATTATTACGGTTGCATTTCATGCCTTTTGGAGCCTTGGGTGAACCCAACTTAAAACACACACATAACATATTTACATAGGCATACATTCTCATATAGGGATGTGCTGCTGGAAATTTGACCATTGTAATTTACGGGATTATTCCTAATATTTTCGATAACTTACAAAAGTGTGCAGAAATACTGGGAAAGTTACCGAAAATTTCCGGGAACGGCACATAGGAATAGTGATGTGCCGTTCCCAAGCTTAATAACAGCACTGCTCTTTGAGCGCCACAGCATACGGCCAAAGAGTAAACCGAACAAAGTAAAACATTCCTTCTCAACGCACAAGGCTGACAGGTACGGATAGAGTACCTTCTTTATTAAAATCATTTATCGGTTGATGTACACGCGTATTAAACGGGTGTGTTTTGGCACAGGAGGCTCGACTTGCACCACTTATCTTGACCTCCGTGCTTCCGAAGCAGATAAACTACTGTATTTATTAGTGATTAGTTAGTACTTAGTGTAAAGTTAGTTGACCATTTGTAAAAAAAAAAAAAAAATATGGCCTTTTTATGCATCATGCTTCAGGGACATTAAAAAACTTTTATCTTTGTCGTAAAATTTTTGTATATTTCCTGTTTGTATGTAATCTGCCACACAAATAAATAAAAGGCCATTGAAAACTGCCAATTATTGAATGACAAGCCCATTATGTATAATAATATGCCTGATAATCCCAACTTTGGATAAAAGGCGTCATCGAAAAAAATGGACATTATCTAGATTCATACTTGTTTTTCGGCTCACGATTACAACCTGTATAAAAAATATAATCATAGTAGCTGATATGATTTTTGAATACGTTGGTTGTTTCACTCGGTCGTTTGATATGGACCACGTAAGTTATTCGTTTTTCGTACAACGAGATTATTCCGTACTTTTAGTGAAAGTATTCTTGGATTTACATTAACCACTAGATTACAATTTATAAATATCAAATTAGCATAACACCATCGATTAAATTAAGAGAAAAAAGGCTCACTTATTTCATTGTGCTCACACTACCTAGTTTATCTATACAGCAGCGCATTAAACTAACTAGGTATGCTTGATTATCAACATACTTGTGACAGTATTTCTTCAATTATCAATCTTATCATTTAAAAAAAAAATACAAGAGAAATATTTCGAAAGTGTGCCATCAAGTAGAGCCGTTCGGCCAACAGAGCGTGTTGTTGATTCAATAGCTTGTTCTATCAGCAAAAACTTCAATCAAAAATCCAACAAAAGAGATCAGCGACATACGAGTTGAAGATCATGTTATCCAAGTTCAGCGTGTTATCAGAAGATAAATAAATACGTGACGCGAATGTGCGTCATGTCATGGAGGGTGGAGCAGATTAATGATGTAATAAGTGCTTCTACACCGTGGAAGGACATTTTCGAAAGAAATTGCGCGCGGTTTTTTGTAGGTTAGCGGAAATCAACAACGCTGTGGGCTGCATTACTATTAAAATTTAAAAATGTACTAAATTCGAGTATTATATGTAATGTAGCTGTTTGTTGTGTAAATAAATAAATAAATCATATCGGTCCCGTAGGTTCCCGGAAATTATGGGAAGAATTATTGGTAAGTTTGAGGGAAGAATTATTGGTAAGTTTACGGAAATATTGGGAATAATCTCGAAAAACAGCTGCACATCACTAGTCCAGTATGCCATAGATATAAAGAATCTTAAAATATAGTGAAATGATTTGCCAAGTGCGAGTTGGGTTCCGTTTTCCGTAAGTACACATGCATGTTGGAACCCATATTACGTAAAGCATTTATAGTAAGTAATAGCACATTGTTTAACTTTTGTTTACGACACCAGAAATACTATAACTTGAGTAAATTTTACTTATTTTAATTTCTATTGGTGTCATCCCAAAGAGCATTGAAACCAATAAACATTCCTTACTCAATGTGTTGTCCTACCAGATTGTTTAAGACTTTATTTTTCAGCATTTTATAAAACCATTATTTTGTGCAGATGAACAAATTATCACAGACACCGCTTAATTTACTCCATTTAAATTTTTTTTTGCTTCATTTATATAAGTAACAGGTAGTTTAAAAACAAGACCACTAATTTAGTTATTTAATTGATTCAGGCATGAGCGCTACTTTGAAAAGTTTAAGTTACAAGCACTTTCCAAATTATTTCGCGTTCTTTCGCTATCAGTTCATGTAAACTATTGTAACTAAGTATAAATATTTAGTACTTATTACAAAAATGTCAAATCCGTCAGTTTCTTACTCGGCTTTTACGACATCCAAGGGAATGGAGGAGTGGTATACTACACGGCATCAACCAGTTACACTGTCTACGAGACTACGTTTCAACATGGATTTTGCAAAGACTGGTTTTCCTGGGACTTAAAAGTTGGTAGGAGTGAAGGATGTATAGAGTGGTAGTTAAAGCTAAAGAATAAGATTAAAATATGAATAGTGGGCGCGTTAAAGAGCATCGAAAAGTAAAATGTTTCTTTCTCAATAGGGCCCGTATATATTACAGGAGTCCGATCGCGGTAAATGCAAATGACATTAACGTATTTTTACCAAAACAATCGCGTGGGTAATATTTTTGAGTATGTAAAATCAGTGAGTCAAATAATTTTCAATCGAATATGAAAAGTGTAGAGTAGAATCTATGATACGGAGTTCTATGTAAAAAGATATAGACTGTACTCATCGTATCTAGGTAAAAATATTATTGTAGAGTATCGAAGAGACTTACTTAATCATGGTACTGGCATGAACTATAAATGCCTGTTGTTAAGGTAAAACATCCACCACTCTTGTATTTATTGATAACTAGCTGTTTCCCGCAGCTCTGCCTGCGTCAAAAAGTAGCCTATGTTTGACCCCGGATCCTCAACTATATTCATACCAAATTTCATCAAAATCCGTTCAGCGGTTTGGCCGTGAAAGCGTAACAGACAGACAGACAGACTTTCGCATTTATAATTTCGCATTTAAAACATTGTAATAAATGTTCATCTCAACTCAACAAAATCACATCAATTCAATAAGGCTGTGTACTGAATGATTACAAAAAAGTTAATTTTATACTGAGCACGTATGTGCTTCTATTTATTTATTTATTTATTTCAAACTTTATTACCTAATATGGTACAATGGGTGGATTTATTGTTAAAGTATTCTCTACTTTTTCTTCTCTGTAGAAGTATCTGTATAACTACTTCTTAGCTAGTTAATTATGACGGAAGCTAGTCTTCACTTTTACTTTTTTGTAGCCTTCTTCAGTGCTGTTTATCCAGTAGCGAATTTGTCTATTTAGACACGCTCTTAGACACGAATTTTTTGTGTATGTGGGTAAATTTCCTGTCCGTGAAAGCTACTGGATTGACAGCACTTAATTTTTATCTTTGTGGTTATTTATGTACGGAAACATTGGGAAAGTTTCCGAAAATACCGGGGAACGGCACATCACTACTCGTAGATCTTGTAGTAAGCCGCCATTAGGCAGCTCGCATATTAGAAACCTGTTTGCTAATAGAGGTACTTATTATTTCCCTGAGTAACTATGTCTAAGTCTAGATCTGCCTTAATGTGATAAAGTGATTCCACGCTTACAATGCGTGACTGCCTGATACATGCAATAATGTGACCCTGAATTTGCACCAGTAGTAGATTATGAGTAAAACGCCGCAAGGATATGTCTATCCTGCTCACTCTTACGCGATGAGCTATCAATTTAATTTTGTTATCTCGCTCGCTCGCGTCACATAAATGTTTATGTTGCTTGCTTGCTCTGTAATACAGATTATATGGGATCACGGAATAGTTACAAAGGAGATAACTAATGTGGGCATTGTAATTCTATGATTTAATTAAAAGGTGTTTCTAAATTACATAATAATGAAAAGGGGCGAAATTTTGTTGAAGAAGGTGAAATCTTATGTTGATGAAGTTAATTTATCTTCTCAACCCGCTGGTCAGACAGAATAAATAGGTACAGGCATTGATAAGAATAATTTTATAGCAACACGGACTTTTCAAAGTAAATGTTAACATTTAGCTTTTTTTTTTATACAACTATGTCGGCAAACAGACGTACGGCCCACCCGATGGTAAGTGGTTACCGTAGCCTATGAACGCCTGAAACAGCGGAGATGTCACGAGCGCGTTAAAAAAATAAAATATCAAAAAATTGTATGGGTTTATTTTTTAAACCACACCTGTCAAGTTATTAAGAAATTTTCAAAATTTCATTAAATATGCCTTAGATTTTGAAAATTAGAAGAAATATGCATTTGCATGCACAATTTCAAGCCAGGCAGCTTATGATTTGGCGCATCAAAAATACCCGAAATTTGGTACTATTTTTTAAAATGGTAGAATAGTTAGTTTTTTAACATTGTTCAAATATGGCACCTGCAGTACATCCAGGAGATATAAAGTAGGCATTCATTTAGCTTTTCAACATTCAACAGGTCTGGTAAATACAGTAATTGCGATTTGCACAAACCAAATGAAATGACTAATGTAATACATGTAATAGAAAGTAAACAACATGACCAATAAACCACAAAATGTATTTAATTCAGTCAATAACATATTTATTTATTAGGAAGACCAACAGCTTCTTTTGTATAAAGTAGTAAGGTAAAAATTATATGTATAAATCAAGTGAGCCATTACAGGTCCTCGCAGATAGATCCAAAATAGCTTAACAAATATGAATAGTAATCATACACACGCCAAAATCGTGAGACAACTACATAACAAGTATGAGATCTAACAAAACATTAGTCGCAACATTGCTATGGTCAAAATCATGGAGTAATTACAAAGAGGAGATGCCGTAATAAGCGTTTTGTAAGAAAATATTTGTGAGGCTATACGGGGCGGAAGGCAGACGTGCGGGGTGCTCGGTTTCGGCCGTTGCTCCAATCATAGAGCACGAGCAATGACAAGCTCCGCCCACTGCAGTGTCGGCGAGGCGCCAATGATCACGTCACTGCGCCATTTCAAACGGCATCTCCTCTTTGTAATTACTCCATGGTCAAAATAGAAAAATAATAATAAAAAAAAGTATACTTATATGACGTGAGCTATATGATTTTACGTAAGGCGCCTATGTAAAGGTCTCAAGGATCTACCCACAACTCTCATCATCAACAAGGGATCATCTTTTAAATATAACGTACTAGCAGCCCGTTCCGACTTCGTCCGGGTTATACAAATTATGTAGTAGGTTGAAGCAAAACCGGCTACATAGATCTCCCTAAGGCCGATTCAAGTAGTCCTATTAACCGATGAATACCATATGTATTCATCTCATGATGTGGTGGTGAATCGCCACCGAAAGTATTTATTTCCAAGGAAGATCGAAACATAAAATAATCTATCTTTATGGGCATACTAGCTTTTACTCGCGTGGAATTTGAAAATCTTTTACAGTAGGAAAAATACACCGATCATGTATACAGAACAGAGCACTATTTAAGGACGCTAGTGTTGTTTTTGTAAAAGTAATCTGAGGAAACTTAATTGGTTTGAGTGTATTGTAAATGTATTATGTATATCAACTATATAACTGTATGTTTCCCAAATGTAAATAAATAAATAAATAAATAAACAATGTTGTGTGTCTTTCCATTAACTGCTAAGACATGAAAATTTCTAGCATTGGCCACTCGCGAACATGCCACGTAGAGCTGCCCATGTGAGAAGCACGGCTTTTCCAAGTGTACCCCGGCTACCTGCAGTGTCTAGCCTTGTGCCTTGTTGATAGTGATGGCAAAAGTGAGCTTGAGGGGGAACTGCAGCCTTTTGAACTGGAATGGAAGATCCGTGGGAATTATAGGGATCCGGGGGATCATCACGTTCTCGCCCTTACTTGCCCCTGTTAAAATAGTGGCACCAACAAATGTTCCGCTCGAGTTGTGTGACGCGATGCTTTGTTCCGTTGCATAATCGCGGCGCATCTAAATTACGCATGAGCATAACCGGAACGCCTAATTTCAATTGCAGCTTGTGTGAGGGCACACCTGACAGCTCTAAGGAATTCGAAACCTTACAGGATATGAAGTGCTCTGTTCTGTATCCATGACGGTGTCTACTGACAAATACTCTATCATTTCACCAGGAATCTCTTTGAGAATGTCATTATTAATTTGGATAAGTGTCATTTTTACTACTAGCCGTCTGCCTAACGTCAACCCTTCTTAGGAATGCGTCCTCAACTCCCGCTTCCATGACGCTTTTACTTCTGGAGCTCTATTTTTAATACAGGTTTTTATTAACTATAATAGTGAGCCCCATAATACCTGTTTATTATTTTTTTTATTTTAAATGAATAAAATTTGATTTTTGAAAGGTGTGTCGTACGAAAATCATTCGATATCGTACAAAAATTATTCGACTCGCCGATATTGCGTGAGTCACACTTTTCAAAAAAAGCACTCCTGCTCCTGAGTGATTCCATTCCTATTATTTTGGCCTGTGTTACGACTGACCGCCTGCCTAACGTCAATCTTCATTGGGAACGCAGAATGTACGTTTAGATTGACACAGCTGGTTTTTTCCTTATCGTATTTGACGACATCTAAGCGCCACGGGAAGAAAGCGTGTACTTCGTACCGTTTCACCACGTAAAGGGATTGAAACACAAAACAAAATCAGTAATATCTTTGGAATGGAATGTCCGATTTCATTAATTCAGAAAGTAATCTACAGGTATTAAACTATCCTTGAATATGGAATGATTTATTTGGATAAGGATCAATACCGAGAAACGAATAATACGGCCTAGTTTGTACCGGCGTTACGCTATTGCAAATTTTAACATGAAAAAGTAGTTGTGACGTAACTAAAATAGTTAAATATATGGTACCACGAACTTTTTGGTAGATCTTTTTAAAACGTACAATACTGTAGTATATTATTTTGATCTATTTCTTATGTTATAGCCAGCGTTTGCAATGTAAGAGCATAAAATGTGTCAATTTACGATATCACATTAGAAACCTCTAAAATTATCAGTGTTCCTCAACTATATTATGCACGTATGATACATATAAACCTTCCTCTTGAAACACCCTATCTATTAAAACAAACCCCATCTAAATCCGATGCGTAGTTTTAAAGATTTAAGCATACATAGGGACAGACAGACAGGAAAGCCTCTTTGTTTTATCCGTAGTATATATATGTAATGATTGTATACAGTGCTGTATATAGCCCTCTTGGTTTTCGTAGATTCGAATCACAGGGGAGCATACTTTGTTTAGTTGTTTCCAGTTTGGTTAGGGTTAGGTCATTGCAGGCTTTAATCACCTGATTGTCTGAATGAAAATTCTATACTTTGGAAGGCACATTTAGCCATCCTGGCTGCCATTTGGTTATTAAAGGTTGACTGTTAGATAATGTTTTTAGCATGAAGTTCGCCTATTGTGCTATACAATTGTATTATGTACAATAAAGTTTAAATAAATAAATAAAGGTTATTTTTGCTAATTTATTAATAGTTAAATAAATAAAAATACCAAAAAAACTCTGTGACACCAAGGAGTACAGTGTCGATAGACCATGTAACCCTCTCGATATGAATGGTTGAATGAGTTAGCTGTAAGATGAAATTTCTTGCCAAAATAAGCCTGCCCAGGTTATCCAGCACAACAACATAGGTTGTTTTAAAAAGGCCTTATCATAATCCTACTACATTCTTCGGGTCAACTGGTCAGCGGATATCGAATGCTGTGCTTTCCAGTCATGGTTTCCATTTGAGAACTTATGCAGACAAGTTGGGATGATGGATGAGGATAATGATTTACATTATAAGAGAGACTTAAGGGAGCTTAGGGGTCAGCACAAAGCAAGAGGAGCTCGACAGAAAGGGCCTTTGAAAATCAACTTTAAAACTAGTCTACACTAATATTATAAAGAGGAAAGATTTGTATTTTGTGTGTATGTTTGTAATGAATAAACTCAAAAACTACTGTGCCGATTTCAAAAATTCTTTCACCATTGGAAAGCTACATTCACCCTGAGTAACATAGGCTATATACTGCAGGTGGAGCTGCGGGAAACAGCTAGTAACTAATAAAGTGAGATTCTTGAAAATGCTTGCATGTCCTCTAGGATGCGCTGATAGGTAGTATTTATAGGAACCTGCCTTGAAATTCCTCTCCACTGCACCCAGAAAGCAATTGGAAGAACATGAGCTAATAATTTATCTATTACAGAATCATAACTTATAAGGAACTTGACAACGAATTATAGATAACCTTTACTGTAAGATTAGATGTTATCTTTTTGCCAAAATGCCGCAATAACAGACGTGTTATCCAAATGGCTTAACTATACTAAGTCACGTGAGACACATAATTCTAACATGAGATTTTATTTTGGCAATGTCAATCATGTTTTACAAAATTGTTTGAACGGGATAGACATAAGATCGAAAATGAAGGATAAAATCGCTCATGAATTGATGCAAATTGGAAATATTAAAGCTCCATTCAAACGGACAAGGAACGCCTATAGAAATAAGATTAGGTAGAAGTGCCATAGCGAGTGCCAGAGTTAACTGGCCTGCTCAAGATACTTCTACATATTATTACTTCTGTGGGCGTCCTGCACGGTTCCCTAACAGTTTGTATGGAGCATGATTTATAATTTTATTTTAAAAATAAATTATAGGTATAGTTATCAAAATATGTCCAATCAGTTCAATGTTAGCAATTCCCTTGTAGTAGTTAATCGAGCTGTCAAATGAAATGCCCAAATTACCCAGTCTTCTGCACGGCTGAGGATTAAGAGGAGGTTAACGACAGAGCACTGAAGGTGGTCACGTACTGGTCTAAACACATTTTTTTTAACTAGCTGTTCAAGTCCCACTGCTGAGCAAAAGCCTCCCCTCTTTGTTTCCACACATTTCTGTCCTCTGTTGCTGCCTTACAATCCATGTCAAAAATTTTCATACCATCTGTTCATCTTTATAATGGTCTGCTTTTCTTTCTTCGCCTGTCAAGATTTCACTCTGTAGTTAGATTTGCTCATCATTCAGGATGCATCCGATAAATGTGTCCTGCCCAAACTAATTAAGAAAATAGCCATTTCAACTCGCAACTAAGTTTGTTTTGTCCCTTTCTCTCCTGTTAATATTTGACATGAAAGAAAGAGACAAAACATATCATATACATGGGCTAAGAATGTTTCTTAATACAGGGGGTCTTTTCCTGAACATTGTCAACAGATAAGCATATGCTTTTATTTATCTTTCCTATATTTATCTGTTATAATAAATGAGTTCCGAAATATCAAAACAAGCAGTAGATAAAGCTTTGTTTATATGAAATAATAATCTACATAAATAAAAACAGAAATGTGATGGTTATTTTCATGTACATTAATAACCATTATTCTAGTTTTTAAAAGTAAACCTATGCAGAATTAACGCTTAAAATGTTTTGCACAATAGGTCTTACATACTCTTAATATCAAATAGGAATTTCCAACTTGCGGAGAATAAATTAACAGCAATTTAAGCCATTTTCCACCTTTTTACCGAGACATAAAATACATTACCTATTGCTGTCAATATAGTGAAAGACGAAGATTGAATTTAAAAAAAGAACTCCGTAGCATCTAGGTTTATGTTTTTTTTTGTTGTACATAGCAAAGTTATAAAAAAGAATGGCTATATTAAGACTTTTACTTACAGATTGGCAGAGTGAATAAGTTTGAAGCGTAAATGGGCCACTCACCTCACTCTGACGAACATAGTGGGATTAGCGAATTTGCAAAAAAATCCAATGTTTTTTTTTCAATAGTCACAAACACTCTCACCGCATCCAGTTTTAAAGCACTCGTGTCACTATTGAAACACACTTAACACCCGATAATATGTTGTCAATTAATTCAGTTATTTGTTGTTTGCGAAATGGTTTTCGCAAAACAACGTCGATTCGCGATATTTTGTGCGCTTGAGTGGATTGCGAAATCACAGAATGGCAGACGAAGATTGACGTTTGATTTGGCAGGTGGGCTTGGTTGAGCTTGACAGTTACATCCCAGTGTTGCTATTATTAGTTCAAAATTGTACAAAAACAATACGAAGTTTTCTTTTTCGCGCTATTTCATGGGTAAATAAAAGAGTTGAAAAATAATAATAAGCTGATACGATTTTGTACTTTTTTTGCATAATTGCTACGTCGAACCTCTAAGTCCTTTTATCCTTCAAAATAGTAAATGAGTTCTCTACGATTAGTAGAGTATGTAGCTTTTAAAAATATGTGCATATAGTGCCAAATCGTAGTGAAAACACATATTTTTCAGATGTGTTTACTTATTTCAACACTGTCACTGTAAGAGCTTGGGATAAGAAACAGGAGCTGAAGACTCAACTCTACTGAACGAAGAAGTTATGGGTCGGTTGATACTTACTTGAATAGCTGCAAAATATTAATTAAACATGAAACACAATAAACTTAAGAAGTATAAATGAACTTGGGTGTTCAGTTTAGGGTGTTCATCTTTATTTACAGCGGCAGAAATGCGCGTGTAAGTGCGATAGCTCAATACAAACAAGGTATTCTTATTGACTCGTTTAAGATTTCAGAATCTATTACTTACTTACACGATGTGGTGTGGTGATAATATGAAGTAAACCTACTCTTTTTATCCGATGTGAGGAGTTCAGACTAGTTCAGTCTTCAGTCTCTTCTAGCATACCTTTACTGCAATAAAACTATTTGTTTAACTTTTATCAGTACGTCGACCATGAGATTTTATTGACGCAGACTCTAGCGTCTGCGTTAACAATTTGGTATGGTAAACCTGTACAGCGCCTCTGGCGGATAGTAAGGCAACTAAGAAATTCCATATTAAAACTCAGCGTGGTCGCTAGCGACAGCGTTAAAAAATCTCGAGGTAGAGGTACAGTTGTGTCGTAGATTGTAGAGAAAGTAAACAAATTTTGAATTTTGAAACAGTAAAGGCCTTTGAAACTCTCAAATCAGGGCGCACGGTGTCTTGGGAAAGATCTCCATGATTATACAAGCAAGTTGAAAATAACTATATTGATAAAGATAAAAAGTGTATAATAAACTGCCTCGGAATTTGAAGGAATTACCCCTAAATAAATTTAAAGCTCATCTGAAAGAGTTGTTGGTAAACAAATGTTATTATCACTTGCATGAATTCTTTTCTGACAAAATGTTGATTGTGACTTTAAAGGGCAGCTGATATAATTTTTGTAAGATTAACTCGCATTTATTTTCTGGTTTTATATTGTTTTGCATGATTTTGTTTGGATGATGTGTGACACCACTGACTTCACTTTTGTATGCCTGGTAGGCTAAACATGTATGTGCGTAATATTTTCAATGTACCATCTTGAATTCAACATGTTTACAAAAGAATAAATGATTATGATTATGATTAAATAATGTTTACTTGTATATATTGGAATGATCTCTCCTTATGTTGATATTGAAAAAATAAAAAAAAAATTACAATTGAAAAAATTACGAAGTCGTGCTGTATCACATAGAGAAAAAATCCGCCAAATAGAGAGCCTCCTTATTAAAAGACAGTAGAAAGGAAAGGCTTTTCTACTTTAATTAGGTATGTCTTCATGAAATAAATAAATAAAATACATACATTTTCATGTTAGTAAAATTGTACATAAACTGTACTATTTTAAAATAGCTGGTAACACTGCAAATGCGTCACTTTAATCAACACGTGCGCGGAGCGGGGCGGCGGCATGAGCTTGGCGTCAATTTTTTTCAACCTCAGAGGGGTCGAGGGCCGAGGTTGGGGACGGGATTTGACAGTTTGTACACAAAGCACTGCAAAGCACTTTTATTCTAGTCTCTCTTTGTCTTAATTTTAGTTTGTGGGGCTCATTTTATTTATCTCTTCTACGAGTAGCATTCTCTCATATTCTAGAGGTATCGAACACACAAGATGGTTAATGGTTCAATTCAACTTACAACAGGAGCACTTTAAAAAAAATATGTATTTGACCCATGTGTCGAATGAAAATCGCTCGATATCGATTAATAATCATTCGACTAGCCGATTTTGCATGTGACACACTTTCAAAAATAGCACTCAAAGAGCACAATAACAGGAGCCCAATTTTTTCGAAAAAGTAGTAAGTAGGTTGAGTATGAGAAAAAATCGGTTAGTCTAATGAAAACCTATCGACTTACCGTTTATGTCGAATGAAAGTCATTCGAAAATCATTCGACCCGCAGGTATTAGGTCAGTCATACTGTTCATAAATAGGGTTCCACAATATAGGGTAAACAATAATAATGTTCGAAGTTGACATCTAAACCAAAGATTTGTTCTTGTTCTATAAAAATTTATAATAAAATACCTGCTAAGATAAAGTCAGAAGAAAAATATAAGATTTTTGTAAATAAATTAAAGGAATATCTGCTTGACAAATCTATACTAATATTATAAAGCTGAAGAGTTTGTTTGTTTGTTTGAACGCGCTAATCTCAGGAACTACTGGTTCTAATTGAAAAATTCTTTTTGTGTTGGATAAATCATTTATCGAGGAAGGCTTTAGGCTATATAACATCACGTTGCGACTAATAAGAGCGAAAAAACAGTCGAAAATGTGGAAAAACGCGGAAAATTGTTGATCTTTGAGGGCTTCCGTTGCGTGCGCTGCGAAAACCGTTCGAGATACCCAGAAAATATGTATGAAAGAATTATTCCTCTTTAAATTATCTAAAAAAATGTCCGCGACGGTATATGTCTATCTTTTAAGATTAACTCACAATAACCGGTTTTATGATAATCAAATTTGGTCGAAATTAATGCATTATTACAAATTATTTGTCAGAGTTGTATCAACATAATAATATTAATTTTTATCCAAATAAGATGTTTATTGATATAAGGTGATGTCAAAGACAATTTTGTTCACAGTTAAATACTCTTAATCAATAACACATTTATTTGGATAAAGATTAATATTATTATGTTGATACAACTCTGACAAATAATTTGTAATAATGCATTAATTTCGACCAAATTTGATTATCATAAAAACGGTTATTGTGAGTTAATCTTAAAAGATAGACATATACCGTCGCGGACATTTTTTTAGATAATTTAAAGAGGAATAATTCTTTCATACATATTTTCTGGGTATCTCGAACGGTTTTCGCAGCGCACGCAACGGAAGCCCTCAAAGATCAACAATTTTCCGCGTTTTGTCCACATTTTCGACTGTTTTTTCGCTCTTATTAGTCGCAACGTGATGTTATATAGCCTAAAGCCTTCCTCGATAAATGATCTATCCAACACAAAAAGAATTTTTCAATTCGAATCAGTAGTTCCTGAGATTAGCGCGTTCAAACAAACAAACAAACTCTTCAGCTTTATAATATTAGTATAGATAAGACCAATTGTAATACCATAGAGACAATAAATTAGTTTTATGTCATTGCTACGAAAGACGAAGAATAACTAATATAGATTTTAAAAAAATTGCGGCTGTTAATAGCCACTAAAGTCGTTGACCTAAAATAAAAACGAAATAGTTAGGCGCTAGGCTGTTTGCCTTGAATGTTGCAAATCGTAAAAGCTTAAAATTAAGCAGATTACCTAATAATTAAGTATTACAGCTTAGTACTAAGTATTAATAATTCTGTGGCTTACACCCGTATTCTTAAACATAACCTTAAGGACGTCCTTCACTCAAACTCATTGGAGGGGTGCCTTAAGGAAATCCTCGAACTTTCCTTAAAAACGATATTCTTAGTAGGTTGCTTTAGCAAACTCCAATGAGGAACGACACAAAAATTGAAAAATACAAAAGTATAAAGTAAGAAATATAAAAGTAAATCTATGCAAAAGCTGACAAAAATCTGATTTATAATGACTTTTTTTAATTTCAAGGACGCCTTATACATAGGGCGCACTGTAAGTTTCCGGAACTGACCACTTACATAAACAATATTTAAAAATTTATTGCAACATTTGAAAATAGAACTCTTTGGCTGTAGAATGCAGTTTGTTTCATCTGACTGTCTTTTGTTTTTACCTTGTGGCGCCATTTAAAAAATTGTGTGTCTGCATCAACATGGATTTAACTCGGGAAAATTTTCGTAGTATGATTTTCTACGATTTTAAGTGTAATTTGACAGCTCAACAGAGCATCGCTCGGCTTGAAACAGCTTTTGGCAATGAAGCACCATGCAAGACAACTGTTTATAGCTGGTTTGCAGAATTCAAGCGTGGTCGTATCAATCTCAGTGACGAATCTCGCGATGGTCGGCCGTCCACCGCTGTGACCAACAAAAACATCAATGCTGTGCGCCGTATGATTGAAACAGACAGGCATGTGACCTACCATGAAATTCGCGCATCCTTAGAAATAGGCATGAGTCAAATACAATTAATCCTACACAAACATTTGGGTGTGAGAAAGCTGTGCTCGCGGTGGATCCCACACAACTTGACAGAGGCTCAAAAAACGGACCGCGTCACTTGGTGCAGTGCCATGCTTACCAGATTCAACGAAGGTGCGTCAAATTTGGTGTGGGACATAGTAACAGGTGACGAAACATGGATTTATTGCTACGATCCCAAAACTAAGCAGCAATCGAGCGTATGGGTCTTTCAAGATGAGCCGAAACCAACCAAAGTGGCGCGCGTGAAAAGTGCATCTAAGCGGATGATTGCTTCTTTTTTTAATAAAACTGGACACGTGGCTACTGTTGCTTTAGAGAATCGTCGTACAGTGAATAGTGACTGGTACACGACCATTTGTTTGCCGGAAGTTATTGACGAACTCCGTAAAAATAACCGTAAACGCCGTATCATCCTGCACCACGACAATGCCAGACAGACAAACGACTTTTTGAAAGCGAAAAATGTAGAACTCATGAGTCATCCTGCATACAGTCCCGACCTGGCACCTTGTGACTTTTTTCTGTTCCCAAAAATTAAGAACCAATTACGCGGTCAACGATTTTCATCACCAGAAGAGGCTGTCGAGGAGTATGAAAAACACGTTTCAGAGGTCACCACAGAGGAGTGGCACAAAAGTTTTCAAAACTGGTTTCATCGAATGAAAAAGTGCATAGACGCCAAGGGAGATTATTTTGAAAAACAATAAATTAATTTTGTACCTTTAATAGTATTTTTTCATATTCATTCCGGAAACTTATAGTGCGCCCCACGTAGTACCCCTTGACCAACCTTATATTTGACAGTTCCATACTCACCTCCAATAAGGAATCTCCTTAAGTCAAGGAAGCTAGTGACGACTAATCATACCAATGAGTTGGAGTAAGGTTGAGTCGAGTTTGAGCAAACGTTTGAGAATATATATGTTAGTTCTTTCATATTGGCGTAATGATTATTTATGCCAATACGATATTATGCTTGCCTGCTATTCAAGAGGTCTCGGGTTCGATTCCCGGTCAGTTTTGAAATCTTTGATTAATAATTGCGAGACCAATTTAATCTAAGACTTACATGTAGAATTATAATCGTTCGGCTCACCGATTATGTCAATACTTTTCAAAAATAAAGCGCTTCTGAAGTGCTGTTTTCGAAAAGTTTCACTCACGCAAAATTGGCGAGTCGAATAATTTTTGTTCGTTATAGAATGTGACTCATTTGAGTCATAGGTATATTTAAAATAGGATTCTTGTTACTTTCCTGCGCCCAAATTACGATACCGACACAAATTTTTACATTACAAAAAGAATAAATGGCCAGTGGCGGGAAGCTTTGAAGAGCAGTATCGGCGCTGTATTATATTTTCCAAAATTGGCGTTTGTTTGAGTGTTTGTGCTAAATAATGGTGGATTATTATTCGCAAAGTTTTCAAGAACAAGCGTGAGTGTTGGAAAGTGATACAGTGTTCCTTGCTTGTTGCCAAATTTTCTCCTGGAAATCGCTAAGTGCAGTTTTTTTGCTACTTCACTTAGCCTGACTCTTCTGACTCGACTTGACTTCACTTAACTACTGACGTGACTTTAGACTTGCTTAACTAAACAACGTAATAGGCTACTTGACTGTATTCATACTTGGTTAATATTGTTATACTAAACAAAATATACACTAAAAAGTAACCGATTCTAAAAACAACAACAAAATTGGTTGTTAATTAAGGCAGTAATTCGATTTTAAAGTTTTCTCTAAAGGAAAAGTGGGAGCGTGGTGGGGACGTCTTGCTATCTCTTTTGTACGCACGAAACCGAGTGGCAGTGACGTCACAGCACACACAGTGCATCCTTTTCTTGTTTTTTGACAGTTTCCCCTTCCACCGAATTTCAAAGGCTTATAACTTATTTATTTTTGAACGGATTACAAAAATTCTTTCATGATTCTGTTTCTGGAAATATAAATATTTATATGAAAGAAAAAATAAAAATTAGTAGAATACCCAATTAAAAAAAATTACTTGTTACTGGCTTAACACGTAAGAGCCATATTGAAAAAAAACCGATTAAATTATGACAGCTTACTTCGATAGAAGAGAGAGATAAGTATGATTGTTCCTGTGGATTGTTCAAACATTCAAATTAGATTTTCTTCAAATGAAACGCATCCTGTTTTTCAAAAATCTGTTGAATTTGCGTCACAATTTCAACCCAAAAATTTTAATGCAAACATTTGAATTATTTAAGGTGAAGTTTACAGTATATTTTTGTTATTATTTATATATTCAATCACTATGAATAGCATGGGGCTCATTGCTTATGAAAAATATTTTTTTCCCTTATAGTAGATGACGCTTCAAAAAGCAAATATTTTAAATAAATACATAACTCGTTAATTTGATGCGTAATATAAAACCGAATTTTTACAACTCTAGTTTTTACCTATTAAAATTTGATTTAGTGCTGTATTTAGAAAGTTATAAGTAAATTAAGAAAGGAAATGTCTCCTGTTTTCGATAGATGGCGTAACAATGATTTTGACTTTTGTATGAAAGTGTCGGAGTAACCAAGAAAGTTGGAGCATGAAAACGCTTCACGTATGGCTGTACCTAATTGTCTGGTAATAAGATACAGTGCTTTGGAAGGTTGATCCCTGCTATCTGGTGTTCGTTAAAGGAACCATGTCAAAGACCGTGAAGCGGCCCCGAAAATCTAACACCAGTTCACTTATAGGTAGAGTTCAGTCTAAATCAGTAGTTCCCAAACTTATTTTTCTCGTGGACCACTTTCAAAATTTTACTGGTTTCGGTGGACCCCCTGCTGCTACATTTCTACCACATTCTTAAAGTCGCCAAAAAATAAAAATTGTGTCACTTCTGAGTTCTGTCCCTATATTTCGATATGTAAAATAAAAACGAAAAATGGTACATTTTATATCACTTTATTTATTAAAAGAATAGAATTACAAGAAAAAAATATTAAGGTAATATAGGTTCAGGTCATAAATTTAATTAATGGGAAGGATGTATCTGATGGAGTGTCAGCAAACGATCAATGTTTGGCTTTATTTTTGTGAGCAATAACCGCAAATCCCCCCGCTCTGTGATGTTTAATTTGCTCCTTTTTTTTGTTAAGAGGTTTGTAACGGCACTAAAACTCCTTTCGACAAGATATGACGAGGGAAAAGCTATTAAAAATTTCCTTGCGATTTCCCACAGTCCAGGATATTTTTCGGGTATTTCTGCTTGCAGCCAAAATGTTGGGTAGCCTTTTCTAAATTTCACCTTCAGCTCCTCATTAGTGCTTAGCTCGAGCAGCTCCTCTTGTAATACAACATTGGCCACTTCCGTTTCATCAAATGGATTTATTATCCATGGTGGTATATCCATCGTCAGTATATCTTCAAACCTGGTTTTGAAGTCATCATGCAGGGCACTTAAATGTTGACTGTAGGTATGGATATCCTCATCAATACATTCTACCTGCGACAAGTTTGGAAATTGAGAGAATTCGCGCCGACTAATGTTTTGCTTCATAAATTTCAATTTCCCAAGAAAAGCCGAAATTATCCCCTTTGTTTTTATTAAATTCAGGCTGTCCCCTTGTAACTGCAAGTTAATATCATTAAATTTTTTAAACAAATCTGTCAAATACGCAATGTCTGCTTTGAATTTGATCAAGTTTTCTTTTAAATCTGGATCTCTACTTTCTAAGAACTCTAATATGGAATCGAAAACAGAGTAAAATCTCGTTAAGCATGCACCTTTCGACAACCAGCGTACTTCAGTATGTAAGAGCAGTCGTTGGAAGTCTTCATCATTTTCGTCGCACAATTGAGCAAATAAACGTGTATTCAATGCATTGCTTCTGATTTTGTTGACAGCTTTTATTACAAAATGAAGAGATTGGTTCAACCTGTCACTTAAATGTTTTGCCACAAGATGTTGTCGGTGGATTACGCAATGAATAGCTGTAAGTCCTGGTGTAATTCTTTTGAGATGACTTATAAACCCACGATATCGCCCGACCATTGCAGGAGCTCCGTCTGTTGCCACTGAAATAATGTTTGTAAATGGGATCGATTTTTCCGTAAAAAAATTACTCAGGACATTAAATATTGATTCGCCTTTAGTGTCAGTCTCCAAAGTTCTGGCAAATAGCAATTCTTCGTGAATTTCTTCCTCAACAATAAATCGGACATATGCCAATAGTAATGCTTCATTACTGGGTAACGTTGACTCGTCCAGTTGTATAGAAAAATGAGTTTTTTGCAGATGATTGCACAAAAAGCTTTCGATATCAGAGCTCATTTCATCAATGCGTCTTTGTACAGTATTGTTACTTAATGGAATTCTTTTTAGTACGTCAAATGGAGATTTGTGCAAAACAGTTTTTAAAACCTCTTCAACAGCGGGTAAAATTAATTGTTCTCCGATAGTGTGCGGTTTTCCAGATTTTGCTATAAGTAATGAGATATTGTAAGATGCCCGCAAGCCATCATCGTTACTTTGAGATGTTGAAGCGAACATACTGTGCATGGTGGGTCTCTTTCCATATTTTTCTTTCAATGTTTGAAAATATTTTAAATCTTTACCTATTTTATCAGTATGACACCTTTTTAGATGATCTTCGAGCTTTGATGGTTTCATAGAGTCATTGCTCAAAACTTTGTTGCATAATAGGCACATGGGCAATTGTTTGTCTGCCTCTGATGGAACAAAACCATATTTCAAATAATCGACACTATATTGTCGACATTTTTTCTTTGCTGTAGCCATGTTTCGTGTCAGTTACCTTACCTGTAAAAAAAATGTTTTAGTAACCAAGTTTTTTTCTGAATATAGGTATCACACCGCAGCCTTTGTCAGCACGCGGAAATAGAATTACGGCTTGTAAAGGGACCAACTAATAAACCGCTGAGACAAATACAAACGTTTTCACAAAACGGTATCAATTTTAAAGTACATAATTTACCACTAATTTTTAATAGTATAAATAAAAATTAGTGTACTCAGTATCGAATACTGATCATATTTGTGTAGGAAAAAATAAACGTCGAAATCCCAAAATTGTCCATAAAAACGATAACTAACATTTTATTAAATCAATGAGTTCACGCGCTCCGTGTATTTGCGTATTTTTTGTCTGCGGCTTCATTGTTAAAACGTGACAAACAGGCATCGAAGTTCAAGCCCCGCCCTTTTCCCGTCGCCCGCGCACCGCTCGCTCTTTCCGAAAAGGAATAGTTTTGATAAAATAGTTACTTCAAAATCAATTTAACATGATTATGAAATTACTGTTTTATAAAATTAGTAGTTATTTGCAAGAAAAATTACAAAATTAATTGCTCTGCAATATTGCTTATTCGGCCTTTTTAGAGAGGCAGTGCTTCTCTCGTGAAAAAACAATTGAATAAAACGTGCTGTGTTTGTCTTCAAATCGAAAGAGGACAATTAAAATATCTGTAAGTTACTAAGTTACCTATCTATACAGGCCGTTGTGATCAACCGACTAGTACACGTAAACAAAATACTTAAGTACTATAACAAAAAAAGGTAGGTTACTTACTTTTCTCCGGCACTAGCAAACACAGATATAAATTTTCTCACAACTTTTTTCCAAATTCCGCCTTGTTTTCGAAATTCCGGAAACAAATGAATGCGTTTGGTTGCCTTTGGCATCAAGTATTTATAGTGTTGATCAAGTTCATGTCTGAACAAGCATTAAGCATTGTCGGGCGGATAGCGCTTTGCAAGTCTGTACACGAAATTGTACGTAATATCGAATACACAAGTTTGGACAAGTAACAGTCGCTTGCCTTATTAAAATATTATCTGCTTAGATAGGTACTTAAAACAATGTAGGTAGGCCCTTATAAAAACTATGCTTACATTTTTGCTCTTTACTATCAAAAGCAGATAAATTTTCGTGGACCCCCATTAACATCTTATGGACCCCCATTTTTTGTTCACGCCTACGTAGACCCCCAGCAAGTCTCCCGTGGACCCCTGGGGGTCCACCTGGACCACTTTGGGAATCACTGGTCTAAATGAATGAATTTTGGTAAAAGCAGACATTTTTCAAAAGTCTAAAAAGAGAGTAAGTTGCCTTAAAACAAATTGAATTTCAAACAAGGTTTTACACGAATCAATTTATGAACATTTTTTACCATTTCATTTGTGTTTTGAGTTTCAGCATGACCCTCACCTACTTTTCAAGGAGCTTTTGCTTAAATAGAGCCCGACCAGGAAAATAAAAACCCTGCATTAGCGTCGCTACTGATCCCTTTAGACGGCGACATGTTTTAGTGTCATGTCAACAACAAAATTTACAATGTCATTTAATTAATAAAAAATCAATCCTTCGTTTTTATTCACGTTAAATATCAATAACATCTTTTATATCAATTTCCCCTCATATAAATTATTTTTGCTATTTTGTTAAATATATCGTAGGAAATTATCACAACTACAATGTCAACTCCTCTCTCTTTTTGGCAGATGACGTTGAGATGACGGAACGTTAGATGATTGCTTAGTTGCCAGTAAAAGAAATAAGTTCCAATATTTTTCCGCAATATGGCGAAGGTTGCTATTTTCCTGCTATACTTAAGATGCAAAACTTGAAAAAGGAAAAAAATTGGAAATAATAAATAAGAACCTACTTATAATAATTAAAATTTGTTCAAAAGTTTATCTGAGGGCCCATTCTTGCGCCTTTAGCAAAATCGAATTCGAGAATTGAATGGTTATATGATATCTTGTCGAAAAAAGCCGGAAGCTACTTTCTTGGAGTGCTATTTTTGTAAAATGTGACTCAAAATCAACACAAAAATCGGCGCGTCGAATAATTTTTACATAATAATTCATACATTTAAAGATTCTTGCCTTGTACAGCAGTCAGAGTCATATTTTATTCGACAAATCTCATCTCGAATTCGATGTTATCTCTAAAGGCGGGAAAATCGACCCCGATTAATAATACAGAGATGAGTGGTAATTAGTGCCCAAGTGCTCATGAAGCTTGGGATTCAACGAGTAAAACGCTTAGATGATGAGTAGATTAGAGGGGTATGAAAAAAAACATACAAAAACACTATACATACATAATGCTAAATAAAAATTTTATTTTCAGAAATCTATACATAATCAATCAAATTACATGCGACAATTCTATTAAAAATATTTCTTGTTTTGAAGTTACAATACAAATGCACGATGCAATGATTTTTGTCGGTTTATTCACGACCTTAAAATGTATACATTACAGTCTAAAATCGCAAATCAAATGTTTAAAATACATCGCTAAACATTTGCTATGCATTGGTTAATAGCCGTTCTTATAGTCTTCAATAAACGGTCTATAATCGCTTGCAGTGATCGAAATTGATTTGACGACTTTAAGACGTTATAATATATTATGGTATGTTATTGTTTGCTTAAAACAGTCTAATTGAATTTCTGACGTTGGTAGGAATGTCGATCACCCTGTCGTAGCAGACACAGATTCTGCCTCGAGGGTAGGCAGGTCTCAAAGGACTAGCCGAGGAAACTGCTGAAAAATAAAAAAAATATTAGGTGAATACTCTAGGGTAGGGTATGCGCGCGTGTTGCTCCTGGTGTTGGGTCTATGGGCCATGGGGTTACCATCAGGTAGGCGTATGTTTGCTTGCCTGCTGGATGGAATAAAAACCCCCAAAAAAAACATGTCTGTTGTATGGGAGCCTAGTTGAATATTTATTTTATTCTATTTGTTGTGTATAGCGACGACAGAAGTACATCATCGTTAAAAATATACTTAATTCAACTGTCCATTTATCACGGTTCATGAGATACAAGCCTGGGAGCAAAATAATGCAAGGATGTCGCTTTTGCCGCGCGGCCGCTGCGACGACTATGACGCAGACACGGTAAATAACCAACCCTCCGAGTAACACACACATTGACACGCTTGCGTACGCGACCGAATCGGTGTAGTAGTGATGGTATCGGGTTCACCGCTGTTGTATGGATTGTCTGGGATGTGCTATTACGCCACAGATGTCGTCATAAAGATAAAGATATTGAATTACCTGTAGCGGCACTGCTTGAGCTGGAAGCAGCTGCACCTATGTTATTACCTACAGCTGAGCTACTGCTAGATGATGATGCAGCTAGAAATAAGATTGTATAAATAAGCTAAGAAGTAATGCTAGAGCTAGATAACGCTGTAAGTTACGGCTCAGTTCTAGGTATAGAAGGAGATGTTAAAATGAACGTCGACACGCTAAGAAGGAGAAAGGACTTAAAAAAATTGTTGGCGCTACTTGGCGCTTATTCTAATGACTCTCGACCAACCCTGACCATATAACCCACTTGATATAAACGAATGAATGCAGCTGAAAGAACCCGGATTAACTTACCAGTAGAAGATCCTAGACCAGATGAAATTGGCACAACTGAAACAGGGGCTGGTGCGGCTGGGGTTCCAGATACAGTAGTTGCTGTAATAGAATTACAAATACATATTGACTGTGATTCATGATCAATCGAACCTCTGACGATCAATCACAACATTGGCACAGAATTATTATTAGTACTAACGTCCAGAACGGACACACCCTCCCACCCGAAACAGCAGATACCGCACCCATTAGTTTTAATTTTAATTTAGAAATACAAGATATGAAAGTAAAGAGGTCAATAGCTGTTGTATATCTACCTGTAAATGTAGTACTGCTTGATGACGTCACTGGTTTTGGGGCTACTACTACTGGGGTAGTTCCTATTACTGGGGAAGCTGGACCACTAGTGGCTGATGCTGTAATACATAAATTAAAATAAGAAATGCAAATGCTGTGTACGCAAATAAAGCTTTCTCTTTTAAAGGACGCCTTGATAATTAAATTACTCATAAATTAAAGAAAAGTACCTGCAGATATTTCAGTACCTGTTGATTTAGAAGAGCTTGATGCTGACGTCACTGGTTTTGGGGCTACTACTACTGGGGTAGTTCCTATTACTGGGGAAGCTGGACCACTAGTGGCTGATGCTGTAATACATAAATTAAATTAAGAAATACAAATGCTGTGTACGCAAATAGAGCTTTCTCTTTTAAAGTACGTCTTGATAAGTAAATTACTCATAAATTAAAGAAAAGTACCTGCAGATATTTCAGTACCTGCTGATTTAGAAGAGCTTGATGCTGACGTCACTGGTTTTGGGGCTGCTACTACTGGGGTAGTTCCTACTACTGGGGAAGCTGGATTACTAGTGGCTGATGCTGTAATACATAAATTAAATTAAGAAATACAAATGCTGTGTACGCAAATAAAGCTTGCTCTTGTAAAGTACGCCTTGATAAGTAAATTACTCATAAATTAAAGAAAAATACCTGCAGATATTTCAGTACCTGTTGATTTAGAAGAGCTTGATGCTGACGTCACTGGTTTTGGGGCTGCTACTACTGGGGTAGTTCCTACTGCTGGGGAAGCTGGACTACTAGTGGCTGATGCTGTAATACATAAATTAAATTAAGAAATACAAATGCTGTGTACGCAAATAAAGCTTGCTCTTGTAAAGTACGCCTTAATAAGTAAATTACTCATTAATTAAAGTAAAGTACCTGCAGATATTTCAGTACCTGTTGATTTAGAAGAGCTTGATGCTGACGTCACTGGTTTCGGGGCTACTACTACTGGGGAAGCCGGACTACTAGTGGCGGATGCTGTAATACATAAATTAAATTAAGAAATACAAATGCTGTGTACGCAAATAAAGCTTGCTCTTGTAAAGTACGCCTTGATAAGTAAATTACTCATTAATTAAAGTAAAGTACCTGCAGATATTTCAGTACCTGTTGATTTAGAAGAGCTTGATGCTGACGTCACTGGTTTTGGGGCTACTACTACTGGGGTAGTTTCTACTACTGGGGAAGCTGGACTACTAGTGGCTGATGCTGTAATACAAAAATTTAATTAAGAAATACAAATGCTGTGTACGCAAATAAAGCTTGCTCTTGTAAAGTACGCCTTGATAAGTAAATTACTCATTAATTAAAGAAAAGTACCTGCAGATATTTCAGTACCTGTTGATTTAGAAGAGCTTGATGCTGACGTCACTGGTTTCGGGGCTGCTACTACTGGGGTAGTTCCTACTACTGGGGAAGCTGGACCACTAGTGGCTGATGCTGTAATACATAAATTAAATTAAGAAATACAAATGCTGTGTACGCAAATAAAGCTTTCTCTTTTAAAGTACGCCTTGATAAGTAAATTACTCATAAATTAAAGAAAAGTACCTGCAGATATTTCAGTACCTGCTGATTTAGAAGAGCTTGATGCTGACGTCACTGGTTTTGGGGCTGCTACTACTGGGGTAGTTCCTACTACTGGGGAAGCTGGATTACTAGTGGCCGATGCTGTAATACATAAATTAAATTAAGAAATACAAATGCTGTGTACGCAAATAAAGCTTGCTCTTGTAAAGTACGCCTTGATAAGTAAATTACTCATAAATTAAAGACAAGTACCTGCAGATATTTCAGTACCTGTTGATTTAGAAGAGCTTGATGCTGACGTCACTGGTTTTGGGGCTGCTACTACTGGGGTAGTTCCTACTGCTGGGGAAGCTGGACTACTAGTGGCTGATGCTGTAATACATAAATTAAATTAAGAAATACAAATACTGTGTACGCAAATAAAGCTTTCTCTTGTAAAGTACGCCTTGATAAGTAAATTACTCATTAATTAAAGTAAAGTACCTGCAGATATTTCAGTACCTGTTGATTTAGAAGAGCTTGATGCTGACGTCACTGGTTTCGGGGCTACTACTACTGGGGAAGCCGGACTACTAGTGGCGGATGCTGTAATACATAAATTAAATTAAGAAATACAAATGCTGTGTACGCAAATAAAGCTTGCTCTTGTAAAGTACGCCTTGATAAGTAAATTACTCATTAATTAAAGTAAAGTACCTGTAGATATTTCAGTACCTGTTGATTTAGAAGAGCTTGATGCTGACGTCACTGGTTTTGGGGCTGCTACTACTACTGGGGTAGTTTCTACTACTGGGGAAGCTGGACTACTAGTGGCTGATGCTGTAATACAAAAATTAAATTAAGAAATACAAATGCTGTGTACGCAAATAAAGCTTGCTCTTGTAAAGTACGCCTTGATAAGTAAATTACTCATAAATTAAAGAAAAGTACCTGCAGATATTTCAGTACCTGTTGATTTAGAAGAGCTTGATGCTGACGTCACTGGATTTGGGGCTACTACTACTGGGGTAGTTCCTATTATTGGGGAAGCTGGACCACTTGTGGCTGATGCCGTAATACATAAATTGAATTAAGAAATACAAATGCTGTGTACGCAAATAAAGCTTTCTCTTGTAAAGTACGCCTTGATAAGTAAATTACTCATTAATTAAAGAAAAGTACCTGCAGATATTTCAGTACCTGTTGATTTAGAAGAGCTTGATGCTGACATCACTGGTTTCGGGGCTGCTACTACTGGGGTAGTTCCTACTACTGGGGAAGCTGGACTACTAGTGGCGGATGCTGTAATACATAAATTAAATTAAGAAATACAAATGCTGTGTACGCAAATAAAGCTTGCTCTTGTAAAGTACGCCTTGATAAGTAAATTACTCATTAATTAAAGAAAAGTACCTGCAGATATTTCAGTACCTGTTGATTTAGAAGAGCTTGATGCTGACGTCACTGGTTTCGGGGCTACTACTACTGGGGTAGTTCCTACTACTGGGGAAGCTGGACTACTAGTGGCGGATGCTGTAATACATAAATTAAATTAAGAAATACAAATGCCTTGTACGCAAATAAAGCTTGCTCTTGTAAAGTAAGCCTTGATAAGTAAATTACTCATTAATTAAAGTAAAGTACCTGCAGATATTTCAGTACCTGTTGATTTAGAAGAGCTTGATGCTGACGTCACTGGTTTTGGGGCTACTACTACTGGGGTAGTTTCTACTATTGGGGAAGCTGGACTACTAGTGGCTGATGCTGTAATACAAAAATTAAATTAAGAAATACAAATGCTGTGTACGCACATAAAGCTTGCTCTTGTAAAGTACGCCTTGATAAGTAAATTACTCATAAATTAAAGAAAAGTATCTGCAGATATTTCAGTACCTGTTGATTTAGAAGAGCTTGATGCTGACGACGTCACTGGTTCTGGGGCTACTACTACTGGGGAAGCTGGACTATTAGTGGCTGATGCTGTAATACATACATGATATGTAAGCATGCTATTTTAGAGAATCATGATTAATTATTTGTACGAATTGTAAAATAAATCGGCCAAGTGTACGAAGGGTTTCGTACCAATTTAAGAAAATAAGTTATTAAGATCGAGAAAAATCACGTTTGTTGTATGTCCTTAAAAGATTTGTTTTATCTGCCTTTAGTAAATAACTATTTATATGTTTAACAGAAATTTTAACAGATACCTGTGGATGCAGAAGTGTTAGATGCTGATGCAACTAAAGATGGAGCAGTTGTTACTACTGGGGCAGCTGGTGAGCTTGTTGCTGAAGCTGTAATAACATTTGGTATAATATAGATGTAAGTTATTTTATCCATACTAATATTATAAATACGAAAGTCTGTCTGTCTGTTACGCTTTCACGGCCAAAACGCTGAACGGATTTTTATGAAATTTGGTATGAATGTAGTTGTAGACCCGGGGTATGTTTGAACATAGGCTACGCAGGGGGGGCTGCGGGAAATAGCTTAAATATTTTCTAAATTATATTATTCTAAGGCTACTTTTTGACGCAGGTGGAGCTGCGGGAAACAGTTATTTATAAAGAAAATATATTTTGGTAAATGTGGCAGAAAAGTGTTTGATGCTGAAGGTGTAAAACACATTATTTTTTTATTTCAAAACTAGCTGTTTCCCGCAGCTCCGCCTGCGTCAAAAAGTGGCTTTAGAATAATATAATTTAGAAAATAATGAAGCTATTTCCCGCAGCTCCCCGTGCGTAGCCTATGTTTGACCCCGGATCTTCAACTACATTCATACCAAATTTCATCGAAATCCCTTCAGCGGTTTGGCCGTGAAAGCGTAACAGATATACAGACTGACTTTCGCATTTATAATATTAGTATGGATGATACAACAACACTGAACATTGGCCAGACAAATAATAAAACCAGAAATGTTATTACCAGCAGATGTAGCTGATGCAGAACTACCACCAGGTACTACGGGTGACGGGGCAACGATTGGTGCTGGAGCAACCACTAGAACTGATGCTGGCGAGGCTGGAACTGAAGAGCCTGTAGAACCTGCAACAGCTGCGAAACATTACAAGGTTGTTGGACGAACACAAATGTTTTAACATGTCTACCCTATGTAAATGGTGCAAAATAAAGTGTTCATTAATTCATTAACAGAAGTCTCGAACTTACTTTGGGACTAACTCAATCTGTGTGGCTTGTCCCTATTTATTTATCTAAGGTTTAATGTTAGTCTACCTTTGTGCCCCCCTATTTTGTTGTTGAAACATATTATTAAACTTTTTTGATGCAACAAAGGATATTTTGAAAAATTCGGAGTAACTAGGTATTTATTTGTATTTGTATGTTCTAATGAGGTCAAATGAAATCATTTATTGCTTCCTTATCTGTGTTCTGTGTGTTAAAATTGCATTAAAATGCAGTTAACAAAAGAAGATAAGTTATTTATCATGTCAAACAAATCACAATTAACAGATACAGAAAATTACCAGAAATATTATAACAAGGTTGGCAAGTAGAAATTGCAACAGATAGAAGTCTAGAACAGATAGAAGTCAGATAGAAGTCTAGAACAGATAGAAGTAGATTTGTACACATTGTTTAAATTAGTAAAAGAATGGTAATAAAGAGTATTATCTATCTACCTGATGATGATGATGCCGCCGCTGTTGAAGCTGGGGCACTTGAAGCTGATGATGAGGCTGCAAAAATAACAAAGATCACAAACCTAATCGACGAGCGTGTATGATGAGCGTAGAGGAAGCAAGGGAAGTCTGTAAGGATCATAGCAGGTGGAAATCCGTAGTCTCTGTCTACCATAGAAACAGGCGTGATGATAATGTATTCACAAACGTTTGCAAGAGAAATTATTAATTTGAATAAGAAGTTTTCAGAAATTTAATTACCTGCAGATGATGCCGTCGCTGTTGATGCTGGTGCTGGAACAACAACTGAAGAATTAGCATTTGAAGAAGCTTCTGATGAGGCTGCAAACATTACCACAGATATAGACAAAACGTTTTAATTTTTATATGTTTACTTGTGATATATCAATAAAAATTTATTAAGTTGTGCTACAAAAAAAAAAGTTTAAAGAAAACAATACGAAGAAGAATTTTGCATTATGTAGAAATTTGTAAATTTTGAGCGGACTGGGCTTTAAGGCAACCAGCCAATAATGCAACCGTGAAGGCGCTAAGATGAGAAGGAGAAGCAATTTGCTTAACATTCAAATATAACACAATCTTTGAAGTGTTGGACGTTACATTACCAATTGTATTATAAGTACATGTGTAAAATTTTTCAACTGAAGATGGGGCATTTGAAGAAGCTCCAAATGAAGCTACAAAAATAAATAAATAAATAACTCTTTATTGCACCAAATTGTAGAAAGTACATGAATATTATTATTATCTATGGTACAAAGGCGGCCTTATCGCTAGAGCAATTTCTTCCAGGCAACCAACAGGTAAACGTAACAGGTAAATACAGATAAACGTGAGCAACAACTGAATATGGAGGAGGCCTTTATCCAAAATATAATAACATCAAGGTGAATAGATGTAAAGAAAAGGTCTTAAAAGAAATATTAAGAATTTTGTTGAAATATTTACCCGCAGATGATGCCTTCGTTGTTGAAGCTGGTGCTGGGGCAACAACTGAAGATGGGGCAGTAGAAGAAGCTCCAGAAGAAGCTACAGAAATAAATACAGATAAACGTGAGCAACAACTGAATATGCAGGAGGCCTTTATCCAAAAAATAATAACATCAAGATGAATAGATGTAAAGAAAAGGTCTTAAAAGAAATATTAAGAATGTTTTTGAAATATTTACCCGCAGATGATGCCTTCGTTGTTGAAGCTGGTGCTGGGGCAACAACTGAAGATGGGGCAGTAGAAGAAGCTCCAGATGTAGCTAAAAAATTCAACAAAGATATTATGAATAAAATGCAAGTGGCACAGAAGAGACAAATATTGAAGAATAAGGAGGAGGTCTATGTCCAAAAGGGGATAACATAAAGGATGTAAAGATAAGATGTTAAAAGATTGATAAAGAAGACGCTGAAATGTTTATTCCTGCAGATGATGACGCTACGAAAATTAACCAGAGGTAAGCAAATCCTTTGCCAAATGATCTGAATAGGAATTTTTCAGAAATGCACTTACCAGCAGACGATGCCGCCGCTGTTGAATTTGGTGCTGGAGCAACAACTTTAGTTGGTGCAGTTGAAGCTGATGATGAGGCTGTAAAAATGACCACAGACATAGACAAAAAGTATTAGGAAAAAGTTCTGTAAATTACATGTAAATTAGAAATACTACAATAAGAAAGAAAAAAATACACAAAATAAGACAAATCTGTTGATTGTGATAGAATAAAAGGGTTATTTTCTCAATAGCTAGTATTAACTAAGGATTTTAACCAACATTTTAGGCAAGTCAACTAAAATTGTATTGACAAGGAGACTCAAATGGCAGTTTTTTCAAGAGCGAATCGGTATGACATTATAATTACAGCGAAAAACGTTGCCACACGTTAATGTTAAAGACGTTGCCCTGATCGGGGCATTATTTATGAGAATTGTTTTATTTTAATTTAAAAAGATGCTAATAGAATTTTTGTAAAATATCTTAAAAAAGGTAATTAATGTTGTACTTAATTTAAATACTTACTGTTGTAAATTGGAGCTGACAACTGGCGAGCCATCGCGCATAATAGAACATTGGTGCTCGCTTGGTGACTCTATGTCAAGATGTAAGTAGTATAATACCACACCTCGGACTCCATATAACAGCGGCGATACCTATTACAGTTCGGTCTACTACGGTTCGGTCGGACGCGCGTCAATGTATGTGTTACTCGTATGTTGGTTATTTACCTTATCTACGTCATTGTCTGTCACAGCCGGTCGGCGGAACTGTCATCGTTGCATTGTTTTGCTCTTGATTTTAATCTTAAATCTGCGCGGCTCGGTGCGGCATCTGTTTCGGAAGGGAGTGTTCTGTATGTTAACACTGTTAATAATTCTGTGGCAATAGTTAAGTTACCAGCTGAAGTTGAAGCTGCAGTTGCAGAAGATCCAGGTGCGACTGGTACCGGGGCAGGTGAAGATGTTACTATGGCTGGAGTGGTTGAAGCAGTGGCTGATGATGATGCTGAAGATGCAGCCACTGTTTTTAAGGAAAAATTGAACATTGAAGTTTGTTTGAAAATACAGTATGTAAAGGTTCATAAGAGATTGAAAAAAGATTGAGCATAAAATTTGATTTTGTTTTGAAATAATCTATACGAATATTATAAATGCGAAAGCTTTCACGGCCACACCGCTGAACGAATTTTGATGATATTTGGTATGAATATAGTTGAAGACCCGGGGTCAAACATAGGCTACTTTTTGACGCAGGTGGAGCTGCGGGAAACATCTAGTCATTAATTAGAATGGGTTTGATAAAGAATCTGTTCAAAAATAAAGTTGCTATCATTGAATATTGGAGCAGTTACTGATGCAGGGGATGATGACTTCATAGTACTCGTAGATATTTAAGAAACTGTTGAGCAATAAAGTTTATATATTTTTATAAAGTATAAAAAACTAAATTACATAAAATCTAAGAAAATATAAACTAAAACCTAGAAATTATAAACTGAATGCTGTAAAAACAGACAAAATTAAAAAAATACAAGCCGATATGTTCCATGTTTATTTTCATGGGCTCCTTCCACATATAGTTCAAGGTGTATGAATGAAGTGTACATACCTGATGAACTGATAATTCGCTCCAGAATCATGATCAGCTGTTCAGCAGCAGCAATTGCAGATGCTAAAACAAACAACACAAATAATTAAACTCTTTAATACAGAAAAAAAATATTGTTTGTGACAAGATGTCATGTACAATAGGCGGCCACTCACACCGAGTAATACACTCGTTAAGAATGAATTAAATGAATACTTCTACGCGCTAGTGTCGTCACAAATCAACAACATCTTCGTCTAAGGGTGTTTTCTTAATTGCGCCTTCAGCTTACGCTTTGGTGCCTAGGGTACGCTGTTAGTCATGGTCCTAGATTTGCTGCCGTCTGACCTTCGTGACCCTTTTTCACAGGGAAACCAGACCAACACGGACATGACCCGAGGTGTGTTAGCGGCCAACACTGTCAGATTTTTAAAGGATTCTCTGCCTCTGATTGATCTATTGATAACAACCGAGACCAACGACACAACGTGCCTAACGAAGCACGGAGGAGCCCAAGATAGGAAATGCGACTAAATGGCGACAAATCCAATACGTCGCGTATCGCCATCGCTTGACACGTGACTGTCACGCTCGGCTATCGAGCTCCTACACACAACAAAACAACAACTAAGATAAATGATAGAAGTCACAAGTTACATTCGGTTTAACATACCCTCAGCTGCAGCAATGGCGGAGGCTGACGCTCCAGGGCCCGGGATCGTTGGGATAGCTGGTAGAGGTCCAACCAATCCTGGTGCAGTTGGTTGAGGAGCTGTCGCTGTTGCAGATGCTACAATACAAAATGATTGAGCAAATTGTATAGAAGCTCTAAATCTTTTTCATATAACCAATTGATCAGATGAGACTTATGAGAATATATAGAATATGAAGCAAGGCGTAGTTCCTTTGTCCTGTTCTTGCTTGCCTAGAATAGTAGTGTGTACCGGTGGTGTAACAAAACAATTATAAGAAAAGAAATATACGAAGATCAAGTTAAGCAATTGTTAGGAATATGACTTGGAATGCAATCACAGATTGTATTAATAGCATGACGCAATCGACAAATAAAAACCACTTTGTTAGATTATTAAGTAGGAAAAAATAACATAATTCTAGTAGTTATTACGATGATGACAAATTGATAAAATTTGTAATTTGTGGAGGGGCCTAAAGGTTTTCTGTGGATATTATAATTTTACCCGAAGATGCTGCAGCCGCTGTGGCTGATCCAGAAGCTGGTGTGACTGCTGGGGTTAGTGGAACAGCTGGGGAAACAACTACTGGTGCCGGGGCTACTACTTCAGTTGTCGCTGGGGATGAAGCTGCGGCGCTGGCTGTAATAAATTTTAAGGGCATAAATAATCAGGATGAGGGAAAAAAGCCTAAAGACAGTGATGTGGTTAGAGGAACAGCTAGGGACGGTACTATTGGGGTCACTGGTAATGGAGCAACTACTAAAGTTGTGGCTGCTATGCTGGCCGCAATATATTTTAAGGACGTTAATAATCAAATTAAGGGAAAAGGAATGAAGACACATAAATATTTTAATGGAAAATGGCTTTTACCGGGGTAAAAAGTATTCGTGTTCTTGAATTTTTTTAATCGGACCTGTAGTTTCTGAGATTAGCGCGTTCAAACAAACAAACTCTTCAGCTTTATAATATTAGTATAGGTAATTTCAATGTAAAAATTACGGGAAATTATCTAAAGATACAAATAGATATTTTTTACCTGCAGAGTCTGCTGAAGCAGTTGCTGTAACAGGTGCATCTGTTTCTGACGTGGTGGTCGTCGTTGTCGTTGCTAAAAACATTTACTGAATTACCTCACTTTTTCATTTATTAAGTACTAGCTGTTTCCCGCAGCTTCGCTGCGTCAAAATGAACAAGTCTCCGCTGGCACGCGCGATACGCACTCTAAATTTGATCGCGGATAGGATATATATCTTCCAGTGTACTCAGTGTGAATTTACAAAGGTTGCTGTTTATGTAATAAGTTATGTTGCAAGTAATAATTAAATATTTAAGTGCTTTTCTATTGTATTAGGTACAAACCTGTAAAAATAGAATAAGTTGTTTGCAGAAATAAATAAAAAAAATAAAAAAGAGTAGCCTATGTTTGACCCAGGGTTTATAACTATATTCGTACCAAATTTCATAAAAAACCGTTCAGCAGTTTGGCCGTGAAAGCGTAACAGATAGACAGACAGACTTTCGCACTTCTAATAAGGCGTGGGGATGTGACGACCCCATCATCTACAGGGTTCCCAGTGCAGTAAGTCCCCGTAGTGCAATTGCTAGGAATATGACTTGGGATGCAATCACAGATTGTATTAATAGCATGACTCAATCGAGAAATAAAAACCACTTTGTTAGATTATTAGGTAGGAAAAAAAAACATAATTTCAGTAGTTATTACGATGATGACAAATTGATAAAATTTGTAATTTGTAAAGGAGCCTAAGAGCTGTTTAAAAATCGTTTTGTGGATATCATAGACCCCATCGCCCACAGGGTTCCCAGTGCAGTAAGTCCCCGCAGTGCAACTTGTGGCGAGCTGTTGGTGAGTATATTAAGTATGGATTTACGTCAGAAGCCAAGGTGGTACCAGGGTATACAGGGTCGATTGACCTTGTTATCTAATTAAAAATGAATGAGTAATTAAAACAATAATTATTCAGTTTTGGATAAGAGAAGGGGCTGTAGTGGATGGGCAAGTATTAGTCAAAGTCAATAAAGAATCAGCAATTTTGGCTAGAAGATGAAGTAAAGTCAAATTTGTCAGGCAAGAAGAAAGTGTAGTCTACACACATACACACAGGCCATGTATGCATTGTAGGAATATATAAAGAGCCACGATTGTGAGGGTAGTAAGAAATTATTTTTATTATATTATTTTTTATATTATATTAATATTTATTTCTTTACTTAAGGTTGAATTAAAATTTATAAAAAGGCTTATAATTCTATTTTCTTTTTTGCGTTATTAACATAAAAATACATGGCCGACCTGAAGAAAGTCGAAGGCAAGCGCGGGATATAGGCCGCTTCCAACGGGTCATTTTGGAAATCTTTGAGGGAGGAGTTTAGCAGGTTGTGGATGAAATGATAATGACAAAAAATTATGAACTGCTTAATAATGTATTGGAATTAATCAACATACCTCCGGATCCGGTAGCGCTTTTAACAGTGGTCTCCTTCGTATTCACTGTACCATCATCCAACTTGGAGGTGGTAGCTAAAAATAATAGGACAGAAGTAAATTTATCCGAGGTTGGATTTAGAAAGTTGATTGAGATGGTTTTTAGTTTAGTAATTGGTCAGCCATTTGCAAATAATAGGCTCTTTTCCTATTTTGCAACAGGATTTCACCAGCTTTCATTGATCAGATGAACTTCTCAGGAACTTAGAACGTAACGCGTATTTGGGCTTACAAGAAATGTAGTTTGTCTTGTGTCGAGAAATCATAACATATGGCGAGGTTTGTATTTCCTTCTTCTTCATTCTAGTGTTCCGGTAACATCCTCACGTGGATGCTTTAGAGCCCTATTCTTGAAATTTATGACTCATATGTCGAATGAAAATAGTTCGACTCACCGATTATGACGAAAGAAAACCTTCGATATTAACTGAAAATTATACGCTTTACCCATTTAATAAGTCATACTTATCAAAAATAGTTGTCCATGGTCCGCTTTCCGTCTCCACTTCGCCCGATCTTCAGCAACCTTGGCATGGCATACTCCGGTCATTTCATTTCGTAAACTATCAATTTAGGTATACTTTTTAATATTTACTCACTTGTCGTCAATGGCGTAACAGGGGCGGTAGGGCTTGTTGAAGACGTAGCAGCGGCTAAAAACATAAATTATGTTTACTTTTATGGAAATATTGAATTTTGCGAAGGGAGTCCGGTCATTGCAAAAGTCGCAAGACCTAGGAAAAGAAGCTAGGAAAAGGAGTTTAAAATTATGCTGTGATGTGAATGTGTGTGTGTGTGTGTGTGACTAGCTCTTCTAAATCTGCGAGTCGCAGTTATCTTAGAAGATGACTCACGTCTACCTCAATACTCATAACTTAATAAGTAAAAAAGATTGTTTCAGTAATAGCAAGCATTTTAGTAGTAATCGCAAAGAGGTATTATAAGCAAATTAATTTTTTTTACACTTTCACATTTGCATATAACTAGCTAATTCCCGAAGCTCCGTCTGCGCCCAAAAGTCCTTATCTTATCTTAGTCCGTATCTTTGACTCCTGCAGGGTTAGACAGATAGGTTTCGCGTTTACAATATTAGTAACATTAGTGAGAAGATATTAATTAGTTGTTTTAGGATAAGAAAGATTCATCACAATAAAAACAATAACTTAAAGGCAAACATTTATAAATATATTAAAATTAAAAAACTAACCGAACTAAATATAGTAAATACAAAAAACTAAATATAATCTAAATCAGGTCCCCTGGACAGAGTTCCCATCACGATTCTGTTACCTGTAGATTCAGCTGCAGCAGTCGCTGGTGCTGGAGCGGGTACTACTGGTTTGACCAGAGGAACTGCTGGCGATGGTACTACTGGGGTAGCTGGCGCGGTAGATGATGTTGCGGTCGCTATAAACAATATGTTTCCTTTATATAGCTGCCAATTTTCATAGACTTTCAGCCAGTGCGCATGAGGTATTTTTGAGGCAAGGTCGAACGTCTTTGCTTCCTTTTTTACCACACAAAATGATGTTGATATAAATCGCTCTCAATATAGCCTAAATGTGACAATAATTGTAACATAGACGAGCGTGTCTGACGAGACTGATGAGCATAGAAGAAGCGAGGGAAGTCTATAAGGATCGTAGCAAATGGAAATCAGTAGTCTTTGCCTACCCCTACAGGAAAAGGTTTGATGGTATGTAAGTATGTAATTGTAATAACAACTAACACGTTAGCCTGCCATGGCTGATATGGAAGTATTTAAACGGATTCTGGCCATAGGGAAACATGTTAAAGTGGAGCTACGGCTCGGTTGGTAGCTACCAAATTGGTGTCACTCCCCAAACTATGTCGCAACTTCTGTCCTACTCTGTGTGTCCAGCCATCTGCACTGATCTTAGTATTTAAAGCCAAAATATAAGTAAAACGCTTTATTACATTGTACATAATTTACACACAAAGAAATAAAATTGTCAGAGTTGACTCGCTAAAAATAAGAAATCCTCACGGCCGTCTATGTAACTGTATTTTGTCACCGGTTATGAAAGAAGAAAACTTTCTCTTTATAGCCATTTCGACTTATAAAATTACTACAATTGTATATTTACAGAACCGTAAATTGCTTTATGACCTGAATTAAATGAAGTCTCATTAGTTTAAGCATAGAATGCCCTAGGGTTCACACAGTAGTATTGTTTCCAAAATACGAACTCACAATTCGTACTTAATGTTAGCCAGATTCTGTTACCTGTAGATACAGCTGTAGCAGTCGCTGATGCTGGAGCGGGTACTACTGGTATGACCAGAGGCACAGCTGGCGATGGTTCTACTGGTGTAGCTGGCGCGGTAGATGATGTTGCGGTCGCTACAAACAATATGTTTCCTATAAATAACCTTTATTTCTTTATTTCCACGCTCGCTGCTGAGCCAATTTTCATAGACTTCACCCAGTGCGCATGAGTTCTTTTTGAGGCTAGGTCGTCTTTGCTTCTTTTTCTGCTTCACAAAATGATGTTGATATAAATCGCTCTCAATATAGCCTAAATGTGACAACAATTGTAACATCGACGACCGTGTATGACGATACTGATGAGCGTAGAAGAAGCGAGGGAAGTCTGTAAGGATCGTAGTAAATGGAAATCCGTAGTCTTTGCCTACCCCTACGGGAAAAAGGCGTAATGGTATATATGTATGTTATTGTAACAACAACTAACACGTTAGCCTGCCATGGCTAATATGGAAGTATTCGGACTCTGGCCATAGGGAAATATGTTAAAGTGGAGCTACAGCTCGATTGATAGCTACCAAATTGGTGTCACTCCCCTAACTATGGCGCATCTTCTGCCCTACTCTGTGTGTCCAGCCATCTGCACTGACCTTAGTATATAAAGCTACAAGTTCTGTTCCTCAAAAAATATAAGTAAAACGCTTGATTACATTGTACGTAAATTACACACAAAGAAATAATATTGTCAGAGTTGACACGCTAAAAATGAGAAATCCTCTCGGCCATCTATGTAACTGTATTTTGTAACCGGTTACGAAAGAAGAAAACTTTATCTTTATAGCCATTTCGACCTATGAAATTACTACAATTGTATATTTACAGAAGCGTAAAGTGCTTTGTGACCTGAATTAAATAAAGTTTCATTAGTTTAAGCATAGTTTCACACAGTAGTATTGTTTCTAAAATACGAACTCACAATTCGTACTTAATGTTAGACTAATTCTGTTACCTGTAGATTCAGCTGTAGCAGTCGCTGATGCTGGAGCGGGTACTACTGGTTTGACCAGAGGCACAGCTGGCGATGGTACTACTGGGGTAGCTGGTGCGGTAGATGATGTTGCGGTCGCTACAAACAATATGTTTCCTTTATATAACCTTTATTTGTTTATTTCCACGCTCGCTGCTGAGCCAATTTTCATAGACTTTCAGCCAGAGCGCATGAGGTATTTTTGAGGCAAGGTCGAACGTCTTTGCTTCCTTTTTTGCCTCGCAAAATGATGTTGATAAAAATCGCCTTCAATATAGCCTAAATGTGACAATCATTGTAACAACAATTAATAATATAATTGTTATTGACTCGGGTCTAAACTGGAATGCGCACGTTTCTGCAGTTAGTCGTAGGGTTCACTTTACCTTTCACAATCTAAGATGCCTTCAGACTTTCCTTCCTCTGGAAATTAAAATTTACTTATGCCAGTCCCTTATATTGCCACTTCTTGATTACGCCGATGCCTGTTATCTGGACGCTACAGAGGAGCTGCTGAACAAACTTGAACGTCTGCAAAACTCATGTATCAGATTTATCTATGGTTTGAAAAAATTCGACCATGTCTCCGACTTCCGCAGCCAACTCAAGTGGCTCCCTATCCGACTTCGCAGAAATATGAGAATCCTTTGTCTCCTATTCAACGTCCTGTACAATCCCTCCTATCCTTCCTATCTAAAGGATCGTTTCTCCTTCTCCCGTCCGATTGATGCACCTTGCTGTCCCCACCTTAGAACCCTCCTCAATATTCCCATCCATCATTCCGATTCCTACACTCACTCCTTTTCAGTCCAAGCGGTAAGATTGTGGAATTCATTGCCAGCTGACATAAGAGACTCGAAAACTATCTCTATATTTAAGAAACTAGTTAAAGAGTATTATCTGTCCTTAGCACAATAGGTATTTATGTATGTATTTTATATGTAAGTTTATTAAGTATGTATTATTTGTAATAGTATTTGTGTATGTATGTTTATGTATGTTTATATTATAAGGATTTTATAATAGTTTTACCTAGGTAATTAGGTATAGTCTTCACTTTTCCTTTCTTTTTTGTACGCGCTATTTAACTATTTCTTGTCTATTCCTCTCTTGGGTCTGCTGGAAGAAATTTCTTTAGAAATAAGCAGCTCCCTTGTACTTTCTTTTCCTCTTATGTATAATCCTTTACATTTTATAGTGTACATGAATAAAGTAAATAAATAAAACAACTAACACGTTAGCCTGCCATGCCTAATATGTAAGCATTTAAACAGACTCTGGCCATAGGGAAACATGTTAAAGTGGAGGTACAGCTCGATTGATAGCTACCAAATTGGTGTCACTCCCCTAACTATGGCACAACTTCTGTCCTACTCTGTGTGTCCAGCCATCTGCACTGACCTTAGTATATTAAAGCCACAAGTTCTGGTCCTCAAAAAATATAAGTAAAACGCTTTATTACATTGTGCATAAATTACACACAAAGAAATAAAATAGTCAGAGTTGACTCGCTAAAAATAATAAATCCTCGCGGCCGTCTATGTATCTGTATTTTGTAACCGGTTACGAAAGAAGAAAACTTTCTCTTTATAGCCATTTCGACTTATAAAATTACTATAATTGTATATTTACAGAAGCGTAAATTGCTTTATGACCTGAATTAAATGAAGGCTCATTAGTACATATATAAGCATAGAATGCCCTAGATTTCACACAGTAGTATTGTTTCCAAAATACGAACTCACAATTCGTACTTAATGTTAGACAAATTCTGTTACCTGTAGATTCAGCTGTAGCAGTCGCTGATGCTGGAGTGGGTACTACTGGTTTGACCAGAGGAACAGCTGGCGATGGTTCTACTGGGGTAGCTGGTCCGGTTGATGTTGTTGCGGTCGCTACAAACAATATGTTTTTTTTTAAAACCTTTCTTTATTTCCACGCTCGCTGCTAAGCCAATTTTCATAGACTTCAGCCAGTGCGTATGAGGTCTTTTTGAGGCAAGGTCGAACGTCTTTGCTTCCTTTTCTGCCTCACAAAATGATGTTGATATAAATCGCTCTCAATATAGCCTAAATGTGACAATAATTGTAACATCAACGAGCGTGTATGACGAGACTGATGAGCGTAGTAGAAGCGAGGGAAGTCTGTAAGGATCGTAGCAAATGGAAATCCGTAGTCTTTGCCTACCCCTACGGGAAAAAGGCGTAATGGTATGTATGTATGTAATTGTAACAACAACTAACACGTTAGCTTGCCATGGCTAAAATGGAAGTATTTGGACTCTGGCCATAGGGAAACATGTTAAAGTGGAGCTACAGCTCGATTGATAGCTACCAAATTGGTGTCACTCCCCTAACTATGTCGCAACTTCTGTCCTACTCTGTGTGTCCAGCCATCTGCACTGACCTTAGTATATAAAGCCAAAATATAAGTAAAACGCTTTATTACATTGTGCATAATTTACACACAAAGAAATAAAATTGTCAGAGTTGACTCGCTAAAAATAAGAAATCCTCTCGGCCATCTATGTAATTGTATTTTGTAACCGGTTACGAAAGAAGAAAACTTTATCTTTATAGCTATTTCGACCTATGAAATTACTACAATTGTATATTTACAGAAGCGTAAAGTGCTTTGTGACCTGAATTAAATAAAGTTTCATTAATTTAAGCATAGTTTCACACAGTAGTATTGTTTCTAAAATACGAACTCACAATTCGTACTTAATGTTAGACAGATTCTGTTACCTGTAGATTCAGCTGTAGCAGTCGCTGATGCTGGAGCGGGTACTACTGGTTTGACCAGAGGAACAGCTGGCGATGGTACTACTGGGGTAGCTGGTGCGGTAGATGATGTTGCGGTCGCTACAAACAATATGTTTCCTTTATATAACCTTTATTTCTTTATTCCCACGCTCGCTGCTGAGTCAAATTTCGTAGACTTTCAGCCAGTGCGTATGAGGTATTTTTGAGGCAAGGTCCGAACGTCTTTGCTTACTTTTCTGTTTCACAAAATGATGTTTCTAAAAATCGCTTTCAATATAGCCTAAATGTGACAACCATTGTAACAACTAGCACGTTAGCCTGCCATGCCTAATATGGAAGTATTCAAACAGACTCTGGCCATAAGGAAACATGTAAAAGTGGAGCTACAGCTCGGTTGATAGCTACCAAATTGGTGTCACTCCCCTAACTATGGCGCAACTTCTGTCCAGTAGGACACACAGAGTACTGTGTATCCAGCCATCTGCACGGACCTTAGTATATAAAGCCACAAGTTCTGGTCCTCATAAAATATAAGTAAAACGCTTTATTACATTGTACATAAATTACACACAAAGAAATATAATTGTCAGAGTTGACTCGCTAAAAATAATAAATCCCCGCGGTCGTCTATGTAACTGTATTTTGTAACCGGTTACGAAAGAAGAAAACTTTCTCTTTATAGCCATTTCGACTTATAAAATTACTACAATTGTATATTTACAGAAGCGTAAATTGCTTTATGACCTGAATTAAATGAAGGCTCATTAGTATAAGCATAGAATGCCCTAGATTTCACACAGTAGTATTGTTTCCAAAATACGAACTCACAATTCGTACTTAATGTTAGACAAATTCTGTTACCTGTAGATTCAGCTGTAGCAGTCGCTGATGCTGGAGTGGGTACTACTGGTTTGACCAGAGGAACAGCTGGCGATGGTTCTACTGGGGTAGCTGGTCCGGTTGATGTTGTTGCGGTCGCTACAAACAATATGTTTTTTTTTAAAACCTTTCTTTATTTCCACGCTCGCTGCTAAGCCAATTTTCATAGACTTCAGCCAGTGCGTATGAGGTCTTTTTGAGGCAAGGTCGAACGTCTTTGCTTCCTTTTCTGCCTCACAAAATGATGTTGATATAAATCGCTCTCAATATAGCCTAAATGTGACAATAATTGTAACATCGACGACCGTGTATGACGAGACTGATGAGCGTAGAAGAAGCGAGGGAAGTCTGTAAGGATCGTAGCAAATGGAAATCCGTAGTCTTTGCCTACCCCTACGGGAAAAGGGCGTAATGGTATGTATGTATGTAATTGTAACAACAACTAACACGTTAGCCTGCCATGGCTAATATGGAAGTATTCGGACTCTGGCCATAGGGAAACATGTTTAAGTGGAGCTACAGCTCGATTGATAGCTACCAAATTGGTGTCACTCCCCTAACTATGGCGCAACTTCTGCCCTACTCTGTGTGTCCAGCCATCTGCACTGACCTTAGTATATAAAGCCACAAGTTCTGTTCCTCAAAAAATATAAGTAAAAGGCTTGATTACATTGTACGTAAATTACACACAAAGAAATAAAATTGTCAGAGTTGACTCGCTAAAAATGAGAAATCCTCTCGGCCATCTATGTAACTGGATTTTGTATTCGGTTAGAAAGAAGAAAACTTTATCTTTATAGCTATGACCTATGAAATTACTACAATTGTATATTTACAGAAGCGTAAACTGCTTTGTGACCTGAATTAAATAAAGTTTCATTAGTTTAAGTATAGTTTCACACAGTAGTATTGTTTCTAAAATACGAACTCACAATTCGTACTTAATGTTAGACAGATTCTGTTACCTGTAGATTCAGCTGTAGCAGTCGCTGATGCTGGAGCGGGTACTACTGATTTGACCAGAGGAACTGCTGGCGATGGTACTACTGGTGTGACCAGAGGAACTGCTGGCGATGGTACTACTGGTGTGACCAAAGGAACAGCTGGCGATGGTTCTACTGGTGTAGCTGGTGCGGTAGATGATGTTGCGGTCGCTACAAACAATATGTTTCTTTTATATAACCTTTTTGTCTTTATTTCCACGCTCGCTACTGAGCCAATTTTCATAGACTTTCAGCCAGAGCGCATGATGTATTTTTGAGGCAAGGTCGAACGTCTTTGCTTCCTTTTTTGCCTCGCAAAATGATGTTGATAAAAATCGCCTTCAATATAGCCTAAATATGACAATCATTGTAACAACAAGTAACACGTTAGCCTGCCATGCCTAATATGGAAGTATTTAAACAGACTCTGGCCATAGGGAAACATGTTAAAGTGGAGGTACAGCTCGGTTGATAGCTACCAAATTGGTGTCACGCCCCTAACTATGGCACAACTTCTGTCCTACTCTGTGTGTCCAGCCATCTGCACTGACCTTAGTATATAAAGCCACAAGTTCTGGTCCTCAAAAAATATAAGTAAAACGCTGGATTACATTGTACATAAATTACACACAAAGAAATAAAATTGTCAGAGTTGACTCGCTAAAAATGAGAAATCCTCTCGGCCATCTATGTAACTGTATTTTGTAACCGGTTACGAAAGAAGAAAACTTTCTCTTTATAGCTATTTCGACCTATGAAATTACTACAATTGTATATTTACAGAAGCGTAAATTGCTTTATGACCTGAATTAAATGAAGGCTCATTAGTACATATATAAGCATAGAATGCCCTAGATTTCACACAGTAGTATTGCTTCCAAAATACGAACTCACAATTCGTACTTAATGTTAGACAAATTCTGTTACCTGTAGATTCAGCTATAGCAGTCGCTGATGCTGGAGCGGGTACTACTGGTTTGACCAGAGGAACAGCTGGCGATGGTTCTACTGGGGTAGCTGGCGCGGTAGATGATGTTGCGGTTGCTACAAACAATATGTTTTTTTATAAAACCTTTAGGTCTTTATTTCCACGCTCGCTGCTAAGCCTATTTTCATAGACTTCAGCCAGTGCGTATGAGGTCTTTTTGAGGCAAGGTCGAACGTCTTTGCTTCCTTTTCTGCCTCACAAAATGATGTTGATATAAATCGCTCTCAATATAGCCTAAACGTGACAATAATTGTAACATCGACGACCGTGTATGACGAGACTGATGAGCGTAGAAGAAGCGAGGGAAGTCTGTAAGGATCGTAGCAAATGGAAATCCGTAGTCTTTGCCTACCCCTACGGGAAAAAGGCGTAATGGTATGTATGTATGTAATTGTAACAACAACTAACACGTTAGCCTGCCATGGCTAATATGGAAGTATTTGGACTCTGGCCATAGGGAAACATGTTTAAGTGGAGCTACAGCTCGATTGATAGCTACCAAAATTGGTGTCACTCCCCTAACTATGGCGCAACTTCTGCCCTACTCTGTGTGTCCAGCCATCTGCACTGACCTTAGTATATAAAGCCACAAGTTCTGTTCCTCAAAAAATATAAGTAAAAGGCTTGATTACATTGTACGTAAATTACACACAAAGAAATAAAATTGTCAGAGTTGACTCGCTAAAAATGAAAAATCCTCTCGGCCATCTATGTAACTGTATTTTGTAATCGGTTAGAAAGAAGAAAACTTTATCTTTATAGCTATTTCGACCTATGAAATTACTACAATTGTATATTTACAGAAGCGTAAACTGCTTTGTGACCTGAATTAAATAAAGTTTCATTAGTTTAAGCATAGTTTCACACAGTAGTATTGTTTCTAAAATACGAACTCACAATTCGTACTTAATGTTAGACAGATTCTGTTACCTGTAGATTCAGCTGTAGCAGTCGCTGATGCTGGAGCGGGTACTACTGGTTTGACCAGAGGAACTGCTGGCGATGGTACTACTGGTGTGACCAGAGGAACTGCTGGCGATGGTACTACTGGTGTGACCAGAGGAACAGCTGGCGATGGTACTACTGGGGTAGCTGGCGCGGTAGATGATGTTGCGGTCGCTACAAACAATATGTTTCCTTTATATAACCTTTATTTCTTTATTTCCACGCTCGCTGCTGAGCCAATTTTCATAGACTTTCCGCCAGTGCGCTGAGGTATTTTTGAGGCAAGCTCGAACGTCTTTGCTTCCTTTTTTGCCTCGCAAAATGATGTTGATAAAAATCGCCTTCAATATAGCCTAAATGTGACAATCATTGTAACAACAACTAACACGTTAGCCTGCCATGCCTAATATGGAAGTATTTAAACAGACTCTGGCCATAGGGAAACATGTAAAAGTGGAGCTACAGCTCGGTTGATAGCTACCAAATTGGTGTCACTCCCCTAACTATGGCACAACTTCTGTCCTACTCTGTGTGTCCAGCCAACTGCACTGACCTTAGTATATAAAGCCACAAGTTCTGGTCCTCAAAAAATATAAGTAAAACGCTGGATTACATTGTACATAAATTACACACAAAGAAATAAAATTGTCAGAGTTGACTCGCTAAAAATGAGAAATCCTCTCGGCCATCTATGTAACTGTATTTTGTAACCGGTTACGAAAGAAGAAAACTTTCTCTTTATAGCTATTTCGACCTATGAAATTACTACAATTGTATATTTACAGAAGCGTAAAGTGCTTTGTGACCTGAATTAAATAAAGTTTCATTAGTTTAAGCATAGTTTCACACAGTAGTATTGTTTCTAAAATACGAACTCACAATTAGTACTTAATATTAGACAGATTCTGTTACCTGTAGATTCAGCTGTAGCAGTCGCTGATGCTGGAGCGGGTACTACTGGTTTGGCCAGAGGAACTGCTGGCGATGGTACTACTGGGGTAGCTGGCGCGGTAGATGATGTTGCGGTCGCTATAAACAATATGTTTCTTTTATATAACCTTTTTGTCTTTATTTCCACGCTCGCTACTGAGCCAATTTTCATAAACTTTCAGCCAGTGCGCATGAGGTATTTTTGAGGCAAGGTCGAACGTCTTTGCTTTCTTTTCTGCCTCACAAAATGATGTCGATAACAATCGCCTTCAATATAGCCTAAATGTGACAATCATTGTAACAATAACTAACACGTTAGCCTGCCCTGGCTAATATGGAAGTATTTAAAAATAGAACCTCCAACTTGTGTATTTCATTATAACACCCCCTCATTCAATATTTTAAAAATTCAAATCATCGTACAGGAAAGATTTTCAAAAATGTCATAGTGTTACAGATTTGGATTTCTGAATGGTGGAATAAGTTTACCTGATGATGCTGCTGACGCTGAAGCTGCGGTTGGTACAACTGGGGCTGGTACAATTGGAGTTGGTGCAACTGGAGTTGGTACAACTGGAGTTTTTGCAACTGGAGTTGGGGCGACTGTAGCAGGTACAGCTGCAGTAGAACTGCTTGAGGACGATGCAGCTGTGAAGAAACAAAATAGATGTAATATCACAATCAAACAAGTAAAATTAAAATAAATACATTTAAAGACATACGTAAGATATGCAATATATTATATATAAAAATCAATGCCACTTTGCGTTGTAATTTTATAACTCAAGAATGGGCTCACCTATCCAAACCAAACGTTTAGGCTTTGTTCGGACTATTTTGTTTCCATGCGTATATGTGGACCACATATATTTACATTGGTATATTTTTTTGTATGTGCTGCATAGGTACGTTATGCTTTTATGTTTTATGTTTCACTTTTTCCAATTGTTAATTTGCGCCTACCTTCCTGTTTCATATCATGAAGTCCTACCTGTTGGTTGACTGGAAGAAATTGCTCTAGCGATAAGCGCCTTTGTACCATAGATAATAATAATATTTATGTACTTTCTACAATTTGGTGCAATAAAGAGTTATTTATTTATTTATTTATTTAGTAGATGGTTTATGTGAAGTTTGCACAAAATCGGTCGAGCGGTTCTTCATTTATCATTTTTTTCGTAGCGAAGCACGGAGAAAGATGAGAAGAGAAGCATGGAGAAAATTGGACATGACTGTACTAATTCTGTCTCAAAGCTAATCTGCCGTAAAGAAAATCTATTCTAAAGCGAACAAATGGGTACTTTTTACATCCATGGTGCGTGCTTGTACAGTCACGACCATAACTGTCCGTATACTAGACGTGGTCCTTACAAAAGATACCGATTTGAAAGAACTGGGGAAAATGTTTTCTTATTTTCCGTTTTTTTGTATTGTGTTTAAAAAAACAATTTTTATTTAGTACTTTTTGAAAATATAGACTTACCAGCTGCTGCAGTAGAAGCTGCTGAGCCTTCGACTACCTCAACGCGCTGTCCTCCTTTCACTAAGATCACTTTAGATCCGGGTTTAGCTTTAATCTGTTTTACAACTGATTGTTCAACTTGGGCTGGTTGTAGATACTGCTGTACATTCCGTGTTCCTGTTATAACAAAAATGTGGGAATGAAACCTCACTCAAAAAGTTTAATTGAATCTATGAATAAAACTAAATCAAAGATAAATGCTCAATCAAAGATAAATGATGCTTTTGTAAATTTTGAAACGCCAGTCACACTAAATGATTGGTTGTTTGATAGACCAATACATAACCATACTTCTGTGTCTGTCTGTTACGTTTTCACTGCTATATCGCAGAACCGATTTTGATGGAGATCTGAGGTCTGAAAATCAAACATTGGTAACTATTTTTTGAAAACCTTCCCGCAAGGTTTTACATTGGGAGATGATGACATGAAACATACTTTTTGGCACCGGCGGAGCCTCAGGAAATAGCTAGAATTTAATTAATGTAATATTATAAGCGATCCCTTGAACTAGGCATTCTTTGGTAAAATGTAGTATTTTCTTTTATAGTACCTGATGATGATTGTGAAGAGGCTGAACTTGATGCTTCAGAACTGTAATCTGAAATAAAAGGTTCTTCATAAACAATTAATCATTTTATGAGTATCAGTAATAACAATTTTTATTCTAAAAAAATTGACAATAGCTTACAATTTAATAACCTAATTCCTGAGGTATAAAATTTTTTAGTTTAATTTGAGAAAAAGGAGCTCCTCAAGGTTCAAATCTTGGTCCGTTTCATTTTGGTATACAATTTATGGTTTTTTTGCGTTCAACACCACACCTTATACTTAGTAATTTACTTACCAAGTGGTAAGATCTGCATACTTATTTTTACCCTACCATTGTTTATATTTTGATGTGTTTTAAGATCAAACTCAGCCAAGTCATCTGAAAAAATATTCATTGTCATGGCAGAAAAATTGGGGCGAAGTTCTTTTCACTTACTATAGATTAATCTCTATGTTAACCGGATTTCAACTGTTAACTACTGACTGCTGCAATAAAGCTTATTATACCTATACCAAAAGTGTCGGTACTAAGATGGGCCAGACAGTTCTACAGTCGTCTGTTTCGTCGCTGCGAGTAACTTTTATCTGTTTAATGCGTTAGTTTGCTATGAATTAAAGAAGACTTATTGAAGAAGCTGAAAAACTTACTTGTAATAGGAATTTCAATGATCCTTGGATCTGCAATGAAATAAAAATATTAAGTGAGTACTAGGTATAAAAGATTGTGAAATATAATACAAAGTGTCAATCACTTCACTTTCACAAACCAGAAAGAAGAAATCTATTGTCATGTTATTTGCGGAGTCAGTTATTTATAATTGTCCAGAGCAGTGCTCTGAACAAGTTATGCCATGATAATTTTAAATTTTGTTAAAAATTTGATTTCTTACTTGAAACAGTGTTGACCTGTTCGTTGGTTGGGTAAATGTGAACTGCGTTTTCTGGATAGACGTTCTGTACGTTGCTAGCTTTATTGATCACGTTATTTACTGCTTCCACTTGGCGAACCACGTTGTTGTTGTTCACTGAAATGAGTATGAAAGTTTGAATTTTTGGATTGTCAACTACTATATTTCTATCTTTTCCTCGTCTATCTGATTCTGGAGAAGGGAATTCTTCTTACATTTTTGCCATAGGTATCTGTTTTAGTTTGTATACATTTATTTTTACTTTGTTGATCTCTATTGTCATGCTTTACATCATTTTTGCCCCTAATTTGAACAATTTGTAGAGTCGTTGTCTAGTATAGGGAGTCACCACACTTATCGAAGTGGACTTTTATGTAAACTGAAAAGGTATTTCTGACTGGTTGAAGCCGAATCCGCTTCGATAAAAAGTTTTACGAGAGATTCAAATAGCAGTAATACAAAACGAATTGTCGTCGCCAAAAATTGGAGCACATAACGTGGAGCAATAATTATCAAAAGTCATTATGAAGCGAAAAATGCAAAATATATATATATTTAGCCTGACATGTCATATTTTGACATTTTAATAGAGTTGTTAGCTTTAATACGTATCTCAGTCATTATTTTCTATACGTCTTACTTAAACATTTCATGTTCTGCTATCTTCATTTGTCTAAGAAGTTCATTATATTCAAAGTTTTCAAACTTACCGTTGATAACATTTTCTCTCTGCTCGTTTAAACTGTATTCTTGCTCGGCCTGACGTGCAATATTCTGATAGTTTACTTCATTGTTAGCTAATATTGTTTCGTAATTAGCTGCATTATTATGTGCCTCATTGTTAGCAACTATATTTTGATAATTATTAAGAGCGCTTTGTTGATAATTTTCTGCAAGATTCTCATAGTTTGCTTCATTGTTAGCTACAATTGTTTGATGAGTAGCTGCATTACGAGCTTCATTGGAAGCTATTATATTTTGATAATTATTAAGAGCACTGTGTTGATAATTTTCTGCAAGATTCTCATAGTTGGCTTCATTGTTAGCTACAATTGTTTGGCGATTAGCTGCATTATTATTAGCCTCATTTTTAGCAACTATTTTTTGATAATTATTAAGAGCGCTTTGTTGATAATTTTCTGCAAGATTCTCATAGTTTGCTTCATTGTTAACTACAGTTGTTTGGTAATTAGCGGCATTATTATTATTAGCCTCATTGGTAGATACTTTATTTTGATAATTATTAAGAGCGGTGTGTTGATAATTTTCTGCAAGATTCTCATAGTTGGCTTCATTGTTAGCTACAATTGTTTGGCTATTAGCTGCATTATTATTAGCCTCATTTTTAGCAACTATATTTTGATAATTATTAAGAGCGCTATGTTGATAATTTTGTGCAAGATTCTCATCGTTGGCTTCATTGTTAGCTACAATTGTTTGGCGATTAGCTGCATTATTATTAGCCTCATTTTTAGCGACTATATTTTGATAATTATTAGGAGCACTGTGTTGATAGTTTTCTGCTACATTGTTATAATTTGCTTCATTATTAGCTAATAGTGTTTGGTAATTCGCTGCATTATTATGGGCCTCATTGTTAGCTACAATATTTTGATAATTAACATTGTTAAGAGCACTGCGTTCATAGTTTTCTACATTATTATGGTGACTGGCTTCGTTGTTAGCTTCAATAGCTTGGAAATTAGCTGCGTTATTGTGTGCCTCATTATTTGCGGCAATGTTTTGGTAGTTAACAGCATTGTTTTGGTAGTTAGGCACGTTGTTTGCTGAAAATATAAATAAATAAATTAAGTCAGAATTGATGGTTCTTAACCTGTTTCTTGAGGAGGAAAAAAATATTGTTGTACGAAACTATTCCGTGCCAAGAATTAAAAATTTATCTTTTTATTACAAATTTCGTACAAAAATAGAATCTGTGAAGCGATTGATTTTTGAAACCTAATGATATGTTTTGACGTAATAAATTAATGTAAAAATTAATTCTATGTTTGATACCTTAGACTTTAAAACGAAATATTGAAATGAGTCTTACTTGGAAGTCCGGTCAACAATCTCGTGAAACAAAAACAGAAAAATTTAATCAACGTCTTCGAAAAATGTCTAATGATGAAATCTAGTAATACCTATTTTGGATAATAAGTTATTTTCCAAAATAGTTGGATAATCGTAATGTAAATTATAAAATACCTGGCTGATTTGGTGCTGCTTTTACACTCAGGATCTGAAAATGTAAAAAATATGCAATAATTAAGAAGGACAGGGCTATGGCTTTTTGTATTCGAAAAGAAAAATAAGAAAAATATCTTATTTTAGCTTTATTACTACATTTAACAAAAATTCATTTTTGAACTCGATAAAATTATATTATCTTCTACGCCTTAGCCTACTTCTTTCTTATTTCGACCTTGTGTCAGACTTATTGGACTCATTTTCATATTAGATACATCATAGAAAGTCGTTTTAAGATGTTTGTCCACAATGCAAACACATCGACTTTTTTTTTTAAATTATTACCTACAATTTTTTAAATTTATTTTTTCATGAGTACGAGGTCTTTCCCCGTTTCGATATTCAAATAATTAGGTAATGGCCAGTACTTACACTGAGTGCGCATAGCCAAAGGACAGAAACGAAGGATCGCATTTTTTTTAAAAATGGCCAACGAATTTGACCAAGCCGGTGGTAGAAGCAAGTCGGGACTTGACTATACAAAAACCCTACTTCACCTACATTTTATACGAAAATCAGATAATAAATCAAACAAATAACACTATTAATCATAACAACGACATTTTTTCTTGCGCATTTCGGTATTTTCTATTGTCTTTGGCGCCATAAATTTATAAAAGTAAATAATCTGTATTCCATTTTGAAATGTGGCCGGTGTGACGTTTATTTTCGGTTGTAGGCAGAATTGTTAATAATAACGTTTACTAAAAAGGTTAAGATTTATAAAAAGGTAATGACGTCATCACATTATATTAAAATTTATTGCACAAATAAGAAAATATGTAAATTGTCTATGTAACATTAAATTGGAAGCCATTTCTACACGTCTCATCGAGGCAACTAGTGTGGTGATGGTGACATAAGAGCGGAATTTTCTTCTCTCAGCGAAACGTCTCGCACGCAGTCCAGAGGGGAAATAAATACTGCCAGTGTTCAGGGCACACTGCCTTAGTGCTGTGCGGTTTTTATCCTGGACGCCTTTAGAAATAAAGCCGAACGCGAGATTTATCAAAAAAAAAAAATGGCGGACGTAGAGGGGTTTCGAGAAATGTAGAATTCGAATTATCTCTAAAAGCGTAAGAATTCGTGGAGTGCTATCTTTGAGATCTATGATTCGGAGTGTCGAACGATTTTCTTCCGACATGGAAAATCGACTTGCCGGTTTTGAGTGACTTACAGGTCTCAAAAATAGAACTCCCGCTTAAGTTTAATTCGAACTCAGGGTACGCTTTAATCAAGGTCCTTGACATTGATAGCACTGGATATTACAATGGAGCGACTGCCGTCTGATCAAACCAATTGTTCGATTATACATATTTTATTAATAAGGTAGGTACGTAAACAGAGAAACACAAGGATTCGACCTCAAGGATATACAAAGTTAGAATATTTCGTCATTTTACGACCTAGACATTTTACGATTCCTACCGATTAGACCTAAGAAGTCCTGCTGTATTTACAAAGTTTTACAAGGAATAATTTCTTACACTTAAAAATTATCTCTTTAAGGAAGAACAATTCAGTTTGAACAATTTGCTTGAAATTTGTACTGTGTGTGAGTCAGTGTGAGTGCGGTGGTTAGTGAGTTAGACAGACATCAGTAAAAAAAATTGGCATTTTACGACTTAGACATTCAACAACCGTCCAAACGATTTGGAGCCATATTTTTGAAATTTATTTAATGACTCATATGTCGAATGAAAATCATACGACGCGACGATTTTGCTTGAGTAACACTTTTGCACCCTTGGAAATTGTATTGTAAGGTATAGAAAAGACAACAACATAGAAATGTTGCTGTAATTTCGAGACTGGACATTTTGCGACTTTGACGTAAAAGCGCAAGAACATTCTACAAAATTTGTTATAAAATATAATTTTTAAGGAGGTGTAAAAATTCTGTTTTTTTTATATGAAGTTTTCCGTTCTGAAAACGCCGCAGAAAAATTTAAAAATTGGAACTTATTATGTAAGTGAAAATGTAAAAATACTCATAATTTAAAATAGAACCCAAGTGTTAAATACTATGGCTTGTTTATATATGTTCGAATAGGCATCTGTACAAAGAATTATAATTAACGATATCTATGTAAACTATGTTATTTTGAATGTATTTATCACAAAATTCGACACGCCATTATTCAAACCGATACGCTTGTACAAATAACATCTGTGCACATAAAATTAAATTATTTATCCTATTCGATCGTATATTGGCACAATCACTATTCTAGCCTAACTAACATTATTAAAGCGAATGCGAGTTCGTATATTTGTTTGTTAGTTTGTAAATACAATAATGTAAAACATGTAATACAACCATGGAGTAATTACAAAGAGGAGATGCCGTAATAAGCGTTTTGTAGGAAAGTGTTTGTGAGGCTACACGGGGCGGAAGGCAGACGTGCGGGTGCTTGGTTTCGGCCGTGGCTCCAATCATGGAGCACGAGCAATGACAAGCTCCGCCCACTTTTGTGTCGGCGAGGCGCCAATGATCACATCACTGCGCCATTTCAAACGGCATCTCCTCTTTGTAATTACTCCATGAATACAACTACTCTTGAATATTTGCCCTCCTAGGAACCTCTTTGCTCTTTACACTGAATCAATCTTCCTGTAATTCTGCATAGCGATAAATGAAAGTTATACATTACTTGGTGGTAGCAGACAGATTCTCATGGCTTTAAATACTTATAAGTCTAAAAACATGACGGATGTCTATCGAAAACCTTGAGCTTTAACACGAGAACGCCAATTCTTAATCTAAGCTTGAGTTCGTATTCTTTGTCAACTCATCATCTCATTTCGTGTAGGTACATTGTCAATCGACCATGTACACCCTGATGATAGAGTTGTTCGGAACCGCTTCTTGGCCTCTGACGTGGTTCATTTACCGACCACCAGATGACAGCCGGGACCAAGGGCTTAACGTGACAAGAAACATGGACTCATCTTTATTATCAGACAATCAGGTGATTCAAGCCTGTAATGTTCTAACTAAAAGAAGGTATGCTTTCCGTGGAAATCGTACCCACGACCCCCGGGTCGAAGGTGAACGCCTACGGAGACGGACTGTCTCTGCTCCTAATGTGCGAGATGCAACGCTTGGTCTTTCGGCGACATGCTCACATGTCTAGTTCTTCGCGCGAATCAACCAAACTGTAATTTTCCAAAATAAAAATAACTCAAATAGAAACTAGAACTAAAACTTAGTATTATAGCAATAATCATCTCAACTTAAAATTAAAGTAATCATCTCCTAATTTCTAGTCGCTCACGACTAGAAATTAGGAGATGAGAAATAAATGAGTTTATTAATTACTAGCTGTTTCAAGAAGTAGCCTATGTTTGACACCGGATCTTCAACTATATTTATCTAAATTTCATCGAAATCCGTTCAGCGGTTTGACCACGAAAGCAGAACAGACAGACATATAGATAGACAGACTTTCGCACTTATAATTTCTACGGACAATGGATGGACTATGGATTTCAATTTTACCCGACTACGGCAAAGCCACTAGGAGGGTTGTGATTTTGACTGGTTTGTATGTATGTTCATCTGCTCCCGATTATCTTCTAAACTAATTAAACAAATGAGGTATCGTTGGAAACACCGAAGGTTGGAAATGTCTTAATTATTCGCTGGTTCTTATCTATATAATATCAGGTCAAATTAACAATAGCGCCATCTAGTGGGCATAAAGTGAGGACATGAAAAAACAATTTGTTGATGCCATGTGGTGTATCAAATGAAAGGGCTAAATCATCACATCTCAAAAACATATTTATGTATTGTTAGCTTTAGCTTGCGAGTTTGCTTGCTTTAATCCGATATTTGAGAATATTTTCATACAAATCGAATACTTCGTCTGTTCTCAAATTTTTTTCTCAACTACTATTGATAATCAAACAAATGGAGTATCGTTTGAAAGCTAAGTATATTATTGTCTTGTTTGATACATTTTAAAGCGTGATTTTGCCGGCTTGCGGAATTTTTTACTTTTCTATGTTAGTCACTAGTTTATTTAATGCATAAAACGCGCTCTTTTGTGAATTTTTTGTAGCCCGATGTCAAAATTAATAAGTCTGTTTCTGACGCTCAGTTAGTAATTTCGTCATCAGAAATGTTTGACACTTCAAATTTGGATTTACAGTCACTACTCTTCTAACTAATTTGGATATAAGCTCCTTCCCGTTTCAGTAACCTTCGTGGCTTGAATAGCGATCAATCTGTAGATCTAGGCTAGGGACCCTCAAGAGCCCGCTATTCTTGAAATGCGTGACTCGTGTCGAATGAAATTTTTTTCGACTCACCAATTACGCCAAATGTAAATCATTCGATATCGAATAAATTCAATTGACTCATCGATTAAGCGGAATGAAAATGAAAATGATTCTATAACCAACGATACTTACCGATTTTGCGTGAATCACTCTTATCCTAATCCCATTCTGACACATTGAAAAAGGAACGTTTATCCGGGTTCGACGCTCTTTGTCCTGACAGCACTAGGTCTGCCTAGAAACTCCTTTATTCATTTGAATTTAATCGTATGTTAAAAATTAAAAAAATCTATGTAAATGAATACATTTTTTTCTGTTAACATCATGTCGTCTTATGTGTTCAGGACGACGATTCTCGCGCCCATAAAGATTGAGTCGAATGCGTGATTTGTCGAAAAAAAGGGCGGAAGTCATAGATTAATAATTGGTCTCGCGCGCGGAGACCAATTATTAATCTATGGGCGGAAGTATAGGGTTTTGTTAGCCACCATGTTTTTCAAGAAATCTTGAATTCGATTTATCTCTAAAGGACAAGAGAATCGGCAGAATATATCTTAATTTTCAACTAACTGGTCCACTATTTTGTCTAAGTGTGACTTTGAGTCTTCAGATAAGCATGTAAATTTTATACTAAACTCAATTCTTGGCCAGGCCACGATGTAGTAAGTCTATTTAGTCGTAGACATCATCATGATACGTTGATAAATCCAGTTCGGGGCCGATTGCGCTAAATTCAAATAGAAGCTATCACGTAGGTACAGCAAAGGTCTTATAAACTTATGCTACATGTTTATAATGTACGTGACAGACGTCTCAATAGGTGGTGGCACAGTGATACGCTAGACATGACTAGCACTGATTCTGAGGAGTCACGGAACAAGTGATCCTAAAACAAAGATAGTGTGATAAACCCAAACTTAGTGAATATAATCCTTGACTGGTGTCTTACTACCATCTCACACTCCCATCCAAATCTGAGATCCAAATTCAAGAAATGACGTTAGCGCATTTATCAAAACGAAACCACGGCCGCGAAGACTTTTTTGAGTATGAATAAATGAATGAATGAAACTTTATTTGCAATAAAATCGGTGAGTCTATCGAATATCTTTTATATTTCGAATATTTATTTATTTATTTATTTATTTATATTTTTGAACACACTAGCAGCTTATATTAGCTGATGCGTGTGCATCTTGAAGTTTGGAGAGTTTATAAAATTGTCCAATCTGTTTTTAAAAGCGTTGACTGAGGGTGCGCTGACGACACTCTCAGGGAGTCTGTTCCACTCTGCTACTACACGATTGCATAGAAAATGTTTTTTCGGTTTTCTTCTTGCTCTTGTGTGACATAGTTTCAATGAAGGTCCGTCAAGCGCACATTTTCCGAGAGTTGGAACATATCACGCAGTTCTAGAGCATCATAATATCCTCTCAGCATTTTGAATGTTTCAATTAGGTTGCTTCTTCGTCTGCGACACTCTAATGTTGTAAGCTTAAGAATTTCTAGTCTTTGATCGTAAGGCAGATTGCGTATACATTTAACTAACTTTGTTGCTCTTCTTTGGACATTCTCAAGGAGGAATTTATCTTTTTTGAAATAAGGGTCCCAAATTACATAGGCAAACTCTAACAGTGGTCTAATGTATGTTTTATATAGCTTGATAAATGTTTTCGGTGACAGTGTTGCAAATGTTTTACGAACCAAATACAGAACAGAGTTTGCCTTCTTAACAGTGTTAATTATGTGTGTTTCCCACTTTAAATCAGATGTGATTGTTATGCCCAGGTCTTTTTGTGACTCTACAGGGGTCAACTGCCGATTGCCTAGATGGTAAGTCTTACGAGGATTTTTCTTCCCTATATGAAGTACGGTACATTTTTCTATGTTAAGTGATAATAGCCACTCTTTTGTCCATTCAAATATGTCATCAAGTCCTTTTTGAATATCTTGGCATTGCGTGTTTGGGTTACCAAAAAATTTTGTGTCATCGGCAAACAGAGAAAACGGCATCTTTAATGTGAATTTTAGGTCAGTCAGATATAAAATAAACAGTAGGGGTCCAAGGACTGATCCCTGAGGCACTCCACTAAGAACAGATCGTGGGCTTGAGAGAGTGTCACCCACTCTTACACAAAAAGTTCTACCCGTCAGGAAATCACCAATCCATGCCAGCAGCTTACCACGTATACCCAGGTGTTCCAATTTACACAGGAGCCTTTGAAGAGGTACACGATCGAATGCTTTTTCATAGTCCAGGTATACAACATCGGTTGGGTGACCGTTATCGTGATTAATTATCCATTGATTTACACAGAGTAGCAGATTGGTTGCAATAGATCTTTTTGGTACAAAACCATGTTGTTCAGCTATAATGATTTGCTCTTGTGAGAGGAATTCTCTAAGTTTATCAGATATTATTTTTTCCATTGTCCGGCACAAGATACTGGTTAGGCTGATGGGTCTAAAGTTGGCAGGATCTAACTTGTCACCCTTTTTGTAAATTGGCACAACAGTCGCAACTTTCCAATCCAGAGGTAATACTCCATCTTCCATGGACTTATTCATTATTCTTGCAAAAGTCTCTAATCATATGAACGAAAATCATACGATATCCCTCGCTGTCATGGTTTGATTGTTAAATACGTTGATGCGATTTTCAGTTACCGCCATTGGACCCCTTTTTTGAAAAGTGTAACGCAAAATCGGCGAGTCAAATAATTTTTCTTCGATATGGAATTAATTTTGTTCGATAGCGAAGGATTTTTGTTCGACATCTATCTATATATATATATATATAAAAGAACAAGGGTGACTGATTCATCAACGCCCAGCCTAAACCATAAAAGCTATAAACTTGAAATTTGGACCGAAGTTTTATTTAATACGTAGTGCTCAGATAAGAAAGGAAGTTTGTATGAAAAAAAATTAAAATCTTCACTGATTTACTTGAAACTTGGCAAGAATGCTTCTCAATAAAAATAAATAAAGGAGTATTTCGGAATTTTTTGAAATTCGACTTTGGGGGTAAAAAGGGGGAGGTAATTTATCATCTCAAAACCGAAACTATAAAAGCTATAAACGTGAAATTTGGTGAGAGTCTTGATTTTACTATATACTGCTTAACTACATAATCAGAGTTCACGATTTCAACCCTTAAAGCCCAAAAAGAGAGGTGAAATTGCGTATCTATAGACAAATCCTATTTGAAATTTCGCCGGTTTCAAGCAACGCATGGTGGCCTACCGGTAGAGATCGCGGATCGTTTTTTTTAGTAGAGGGTTCGAATCCTGCTAGACATGAGTTCTTTTTACTTCCTTTTTTTTCGTTTTGTATTAGTTTTTTAGAGTTCTATATTTTTTGAAATATTTTAGTAAAGAAATGTTTCAAGAAAGTAGCTGGATCGAATCCTGCCACAAACAATAATTTTCTGTTTTGCGTTTTTTTTTTGTTTTCTAGAATTATTTTCTTAATTTTTCTTTTTAATTTTGAAAAAACACTTAAATAAATTCATTTGCAAATTTATTTCCGGTCATCTACTGACTACTGTGCCAAGAAAAAATACCCCTGATATCCAATAGATGGCGTCGATAAAATGATAATGGCGTCTTTAAAGTGATTTAATTTAAACGTAGCTCCGTATGTAAATTTTTGCATATAATCATAAATCGTAATCCACTGAGTCTGCACGAAAAAGAGATGACCATAATGTATGTATTATGTATTCGATAGCCAGCCATACAATGTGAGCTAAAATTATTTCTCAATGTTTCCAATAGATGGCGCTGCGCCATTTTGGTGATTTCTACTTCGCGCTATTAAGATTTTTAACAACATAAAGGGGTCGTGGATGTCTCGAAAATTACTTATTGGTCGTTTCGTATCGTTCGTTCCCAATATTTTCGAGTTGAATCGAATTAGTGGTTGTTTTGGTTGGTTGTAGACGTGCGCCATATATATCCTTGAAAAGAAAAGAGAGATATATATCTTTTCATATCAGCGATTCATATCTCTCATCTATATCTTTTCTATCATTTAGCTCACTAGATGAGCGCTGAAACGAATGAATGAATGATTTATATCTGCAATTATATTATCGTATCATTCGTAATTCATATCATTGATAGAGCCGGAAGAGTAGTGAGCTATTACGATACGTTGCGATAAAGTGCGAACGCGTTCTTATTTGGTTTTTCAGAATTTTTGTGATTTAGAGCTGTTTTGTCTATGTACTCAATACCTAATATATTATTTTATATAAAAGGTTATCTACAAGATATTTACAAAAAGATCCGAACGACTTCATATTAAAGTGTCTCTCACTTGTCTTCTAATCGTTCGCATTGCACTGACATTGCATATATATCCGAAAATGAATCATATCACCTAGGGATATAAACTATTCTAAAGATATAGTTGAAACACAAGTGATATGAAGATATAATAGCTCTTTTGGCAGGATATATATCATTTTTATCTTTCTTTCGCGAGCTACACAAGTCTAGTTGGTTGGTAATTAAAAATAAGAGTTGTTTGTTTTGTTACCCGTTCGTTGTTCGTTCATTTGTATTTTGGTGGCTGTTTTCGTAGTTTAACTAAGGCTAACTAACCAAGTTAGATTGATTGAACTTTGAAGTGAATGAACATATACCTATTTTGTTTGTTGCTATACTGTTAATCTATTTAAATAAAAGAACAAGGGTGACTCATCAACGCTCACCCTAAACCATAAAAGCTATAAATAAACGTAAAATTTAGACAGAAGTTTTATGTTATCACATAGTGCTCAGTTATGAAAGGTTTTTTCAAAATTCACCTCCTAAGGGGGTCCAAAGTATGTATGGGGAAGGAGATTAGTAAGTTTTCTTATGTTTTCGCGATTGTTATTCATTAAATTAAACTATTTTAATACGGTTTTATCGCGTTTATTACTTATTTATTTACACCTGACGTTTCAAACACTTTACAGCGTTCATGGTCGCAGGCTGTAAAGTGTTTGAAATGTCAGATGTAAATAAATAAGTAATAAACGCGATAAAACGGTATTAAAATAGTTTAATTTAATGAGATTAGTAAGTCCAATTCATTTAAAACTTCACAAGATTATTGTTTTTGATAAATGATTAAACACGTGTTTCAAGATTTTTCAGAATTCACCCTCTTAATAGGGGGACAAACGCTGTAAATGCAAAAGTTAAACGATCACTGACATATCAATGACTTTTGGCATGTGGGTTCTTTTGAGATAAAGGGGTTCACTAAGCAAGAATTATTCTAAATGCACATCTTAAGGGGATTTATAAAATCGAAATAGTTAAATCTTAAAAAAACTAATTTTAATGTTCATCAAATCAATTTTAGCAAATATTTTTCCAAATTCACCTGTTAGGAGGCTAAAATGGGGTCCAAACATGTATGGGGAAATATGACAATTTTATTTAAAACGTCACATAATTATTTCTTATGATAAATGAGTAAATACCTATTTTAGGATATTTTGCATTAACCCCTAAAAGAGGGAAAAGGTTATGTATCACTGATTGTGTTTATTTTAGCAAGCCTCCTTTTGTAATCAGCGGGTGCACTAAGCAAGCAGCGTTTTCGAAACGAGAGATTAGTTAGACCGTTTTATTCGATACCTCACAAAATTATTTCTTCTGATGAATGAATAAATACCTGTACCAGTATTTTTAGAATTTCAGTTCTAAAAGGGGGAAAAACTCTGACTAAACTACAATTGATCTCTCATTGAATTTAGCAAGTAGGTTTCTTTTGTATTCAGGGGGTGCACTAAGGAAGAATTTTTCAAAATTGACCCCCAAAAGGGAAACTGATGTTCAAAGTATGTACGGGGACAGGAGATTAGTAAGTCCTTTGCAGTCGAAACTTCACAAGAATTTGTTTTGATAAATGATTTGTTACCTCTTTTAAGGTTTTTAGAATTCAGCCCCTGAATGGGGGACATGGGTGTTATTTGTATGGTTTATGGGGTTGCTGACTACAAAAATAATAATCATTTTTAAATCCGACGTGCCGGGTGTGATATACTATCAACCCCTATTGGGATCCGATGGGGTAGTAATCTTCTAAATAGGTACATAAAAAGAAGATCCCGAGAGACCTGTCATATAATTATAATCTAAGTGATTCAAACCCCATCGGAAATATCTTTTAATCAGGCGGGCGAAGCCGCGGGCAAGAGCTAGTAATAATATATGTCGCTCCTTGCCATACCATACTACAGCATGAAATGATCAGCCGATTAGTGTAGCTAATACTTGGCTTCATCTGAATCTGATCAGAATTTATGCCCACAGCGTCCAAATAAAGAACATTATTCGAATAACAGGCAAAATGTAATATAAATAAAGGTATTTTATACAATTTGTAATAATTAAACAAAGTGTTAAATGCTCAGATTTATTTTTGAAATAACAAGATTGCGTCTTGTCTAAGCGCCAATTTGCGCGCGAACATTCGCGGGCATTTCGTGAATATCATCATAGCACACACAAATCTTGGTCTTTCCCCTACGTGACCAAGGTGCTGAACTTCCAGCTACCCCTGAGGTAGATGAAGCAGAGGTCGCTGTGCTGGAGGCACCCTGTCCATTTTGAGCGCTGGTTGCTGTTGCAGCACTCGATGATGTCGCAGTGGCACTAGTTTGGCTTGGGACAATTGGCTGTCCAGAAGTAGTTTTCGTGGTAGTTGTTCCTGAAACATTTTGAATTGCTTCAGCAGAACTGCTTGCGCTTGATGTATTTGTCGATGACGCAGTTGAGCCTACTGGTTTGGTGGTGTATGTTGTTGTAGTTATTGTTTCACCAGACTCCCCATTTGTTTTTGTGTAAGTTTCTGGCTGCCCTGCTGAGCTTGAAGCAGTTGATGAGCTGGTTGATGTGGCCGAAGATTGAACTGGTTTAGATGGGGCTACGTAAATTGGCTGGTTGTTGGTGGCACTCGATGTACTACTTGATGTTGCCGATGTTTGCACTGGAGATGTAGTGTAAGTAACAGCAGTGATCGTCTCTTCCGGTTTCCCTGGTCCTCCACTTGTTGTTGTATAAGTATTTGTGCCTGGTACTCTTTGTCCTGCCGTGCTTGAAGCATTAGAAGTACTGGATGATGTGGCAGTAGACTGAACAGGTTTAGTCGGCGATACGTAAACTGGTTTACCTGCAGTACTTGTGACATCGGATGTACTGGTCGTCGTAGCTGTTGATTGTACTGTTGATGGTTGCGCTGGCGATGTGTTAGTTACTGTAGTGATTGTCTCTTCTGATTCCCCTGGGCCTCCACTTGTTGTTGTATAAGTATTCGTGTCTGGTACTGTTTGTCCTGCCGTGCTTGAAGCATTAGAAGTACTGGATGATGTGGCAGTAGACTGAACAGGTTTAGTCGGCGATACGTAAACTGGTTTACCTGCAGTACTTGTGACATCGGATGTACTGGTCGTCGTAGCTGTTGATTGTACTGTTGATGGTTGCGCTGGCGATGTGTTAGTTACTGTAGTGATTGTCTCTTCTGATTCCCCTGGGCCTCCACTTGTTGTTGTATAAGTATTCGTGTCTGGTACTGTTTGTCCTGCCGTGCTTGAAGCATTAGAAGTACCGGATGATGTGGCAGTAGACTGAACAGGTTTAGTCGGCTTTACGTAAACTGGTTTACCTGCAGTACTTGTGACATCGGATGTACTGGTCGACGTAGCTGTTGATTGTACTGTTGATGGTTGCGCTGGCGATGTGTAAGTTACTGTAGTGATTGTCTCTTCTGATTCCCCTGGACCTCCACTAATTGTTGTGTATCTAGTCGTTCCTGATTGTCCAGCTGTGCTAGAAGCTTGGGAAGAGCTGGCTGATGAAGCGCTTGCTCCTTGAGATCCTGCAGTAGCACTAGAAGAACTAGATGAAGTCGCAGTTGACGAAGTTTTGCGGTTCTTGTTCAAATACCAAAGCCACAGTTCCCACAGTTGATCTTCTGTCAAATCTGTATTAGCTGAACTGAATACATCGGATATGGCATTTGCGCTTGATGAACTAGAAGCGCTTGATGTGCCAGATGTATCTGTGGCCGAGGCTGCACTACCGGAGGTTGAAGCTGAACTAGTTGGTTGAATGACAACAGGTTCAACTGGCCTAGTTGGTTGAATGACCACAGGTTGAACTGGCCTAGTTGGCTGTACAACATTGCTAGTAGCAGTAGCCGTAGATGAGCTTGCTCCTGTTGCAGTTGATGATGGTTGGCCAGGATTTGAAGTATATATTGTCGTTACAGTCTCTTCCGATTCTTCTTGGCTGTCGTTTGTTGTTTTGTAAACTTTTGTCGTTCCTGGTTGACCAGCGGTACTGGTAGCGGTGGATTGACTTGATGAAATTGCAGTTGCTTGGACTGGTACAGGCCTAGATGGTGCTGGTTGAACGACAGTGCTTGTTGCAGTTGATTGGCTAGCTGCTGTAGCAGTCGCTTCGGTTTGTGGTGCTGTCTGAACGACTAGGGTTTTAACTGGTTTCGTAACAGTAGTTGATGCAGTTGATTGGCTAGAAGAAGTAGCAGTAGCAGTTGTTTGGGCTGGCGCGGGCTTGGCTGGTTGAATGACAGTCGTTGCTGTGGATTGGCCAGCTGACGCAGCAGTGGCATCTGTTTGCGATCCTGGATGAACAACGACCGTCTGGGCTGGTTTAGTAACAGTGCTTGTTGCAGTCGATTGGCTTGATGACGTAGCAGTCGCTCCTGTTTGTGGTCCTGGACCTATAAGCATAAAAAAACAAGATAACGGTAATTCTAAAAAATTTAATACCCGACTGCGTATAATTCGGAAATGAAAAAAAACCCGAACAATCCGCCGTTTGATATTTTTTTATTTTCATATACTCAGTGTCACTCTCACAGTAAATACAAATCTAACGACACCTCTCAAGCTAAAATCCATCGAGCCGTTCAGGCTCCAGAGCGTGCCAAATAGTTATACATACATACTCTCGAAAAACCATAACCCTTCTTCTGTCGTAGTCGGGTAATAATTCGGAACAAATAATTTCCGATCTAAATAAAAAGTTGCTCTTTTATCAGTTTCGATAACATCCTAAATAAAAGTCTCTAGCCAGTCTTCATCCGGATCTTTTCAGTCAGCGTGGGCAGCATCGATCAAAAATATGCATTTTTGTTGACTTTATATTTGTTGCAAAGCGAAATAAACTAAATCGATACAGTGAGAAAGAGAAGAATTTTTAATAAACTGTACCTGGTTTAGGGCGTGCTGGGCCTGTTTGTGGTCTAGGGCGTGCTGGGCCTGTTTGTGGTCTACTAGGGCGTGCTGGGCCTGTTTGTGGTTTAGGGCGTGCTGGGTCTGTTTGTGGTTTAGGACGTGCTGGGCCTGTTTGTGGTTTAGGGCGTGCTGGGTCTGTTTGTGGTTTAGGGCGTGCTGGGCCTGTTTGTGGTCTAGGGCGTGCTGGGCCTGTTTGTGGTCTAGGGCGTGCTGGGCCTGTTTGTGGTTTAGGGCGTGCTGGGTCTGTTTGTGGTTTAGGGCGTGCTGGGTCTGTTTGTGGTTTAGGGCGTGCTGGGCCTGTTTGTGGACCTGTGTTAGTCGTTGTTGCTGTAGCAGTAGTTCCAGAACCAGAATTACTTGAGTTATGAACATTATTCCCATTGCTATTGGCATTAGCTTGGCTGTCAGATGCTGCATGGCTTGAGGCATGACCATGGCTATTGACATTAGCTAGGCTGGCTGAAGCTGCGTGACTAGAAGCTTGGCCATTATCACTATTAGCTTTAGACTGACTGGCAGCTTTGCTATTAGCTTCACTGTCTTTATCATTGAGAGAATTCTGTTTCTGCAAATACTGTTGGTACAATGACCAAATCCGCGACCAGGCACTCGTTCCTGTAACAAAATATATTATTTTTTTTTTTTAACTTCATCAACATCATCCTAGCGTATATTTCTAGTTGCGTCGTCAGCTTATGCTTCGGAGCCTAGGGTACGCTGTAAATCATGGTCTTAGATTTCGCGGCACTGGTTATTACAGTGGAGCGACTGCCGGCTGACCTCCGTAACCCCTTTTACAGGGAAACCAGACCAACACGAACATGACCCGAGGTGCGTTAGTGGCCAACACTGTCAGAATTTTTCAGGCTGCTTAAAGGCATCTGACACAGCCTAACGACTGTTATACTTCGATAACAACCGGGACTAACGGCTTAACGTGCCCTCCGAAGCACGAAGGAGCTCAAGATAGAAAATGCCACTAAATGGCGACCAATATACAATAATGGTCGCATAATATCTCGTTGTTGCTTGGAACGCGCATTCGCTACGGATACGCGGGCCATGCTCGACTATCGAGCTCCTTGTTGTTATTTTGTTTTAACTTCTATAGATGATTAATAAATATCATAAAAGACATGCTCATGAGGCAATCTAAGATGAACGTTATCCAACAAGATTGCTTCGTTCGATAACGTCAACTACTAACAGAGAACTTAAATTTTATCCAACTCCAAACGGCTCAAAGTAGTTTTTGAATTAGGAAAGAATATTTGGCTCAACGGCTTGCAGAATTTTGTAGTAGAGGTAGAAAAAGACCAATACAGTAATTGCCTTGGATGGAGACGAAGAGACAAAGGGAAAGTCCCTTTGTCTCTTCGTCCAGCAATAGTAACACAATATCTAGGAGAAAAGAACAATCTTTGGCTGAAAATTTAGAACTTACCATCAACTACCGTGTTCTCCTTGTTGAAAGTTTCTGAATTGAATTCGCTGGATTCGGAACTGCTATAGTAGTCTTTGTAACTAGATTCTGAACTGGATTCGTATTTATTCGAAGCATCAGAGCTGCTGTAATAGTTATTAAAGCTAGATTCTGAACTCGATTCTTGATTCGATTCCGAGCTACTATAATAAGTGCTGTGGCTTTCATTATTTTCTTCGTTATGTCTACGCTCTTCGTTGTGTTTGTTGTCTTGTTGTTTGTCTTGTTGTTTGTCCTTTCCTGAAAATGAAATTTATTAGAATTGAGTTTATGCTGCAACAAACAATTTATTTTCTAGTGAGTAGTGACTATATTATTGCAACTACAATTGCAATAATGTAAAAACTTACGATTTGGGACAGCAGCTGCGCTTAAGATCTGTGGAAAAAAAAATTGCATGAACTAACTGCTGGCGAAATCACGAAACAATATTATAATTTTTGTTATAAAAACAAATCATTTTTTTATGATTCAAATATTGAATGGAGGGCTTACTTACACAATTTTTTACATGCTTTACTTACTACTTAAGTAAAGCATTTGAAAAATTGTGTCATCGGCGATATTGAAATTTTACCAAATTAAATCTGAAAAAGACTCCTGGGGGTCAATTTGCTAATAAACTTTAAAAAAATGTTGCTCGTGAATAAATAGTCACCAATAGAATTCACCAAAGGTTCAAAACTTCTTATGTTTTTAAATCTTTTTATGATCATATAAAATCACAGCGCAAAAATCGTCAACCAACTTCCATTGTACCAAACAAATTTCCGCGAAATCTTTACCAATATAAGCGTTTTTTTGAAGAAACATTTTTATTTTTTCAAATATATTTTGAATTTAAATTCATCACTAAATAAGCATGGTTTAAGATGGTGTCTAACATGCCAGTATTACATTATAGAGTAAAGAGTATCAAATTACTTTTGGCATGCCCAAAGCCCACGTCAAAAGTTGACATTCCAATCCAAATACGATTCAATTGTGCACTATGTAAAATTAGAGAATTGACGCCCTGTCTACTCTGTTGGATCTCGTCGTCGGGGAGACATCTAAGATATGAGTGGGAAAACGCTATAACGATTAATTAACAATTTTGTGTACTTACGCACAGTGCACCAATAACTACTAAAGTCGAAATCCGACCCATTTTTTTGGTAGTACTGACTAATCTTGGATGTCAGTTAGACTATACCAAAACTAGGTTATTCCGAAAGTTATATACCCCTAAATTGGCATGAACAAACATATAAGTAATAAATTACCTTAAATAAATAAAAAAAATACAATTGGTACATTATTCGGAAAATTATAGCGTTACAAACAAAGTAGCTCTAGCTCTCAATGACATATTTGTTTCGTATTTAAAATTATGGTCCGTTTTGAGTACATATTTTACTTTGTTTATTCTTTTGTTTGGTTTTATTTTCAATAATTGTGCAAATAGTAAATCAAATCCATTTGACATTTTACGACTTAGACATTTCGCGATCAGGACCATCCGAGACTTTAGGCACAGAATGGATAAAGATTTATTAGGCATAGCATGGTACGGACGACTTCATACAGGATTTACACCCGTATTCTTAAACATCACCTAAAGGACGTCCTTCAATCAAACTCATTTGAAGGAAGCCTTAAGGAAGTCCTCGAACTTTCCTTGAAAACGACATTCTTAGTTGGTTGCTTAAGCAAAATCCAATTAGAGGAAACAAAAAATTAAAATTACAAAAGAAAAAAATAAAATAAAGTAATTTAGTAAGATACCTAGGCCAAAAGTGGTCAAACCCCGATTTATATCCACTTTAATTCATTTCAAGGGCGCCTCAAGGTACCTCTTGACCAACCTATTTGACAGTTCGATACTCACCTCCAATGAGAAATCATCTCAAGTCAAGGAAGCTAGTGTAGTCGACACACATACCAATGAGTTGCAATAAGGTTGAGTGTAGTTTGCGAATATGGTAGACACTGGATATTTTACGACTGTAACTGTAACGTAAAATTCTGAGAATAAAATTCCCACGGCAATACAGACCGAGAAACAGATTAAGTAGAGCAAAATTAAAAATCTACCCGTTCCACATACTATTCATAGATTAAAATAGTAAAATAATTTTATAAGGTACTATTTACACTATTTTTATACACAAACGGCAGATTCAAATTTAAAAGATAAGATTGAAGAGATTAAAAGATTGGATGGCAATGTGCTGAGTTACGACCTTATTTGGGAACATACATCCTTTTTTCTAATGCTTATTTCTTTTATGTTTCTTTTTTCTTTTTAAGCGTTCCTAAAATAAATTATTTTCTCTCTTTCTTTCTTTTCAGATTAGCCATTTTCTCGTTTTTGTTAAAAAACCTTTCTCTTTCCTCCTTTAGTGTCCCTGTGTCCTTTCGAACTAAGACTTTCTAGCTGATACTAAAAATTTGAAAGCAGAAAATAATCTAGCGCTTTTGTAATTTTCATGTCATCCTTGTAAAGTATTTTGTTTGCAATATTTATTTTGTACAATAACAAACATGGATCTCGGTATGTAATAAAGAATTATGTTCTGAAAGGATAATTTATAATTATCAAGTAGGTGAAACAATTATTTTTCAAATCAAAATAGGTATGTTTGATTAGTTGGCTTAATACACCATGTAGTCGTGTATAATAAAACTATTGATACAAGTTTTACGTATTTAAGTTAAATTGTTTACTGAATATGGTAATTTATTAATAAGCGCACACAATGGTGAAGTCAATGCATGAAAAATGTGACACTTCGGTCTTTCTCTATTATCAATTTATTCATAGCGTATTGCCAGTAGTGCAGCGTAGGACACCCATCGACCAGGGGCACAGAATTATCAATAGTAGTAACGTACAGAACGGACATTAAACGTATAAAACATCGAGAGCATGGAGCAATTACAAAGAGGAGATGCCGTTTGAAATGGCGCAGTGATGTGATCATTGGCGCCTCGCCGACACAAAAGTGGGCGGAGCTTGTCATTGCTCGGGCTCCATGGTTGGAGCCACGGCCGAAACCAAGCACCCCGCACGTCTGTCTTCCGCCCCGTGTAGCCTCACAAATACTTTCTTACAAAACACTTATTACGGCATCTCCTCTTGGCAATTGCTCCATGATCGAGAGCAAAACGATGCTATAGAATGTCGCTTTTGCCGCGATCACTATGACGCAGATACACTGTAACAAACCAACCTAAATGACTAACAAACACAAAGACTCGCATGAATCGTAGTAGTAGTAAGGTATCGATCTCGCCGCTGCAGTATGGAATATCTAGTATAGCAGGCTATTTTTAATTGCACCTTTAAAGATTTTTTTTTAACCTCTAGATGTTGTGTCACATTGCTGGGCAAAGGCCTCCTTTGAAATGATGACGTTGTTGCAAGTCAAAAAATTAAAGTATGCCCAAAATCGATGAGTCGAATGGAAATCGTACGACTCACAGATTATCTCAAATTAAAATCATTCGATGTCGAACAATTATCATTCTACTAACAGTTTTGCGTTTTCTTTTCAAAAATGGGACTCCAAGCCCAAAAATATGTGTAAAAGCCATGGAGCAATTACAAAGAGATGCCCTAATAAGCGTTTTGTAAGAAAGTATTTGTTCAGCTTCACGGGGCGGAAGGCAGACGGGCGGGGTGCTTGGTTTCGGCCGTGGCTCCAACCATGGAGCTCGAGCAATGACAAGCTCCGCCCACTTTTGTGTCGGCGAGGCGCCAATGATCACATCACTGCGCCATTTCAAACGACATTTCCTGCTTACAGGTTTTGGTCCATGGAATCATAAGCAACTAACTTGTCATCGGCATCCGGTCGCGTTTCCTAGTTCCATCCTCAGCTCTCTTTTTTTTTTATATATAACTAAGTAGGCAAACAGGCGTACGGCCCACCTGATGGTAAGTGGTTACCGTAGCCTATGAACGCCTGCAACACCGGAGATGTCACGCGTTGCCGACCCTGAAGGAATTTTTTCACTCCCTTTTTGAACTCTTCAGTGCTTAGGGGCCCTATTTTTATTTTAACGTGAAACCCGTGTCTCCAATGATTTTGGTAGTAGAATCCACTATCTGTTAAACATAGGCAAAAGTCATCGGTTGTCGCATTGCACCACACAGGTTAGGGGTTCGATTCCCGTGGGAAACATTTTTTTTCCTTAGTTGTTTCCAGTTTGGTTAGGTAGGATATTGCGGTCTTGAATATAGGTAACCCAAATCAGCTGATCGTCTGATACTAAAGATTGGTGTGTGACTGTGCTTGGTGGTCGTTATAGAAACCACGTTAGAGGCCGTAAGCCCAGTCTGAAAAACTCAAACTCAACCAAGCAAACAAAACTCAAACCAGGCTGGGCAGGGTCGATTGATCATGAAATTCATTCTATATAAATGACTACAACTGGAATGGGGAGAAGAGGGGTGTTGTATTCTCCATATATTCACATCAATCATTAGTTCAAAACACACATGGGGAAGAAGAAAAATGAAAAGGGGGCGGGGGGTTCTGGGTCTTTTATATTACCTTCTTTATTACTTGAGATGGTTAAAAAAGAATAAACTGTAAAAATATATGAATGGAGTAAGTGAGTACAAGTATTTTCAAAATAAACTATTTACTTAATCTCCAATTTTATTTATTCAATCATCCCTTTAAATTGAACCTGCTTTAAAAATTAAGGAGATAGAACTCATAAATATTTCGATTTGAATGTCTATTTACAAAAATATAAATTCATCTTGATCCAATTTTCTTTGTACAAAGACAAGTAAAGGTTTATTTCTTTTATCCAAAATTTCAATAGCATTTTGATCAAACTCTGATAGATCTAATGTCATGAAATCTGGATTAATTTCATCCTCGCTTGCATCAGCAGTATATGTTACTTTAATTCCTTGATCATCAACATCAGTTTCATCATTTCCTTTACCAAGATCAAAGAACCATACAGTTTCCGCTGGACTTGAAACATAGGCATTTTCTGAATCTTTTGTTATACTAACTTTTTCATCTAACTTGCAAGGGCAAGAACATTCTTGAGAATTAAGATCTGGTTTTATAACTTTCTCAGTTGTTGATTCAGTAACAGGAATTTCACTTGTGGTATCAATTTCTTTTGAATTTTCACTTTCTTCCTCTGAATCTTCTTTTTCATATTCTGTACAATCGTTGACAGTCAGTTGAAGTTTAAGCTCTTTCTCTTCCGTTTCGTTTTCAGAATGACTTTCTATGTCTAATTTCACGAGTCTAATGTCGTAATCGTCGAACTCTGATGTGATATTGTTAATAAAATCTGTGAGTCTGGCCACTATGTCGTCTATTTCTTTTTCCTTTTGCGAAGTCATCTTTATACAATGTTCTGATTTGTATGGATGTCCTGTAATGAGATTAAAATTATTATTTTTGCTTAATTAAAAACTTCAAACGGAGGTCAGACGGCAGTCGCTCCATTGTAATTAACCAGTTCCGCCAAATCTAGGACCATGACTTACCGCGTATCCTAGGCTTCGAATAGTAAGCTGACGGCGCAATTAGGAATGCACGCTAGGAGGATGAATTAAAAACTTCAAATGAAATCTGTCAGAACGAGTAGAGATCGTCCACCAAGGGTTCCGTATACACGCATACACATACAGTTTCTAAATATAGGTACTTACCTTTATGCAAGTTTGGGATATACCTTAAATTTGTGTAATAGACAAGAGAAGGAAAATTTACTTTATTATATAATAAAATTAATGGTTACCTTCAGCGGAAATTACAGAAACATTTTGAATTACCTGAAATTAAAGTTCTCATTAAAAAAAGCATTCAATAAAAAATTGCATATCAATTTAAATAAGTGCGCTTAGATTAATAATTAATAATCTAAGTAGGCTTACAATAAGTTCACTCAGAACTTATATTGAATAAAAATACCTACAATATTATTTAACCAACAGATAAACTTAGTGAAAATTTAATAGAAATCGGTTCAGTACTTTTTGGAATAGAAAGTCAATTATAGTAACTTTACGGAGAACTTTTGAAACAACGTGTGAAGAAGTTTTTTTTTAATATTTATATACAAGTAATGTATTCTTGAGTACGGTTAGGTGTCCTATTTTTGAGATGTACGACTCGTATGTCGAATGAAAAATGTTCCACTCACCGATCACCAAACTAAACCAACCACTAACCAGGCCATGGTACTCTTTGGCGCCTTGATTGCTCATTTGCCAAACGTAGATATATTTTATGATAAGCTGAAATCCTTTGTTCATTTGTGTATAATGTATGTGTCTCATAAACCTGTGTAATTTGTCCTGTCCTAACTTACAGCACGCATTGGGAAACTGTAAATGCTGTCAGTGTTTGTATAAAATAAATAAATAAATAAATCATGACGAATGAAAATCATTAGATATCTAACAAAAATCATTCTACATGATATTTGTGTTTTTTTTTTTGAGTGTTTGTGCATAATAATGGTGGATTATTATTCGCAAAGTGTTCGATAACATGTCGAAACCACACTGTAGGACTGAAGAAGATAGAAAAAATAAGAAGGGCTATAAAGGACTTGCATCCATGGCTTTAAAACCCATTATTAAGAAAAAAAAAACAATAACTCACGGTTAACACAAATAAAATCAGAAGAAGCGCCATGGTCACCTAAAATAGGTTTTACGACTGAAAGCAAAACGTCCTGAACATTCACAAATAACACAAGTAGCCATTTGTACAAATAATCTACTTTATTTGTCAAAATTTTGTTGTACTTCTTTGTTTTCGTAGGTTTTGGTACTTTAGCGCCATTTTTCTTTTTTTTTCTAATGCGTCATATGTTTTCTTTTTCGGTTAGCCGACTTCGAAAATAGAGTACCTAATCATTATTTTTTTATGCTTAAATTATATTGTCGTGTGCTCGCGCGGTCGTAGCGCCGTGGAGACCTAAGGTCGTGTGTATGAAGAAGTTTCTTAGTAAATGTTGTAGTTATTTTGGTAAAAATATTTGTGAAGATAGTTACATATTAGAACAAGTATTTAGTGCTTTTAATATAGAGTGCACATAATATTTATTTATTTGATATTTATTCATGCAATATCATTATACAGGATTCACCCAATGCAATATCTTTGTTTATAATAACTTAACTGTTTCTTTGTGTTCCTATAGCCTTCCTCGATAAATATGGATATCCAACACTGAAATAATTTTTCAAATCGGACTAGTAGTTCCTGAGATAAGCGCGTTTAAACAAACATATAGATAGTAAAGATATAGATCATTATTAGAGGAAGCCATATTCTTCGTGGTTCTACAAGAAATAAATTTAAACGCAAGTAAGCATTTAATATACAATTCCTACAATTATCTACCTAAGTATTAAATTAGTAAAAGTAATGAAATACTTTTTGAGAATTTATATATATTATATATATTATATTTATTCTCTATATTTTCTTATGTCACCTCAATTTTTATATCACATTCTTTTACAAATAAACGATAATTTAGCTTAAAACTTAAACTAAGTCAAAACTAAAACCTGATAAACCTATAATAATTATAATCCTTACTGTACCACAAGCAACCATTAAGAAAAACCAGATTTTTAGTGCGACGCAAGCTATCTAACATTAAACTTACAGATAAGTATATGAATACACTTCGATAGGGCTTATATGAGAGATAGGTGTATAAAAACACAGTCCTTATTAGGACTTATAATATTTGCTATTTCAAAATTTGTGCCCAAATTAAATTTACAGATTAAATTAATTTTTAAAATTATTTAAATATTTCAACTCTAACGAATTCATTTGCGCTCTCTACAACATAAATGCGCACTCTATGAGCCGTACATATTTAATCATTTGCAAAATGATAAATATTCTTGTATTGTTCTTTTTATTGACAGTGTTGACAATAAATTGTGTTCTCATACAATTAATAATAGTAAATAACATGAGCCAATAATGAGAGCGCAAGTAATAAAATTAACGCAAAATACATACATAACTTCCTTTCTTCAGAATTCGTTTAAAAATAACTAAGATTTACTAGATGTAAACAATTATACATAATAAAACCCCCAATAGGGACTGTACAGAATGACATACAAAACTGTGGCAAGTGGCATTATCTACTGAACACTGGAGATGATGGAGACCATTCATATGAGCCCAAACACGCTACATCTACTGTAAGTTGCTGAGGAGTTGAGTCCCGCAGACTTCCACTTGCTGCAGCATCAGTCTGCATATGATATATCTCAGAAATGTCAATGAAGTTACTACATACACCAAAATGTTACATTACAATCGGATCTGTCGAATTATTTCTAAATTCAATCTGCTATTTTTAAAAGTCATCTCAAGTTGGAAAATGTTCTTTTCCTGATTGGTCTTGGATTTTTATGTACGTTTGTATTTGTTATAAAATATCTAGTATTGTTGAGATAGCACCCTCTTGGGCGAGATAAGTCTCAAAACTTATAAGTATTATTAATTAACACAAACTCTTTGTAAATGGTCAACCAACTGCCATCAAAAAGTTAAAATTTCAAACAATTATCTTCAGATGCTGAATTCAGAATTCACGAGTCATATTCTTCGTCAGAATCCTGATCTTCAATTTTATCTTTCCTCATAATTTGATCTAACTTCAATTTCGTATCATACAAATTCGTTCTCAATCTAAACATCATCTCATTAGCAGAACTGTCAGTTATTTCCGGATATTGTTGTTGTATGTTCTTCTTAATTTCATCAAATTTATTGTCAGGCAGCCCGTCTTCAACTTTGGCCTTCGATTCCCAATTTTTCTCATTATTATTCATAACTTCATTCAAATCAGTCGCTAATTTTTTGAAGAATTCGTCCAAAACTTTAGCTACTTTGTCTAATTCATCTACTGTAGCTTTATACTGTGTAGTTATGTAATCAGAAATCATTTGTCTGAAATGTTTGATGTAATTTACTATATTGAAGTCTTCTGGTTTTTCAGCTGTGGGGCCATCAGGTAGAATATGACAGTTGATGGTAAGGCATACCGATAGAATGATTATTGGTGTCCCTGAAAAAAATAAAAATTAAATGATAGTTATTTTCTACTTTTTCATTCATATCGAGTGGATAGGAAGATAGGTGACCAGAGACGAGTGGAGGTAGTATGTATTGGCACAGTTTTGGGATCCACCTTCTTCTCGAGTCGAAATGGCTACGATGATAAGGCTAGACCAATACGTGACAATGTTGACCGCTCTGTCGTTGGCCACTCCAAGATCCTCAACCGTACATGAAGCTGGACAATAAGCTAGTTTCCTAAAAAAAATTATTTAGTCCGTCAGTTAGATAACCAAAAAATATTTGTTACGTATTTTTTCTTTTGAAAATCAAACATAGAATGGTAAAGATATTGCGCGTGACGTCACAGTGTGCTACACTTTTTCTTAATATGTGACTTCACGAGCCCCCACTCCTAAACTTTGATGCGTTATATCTTTATAATTTATCTCTCAATTGACAAAAGAAAATATATGTTACTAATATATTTTGATTCCCTAAAGGACAGACTAATTTTAATGTTTGTCTTTTGACTCCGGAAACTAGCCTATTGGAACACTTCAGGAGATGAGACAAAGACTGAACAGCCGCGCATTCGCAAAGGTTGTTAGATGATTGAGCACACAGATTACATTAATATATATTGAGCACTTATCTGTCTGTAACGTGGGTCCTTTGATGACTACCAAATAGCTGTAGGGTCAACGGATTAACTTTTAATATCAGACAATCAGGTGATTCAAGCCTGCAATGTCCTAACTAAGCTACAAACTAGCTTGTTGACGTGACAACGTCTAATAACTCGATACTACGGGCTGCATGCATGCAAAGATGACGTCATTGTCCCGTTACGCTCATTGTCGCGTTCCGCAAGCGAGAGCGCGGCCCGAACGAGAGAGAGGTACTCGTATTATACTACTGTAATGTTTGACGTTGTCACGTCAAACTACCGTCCGTAAACCGACTTTACAGACAACCAATTTTTTTTTTGTCATCGATTTAGCAGAACCGGTATCGCTCTAAAATGTACCTAAGTAAGAAAGAAATAAATAAAAAAATGTTTATTTGGTACTACTAAACATAAATACTTAAAAATTAAAGGTACAGTAATATTAAAAATGGGTAGTACCAAAAAGCTCTCCGCTCAGCATAAGTCGGGGCCTGAGCCTCGACGCTGGTCTTACGCGGATGCCTCAATTATAAGATAAATTACAATTAAAAAATAAATAATGGAAATAGACACATAAATTGTATTAGTTAATATAATAAAAATAACTGCAATTGACGCTACAAAAGTCGTAGTAGGTACGATTAAAAGGAGAGATAAACTAATAGTCCGGAAAGTCAACAATAAATATGGTAAGCGTACGAGGGAATGGCTAACACCCACACTTTGTATTGAGCTACCTGTAGAACTAATCAAAAAAGCAGTCTTAAATTATTTAAAACATTTGTTGCGTAAGCACTATCTATCCATAGGTGGAAATCACATCTGTGGAAACCTTAGACTATGGATCCAATAGACGGGAAATGCGAAAGAGAAATATATAGGATATGCGAATGTTAGAATGAGATAGAGAGCGTGACCATTTCTTAACACACTATTGGTCCATAGCAGCCTTACGGATTTATTGTCAAAAACAAATATTTAAATTATAAACAAAGTATCTATCTGTAAGTGTTAAAAAAGTGTTCAGTAGAAGCGCATAATAATGGTTTCATGTGCAGTGCCTAAATGTAACTCAAATAAGAAAGAAAACCCACATAATTTCACATTTCACACGTAAGTACCACCGATGTTTATCACTGTATAAATCCATGATTTCCTAATTGATTGTTTAGTTTTTCCGCACTAAAATGTGAGAAATATCTTAAAGTTTTATCACATGATTGTTTAGAATACATAGGCATTCAATTTTTGATAAAAATAAATACGTGAATTTTCACAATTTTCAACCGAATTCTTGAAGTTTAGTGATTGACATCGATGCTGTCAAACATTATATCGATAGTATTGCACCCAAACGCTAGGAAGGAATAAGTGCATGTAGGTACTTATTTAAATTTTAGTAATAGAATTTTTCATACAATTGGATTGGACTCGAAAAAACATGGCGGCTAACCACAGGAGGGCAATTCTCTTTAGAGATAAAGTCGAATTTGAGATATCGCGAAAAAACATAGCAGATGTCTACTGAAAACCTCGTGTTCGTATTCTCATTCATTTCTTATGTTTCAGATTTCCATCAAATGTAGATATTCGCCAAAAATGGCTAAAAATGTCAACCATTTGTAGTAAACACTTTGAACCAGAATGTTTTTCGAACAGGGGCATAAAAAGAGTAAAACTAAAATCAGGTTCAATCCCAACATTATTCATGCCCGTAAGTTGTAAATTTATCAAAATATTGTGTACTAGCTGTTTCCCGCAGCTCTGCCTGCGTCAAAAAGTAGCCTATGTTTGACCCCGGGTTTTCAACTATATTCGTACCAAATTTCATCAAAATCCGTTCAGCGGTTTGGCTGTGAAAGCGTAACAGACAGAGTTTCGCATTTATAATATTAGTATGGAAGTATGGGTTAGTATGGATGCACCTGCGCAGTGTATTTATTATTATTGCCTCTTAGTAGTATAGTGATGCATACGAACATTGGATTTTATTATTATTGATTGCCCTACCGGCATTACGATGTTTGTTGTTGTTTTGATTTGAAATGAATTCGAATATGCCACATGTGTAAAATAATTAATTTACAGGTTTTATTGAAGCCTGTGCGCAAAGAGTCGTCATATGTTTACAAAGATATTACACCAGTTCCCAGTACCTCAAAAGCAAACCAAACAGATTCGGACTCTCCTAGGAAAAAGAAAATGAAGAAAACTATTGACCGTCTTAAAAAACGCATGCAAAAAAAACAAAAAAAAATGCTTAAGTGCGCAAAAGAAAAGGCTTTCCAACAAAGTGGTTAAATTAAATGAAGTGATAAGACATCTAGAAAATTCACCTTCACTTCAAAACAACATAAGTGCTGTAATGGGGTCTTGCTCAAATGATTTGCTACACCATCTCATTGAGAGGATAAATAACAAAAGGAAAAATGAAAATAGAGTATGACACAGAACTGAAAAAATTTGCCCTAACTTTGGATTTTTATAGCCCAAGAGCCTACAATTTTATAAGAACCAAATTTGATTTATGCCTACCGCATCCCCGTACACTTAGAGGCTGGTATCAAAATGTAGACTGCAAACCAGGAATAACTAAGGAAGCAATTGAAACCATAAAATCTGCAGCGGAAAGAAACACGGCTTTAACCATCGTTCTCATGTTTGACGAAATGTCTATTCGTGAACATAATCGAAGACGGGTCGGGGTGCTCGTTAAAAATAAAAATACTTAAGATGTTTATAATGTATTTTTATTACTTACTTAACCCAAAAAATAACTGCATACTTAATTTGGCAATGGTCTCACGTTAAGTTAATCGATCATAGTGATGTCGATATTGCTCGGCTCAGCACTATTTGACAGTGCACACATGTATGACACACACACATCAACAGTTTTCAATTTGGTCTCGTTTCTTTTACTGACCAGCCAATCTATTGACGTAGTCAAAAAAATTCTAAATCTATGGTGGAAACAGTTACAAATGTGATTCACAACTAGTGGCAGAATTATGATTTTGTAAGCATCATTTTGCCGATAAACTACTTTGTAGTTTGTCAAGATAAAGTATGGATAGAATTATGAAGTGTGAGATACATTGAGGAACGTCTTCCTTTCTCAATGGTAAGATATGAATGAGGTTAATAGGTGTGATGATATCTTTTAAATTTGTAATGTTACATGCCTACGCAGTCAGGAGTCTGACATTAAAGCAAATTTTTCAAACTTTAATATAAAATTGTCCGTTAAATTACTCTTATGAGCCATAAAGACAGATTTACATGAGCACTTCTTAGTATAAAAATTTGAAGATTTTATATTTGAGTTTTAAGAATTTGCTTAGGTAGTCATTGATGACTCTGAGTGCGGCTGTTAATGTATTGTTTTCTAGGTCAATAGCACTGAAATTGTCTAACAGAAACTTACACATTTTAAAGATGAGAAGTTGCGACTGAGTTGCAATACCACTGCAGAATAACAGTATGAAATTGTCATTTTGTGTGTATATATATGTCTCACATAGTGCGAAAAATTTATGCAACAAAGAACACAAATAGAAATTAAAATGCAAAATTTAAAAAAGTCATCAAATAGCCTATTTTAGTGTTTACAGATTGCACAATGACATCCGCAGGGAGGTTATTGGAGCTCTATTTTTTAAATGCATGACTCGTCATTGTGCCGAATAAAAAAAATTCGATATCGAGAAAAAAATAGGCCTCCTTGTGCCGCCGAACGTTAATTGCAAGACTGTCATCATCCTCTGCACGACCACTGACCTGACCCATAGATTAAAAAGCCGCAGAAGTTTTGTATATTTAAAATATAATATCCATACTAATATTATAAATGCGAAAGTGTGTTTGTTTATGTGATTTTATTGTGACACAAACAGAATTCCACGCGGTCGAAGCCGCGGCCACAGCTAGTTTTATTATAAAGTCATCGACATTTCGTGTAGGTTGCTTTGTCTTTCGACCATGTACAACCATGGTGTCAGAGTTGTGCGAAACCGCCTCTCGGCCACCGACGTGGTTCCTTTAACAACCCAAGACGGGATCCGGGTCGAAGGCGAACGCCTTAACCAGTGGACCACGGAGGCAGTTGACAATAAGTTACACGAATCGAGACTGACTCCTAACTACTGGGCAAAAAGTTCATGAAAAAATCGGGAACCTCTTTTTACAGGACGGTGAAAGACTGTCTCATTCTCGCATAAACCATCCACTTAATGCTAATATCCTGTCATATTATGCATCGTTCAATTTGCTAGGGAATGACGACCTTGTTTCGTCACGGGGTCTACAAACCTCGGATTTTACACAATCTGGAGCCCTATTTTTGAAAAGTGTTCTGTTCTGTTCTGTGCCCTCCCAGCCAGTGTTTTAAGCTGCAAGAGTGCAGAGCTGGGTTTCAATTCGGGGAGGTGTAGCTATTCTGTCATTGAGTTAGAGTCTGTACGGGGATGCACTGGCTATTTCTCGTCAAGTATAGCTACGTCGCTCCGCCCTGAAGCACTAGCTAAGACTCGAGAAACCAGTTGGGCACGTAGATGGGGACGGAAATGTAGGAGGTTGCAGTGAAGGATGTTTGAAGAGATGGAAGTGTAGAACCGGCCGAATAGCATCAAATCAGTGTGGAGAAATAGATATAATACTTTGTGTGTAATATATACTTGAGAGAGCATTGTACTGCAAAAAAAAAAGTTGGCTCTCGTTGTTTCTCGGCGTTGGTTTCTCGTTTCTGGTTGCTGATGTGGAGACTTCCTGTTGGATTCTGACTGGATTTCTCATATCCTCGCGATGTTGGTGTGACTTCCGTTTGGTTTCTTATTGTGATTCTCATATCTGCTTCATGATGTGGAGAATTCTCACGTAAAACCGATTTGATATCGAACAAAAATCATTCGACTCACTGGTTATGAGATAGTCATCTCTAAAGCGTAATTTGAGGACTCAACTGAGAAGCACGCTCGGACGAAGTTTCGCCTACTAAGTACGTAAGTAACTTAAATAATACTTTTTCAGAAACGCGAATTCTCTGAAAAAATATCACATGCCTCTGAAAATATTGTGGGGAAATTTGATAATTCATCAACTTAAACAAAATGACTTTTTAAACCATTTTCAAGAAAATAATAATATTTTTTTAAAACCTACCTTTAAAAGGACTCGGTTAATAAATGAAAACAGAGAATTTCTTCGATCGCCCATACGAATCAATGAGTTCCATCCGACATGATTTTGAATGGGACGTCGAAAATTGAAAATTTCATTTTCACGAAACTACTCTGTGGTCCAGTGTTTAAGCTTGCCTATTTTGTTTAGTTGTTTCCAGTTTAGTTTGAACATTGCACTATTGATTGTCTGATAATAATGATTAGAGATAAGCCGATTACTACATTTACCGAGTAACCGAATACCGAGTATTATTCGGGTTTGCCTTCATAAAACCGAGTACTCGGCCGAGTAACTCGGTTCTGTAAAATGTACCAAAAAGACGAAAATGAATCTAATGCGAATGTGAACATTTCAAGACAAGACGACCATGTTGCTTTTTGGAGTTGCTTCGAAGAACTGGCTTTTACTATTACAGTTGTTTTTATTACTTATGAACCCTTTCAGCGCCAATTTGAACGCAAATAAGAGACGTCATTAATACATGTAATATAATGTCATTTAAATCAGATATGCCATTGAAAAGGTTAAAATACTCGGCACCAACACTCGGCAGTTGAACCGAGTTGTTCGACCGAGTACGAGTACTGAAAAAGGTGCCGAGTATGCCAAGTACCGAGTAACAACCGATTACTCGGCCCATTTCTAATAATGATCATTCCATTCTTCAGAAGGCACGTTAAACCGTTGGTTCCGTCTTCTATTTGGTGGTTATTAAAGAACCAAACCACGTCATAGGCCGAAAGGCGGTTCCGAAAAACGTAAAAGTATGTACAGGGTCGATTGACCATGTAACCTACTCGATACGAATGAATGAATAACTTTTAATAAATGTAGTCTACTTAGTTGTAAAAATTTTCGCAGCTCCGTCTGCATGAAGAAGTAGCCTATATTTGACCCCGGGTCTTCAACTATATTCTTACTAAACTTCATCAAAAACCGTTCAGCGGTTTGGCCTTGAAAGCGTTACGGACAGACAGACTTTCGCACTTATAATATTATAAAATATGTATGGAAGTATAAAGAGGCTAGGTTCCAGGGTCAAAAGTCTATCATTAAAAATTAGTCCGTAATTCAGGGAATCAAAATATATTAGTGACGTTTTTTTCTTTTGTCAATTGAGCGATAAATTGTAAAGATATAACGCATTAAAGTTTAGGAGTGGGGCTCGTGACGTCACATTATTGCGAAAAAGTGTAGCACACTGTGACGTCACACGGAACTTTAAGGCGCCTTATCCTTACCATACTTTGTATAATTTTCAAAAGAAAAAATACGTCTACAATATTTTTTGATTATCTAACTGACGGACTAATTATATTTTTTAGGAAACTAGCCTATCATCCCGTATCTGGGGTTAATAGATTCTGTTTGGGAACATCTAAGACTCAAATCACAATTTAATTACAATATCCAATCTGTATGTATTATTTCATTATCTGTGAGACTGAAGATTCTATTACAATCCGATGGAACATTTGTATCAATTTGTCTCTAAATCTTTTTAAGTCTGCAGGCGAGTGGGGTGAAATGGTATTGTTGGAAAATACAGGTTTTTTTTATACATGACACTAGACTACTTTATAAAATCGAGAAAGAATTTTCGTCCTCCCATACAAAATCCTAACAGTTGATTTGTATGGAAGGGCCAAAAATTCCTATTTTATTTATTTATTGAATTTACACATACACTATAATAATATACATTGGAAAGTTCACATTAGGAAAACTTGGTACAAGAGTTCTACTTATTTCTAGTCGGTTTTCACTTTTTTCCATATTTTTTTTTTAATTTAACAGGTAATCAAAATAAAGTTATTGTAGGGTTGCGGTAAGTATGAGTACCTAATACTTTCGCCTAAACGGAGTTAAGTAAAATTATTAAAAACCCGGTCAAGTGCGAGTCGGACTCGCCAACGAAGGGTTCCGTACCATTATCAATAAAAACCGCAAAAAATCATGTCTGTTGTATGGAAGCCCCATGAAATATTTATTGTCTTCTGTTATTTAGTAGGTACTTGTTGTTATAGCGGCAATAGACATACATAATCTGTAAAAATTTCAACTGTCTATCACGCTTCATGATTTACGGCCTGACGACTAAGGATTTTTATTTATTTATTTACATTTGGGAAACATACAGTTATGTAGTTGATATACATTTACAATACTACTCAAACCAATTAAGTTTCCTCAGATTACTTTTGCAAAAACAACGACAAAACTAAAAATACTAAAATGAATACATTATAAAAATTTGGTAAACTTAGAATACAATGGACTTTAGTAACTTTTACAGTGAAGCATTACGTGATTTAATATTACTTTTGAAAGAAGCAATAGTTAAATGGAAAATATCTACGTCATTATATTTAGAGTTGTAATTTTGACAAATGCGATATACCTAAATAAGTATTCTTAACATAGTTAGTTTTGCAAAGGGGAATATGGAACAATGTCACAATTCTAGAATTAGGTCGATGGCATCTATAACAAATTTCCTTGACAAGAATGGTGATTCGATACTATTGTGAAGGAGCTTTATAGAAAAGTTTGATCTTCTTCTTCGGATTCTTAGTAAAAGGGTCCTATCGTTTTACACATCTGTTACGGAACCCTAAAAACAAGTCCTAGCACCAAATTTGCCCACCCTCCCCCCTAATTACCATATATTTCCGATTTGAGTTTAGTATAAAACCCGCGCACCTCCCTATCTTTGCCAGTGGACTACCCCGATCCATCAGAATGTCGTCATTAAGGAATAGATTTTTATTTACACTATTAACTTCAAGTTTATATCTCTCTGTAGTGATTAGTGATGAAGTTTTGTTGAAGGTTAGTAATAATTTTTTTACTACAGCCGCACTTAGAGTTGTTAATGACAGTTTCATTTAATAAGCAATTTCTTCATTATCAGATTTAAAATTATCTGTTAGAGAAAGAAATTTAAAATTTACACTCTTTAGTAGGCATAGATTTAAATAAGCAACTTCTTACTATAGATTTAAACGAGTAATGAAAATTCGTGGGTACTTTGTACCTAAATGAATTTAGTCTTATAAATAAAATTTAACCTTAACACATTGGTGTCAAGTTTTTCGGAAGCGCCTTAAGGCAATGGCAGGGACTAACGGTTGACATAAAAACTCGTATTACAATATTATTTCCATAGAAATCGAACCCACGACCTTCTCATCGTAAGGAAAACACTGTAGACCATGGAGAAATTACAAAGAGGAGATGCTGTAATAAGCGTTTTGTAAGAAAGTATTTGTTCAGCTACACGGGGCGGAAGGCAGACGTGCGGGGTGCTTGGTTTCGCCGTGGCTCCAACCATGGAGCACGAGCAATGACAAGCTCCGCCCACTTTTGTGTCGGCGAGGCGCCAATGATCACATCACTGCGCCATTTCAAACGGCATCTCCTCTTTGTAATTGCTTCATGCCGTAGACCATTCGACTGTGAAGACATTCTATTTCGAAACCACGACCTGTGAAATGCTAACGCCTAGCTAGACTCATTTACCAAGTAAACAGTAATTTAAAAAACTATATAAACCGAAAAAATCCGCCCTTTTTTTATATACTTATTGTTATAACCAGTGTCACTCTCTCTGTAAATACAAATCTAACGACACCTTTCAAATAATTATACATACAAACTCTCGAAAAACATTAACCTCCTTCTGTCGAAATCTGGTAAAAAAGGTCCCATTTTTATTTTATTTTTTTGTTTCAGGACGAGAGTATCGACCGGGGCGCTCACAGCGACCGCAGTGGCCTGTGGTTTGGCCCACGGCTGGGCAAACGGTCCTCACCTTCATTTGATATCGAAAGGTAAACAGTAACTATCACACAGTTGGTCATTCAATCCTTTCTGGTGGATTACATGGTCAATCGACCCTGTACGCCTTGATGTCAATGTTAAATTGTAACATTTATATTCACGGCACTCCGGTGTCGTTCTTGCATGTCAGTGATGACTAAACATGTGATACCTACATTGTACCTTTTATGTCTAAGATCTTATTTGTGTCTATTTACCGTGTTTGTTGCAAATAAAGATTCATTCATTCAGACAATTAGATGATTCAAGCCTGCAATGTCCTAACCAGACATACAGGAACATGACCCGAGGTTAGTGGCCAAGACTGTCAGTTTTTTAAGGCGTCATCTATTGATAACAAACGGGACCAACACTTCTTTACGTGCCTTCAGAAACACAAAAAGAGTTTATTAGCTCGCATATCCTGCTTTACGACGTCAAGCCAGCTATTAATGGGCGTGCCCATTCTAGTTCCTGGGGAGTTGGTATGACCAGTTATTGGCGCATGTGCCTTCCGAAGCATAAAGCTATTTCCAAGTCGCCTTATCCCAAAAAGGAACATATTATGCACCCAAATTTTGCATACTTTATTATTATGTTCAAATTGGCAACACATGCACGTAAAATCTCGAAATTTATTGAGATGGCATCGTATATATATATATATATATATATATATATATATAGCTAAAAAATTATAACCTATGTTTTGTGTCTAAGTAAATAAAAATAAATAAAATTTGTTCCTCCTTTTAGACCTCAAACTCTGGACTCTGGATATTTGGACAAAACATCATAATATGTCATATTACCCACACTTTTTTTTCAGAGATATTTTTCAAAGATTACTAGAAGCAGCTGCCAATCTGAAGTATGAGAGCGATGTATATGAGCGGGAAAGAGACACAGAATCCAAAGGTACATCATCATCATTGACAGTCTTCTTACATCTAGGGGTGTCCACTTTAAAAAAACATCGATGTTTTTTTCGATTCGATAAATCATTACTGTACATCGATGTCTTTCGATGTTTCGGGTGAAAACATCGGTATTTTGTAAGCATCGAGTACTTTTGCAGGGTTCCGTACGCAAAGAGAAAAAATGGAACCTTATCACTGAGATTTCGCTGTCCGACTGTCACCTGTCAGCCTGTATCTCATGAACCGTTTTACAGTTAAAATTTTCACAGATTATGTATTTTTGTTGCCGCTATAACAACAAATACTAACAAATAAATTCAGTATAATAAAATTCAACATAACTTTTCATGCAAACCATCACTAATTCAAACATTGTTTTATTAAAAAAAAGTAAAAGCCATGTATGACAAAAATCTTTATTGTAATTTGCGTAAGAACAAAAAAAACATCCGTAATAATTTCGCTAAGTCTGTCATGTCCTATTGCCAGTGTTCTTTTGGGAGACTTTGCAAAAACAACAGTTTATTTAAACATTTGCCTTTCAGTCTATTTCGTTGTTGATTGACGACTTGTGCCGCTTTAGAAAACAAACGTTCAGATGGGACTGAAGTTCCTACCATGGTTAAGTATTTGTATGCAATTGTATGAAGTTTAGGAACACGTTGGCCGCGACGGCACTATATTGTCAGTTCACTAATGAATAATAAACTTTTCTTTTTTATATAAACAAATAGGAAAAAAGATTTTAGGTAAAATTTTAGTGGTCAAACTTGATTTTTTATGAAATTAATTGGTTGTAATCGATTCGATGTTTTTCTACTAAAAACTGAAAAACATCGATACATCGAGTATATCGAAAGCCTTTAAAACATCGGATCGATTCGATGTATCGTATTGTAAACATCGATGTTTTCAATGCATCGATGTATATCGAATATCCCTACTTACATCTCACTTCATTCAGACTTTTGGCGGGAAGCTGTGAAGAGCAGTATCGGCGCTGTATTTTATTTTCCAAAATTTGTGTTTTTTTGAGTGTTTGTGCATAATAATGGTGGATTATTATTCGCAAAGTGTTCGATAACAAGCGTGAGTGTAAGGAAGTGTTAGTGTTTGATTTATGTGATTTCCATGCTTGTTGCCAAAAGCTCCAAAAAAAAAACACTTCATTCATATCGAGAGTAGTGTCAGAGTCGGAACATTTCGGCACCTGATCCTTCGACCAACAAATAGTAGCCTAGACTAACGGCTTAACGTGCCTTCCAAAGCACGGAATCATCATTAATTATTATCAGACAATCAGGTGATTCAAGCCTGCAATGTGTCCTAACCAAGCAACAAAACAAAGTATGCTTAACCTGAAGCATACCAGTCTCTGGACCGTGATACCTAATGTCAACTAAAATTTAAAAAAAAAACATTATCATCCTAGCGTCTTCCCGGTTGCATCATCAGCTGCTTACTTCGGAGCCTAGGGTCCGCTTTAAGAATTTAAAAAAAAATATCACACTATTTAGATATCGATCAAATTGCGTTCCCGACATGTTCCCATCCCACCATAATTTCTCATTCATCCATAGACAGAATTGTTTTTTTTTTTTTTTCACAGAAGAAGAGGCACGGAGGTCGTGGTTGAGGAAGCTACCTTCCGGTAAGAATAACAGCACTTTTCATATAGTATGACTATGTTAGTACTATTGATAACTAACTACCTGTTTCCCGCTCCTCTTCTCCGCCTGCGGCCAAAAGTAGCCTATGTTTGATTCCAGGTCTTCAACTATATCCATACTAAATATTATCAGCTGTGAAAGATCAAACTTCCACCTACATATAAACGCGTTTGTAATTTTAACTAGTTTTATGTCATTATGGCCATAAAGTCCCTAGACGCCTGAACTGCATAAGTACTATGATTTCCTAATTTTCGAAGAATAGTCATACACCCCTAACCCTAAACCAAGTTTACCGTGTCTACACAATTTTGCGACACATTTCAATTATTTCGAAGTGTCGTTTTTGAAATTGGGAAAACATAGTACGCAGGTGTCAATGGACTTTATGACCAACCTTACTGAATACTTTAGATACGATTCTGTAGTTGGTATATTGACCTTGTAGATCTTCTACACCCTGGTATCAGATAGGTCAATCGTCTTTAGCCAGCATTATTTTAAAACCGACTCACTGATACACCGTCAATTGATCACGCCACCCTGGTGTCACCCGACTGTGGACCTCTGGGGTTCAAAATATCTTTAAGTTCACCCTAGTAAACGACTGAAATGGAAGTATGGACACATAATAATAAAAATAGTAATATTTATTTATCCTGTGGTACCTATGGAGATGCGCAGTTGGGAGAGCCGGATAATAGCATGACTATTATTAAAAAAGTTTCTCAAGGGGATTACCATCACCTCATCATTACTTCAGCCGTAGTCAGACCCACAGAACAGATTAAAAGACGAAAGATGGTTACGCCAGAGGCCTCTTCTAATGATTTCCTTTAAAACCGGTTAGAAGCGACCTGCATCCAGCGACTGCCTGCGACCTTTTTCAAGTTCATCTGGTCAGTGGATATATCACCTCTTAATTCCATACAAATGCGATTGAGTGAGCGAGATGTCGCCTTACACACCGTATAGCGCCATCTCTCGCATTTTGATGGAAGTCCCAGTTTGTCCTACGCAATTATATTTTCAATCGTAACAGGATTCTTCACTCCCCGTTCAGGGAGAAGCCAGAAAGAGAGACAGGAGCCTAGAAGGAGATACAACAATAACGTGGATTTCACCCCAAGATTGGGACGAGGACTAACTGATGATCTACCTTTGACGGATGAGGAGTTGTAAGTACATTTGCAGCTATTTCACAGTAGTACTAACATACAAAACGGACACTCAATCACTCAATACTCCTTCGAGCCGGATTGCTGTATCAATAATCCAATGCAATTTCTTTCACAGAGCAAGATATTATGCTATAAGGGCGAGCAGAAACCCCGACTTCACCCCTCGACTTGGCCGTGATCTTGGTAAGAGGATATCTTATGAATCAATCAACGAATTGGATACCTACGTATACGCTATTTACTAGTATAGACAAATACAAGCAGAGAGATAAGTTACTAAGTTAGCATGTATTGCCAAAAGAACTAAGGAGAATGATGAACGTAATAAGCGTTTAGTAAGAAAGTATTTGTGATGCTACACGGGGCGGAAAGCAGACGTGCGGGGTGCTTGGTTTCGGCCGTGGCTCCAACCATGGAGCACGACCAATGACAAGCTCCGCCCACTTTTGTGGCGGCGAGGCGCCAATGATCACATCACTGCGCCATTTCAAACGGCGTCTCCTCTTTGTGATTGCTCCATGGTATGAATTAACTATGGTCTTGAAACTAAAAAAAAATATAATGCTACTCCTACTCCTAAATATGGCAAGTCTAGTTATTACAATGAACCAGCTGCCGTCTATCCTTACTCTTTACAAACCAAGCTAATAAAATAATCCGGGTGTAAGTGTCAACACTGTCAGATATTTCAGGTTGCCTAGGGCATCTGACACAGCTTTACGATTGCCATCTAGCGATAACTGCCAAAATCACTTCATCCCTAGATGAAGTTCAAGACAGAAACGTGCTAGTGGACTTCTGCTTTTATGCTTAAGGCTGTTTTATTAATCTCTTCGTGATGTTTTCACGGCCTTCCTGACGTTTTGCCTCTTCAGATAGAGGATTCTTCTCTTAAAAGAGGAGAAAAGAAGTATATACTCGAAGGCGAGAAACACGATTATAATCCTTATTCATTCCAGGTTACCCGGAAACCATACGAGTGGCTCGGAGCGCTAACAGAACTAAATCATAAAGAAGACAACGTGTATTACGAATTACCACTAATTAGTACCTAATTAGATTTTGTATGTTTTGGACAAAGTCATATTATGTAATTATTGAAAAAATAAAAATTGTCTATGTTGAGATTTTTTTTTAATAATTTGTTGCTATACCGGCTTCGCACATGTGGTGACCTCCAACTTTCAAACGAATGAATTTTTGAAAGTCTTGAAGTTTTCTTAAATTTAGATAGGTACCAATTTATTTTTTAAATTGTATTAGTATTTTTAATTGGAAATTTATATGGATACCATTATTAAATAGCATATCACCCATCGACAATACCTCTTGCTACCCTTCAAAAGTGACATTTTTACGGCCTTCTTGACTTCAAGCCTTTGGAATGCTGTTAGTGGAATCCTCCACTAGTCTAGATAATAGCCTCATACACCCACTTAAACTCACGAAAAGAGGTGGATTTGATTTCTTAAACTGTAGACTACGAAGTCAAAGTTAAAAATAATATCAGGTTAATTATTTATATTCTTTACCTATTTCGGAGTCTCCAATAACATTTTTATTACACATCCCATAAAAAATACGAATAAAATTGTGTTTCAAAGTCACAATGAATTTGCTTTTGCATATATTTCATGTATGTAAGTATTTATTACAACTTTAAACAGAACTGAAAAATAAACTTACGAGACAGTGATATCTGCTCTGTAGGAAATCAAAATAAAAATATTTATAAGCTCCGAAGCATGCTGAGCTAAAACTCAACTAGAACGAAATGTAAATAAAACATTAAATGCTGACCACAATGGTGAAATAGCTGACACTTCAACACATTAGATCTAATTTACAGGTATTTTTTTTTAGTAATTTTCACCGCTATCAACGGAGAGATATTGTTTGCTGCAAATATAGAAGATTTTAGAACATTAGCAAAGAAATTTATACCAGCACATTATGTCGAGAAGCTTGCTAAATTAGCTGAAGACACGACTTTGTTCGTTCGTACAAATGAAGACAACAAAACACTTAATAACTTTTCTGTTATGAATCACGGCCCGAAGAAAGTAATAGCAAAGTTAGGCTCAGAGAATAAAGTAGCTAATAAAATTGATCCACATTATGAAAAAATTTCAACAACTACAATTACACGAACAGTCACACACTCAGCCACTCGAGGAACATCTCAAGGCAGTCCTATAGAAACATCAAATAACCAAAATGACAATAATAAAAAGATTTCTTTGTCAGGAATAGACCTTGACGATTTAGTCGAAAAGATCAAAGAACGTTTGGACAAGCAATATGTGGAAAAATATAAAAACTTTTTCAGAACTACAGAAAATATACCCCACGAAGTAGGAGGATATGGAACAGGTAATTTTGACGATAAATTACATCCAGATAATCACAAGCAAGCTGCTCGAACGTTTAAGCCATTCGATTACGATGATTATAGAGAACATGATGTTAAAAATTTAAATAGACATCAGCCTAAAAAGAAAGAATTCCAAGAGTCTATGGCGGAACCTGTAGCATTTCAGGAAAAAGATTTAACAAAAACCAGAGACAGCTACGAAGACTATAAGATACCTTCTAAAGATGATATCTATGATAATAATAAAAGATATCCACCAACAAAGAAACACAGTAAAAATATTCGTGATTATGGAGATATAAAAAGCAAATACTATACAGAAAGAATACCTAAGCAAGATGATTATGGACAATTGAAACCTAAAAATACAGAAAATAAACATAAAAATCGTCACTATGAAGAAATACAATATGAAGACCACGACCAAATGGAGTATGAAACTGTAAAATCTGATGAGATTAAAGCTAAAACTGAAAATTTGGATTATGATGAGCACGCTTATAAGGTCACTCATGGTAAGGCGTTTAAGCATAAAGTTAATCAAGGGACAGGTATACCTACAAGAGAACGGTTTAGTATGAGTAGTCCTAACTATTATGCAAGCGTTCCTATTCAGTCAGAGAAATATGATTTCAATGAGCCTCTTCCAGAAAGAGATAGAGAACCGGATAATTTAAGATACATAGAACACCAGGAAGCAAAAATTAATAAGAAAGTTGCAGTGTAGTGTAAAAATTTTCTTTGGGAAATATGTTGGTAAAAAATTGATAATAAATATTGCATTTTATTTATAGATAGTTTGTCTATGAACAGCGCTATATTCATAAGAGATACAAAAAATAACTTTGGTGATCAGATACCACAGATTAGGATAATAGTACTTTATAAGCTCTTTTCAGCAAGAAACGCCCCGACGCAAAAAGTTATAAACTGTCACAATGGAAAAAGACATTCAAACAAATATGGCAGTCTGATTGAGGTTTGTCGATGGTGTTTTTTCTGGGTTCATTGAGATGAGAATGTCTTTTTCCATCGAGACAGATTATATTAAACATGGGATTTCTCATCTCAAAACCATTTCCAAATGCTCAGGTAATATGAAAAATAAAACAATATTTACACACGTACCTAAGTAATAAAATTGTGAAATAAAAATTGCGCAAATACGTTTACGAATTCAACATTTCCGCCATGTTTTTCGTGAACATATTTTTTTTATTCTTCGTAAATTATTCATTTGCATCTGTGCCGTTGGTAATAAAAGTACCTTTATCTGTGGACCCCCTCGCTCCGGTTAATCAATATATCAGGTAAGAAGGCAGCAGATCCAGTCACACACCCCGGACACTCCATGTACAACAGCGGCGATCGCGATACCTATTACTAGGTACTTCTACGATTCGGCCGCTTGGATTTATCTCATAATTCGTTTCGCATTTAAGGACCGTTCACACTGACGCAAATCCCGCACGCGTGGCGGGACGCCCACAGAAATAAGAATCGTAAGAAGTGCCGTAGCGTATGCCAAAATTAACTGGCCCGCTAATGACACTTCTATTATGTTCTTATTTCTACGTGCGTCCCGCCAGTCGCGCGGTATTCGCGTCTGTTTGAACGGCCCATTGGACGCTATTAGTTTTATAGCGAATAGAAAAGAAATTTATAGCCTATGACTTGTGCCTATGACATGTCATATGAGTTTAGTAGAACGGAAAGAAGATTAAATTATATTAATTTGTATACATTTTTTTATATAGTAGATATAAATTTCTTAAAGTTTGTATTTTTTTGTGTCCTCAATTGTCTTTACAAATTTGTAATGTAGATATGTTTTTATTTATGTTTCAGAACTCAGCACGGCCTCGTTCCAATGTCTATGAAAAACTTAGTCGCGTATACTGAGTTCCCGCCAAAATTTACATTTAGAACGAATAAGAAGATATCTTTCATTGAAAACCACGATAGATCTGAAAACGAAAGAATGCTTAAATTAAGAGACAAAATGTATTTTGGAAGTTTTAATGCTTTTAGTGGGAGAAAACGTAAAGTTTAACCCTCTAAAAGCCGCACTCAAGATCCGTTAAGCACACAAAAAAAAAACATTATAGGGAGGGAGGCTAGTCTACGAAACTACTTTAGTACTTATTATCTACTAGCTGTTTCCCGCAGCTCCGCCTGCGTCAAAAAGTAGCCTATGTTTGACCCCGGGTCTTCAACTATATTCATACTAAATTTAATCAATATCCGTTCAGCGGTTGGGCCGTGAAAGCGTACCAGACAGACAGACTTTCGCCTTTATAATATTAGTATGGATTCTGTAACAAAACGGAGTTTTTTAATTTATACTTACCTAATAGATTCAACATTTAGCAACTCCTTAATATAAACTGGTGTAGTAAAAAATAAAATACAGATTTAAAACAATTTAGTCTTTTAATTTTCGCCTGAAGATTGTCCTTGTCGAAGACACAATTTGTCTTTTGGTGCACAAGTTGATTTTGGCGTTTGTCTCTTCGTGTACCGAATGCCAAGGGAGCTCCTCGTGGAACCTGAAAAAGTATTTACTTCCATAATAATACAATACAATACAAAATATCTTTATTGCCCACATACAGTAACAAATAATATAACATTTACAAAGACTTCAACAGAATATGAGCAAAGGCGGACTTATTGCTAGGCAATCTCTTCCAGTCAACCCTTACGAGGTGAAAGAGAAACAGTTAAGTTAGGGTGGGCACAGCAACAGATATAGTTGAAAATTATAAACATACACAAATATTGCATATAAAATAAACATACATAAATAACTTACATAATGTAACATTCATACGTACTGTATGAATCCATACTATCCATACTAATATTATAAATGCGAAAGTCTGGCTGTCTGTTTGTTACGCTTTCACGGCCAAACCGCTGAACGGATTTTTATCAAATTTGGTATGAATATAGTTGAAGATCCGGGGTCAAACATAGGCTACTTTTTAACGCAGGCGGAGCTGCGGGAAACAGCTAGTGTATAATATAAGCGAAAATAACAGCAGTAAGTATCAAGTCAAAGTGAGAGGTAGTATTCTTTCAAGCGACTCTTGAAACTGGCTATAGTCTGAGCAGTGCGAATATCTTCAGGCAAAGCATTCCAGAGACGTGCTGCTTGTACAGTGAATTAGAGTATGCAGCAGAAGTATGAGTTGGAGTTTTAAGGGAAGGGCGTTGATACTACGAGCAGGACGCTGGTGATCTTGATGGAGAAAGGTGAAGCGCTCTTTTAGATAATGAGGTGACGAAGGAATAAAGAGTATAGTGAACTTGAGCGACAGAATACGATAATTACTTATATATTAAGTAATTGTTTCTATTTTCATTTATAATTTATACAAGTAGGTTCAATTTCAAGATTTCAGCCGCAGTCGGTCCACTGCTGGACATAGTCCTCTCCTAAATGATTTTCAAAATGACCGGTTGAAACTTGGAAGTGGCCAGCGTCCAGCGTTTTCCTGCAACATTATTCAGGTCATCTGACCATCTGGTTGGTATGTCCAACGCTGCGCTTTCCGGTTCGTGGCCGCCATTCGAGAACCTTTCTTCCGGCCATCGGTTCTCCGCGCTATGTGCTCCGCCCACTGCTACTTCAAAAAAGGTTCAATTTACACGAAAACTTTCGCGAAATCCCACTGCTGATGATAGAAGGGGTCTAGATTAATTACTAATACCTATTATCTGGTGTAGATAATATTCTAAAACGATCAACTATGTTTATTCAACTGGTATTTTATGACGTGTATGTTAGACTGCACATCCAGGAGGACAATCGCGCTAGTTGCAAATGATGTTAATTTAATTACAAAAACCAAACGACGACCACGAGCGGCTATTTTTTGATGGCACAGTCGAAATTTCTGGACGATGCCATTAATGGCTACCAATCCAAAACAGGCCTTGCTCGCCGTCGCTTGACACGCTCAATCTTTATGAACACGTATGTCGCGTTCGGTTCTCAAGTTCTTTGAGCTTAACTTTGTTCAAACCAGTTGTGAAAAAATAATAACAGCCTGGCCACGGGGGAATTTGCCACGGCGATAAAGGATGTCGCTTCAGTAGCCCGGCCGCTGCGACGAATATGACGCAGATACGATAGGTAACCAACCCTACAACACACACATTGTCGCGTGTGCGTACACGACCTAACTGTAGTAGTCGTTAGGTATCGCGTTCGCCGCTGTTATGGAGTGGCCAGGCTGTAAGATGGTGGGCGGGTACTTACCTTCAGACGTTCCTATGCAAGGTGGACGAAACATTCTAGAGTCATGTATTAGTGCATTTGTATTCGACAAGTCCATATGCCACAGGTCAAATATCCTTTTTATTCCATGCTTCAATGATTTAAAAGAGTGTCTCTGACCTAAAAAAGGAAATGTTTTTTTTTAAATTCCGTCACACAGTTTGAGCCCAATTTTTGAATGTATCACATCCACCAATAATCGATCCGCATCGGCGACACTACACACAAACGATTTTCCAAGCTTTATTTATTTACTAGCTGTGCCCGCGACTTCGTCCGCGTGGAATAGTTATTTTGGGAATCATGGGCGAGCGCTCATCATGCGGCGCGTGTAAATTTTGTTTCAGAGTTATTTTAAAATTGTATTATCTTATAAGATGTTTATTAAAATAAGGTGATGTCAAAGACAGTTTTGTTCACAGTTAAATAGGTACTCTTAATCATTAACACATTTATTTGTATAAAGATTAATATTATTATGTTGATACAACTCTGACAAATAATTTGTAATAATGCATTAATTTCGACCAAATTTGATTATCATAAAAACGGTTATTGTGAGTTAATCTTAAAAGATAGACATATACTGTCCCGGACATTTTTTTAGATAATTTAAAGAGGAATAATCCTTTCATACATATTTTTTGGGTATCTCGAACGGTTTTCGCAGCGCACGCAACGGAAGCCCTCAAAGATGAATAATTTTCCCCGTTTTTTCCACATTTTCGGCTGTTTTTTCGCTCCTATTAGTCGCAACGTGATGTTATATAGCCCAAAGCCTTCCTCGATAAATGATCTATCCAACACAAAAAGAATTTTTCAATTCGAACCAGTAGTTCCTGAGATTAGCGCGTTCAAACAAACAAACAAACTCTTCAGCTTTATAATATTAGTATATCTATACTAATAAATCTTTATTAAAACTTTATTGTTTGACAAAGTACACATAAATTTATTACAATTGGCGGACTTAATGCTAAGAGCATTCTCTACTAGTCAACGGAAGGTAGGAAGATAGGAAAGATAGCTTTGCTGTTGATTCAACGACGCTTCGTCTGTATTTCTTTTTAAATCTGTGGCGCTTAATAGGACTTACCAGGCATCACAAAATTTAACAACTTCTTGAGTGACACCACCTCCCATTGGAAAAAGCGTAGTTGTAATGAGTTAATCTGAAATAATATTGATTCAATATCTTCAGGCGTCTCCGTGTTTCCACTGGATGAAAGGAGTTGGATTAATCTGTAATGAAAATTAAGAAAATCTTAAGAACCAAGACCGAGTGGAGGAGAACAATATAATCGACGATATACCTATACAAAGTTTAAACGCCATCCAATATTATCAAAATGTATTTTGTACGTGAAACTTGTCTACTTTCAAAAACCAAGAGAACATGAAGTGAAAACCGAGATTTTTTTTAAGGAGATCGTATTTCTTTTAAAAAAACATTCAGTTGAACCTAGAGATGGGCAGCGGGAAGAAATTCAAGAAAGAAAAAATGAAATGCAAGGCGACGAAAAGGGGAAAAATAATTAATTCCCATTTATTTCCGGGAATTTTAAAAATTCTGGGCATAAATAAATTTCCGGTAAGACGCCCATCGCCCATCTCTAGTTGAACCTCACTATTTTTCGGAAAATGGGTTTAGACCACGGAGTAATTACGAGGAGATGCCGTAATAAGCGTTTTGTACGAAAGCGTTTGTGAGGCTAGACGGGGCGGAAGGCAGAAGTGCGGGGTGTTTGGTTTCGGCCGTGGCTCCAATCATAGAGCACGAGCAATGACAAGCTCCGCCCACTGCAGTATCGGCGAGGCACCAATGATCACGTCACTGCGCCATTTCAAACGGCATCTCCTTTTTGTAATTACTCCATGGTTTAGACCAGTAGTTCCCAAACTTATTTTTCTCGTGGACCACTTTCAAAATTTTACTGGTTTCGGTGGACCCCCTGCTGCTACATTTCTACCACATTCTTAAAGTCGCCAAAAAATAAAAATTGTGTCACTTCTGAGTTCTGTCCCTATATTTCGATATGTAAAATAAAAACGAAAAATGGTACATTTTATATCACTTTATTTATTAAAAGAATAGAATTACAAGAAAAAAATATTAAGGTAATATAGGTTCAGGTCATAAATTTAATTAATGGGAAGGATGTATCTGATGGAGTGTCAGCAAACGATCAATGTTTGGCTTTATTTTTGTGAGCAATAACCGCAAATCCCCCCGCTCTGTGATGTTTAATTTGCTCCTTTTTTTTGTTAAGAGGTTTGTAACGGCACTAAAACTCCTTTCGACAAGATATGACGAGGGAAAAGCTATTAAAAATTTCCTTGCGATTTCCCACAGTCCAGGATATTTTTCGGGTATTTCTGCTTGCAGCCAAAATGTTGGGTAGCCTTTTCTAAATTTCACCTTCAGCTCCTCATTAGTGCTTAGCTCGAGCAGCTCCTCTTGTAATACAACATTGGCCACTTCCGTTTCATCAAATGGATTTATTATCCATGGTGGTATATCCATCGTCAGTATATCTTCAAACCTGGTTTTGAAGTCATCATGCAGGGCACTTAAATGTTGACTGTAGGTATGGATATCCTCATCAATACATTCTACCTGCGACAAGTTTGGAAATTGAGAGAATTCGCGCCGACTAATGTTTTGCTTCATAAATTTCAATTTCCCAAGAAAAGCCGAAATTATCCCCTTTGTTTTTATTAAATTCAGGCTGTCCCCTTGTAACTGCAAGTTAATATCATTAAATTTTTTAAACAAATCTGTCAAATACGCAATGTCTGCTTTGAATTTGATCAAGTTTTCTTTTAAATCTGGATCTCTACTTTCTAAGAACTCTAATATGGAATCGAAAACAGAGTAAAATCTCGTTAAGCATGCACCTTTCGACAACCAGCGTACTTCAGTATGTAAGAGCAGTCGTTGGAAGTCTTCATCATTTTCGTCGCACAATTGAGCAAATAAACGTGTATTCAATGCATTGCTTCTGATTTTGTTGACAGCTTTTATTACAAAATGAAGAGATTGGTTCAACCTGTCACTTAAATGTTTTGCCACAAGATGTTGTCGGTGGATTACGCAATGAATAGCTGTAAGTCCTGGTGTAATTCTTTTGAGATGACTTATAAACCCACGATATCGCCCGACCATTGCAGGAGCTCCGTCTGTTGCCACTGAAATAATGTTTGTAAATGGGATCGATTTTTCCGTAAAAAAATTACTCAGGACATTAAATATTGATTCGCCTTTAGTGTCAGTCTCCAAAGTTCTGGCAAATAGCAATTCTTCGTGAATTTCTTCCTCAACAATAAATCGGACATATGCCAATAGTAATGCTTCATTACTGGGTAACGTTGACTCGTCCAGTTGTATAGAAAAATGAGTTTTTTGCAGATGATTGCACAAAAAGCTTTCGATATCAGAGCTCATTTCATCAATGCGTCTTTGTACAGTATTGTTACTTAATGGAATTCTTTTTAGTACGTCAAATGGAGATTTGTGCAAAACAGTTTTTAAAACCTCTTCAACAGCGGGTAAAATTAATTGTTCTCCGATAGTGTGCGGTTTTCCAGATTTTGCTATAAGTAATGAGATATTGTAAGATGCCCGCAAGCCATCATCGTTACTTTGAGATGTTGAAGCGAACATACTGTGCATGGTGGGTCTCTTTCCATATTTTTCTTTCAATGTTTGAAAATATTTTAAATCTTTACCTATTTTATCAGTATGACACCTTTTTAGATGATCTTCGAGCTTTGATGGTTTCATAGAGTCATTGCTCAAAACTTTGTTGCATAATAGGCACATGGGCAATTGTTTGTCTGCCTCTGATGGAACAAAACCATATTTCAAATAATCGACACTATATTGTCGACATTTTTTCTTTGCTGTAGCCATGTTTCGTGTCAGTTACCTTACCTGTAAAAAAAATGTTTTAGTAACCAAGTTTTTTTCTGAATATAGGTATCACACCGCAGCCTTTGTCAGCACGCGGAAATAGAATTACGGCTTGTAAAGGGACCAACTAATAAACCGCTGAGACAAATACAAACGTTTTCACAAAACGGTATCAATTTTAAAGTACATAATTTACCACTAATTTTTAATAGTATAAATAAAAATTAGTGTACTCAGTATCGAATACTGATCATATTTGTGTAGGAAAAAATAAACGTCGAAATCCCAAAATTGTCCATAAAAACGATAACTAACATTTTATTAAATCAATGAGTTCACGCGCTCCGTGTATTTGCGTATTTTTTGTCTGCGGCTTCATTGTTAAAACGTGACAAACAGGCATCGAAGTTCAAGCCCCGCCCTTTTCCCGTCGCCCGCGCACCGCTCGCTCTTTCCGAAAAGGAATAGTTTTGATAAAATAGTTACTTCAAAATCAATTTAACATGATTATGAAATTACTGTTTTATAAAATTAGTAGTTATTTGCAAGAAAAATTACAAAATTAATTGCTCTGCAATATTGCTTATTCGGCCTTTTTAGAGAGGCAGTGCTTCTCTCGTGAAAAAACAATTGAATAAAACGTGCTGTGTTTGTCTTCAAATCGAAAGAGGACAATTAAAATATCTGTAAGTTACTAAGTTACCTATCTATACAGGCCGTTGTGATCAACCGACTAGTACACGTAAACAAAATACTTAAGTACTATAACAAAAAAAGGTAGGTTACTTACTTTTCTCCGGCACTAGCAAACACAGATATAAATTTTCTCACAACTTTTTTCCAAATTCCGCCTTGTTTTCGAAATTCCGGAAACAAATGAATGCGTTTGGTTGCCTTTGGCATCAAGTATTTATAGTGTTGATCAAGTTCATGTCTGAACAAGCATTAAGCATTGTCGGGCGGATAGCGCTTTGCAAGTCTGTACACGAAATTGTACGTAATATCGAATACACAAGTTTGGACAAGTAACAGTCGCTTGCCTTATTAAAATATTATCTGCTTAGATAGGTACTTAAAACAATGTAGGTAGGCCCTTATAAAAACTATGCTTACATTTTTGCTCTTTACTATCAAAAGCAGATAAATTTTCGTGGACCCCCATTAACATCTTATGGACCCCCATTTTTTGTTCACGCCTACGTAGACCCCCAGCAAGTCTCCCGTGGACCCCTGGGGGTCCACCTGGACCACTTTGGGAATCACTGGTTTAGACAATGGTTTGAAATTTGAATGAAATTTATCTTTTAATTTCTTGTATTTGACAAATGTTTCCTTTATTGAGAAAAGAACGTTTATTTGTAGACGTTTTCGATGCTCTTAGTTATATATTTATTTTTTTAAACCTTATTGTCCCACAAGTACAAATACTTAAAACAATTGGAGCATTCCCTACCAGTCAGCCATTAGGAGATAAAGATAGTTCGGCGCAAAAAGTTTGGAAAAAAATATTGCAGCTCCGCCTGCGGTATATAGCCTATGTTACTCAGGGTGACTGTAGCTTTCCAATGGTGAAATAATTTTTGAAATCGGCACAGTAGTTTTTGAGTTTATTCATTACAAACATACCCCCAAAAATACAAATCTTTCCTCTTTATAATATTAGTGTAGAAGTGTAAAGATTATTGTATTGTACTTACCGGGTGGCCAGTTGATCACCTACAACTTTAGTAGCAGTTGCATTCTTCTTCATCCCGGCTATAATAGGTCTTAAAAGATCAACACACAACAGAGCATGCCGTCTACGTATTTCTGCCTCCTTCACTGGATCAACTACTTTATTATCCCTTCTATAAAAAATTTCTACAGGCTGAGCGTACTTTTTCAAATGTTTCTCCCATTTCTTAGCTTTAGCTTTCATTTTTTTCAATTTCACAGGGTTGATAGTGTAAACATGATTTTTATCATCTGTTGCATTGGCAACACTCGCTCGATCGTTTCGGAGAGTTGTGTTATCTATGCTAGTCGTAGATTTGTCTGTTGTTCTAAGTTTTTTTAATTTATGCCGGGTTATTGGCGTTATGGATCCAAAACGTACCTTTTTGTCTTCAATAGGATCTCTGTCATCTTCTAGTGGTATGACGCTGTATTGTTTTTGCCTTATCTCGTCTGATAGCTTCGTTTTTAGTGCGAGAAGTCGTTCGTGTAGATGTGGTGTCTGTTCTCTTATTTGTAAAGTACATTTTATTACTAGAAACAGAAAAACAATGAAAAGTTCCGCAGGGTAGTGTTTTAGACGCATCATAAATTAAATTGAAAATAAAATTACAATTTAATTATTTAATATAATTTTTAAATTGAGCAAAATAAATATCAATTTACTTACCAATAGCAATAACGAAAGCAAACAATAATTTCTTCATTCTGAAAAGAACTAAAATCGTGTTTTCAGTATTTTTTTACGCTTAAGATTAATTTCAATCAAGCGTTTTTCAACACACCTCTACGACAAAATTGTTTTAATTATACGTCAAAAAAGGAGGTTCTACATTAGAGTAGAATACCATATAAATGATCAGATACATTTCTTAAAACCATGAGAAGCATGATCGTAAACACCTTACTCTAGCCTGGATACAGCCCAGGCTTGCATAGTTTTGCAAGTGTGTGTTTTTGTTATGTTAATTAATAGCATATCTTCCGTCTGTTTACGTCTCATATGTCTGTGACTATAACGCAAATACGGTAAATAACCAACCCTGCGACTAACACACACATAGACGCGCGTGCATATGTGACCGAATCGTAGTAGTACTAATAGATATCGGGTTCGCCGCTGTTGTATGGAGTGTCAAAATGTACCAGAGGTTCGACGTGCTTCCTAAATGTAGGACCCTTTAAGTAAGATAACGGAAAGAAAAAAAATCACAAATCAAAAACCAAAACTTTATTACACTTATTCAATATAATATTTAAGTTCAAATGTTTCGTTATTTGTCTCCGTGGAAGACCCTTCTTCATCATAATACCTGAGCTCTTGGTCTGTTATTGCTTCTATGGCATTCAGCATCAACTTGGCCTGATTTATACAAACACCCTTGGACACCTCCACGTACTCTAAAATTATGAATAAATAAAGAGGATTAATTAAACAGCCGAACAAAAATTATTTAAAGACAGTTGATTATACACCGTGAAATTTTAGTCGTTTTGGACCCATCGTCCAGTGACTCCATTCATGCAACCGAACAAATTTCCCCAAGGAACATACTTAGCTCGAAACATGAAAAACAAATTCGGACTTCCCATAGTAAGTTAGGTCACGTGATGAGACATTTTGTATGGGAGATCCAAAAATTTACTCCATATTTCGACCCATATCTTGGGGAAAGTCACTGGACAATGGGTCCAAAACGACTAAAATTTCACGGTGTATACTGTTTTAATGACTAAATTACTAAATTGACAACTCCGAAATGAGCTGTTGACTTTAAGATGCGAATAATCCTACTAAGTGACCAAATTACTAAATGAGCGACTAAATTACGAAATTAGTGACTAAATTAATAAATGAGCGTTTGAATTACTACATAATAGATAGTGACAGAACCGACTGAGTTTCAAAAGACGACTTTGTGATATATAAAAGTGAGTGTTTTTGTTCAAACATCAATAATCTAGTTTACCAAATTGTGAAAATATACAGTATCTTAGTTGTCAATCAAACAAATATTAGGTCGCTCAAATTCTCTACTACTGCTCAAGTTACATTTTAAGCAGCTCAAATAAATTTAAGTTTTTCTGTGTGGGTAGGCGAAACACAAAGTTGTAAAAAAATAGCTGTATTTATTTTCGTAAATAAAAATAGTAAACATTCAATATCTATCTATATATATATAAAAGCGAAAATCACTCACTCATCACGAAATCTCGAAAACTACTAAGCCGATGAAGATGAAATTTGGCAGGAATATAGACTGTGACTAGGAGACGTCCGCTAAGAAAGGATTTTTGGAAATTTCATCTGTAAGGGGGTGAAATAAAGGTTGCCAGTTTGTATGAATCTTCGTCATTTTTAAAGTGAGACACATGAAATTTTTTATTCATATTAGTAGTTAGTAGAAAATAATAATGCATTTATTAAATTTTGAAAATTACATCCCCATAGGGGTGAAATAAGTGTTGCAAATTTGAATAAAATTTGTGAGATACTACATATTTGAATTAATGGTTAGTAAAAAATAATAATTCATTAACTGGATTTAAAAAATCGCATCCCCGGTCGTACATTTGGGGTTGCAAAATATTATCTATATATTGACTGACTAGCTTTTTCCCGCAGCTCCGCCTGCGACAAAAAGTAGCCTATGTTTGACCCCGGGTCTTCAACTATATTCATACCAAATTTCATCAAAATCCGTTCAGTGGTTTGTCCGTGAAAGCGTAACAGACAGACAGACAGACAGACAGACAGACAGACAGACAGACAGACAGAAAGACAGACAGAAAGACAGACAGACAGACTTTCGCATTTATAATATTAGTATGGATTAATTAACACCCAGCCTAAACCTAAAAGCTATAAACGTGAAATTTGGACAGAAGTTTTATGTTACTACATAGAGCTCAGGGAAGAACAGGGGTCCAAAATATGTTTGGGGGAAGGAGATTAGTTAGTCCGTTTCATTTGAAACTTCACAAGATTATTAATATCAATAAATTATTAGTTGCCTGTTTCAAGATTTTTCAGAATTCACCCTCTAAAAGGGGAAATGTCCCCCTTTACAAACTTAACGAACACTGATATCCCAATGAATTATGACATGTGGGTTCTTCAGAAATTTATTTCTTATGATGAAAAAGTCAATACCTATTTCAGCATTTGCATTAACCCATAAAAGGGGAAAAAGGTTGTGTATCATTGATTGTGTTTATTTTAGGAGGGGGACTCCTTTTTTAATCAGGGGGTGCACTACGCAAGAATTTTCAAAATCAACCCTCATAAGAACTGTAGTCCAAAGTATGTACAGGGAAAAGAGATTAGATAGTCCGTTTTAGTCGAAACTTTACACGATTATTTGTTTTAATAAATGATTTGTTTCATGTTTTAAGGTTTTTACAATTTTGTTTTGTTGCAATAAAAAGTATTTGTATTGTATTGTACACTAAAGAGCTCGGTAGTCCAACGCGACTCGCTTATCCGTAGCGAATGCGCGTGTCAAGCGACGGCGAGACGCAACCACTATTGGATTGGTCGCCATTAAGTGGCATTTTTTCTCGAGCTCCTACGTGCTTCGGAAGGCACGTTAAGTTGGTCTCGGTTGTTATCGATAGATAGCAGTCGTGAGGCTGTGTCAGATGCCTTTAGGCAACCTGAAAAAAATCTGTCAGTGTTGGCCACTAACACGCTTCGGGTCATGTTACTGTTGTTCTGGATTCTCTGTAAAAAGGGTTACGGAGGTCAGATGCCAGTCGCTCCATTGTAATTAATTACCAGTGCAGGCAAATCTGGGAACATGACTTACAGCATACCCTAGGCTCCGAAGCGTAAGCTGACGACGCAACTAGAAATACACACTAGAATGAAGAAGTATTATATTGTACAATTCAGCCCCTGAATGGGGGACATGGGTGTTATTTGTATGGTTAATCGGGTTATTGACTACAAAATTAACAGTGATATAATATCAATCCTTATTGGGATCCGATGGGGCCGTAATCTTCTAAATACATAGGAAAATCCTGAGAGACCTGCCATAAATAATGTAAGTGATTCAAATCTCATTGGAAATACCTTTTGATCAGGCGGGCGAAGCCGCGGGCAACAGCTAGTACTTATATATAACTAAAATAACTCACTGCCAGGCTCGCCTGCTCTCACGGAATCATTGATTCTCTTAGATTCTGATTGATTAGGATTTACAATCACCCGTTTAATTGCTACCCATAAATAAATAGGGGCAAACATTGGGGGCAAATCACACAGAAGTTAAGAATTAAAAAATGAATGAATGAATGAAACCTTAGAAGTAGATACTTACGCTGCAACTGTTCCCTACAATTCCTGGCGTACAAAGTACATCTGTTCTTGAACACGACTGGCATATTGTCGTCCAATCTGACAGCACACACTGGTCTCTCGACCTTCGAACAGGATTGAGGGCATCCGGCTCTAAGGGCGAACATCACGTAAGCCCGGCAGTATTTTGTGTCCACTTGGTCAAATTCTAGAATATTTTCAAATATTATATGGGTATGTCGTGGCCAGATAGTTTAATTGATTATTTCATGATGTGACTAGAGTGTAGAGCCTACACTGTTGGCCATATCATCAACAGAAACTTCGTCATTAAACCGTCAGCATTTACCTATGTTTTACAAATAAAATATTAATTGATTGATTGATTACTTTCTTGCACAAAATACAAAACGTACAGTACAAAAGGCGAACTTAATGCTAGGAGCATTGTCTAATAGTTATGTCTTAGATTTTTAATTGGTCTCCGCGGCGCTACGCGAGACCAATTGTACTTCTAAGAGTTATCCTTTGGGTTATGCAGAGAACTGTTTGATGTTATGATATGATATTTGGCCAGTAAATCGTATTTTATACTCAAATCATAACCCTCATATTCTTAGCATTCAGGACCACGTCTCTCCCATTTTTATCGAACTCCCTTATGTCATCGGACCATCTCGTCTTTCTTATTCCATCCATCTCTCTTTCTTATTCCTGAATAGAGAAGTGTAAAAGGAAAGAAGGGAGGCTTTTGCCCAACAGTGGGAGACAAAATAGCTATTTAAAAAAATACTTAGCATATATTTAGTAATCTGTGTATAATTCGAGTAAATACACACACTCATGTTTGTTTTACAGAAGCAATTCCTTAAAAATCGCTCTTTAAAGGAAATTTGGGTACTTAGATTAATATTTGACTAGATATCGCGCTACGAAGAAAAATCAGTTTCCAGAATGCGGCAACTTTATATTGTAGTGTGTGTAAGACAATGTGCAAAGACGAAACGAGAAAGAGTTATTTCTTGTACTATTATGCTTACATAGTTTGAATACGCAAACTGGCAATTTGCTTCTGTTTTTAAACTAAAATTTTAAATTTATCTCGACGTCCAACTCACTTATCGGCGTGGCTGATCTATGTTTGGGTGGTTATTAGAAACTTTGGTCAAAGGTGGCATCCTCAATTGCTTGTCCGGTTGTTTCAGGTATGGCATCGGATACGCGCTCCTCCCGAGCTGCTATTTTCTCATCCCCAATCCATCCGAGCAAGGAGCATCCCAAATACCTTTATTCCTTCCCCCAATCCAAGTCTTTAACCCTTTCCTCCCTTCAAAAACCGGTTTCGATGGGCAGCAACGTCGGTAATGAAACAAGCCGAACAAACTGCTCTCGTCAATCCGTTTGCCAAGTGTAGTGAGTATGGCAAAACCGCCCTAATAAGGGAAATTCTTATTAGGGGAGACCTATGCCCAGCAGTGGACCTCTTACGGCTTTGATGATGATTAGAGACTTACTTAGGAATCCTCTGTAAGTAGCGCATTTATTGTTCAGAGCAATATGGCAACCGCTTTGAAACCACTGAAATTTACGGTTTCTCCTGAAAAAGATTCATAAAAAGCTGTATAATATAATAGACTAGTTTCCAGGGTCAAAAGACTAACATTAAAATTAGTCCGTCTTTTAGTGAATCGAAATATATTAGTGACGTATTTTTTCTTTTGTCAAAACGCATCAAAGTTTAGGAGTGGGGGCTCGTGACGTCACATATTGCGAAAAAGTGTAGCACACTGTGACGTTACATGGAACTTTAACGCGCCATATCTTAAAAAATACGTCTCCAATATTTTATGATTACCTAACTGACGGACTAATTATATTTTTTTAGGAAACTAGCCTATAGTACATATAGCCAAAGACATTTGAGGAGCTCGATAGCCGAGTACGACGCGCGTATCCGTAGCGAATGCGCGTGCCAAGCGACGGCGAGTCGCGACCCGTATTGGATTGATCGCCATTTATTGGCATCTTCTATCTCGAGCTCCTCCGAGCTCCTGAAGGCATGTTAAGCCGTTGGTCCAGAATGTTATCAATAGATGGCAATCGCTGTGTCAGATGCCTTTAGGCAGCTTAAAAAAATGTGACAGTGTTGGCCACTAACACACCTCGGGTCATTTTCGTGTTGATCTGGTTTCCCTGTAAAAAGGGTTAAGGAAGTCAGACGGCAGTTGTTCCATTGTAATAACCAGTGTCGCCAAATCGATCATATACATCTATAATCATGATCTACGACTATGCAACTAGGGAAAACAGGCTTGGGTGAAGAGTACAGGCAAAGACATTAAACGTGACCCTCTGCCACCACTATAGTGTATGAGAGGTCAGGTTTATCCGTCTTCGACAATACCCATACACTTTAAACACCAGCCATTTTTACAGAATCTAAACGACTTACAATAAAAACGACCTTTGATAAGTGGTCTCCGCGACGCTATGGCCGCAAGAGCGGAGACCAATTATTTATCTATTTTTTCGACCTTTCATAATATAAATGATCAGCTGACAGGATAACTGCATCCGCGGTCCAGGGGTTAAGCCCTCAGACCCGAAGATCCTGGGTTCAGCATTCTTTGTTTAGTTATGTTTCCAATTTGTTTAGGACATTGCAGGCTTGAATCACCTGATTGTCTAATAATAATGATGATTATCAACATTGGAAGGCACGTTAAGCCGTTGGTCCCAGCTGCCATTTGGTGGTCGTTAAAAGAACCACGTCAGAAGCCGAGAGGCGGTTCTGAACTCTGTCACCAGGGTGTACAGCTTCGATTGACCATGTAGCCCATGCACAAGGTATAGATATTATTAACTTTGAAGACGATTCCGCTGGTCGTTCCGTGACCACGGACTTTGTAACACGGTTGAAATGTCGGAAGAGTTTTTTAACGATAAATTAGACGGATAGCAAACCATAATAAAAGTATTGACTAAAACACATAACAATAATTAAAGTAAAAAATTATAGACATTCCCGAAAAAAAAGCAACCTTAACAATTTCCTAAAAAATAACTTTTATGACATTCTTAAAATTATTGGACAACCTTTGACATGAATATTTTTAATTTCGTTTATTTTAATTTTCTTTTTTTTTTTTTTTTATTGTTTATATTTTTTAATTTTCTTTACAAATAAGTTATTATAAATAACATTCGCTGCAGCTAACCGCTTGCCGTTCCATTTCTAAAGTTGCAATGCCCGACAGGGTTCGTATTGTACTTACGAGTATATTATAAAAGCAGTGTGTGTACCTAGTTGGGAACTGTTGGTGTTGAAATGGGGTGCAGGGCAGGGAACCTCCTCGAGTGCCCGGTCCTTTGAAAGCTTTGCATTCTCATTTGATCTCACGGATCCGGTGAGAGGGCGGGCTGACAAGGGATTCGGGACGGTGCACCCTGGGTGACAGTTAATAACTCCCTGGTAGTCGGGGTCTTGTTGACTGTCGGCCAATTTCTGCCAACAGCCCACTCCACCGCCGTCTATGATGAGACTGCGAATGGATGTGGGTCTGGGGGACGGGCGTGGTCCATTTATGGGCCACTGTCCGATTTTGGGGAGGGGGCCGAATGGCCAAAGGACGGGGCCGAAAGGCCATGGCTGGAGGGCGTCGTGGTAGAATGCTAACGCGACCCCATGGCGCCCTCAACAGCCGGTGCGGAAACGCCGGAGGGGTTTTAGTGGGTAGTCCAGGCACTCTGCCTGGGAGTCCCACACTCAGTGCGTAAATGCATTTCCCCTCCGTTAACAAAAAAAAAAAAAAAGGTACTATATGAAACGCAATAAATGATTTGAATTTGAATTTGAAAAGTATAAAGGTATTATGCGCACTTAATCCTGTAATTTTAGGATCTACGCCTATGGGTTTCAAAAACTCAAACACAAGGTGTGTTAGGTCAAATGGCTTACCGGTTTAGACCACAGGCAATTTTATGGTAATCCGCACAATGAGACGGGTCACAGTAATCCATCCAACCAGGGTGGAAGGGTCGAGGGCGATCCATACCGTATTCATCAGGCAGAAGAGGTTTGTTTAGGTTTGCTGAAATAAAAAAATTATGAGTGAAATTTCTGTAAAAACGTACTCTTACACATAATTCAGGTAGGTCGTCTCACATCTGTCGTCTGTCATCTGCATTAAATTCATATTTTAATCATTCATTCAAATTGAATGGGTTACGATGTCAATCGACCTTTCATATCATGGTGTAAGAGTTTTTCGGAACCGCCTGTCGGCCTCTGACTTAATTACTTTAACTAAAATTGAAATAAATGAATTTTGTTTTTTTTTAGCGACCACCAAATGGCACCATGTTTAATGACCACCAAGTGCCTTCCGAAGCACGGAATCATCTTTATTATCAGACAATTAGGTAATTCAGGCCTACAATGTCCTAACCAAACTGGAAACAACTAAACAAAGTATGGGTCCCGTGGGAATCGTACTCAGAATTTCCGGAACTAAGGCAAACACCATCTAACTACAGGACCACGTAGTAAAAATTTGGCTATGTATAATGTCGAGGGTTGGTTGCTATGGTGACCGCTTTCCATTAGGTAGGGTAGGCCATATGCCGCTTTGCCTACTTATTATATATTAAAAAAAAAACAGTAATTGAAGCGCTTTACATTTCTTTCTGTCCTTTATGGCATTCGGGTTTGTGTACTTGCTCTGCTGCCTGAAAAAAATTTAAAAATTTAGTTTTAGAATTAAGAGAGGTAGGACATTTTGTAAGGAGTAGTCCGTCTGGGGACGTACCTCCACTCTACAGAAGACCGCAGCCAAATAACACTGTGATGCAGTGTTGTGTTCCTGCTGGTGAGTAGGGTCGCCAGGCTCCAGGGGGGTCGCTGTGCTGATAGCGGACAGGTCGGCAACGCGCTCGTGACATCTCCGGTGGTGCAGGCGTTTATAGTCTACGGTAACCACTTACCATCAGGTAGGCCGTCCACCTGTTTGCCTACTTAGTTGTATAAAAAAATAGAACCTTTAAACCGCCTCTCGGCCTCTGACAATGTGCCTTTGACGTCCTTTATTTTTGTCCTATTGTCCATTGCAATAACCGCCTGACGTGAAATTTCTCGTTCGAGAAAACCAAGAATGTGGATTTCTTTCTCGCGAGAAGTCCGAGAAGCGAGAAGAATACGAGAACTGTGCTCATATTCGCGGCTTTTCGGAGAACGCGAGAATGGACAGTAATCAACTGCTCTAACTAAACTGGAGTGTTATTTTCAAAAAGTATGATTCACGCCTATTGGTGAATGATTCTCGTTCGTTATAATCGATGAGTCGAACGATTTTCATTCGATGTAAATCGTAAAACTTGTTGTCAGTTGCACATCCATACTTATAAATGGGAAAGTCTGTCTGTCTGTTACGCTTTCACGGCCAAACCGCTGAACGGATTTTGATGAAATTTGGTATGAATATAGTTGAAGACCCGGGGTCAAACATAGGCTACTTTTTGACGCAGGCGGAGCGCTGGAAAAAACTAGTTTTAAAATAAAGCTCTATTCAAGCTGACGCGAATCCCGTGCGACTTGCGGGACCGCCCACAGAAATAAGAATATACTTATAGAGGTGTCATTAGCAGGCCAGTTAACTTTGGCACACGCTACGGCACTTCTACCGATTTTATTTCGGTGGACGTCCCGCCGCCACCGCCAGTAGCACGGGATTCGCGTCAGTTCGAATGGTCCTTATCTTTAAAGCTCGTGGAGTGCTATTTTTGAAAGTGTGAATCACGCAAAATCGGCGAGTCTAATGATTCTTAATCGATTTTTTATTTTCATTCAAAATTTCAAAAATAGTGCTTCCTGCTATCGAACTCCTCGACTGAATGCTAAATATACATATACACAGTGAAATTTTAGTCGCTTTGAACACATCGTCCAGTGACTCCATTCATGCAACTGAACAACTTTCCCCAAGATACATGGGTCGAAATATGGAGTAAATTTTTGGACCTCCCATACAAAATGTCTCATCACGTGACCTAACTTACTATTTGAAGTCCAATTTGTTTTTCATGTTTCGAGCTATGTTCCTTGGGGAAATTTGTTCGGTTGCATGAATGGGGTCACTGGACGATGGGTCCAAAACGACTAAAATTTCACGGTGTATAATACCGAAATAGTGAATTTATTAATACTTACCTATTCATAGTCATGTTCTTCGCAACCTTTTTTTTACTCTTGCACACTGAAAAAAGTACATTAAAATAAAATAAAAAAACAGAATAATTTCTACAACGAAATGCTAACCTTTTTTTTGACCTAGCGTGTTTTCCAATCTCTTATACATCTGGAGCCCATTTTTATCATCATCCTAGCGTGTATTCCTAGTTGCGTCGTCAGCTTCGGAGCCTAGGGTACGCTGTAAGTCATGGTCCATGATTTGGCGGAACTGGATATTACAATGGAGCGACTGCCTTCTGACCTCCGTAACCCTTTTTACAGGGAAACCAGACAAACAGGAACATGACCCAAGGTGTGTTAGTGGCCAACACAGTCAGAAATTTTCAAGCTGCCCCAAGGCATCTGACACAGCCTAACGACTGCTATCTATCAACAACAACCGAGACCAACAGCTTAACGTGCCTTCCGAAGCACGGATATGTAAATGTATGATTCATATGTTGACCAAAAATCATTCGACACTATCGAACACCCTACTCTAGGCGAAGCGTAACGAGGCAAATAGGAAAACACGCTTGGGTAAAAAAGATGTGACAAAAGTATTGGGCAAATTAAATATCGAGCGGTCAATAGCCATTTTTACCTATCACCGTGCTATAGCGTGAATAAAACAAAAAAATAATAAGCAAAAAAAAAGTCGCATACTTACAAACCAATCCCAAAATTTGTAGCAAAATTATAATTACAAGTATTGAACGCCGCATGATGACTTTTCATACTATATTAAAAATTTCCATCGAAAAATTCGCTTTTCGCAGGCTTGATTAATAGCTCTTAGTAATAAAATGTTTAATTAGTCGAAATCGCTTATTTTATGACCAGCAGTAACTAAGGGTTTGATTTAAGTACCAAAAGCCCCATTTTTGAATGTATGATTCATTTGTCGAATAAAAATCGTTCGATATCGAACGAAAAATAACCTATCCCCTTACTTAACTATTTCACTTTCACTAAGGGTTGACTGGAAGAGATTGTCTAGCAATAGTCCGCCTTTGCTCATATTATGTTGAAGTCTTTGTAAATGTTTTATTATTTGTTACTGTATGTGGGAAATAAAGATATTTTGTATTGTAAAAATATTTATCAAATGATTTCCATTCGACATATGAGTCACACATTTCAAAAATAGGGCAACCATAGATTAATAATGGGACCAATTATTAATTCCTTTTCTTGTCATTTCCTCTCTCGGGTCTGCTGAAAGAAATTTCTTTAGAAATAAGCAGCTCCCTTGTACTTTCTTCTCCTCTTATGTATATAATCCTTTGCATTTTTATTGTGTACATGAATAAAGAAAATAAATAAATTATTAAGCTAAGAGGGCAACAGTACTGACATGTACAGGTATATTTGGAAACCAAAATTTTTATAGTGTTAAGATCATACTTTATCGTAGTCAAAAAATATCCTAAACCTATGCACTTTATAGTACAATTGGGTATTCTACTAATTTTTATTTTTTCTTCCATATCAATATTTTTATTTCCAGAAACAGAAATATGAAAAAAAATTGTAATCCGTTCAAAAATAAAGAAGTTATAAGCCATTGAAATTCGGTGGAAGGGGAAACTGTCAAAAAACAAGAAAAGGATGCACTGTGTGAGCTGTGACGTCACTGCCACTCGGTTTCGTACATACAAAAGAGATAGCAAGACGTCCCCACCACGCTCCCACTTTTCTTTTAGAGAAAACTTTAAAATCGAAATACTGCCTTAATTAACAACCAATTTTGTTGTTGTTTTCAGAATCGGTTACTTTTTAGTGTATATTATGTTGAGTATAACAATATTAACCAAGTATGAATACAGTCAAGTAGCCTATTGACAAAAATATACCTATCCACTTTAAAAAAAAAACAAGCCATATATAGTAAAAATATATTTAGACAAACGAGTCTAACAATAAATATATAAAATGACTTATTTGTGTACTTAAAACTAATAAAAGTATTTTAATACGAGACTGGCTTTTGCACGCAGTTTCTTACATATCCACGGAAAAAATACCCCATTTCCGAAGATTTCGTATTTGTTTGTTTGTCATCTCGTTTCGCTTTAATCTTCTTAAAATTTTGCATATACATAGTTACTAACAATACTAAGGTGACAAGGTACTTTCTATCCCGTCAAAATATTTAACCCCTTAAAATAATAAAATATGTTGTCTCATTCTTACACTTTGATCGGTAAGAAGAATAATTGTTTTCATGCATTTACATAATATAATAATATTATTTTATTTTATTTATTATAGATTTCTATATCGCACATAAGTTCAAACAACATTTATCATTATTATCGTCACATTAAAATAAATTCATTATTTGTAAATATATTAAAACTATCAATTGAAAAATACTTATTTAAAAATAGTTTCCTTAATCTAAAAGAATTTCATCATTTATTTTATTATAAACACTTTGTACGTTTGGTAATTCTTAGGAACAAAGATACCTTTAATGGTAAATCACACAACAATAAAATATTATGGCCCGATACGAAGAGAACATGGAATTTTCACGAGTTTCTGTTCTCTAGAACTTTGACCTGAAGTAATTCTAAGCTTTAAAACATGTCTTGTAGGTTTGTTTGGTCCATTCACAAGGTGAATTGTAAATAAATCAATATAACCATTAAAAAACGTGTTAAGAAATAATATCTAAAATGATTTTTCTTCTATATCTCAACAAATATAAATTTGGGAAAAAATATTTGTATGTAAAAATATTTGCATTGTGATCCCGAAGGGCCAGCCTTCTTCAGTTTCCATAAAAAGATATAATAATGAAAATGAACAGTTTTTTTCACTAAAACCTGGTAATATTGCTTATGAAAAATGTATGGGAAATGTCATTTAATTTAATACAATAATTATTAATTTATTAATAATTAATAATAATAATAAGTTAATTATCAAATCAGTCATACATTTTTGTACTTTCTGTCACATATAATCTATAAGGGACTTACAATGATTACATCTAAAATAATCTACAATTCTACAAATACACAAATTTTAACCTAATCACAATGTCATTTACGTTCATAATTCCTTGTTACACACACAAGTGTAAAAAAATGTCAATCGGCAGTTCGGCACACACCAAACACACAGTCTTTTTTTTCAGTCACAAAACACTAATTTAATCCCTGTAACAACAACACTTTTTTTCGTTTATTTTCATAAAAAACGCATGTGAAGTCTAAAAATAATGTCAATCATCACAAATCTAAATTCACTTTATATTTACATTGAAAAGTCTAATAAACCACTCATCATGTTTCATAAAGATCCGTTTATAATTGCGACCTCTTTCCTCTTTTCCTAAAATATCACGGAATATTTTATTTATTTTTTTAACACGGCACACAAAAACAAATTTGTCCAGTCTCGAAATTGAGACTCTCGCTAGCTTTACACACTGAGCCTTTGTCCACAAATTTTTTTCTTGTAAAAATTAGTTCCACTAATTGCCGCGCGACTTGCAAAGTTCACCACCCCGTACACTCGATACGATACTACTACACCGTGTGCTTCAATGTGTGTGTAACTCTTAGGGATCATTGTCATAGTCGTCGCAGCGGCCGGGCGGCCGAAGCGTCATCCTTGCATTGTTTTGCTCTCGATGTTTCCCCTAAATCTGCTTGGCTCGGTGCGGTATGTTTCGGGTGGGAGGGTGTGTCGGTTCTGTACGTTAGTACTTTTAATAATTCTGTTACGGAGTGGCGCCACTGTCTTCGTCCAACATATTTTTTTCTTGTATAAAATAGTTCCACTAATTCCCGCAATACTTGTCAAGATGAGCCATCTAAATCGTCAATACGATCTACGATTATAACATCTTTGGGACAGTCTTCCGAATAATTTACTAACAGAGCCTCATATTTCCTCCTATGTTTTTCCCCCTTAACATGACTAGCTGTACTTGCCTTGTCAATCAATTCTAAATTACATGTGACACAGTTGTATGTGTTTTCATTTACCTGAAAATAAAAAAAAACATGATAATGACTTTTTCTTTTGCTATTCGTCCCTGGAAGTCGTTGGGTTAGATTCCCACGAGAAGCATACTTTGCTTAGTTGTTTGCAGTTTGGTTAGGACTTTGCGGGCTTGAATCACCTGATTGTCTGATAACAATGATGATGCCGTGCTTCGTAAGTCACATTAAGTCCTCCATCTGGTGGTCATTGAAGAAACCTGACACCAAGTTGTACAGGATCGATTGGTCATGTAACCACTCAAAGTTGATAAATATAAACTATTTTAATACGGTTTTTATCGCGTTTATTACTTACTAACTTTTTCCCGCAGGTGCGCCTGCTTTAAAAAGTAGCCTATGTTTGACCCCGGGTCTTCAACTATATTCATACCAAATTTCATCAAAATCCGTTCAGTGGTTTGTAAGTGTAACAGACAGACAGACTTTATATTTATCATTAATATACTTACACATCTAACCAATGCAGGAAAATAATTCTTCAAAAACATTTTACAATTCGCCAAATGTCTTCCACTCTCAATATGTTCGTAAATTTCATTCAATTTTTCATTCAAATGCGTCTGGCATATTATACATTTATACATAAACTTGACCATAGCTATAGAATGCCATATATCCCATTTCAAATTAAATGTTAAGTTAAAACCTTCAATTATAACTGTTTTATTTCTATCTGTTATTTTTCTCAACTTTTCATTCCTGAAAGAAAGAGACACTACTATTTTTAATGGAGGATCTTTTTCACGGAAATATATAACCTCCTTTTGCGTGTCGTGGGCTGATTTGACAATTTTTTTCACGTGTGCATTATTTTTATGCAGTTGTGTCTTTTGCTCTTTATGTATGGACAAATCTATGTGTTTTTTTAACTCTGATCGCCTTAAAACAGTATTGCATAAAGCGCAATGGTACATCACTCTTTTCTGAAAAATCAAAATACATCATAAGAAAAAAAAATAGTTTAAAAAGGGTCGCCTGTAAGAGATTGCTATTGCGATAAGGCCGCATTTGCAAATCATTATGTCTACATGTATGTGTCTCAAAATTGTATTTTCCTGGTGCAATAAAGTGTTTATTATTATTATTATTGTATCACCTTTTGGAATTTACGGGTTACCCCGGTCCTTTGAGAGGCTTGCGCGGGGATATGGATCCAACGCGTAGAGGCCCTTTGGAGAAGTTGATGTCATGTGGTGCTCCTACCAAAACCCGTTCTCGGCCATTTCAATAGTTGACATTTCCATGAACAGGTCTCGGCAGGAGGAGGAACTATTTCTAATGAGTGAAAAGAATGAATGGACTTTGGTGATGAAGTTTGGGTGGTTTGAATCTGGGCTTGAATATAGGAGTTCGGGCACCTGCCATAATCATGATTACTTATCATTATGACTAGAAAACGTGGCCAACATAAATGATAAGAAAAATAACTGACATATTAAAACTACAAGCTGTTTCCCGCAGCTCCGCCTGCGTCAAAAAGTAGCCTGTGTTCGATCCCGGATCTTCAACTATATTCGTACTAAATTTCATCAAATTCAGATTCGCCGTGAAAGCGTAACAGACAGACTTTTACACTTATAATATTACTAGCTGTTTCCCGCAGCTCCACCTGCGGTATATAGCCTATGTTACTCAGGGTGAATGTAGCTTTCCAATGTTGAAAGAACTTTTGAAATCGGCACAGTAGTTTTTGAGTTTATTCATTACAAACATACACACAAAAGTACAAATCTTTCCTCTTTATAATATTAGTGTAGATAAATGTTAATGAAATGTGTAGATTTTTTTTATTTGCCTCTGTGGTCCAGTGGTTGATAGGTATGACTGCAGATCCGGAGGCAATGGGTTCGATTCCCGTGAGAAGCATACTTTGTTTAGTTGTTTCCAATTTGGCCCTGCCGTGGTTTTCCCTAGTGGCTATAACATGGAAGCCTTCAAAAAGGGCGTGAAAAAATTCCTTCAGAGTCGGCAACGCGCTCGTGACATCTCCGGTGTTGCAGGCGTTCATAGGCTACTGTAACCACTTACCATCAGTTGGGGCCGTACACGCCTGTTTGCCTACTTATTTTTATTAAAAAAAATACTGATAAGAAAATTACCTGTCGTATCAAATTATTCCCATACTCCTCGATAAAGTTTATATCTTTAATATACTGCACATGGTTTTCATTTAACATATGTTTTTCTAACCGTTCCATTTTCACAAGTTTTTCACAGACAAAACAAAATCTATCGCCATCCCCGATTGGTACCAAAGTGTTATAAGAAGTCAGGGCGATTTGCGAATCAGCTTTTTTCAAATTCAATAAACAAATTTGAACTTCTGTTTCTAGAATTGATTTTACAGTTTTCAATGCGTGGAAACCTTTAAAATCGCTTATTTTAGCTGAAGTGTCAATGCCATTCATTTCTGCGACGGACACGTTATTTACGTTCTCATTAATGACATTTTCGTTTTCATTAATGATATTTTCTCTTTCGTTCATATCGATGCCATTAGTTTCTGCGTCATATTCGTTATTTACGTTTTCATAAGCATCGTAATAACTTTCATTAATGACATTTTCGTTTTCAACAATGCCCGTTTCGTTTTCATTAATTTTATTTGCGATTTCGTTATTGTCATTTCCGTTTTCATTAATGACGTTTTCGTTTTCTTTAATGACATGTTCTTCTGACGTTGATTGATTCGGAACGTTATTTGTGGCTGGAAATTCAGAGCCATTCGAAATTTCTGCAGCGAAATCCATATCTTGCGGTCGGATGCCTAAGGCTATGTTGGTCATAGTTGTATGAGAAGGATGCTGTAGATGTAGTAACAATGTGCTAGGTTCTATCATTGTATGACATATACCACAATGAGGTAAACCGTGTATCTGAAAGGAAATTTGTATGAAAATGAGAGGTTTTGTAGGTAAGCTGTAATTTTTAACGAAAAATCACGTTGTATTTATTTTTCTTTACGTTTTCGATTTTTCGTTATAGATAATGCTTTTAGCACGAAGTCCACCTATTGTGATATACAAGTATATACTCATCACCTGATTTTACAAGCAATAAAGTTTAATAATAATAATGTTTCTAACGCTAAAGAAAGTTTTTTTTTTTTGCAATTTTCATCTATTTCTTATTAATTTAGTAATCTATAAAAAAAATCTAGTCTATCTAATACATAGGGCGCACTGTAAGTTTCCGGAACTGGCCACTTACATAAACAATATTTAAAAATTTATTGCAACATTTGAAAATAGAACTCTTTGGCTGTAGAATGCAGTTTGTTTCATCTGACTGTCTTTTGATTTTACCTTGTGACGCCATTTAAAAAATTGTGTGTCTGCATCAACATGGATTTAACTCGGGAAAATTTTCGTAGTATGATTTTCTACGATTTTAAGTGTAATTTGACAGCTCAACAGAGCATCGCTCGGCTTGAAACAGCTTTTGGCAATGAAGCACCATGCAAGACAACTGTTTATAGCTGGTTTGCAGAATTCAAGCGTGGTCGTATCAATCTCAGTGAAGAATCTCGCGATGGTCGGCCGTCCACCGCTGTGACCAACAAAAACATCAATGCTGTGCGCCGTATGATTGAAACAGACAGGCATGTGACCTACCATGAAATTCGTGCATCCTTAGAAATAGGCATGAGTCAAATACAATTAATCCTACACAAACAATTGGGTGTGAGAAAGCTGTGCTCGCGGTGGATCCCACACAACTTGACCGAGGCTCAAAAAACGGACCGCGTCACTTGGTGCAGTGCCATGCTTACCAGATTCAACGAAGGTGCGTCAAATTTGGTGTGGGACATAGTAACAGGTGACGAAACATGGATTTATTGCTACGATCCCAAAACAAAGCAGCAATCGAGCGTATGGGTCTTTCAAGATGAGCCGAAACCAAGCAAAGTGGCGCGCGTGAAAAGTGCATCTAAGCGGATGATTGCTTCTTTTTTTAATAAAACTGGACACGTGGCTACTGTTGCTTTAGAGAATCGTCGTACAGTGAATAGTGACTGGTACACGACCATTTGTTTACCGGAAGTTATTGACGAACTCCGTAAAAATAACCGTAAACGCCGTATCATCCTGCACCACGACAATGCTAGTTCTCACACGGCCAGACAGACAAACGACTTTTTGAAGGCGAAAAATGTAGAACTCATGAGTCATCCTGCATACAGTCCTGACCTGGCACCTGGTGACTTTTTTCTGTTCCCAAAAATTAAGAACCAATTACGCGGTCAACGATTTTCATCACCAGAAGAGGCTGTCGAGGAGTATGAAAAACACGTTTCAGAGGTCACCACAGAGGAGTGGCACAAAAGTTTTCAAAACTGGTTTCATCGAATGAAAAAGTGCATAGACGCCAAGAGAGATTATTTTGAAAAACAATAAATTAATTTTGTACCTTTAATAGTATTTTTTCATATTCATTCCGGAAACTTATAGTGCGCCCCACGTACTGTTAGCTAGATGCAGCCCGCTTGTAGACGATCGACTTACTTTTTACTAGCTGTTTCCCGCAGCTCCGCCTGCGTCAAAAAGTACCCTATGTTTGACCCCGGGTCTTCAACTACATTTATACCAAATTTCATTAAAATCCGTAGGCCGTGAAAGCGTAACAGACAGACTTTCGCATTTATAATATTTGTATGGATTTATTGGCACACAACAGTAATAATACATAGCATAAAATAGTAACATGTACAGGAGCCATTATTTGAAATCATCATCATTTCGTGTAGGTTACATTGTCTATCGACCATGTACACCCTGGTGTCAGAGTTGTTCGGAATCGCCTCTCGGCCTCTGACGTGGTTCCTTTCACGACTACCAGATGGCAGCCGGGACCAACGGCTTAACGTGCCTTCTGAAGCACGAAATCATCTTTATTATCAGACAATCAGGTGATTCAGGCCTGCAAAGTCCTAACCAAACTGAAAACAACTAAACAAAGTATGGTTTCCATGGGAATCGAAACCACCATCCACAGGTCGAAGGCGAACGCCTTAACCACCGGACCACGGAGGCAGCTTTTTTGAAATGTAAGATTCTTAGATTAATTAAGATTTCTAGATATCGAACAAAAATCATTCGACACGCCTATTTTGTGTTAATCACACTTTCCATAAATAAACACCCCTGGTTGCAAAACCAAAAGAATTTTGGAAAAAAAGGTCTTATCCCAAATAAAGAAGCAAAATTATAATAATACTTACAGATCTCACATAATTATAACCATACTGAGGCAAAGCCGGCGCCGAATTCAACAAAGCGACGTGCTTTTGATCAAAAATATGCCTTTTTACGTCCAACAAACCCAAACTTTCTTGGCATATACCGCAAAAGAATCCATCTCTCCACAAAAATACAACATTTAACGACAACGTCTTCACATTAATCTTGAAACCGAATAAAAAAACAAAACACCTTTCATTAATGATTGCATCGATATCATTAATCGTACTTTCATGCGAATTCATTGTTTCATTTTCGTCTGAACTTTCATAATCATATTCTGATTTTGAATCGATTGTATCATTTTCACCGATAGAGTGGTCTGGTGTGTCTGTGGGTTCATTATGTATCAAATTCATATGTGTATCAATGCCATTAATATAGTGTATTGTATTGCAAGTTCCACAATGAGCGAATTTGTCGTCCTGAAATTTTACAAAATAATAAGAAAGAAAATTATCTATTTTAGAAATACAAAAGAATATCATCAAGGAAATTTTTTTACAATTTACATTAAAACTTACATTATCAACCGACCCTGAAACCCCTGGTGTCAGATTTTTATCGAAGCCCTTAAACGCGCTTCCGTTAACAACCACCAATGGCAAACACGGAATCATCCCCATTATCAGACAATCAGGTGATTCAAGCCTGCAATCTCCTAACCAAACTGTAAAAACTAAACAAAGTATGCTTTTGGGAATCGAACCCACGACCTCAGGGTCTGAAGGCCTTACTGGATCACAGAGACAACGTGTTAAGACAACGAGGGTTTCGAAATTATACGATAAGTCCCAGAGATAACAAATGTATAGGAATAATCCTACATAAGACAAAGGGATAAGTTCGCCATTGTACATTTATAAGTTATTATGTTAACTGTGTTCTTATATAAACAAACTAGCTGTTTCCCGCAGCTCCACCTGCGGTATATATAGGTTACTCAGGGAGAATGTAGCATTCCAATGATGAAAGAATTTTTAAAATCGGCACAGTAGTTTTTGAGTTTATTTATTACAAACATACACAAATATACAAATCTTTCCTCTTTATAATATTAGTGTAGATATAAAATGGTATAGCCCGACTAGGAAAATAAAAACCCTGCATTGGCGTCGCTACTGACCGCCTTTAAGTGGCAACATGTTTTAAGTGACATGTCAACAAAAAAATTGACAATGTAATTTATTGAAATAGAAAATAATTCTTCGTTTTTATTCACGTTTAATATAATGATAACACATTTTATATGACTTTTCTCTCATTACTATGAATTATTTATGCCATTTTGTTAAACAAAATGTGAAATGATCATAAATACACAATGTCCACTCCTGTATCTTTTTGGCAGATGACGCTTAGTTGCCAGTAAAAGAAATTAGTTCCAATATTTTTCCGCAATATGGTGAAGGTTGCTATTTTCCTGGCCGGCCTATACATACAATGAAAAATGCTTATGATAACCTAAAATCTATAATTTTTCCATACATACCTGTCTAACAAGATGATCTTGATACCTATAATTAATATTGAAACTTTTGCAATTCTTGTAATGCGAAATATCACTAATATGATACGATATATTCGCAACACTATCATTCAACTTGCAAGCCATACAATAAAACGTATGTGCCAATTCACTTACAACTATCATATTGGCCGAATAATATGATACTTCTAAAATATTATCGCCCAAGTTGAAATATACTGTTGTTTCAGTTTTATTATCATTATTCATTGCACTATTTTCTTGATTCTCATCATTTGTCATTGGATCATTATCAAAATCAATTGTAATATGTTTCACTGAATCATTACTTCTGTATCTGTCATGATTTCCGTTTGTTATTTCAATTGCTTTATTACAAGCCAATGAATAGTTGTCATGGTGAGATTTATTTTTTAAATGGGCGTCTAGTGTGTCTTTTTCAAAAAAAATATTACATGCACTGCAGTAACTTAACGTATCTCTCTGTAAGAATAAAAATGTTTTAATTAAAACATAAATAAAACAAACATTCATTAGTAACGAGTGGGTTACATGGCCAATCGATCGTCGTGTCAAGAGATTTTCGGAAGCGCTTTTCGGCCTCTGACAGTATAATCAAATCATACAGATTTAGCCCAAATGTAAGTTCAAGACTTTTGGTATGGTTATGGGATAATAACTCAAAGATGCATTTATAACAAACTAGCTGTGCCCGCGGCTTCGCCCGCGTGGAAAAAAAGTAGCCTATGTCACTTTCCAGGTCTCCAATTATCCACACAAAAAATCCCATCAATCCGTTGCTCCGTTTTAACTTGAAAGAAGAGGACAAACAAACAAACACACTTTCACATTTATAATATTAGTATGGATACATACATAGATAGATGAACACGCAAGACCCAGGTCAATAAGGAATACATCATTTTCCATTTTGACCTGACCGGGAATCGAACCCGGGACTTAATGAGTAGCGGAAAGGCATGTTGACTATCACCAATGAGGTTGTCACTCATCTCAATGCCCGCATCGTTCACTCATTTGTTCATCATCATATTGAGTGGGTCACATGGCCATCGACCCTGTGAGGATGCACAAGGTTGATTGACCAAGTGTCATGAGTTTTTTTGGAACCACCTTTCAGCCTCTGACGTGGTTCCTTTAAAGACCACCAAATGGCAGCCAGGACCAACGGCTGAACGTGCCTTCCGAAGCACGGATTTATTACTATTAACAAACAATCAGGTGATTCAAGCTTGCAATTTCCTAACCAAACTGGAAACGACTAAACAAATTATGCTTCTCTCGGGAATCGAACTTACGAGAAGTTAAGAGAGGTAGGACATTCTGTAAGGAGTTGTCCGTCTGGGGAAGTACCTCCACCCTACAGAAGACTGTGATGCAGTGTTGTGTTCCTGCTGGCGAGTAGGGTCGCCAGGCTCCAGAGCGGGCAGGTCGGCAGCCCGCTCGCGACATCTCCGGTGTTGCAGGCGTTCACAGGCTACGGTAACCACTTACCATCAGGTGGGCCGTACGCCTGTTTGCCTACTTAGTCGTATAAAAAAAAACCCACAATAACAATAGCGAAAACATAAGTTATTTTTTTACGCATACATCAATTTATTATACTATACTTACAAGTCTAATTAAATTCAGTCCATACTCAGGTACAAAGTGAAACTCCTTCATATTCATTTTATGTGTGTCCGACTGTATATGAGACTCCGCAATAGTTTTTCGAACTAATTGATTGCACACAAAACAATTAAAAAATTCTATAACAACATCAATTAGTGTGTTATAATTATATCTGCTCAGATACGCCTTCGAATTCATTAAATATCCTTCTACTGCTTCCTCCTCAACACCCGAAACCACTTCTGAAAAAAAAAAATAGTGTTTTTTTTTAAAGACAGCAAATATTGAATACACAAACCCCCAATAAATATATACGGACAAATCACACAGATTGAGTTAGCCCCGAAGTATTTTTTTTTAGTAATGGGTTTTACGGCCATGGATACAAGTCCTTTATAGCCCTTCTTAATTTTTCAATCTGCTTCAGTCCTACAGTGTGGTTTCGTCCAGTCCTAGTCAAGTCTAAAAGTCTAGTCGGTAGTCGAGTCTAGTCAGAAGAATCAGGCTAAGTGAAGTGGTAGAAAAACTGCACTTAGCGATTACTAGGAGCTTTTGGCAACAAGCATGAAAATCACATAAATCAAAAATAAATAAATAAAATACATAATTAAAATGTTTCTGCAAAACACTTAGTCCAAAAGTTTATTAAAATTTAATTTGACAGCAAATTAGCGAAAGATTAGAAACTTACCCTCTTCTTCAAACTCTTCGTCATACTCTTCATCATTTACATCAATTCTTTGGGCAAACAATGTAAACTCGACTAAATCATCAGTAATATCATATTCGTCTTCTTCATATGTCTTTCCATCCACTATATATCTGTTTTTATCACTATATTTACATCCTTGTCTCGTTTCAAAGTTTAGTAAATCGGCGTTTACATACACACTTGGTATATCTTGCGATATGTTCGGTTCATATGTTCGATCGTTTGATGTTGATTCTGTATTTTTCTTTTGTTGTTCATTTTCGTTTTGTTGTCCATTTTCATTTTGTTGTTTATTGTTCTTTTGTTGTTCATTTTCATTTTGTTGTTCATTGTTCTTTTGTTGTTCATTTTCATTTTGTTGTTCATTGTTCTTTTGTTGTTCATTTTCGTTTTGTTGTTCATTTTTATTTGCTTCCATCGCGGAAGACACTATTATCCACATAGTGATCTGAAATAAAAAAAAATTACAAATTATACAGATGGAACTAGTGTCACACCCATATTAATCGTTACGGCACCCCGGACACTCCACACAATATCAGCGAGCGCAATACCCGTAACTACTACTACGATTTGGTCGCGTACGCACGCGCGTCAATGTGTGTGTGTGTCACTCGTACGGTTGGTTATTTAACGTGTCTGCGTTATAGTCGTCGCAGCGGCCGCGCGGCGAAAGCGACATGCTGGCATGGTTTTGCTCTAGATGTTTACCCCAACCTAAATCTGCTTGGCTCGGTGCGGTATCTGTTTTGGGTGGGAGGGTGTGAGTGTCCGTTCTGTACGTTACTACTATTAATAATTCTGTGACGTTACCTCTCAAACTCGACTCAACCTCATCGGTATGATTAGCCGCCACTAGCTTCCTTAAAATAAGGAGATAATTCCTCATTGGTAGGTGAGTATCGAACTATCAAAATATTGTAATTAGTATATTGTAAGTTGGTCGAGAGGTACCTTGAGGCGTCCTCGAATCGAAAAGTAGTGGTTTTATACTCAAGTTTTTTAACACTTTCTGCCTATGTACCTACTTTTTTATTCGATTGTTTTGTACTTTTCAATTTTTTTGCTTTTAAGACGTCCTTGAGGTTTGAGGTGTCAAAGTAAGTCCAAGACTTGTGTCATAAGATTATTAGAAAATAGATGAATGAATAGAAAAATGTCAAATTACTTTATTCGCAGGGAAATCTTCCAATAAGAGCTTCATTTTTGTACAGAGGATGTAACGGTGTTTAATTGTTTCATTTCTTTACATTTTTTTTGCCTTCGAAACGTAAGGCACTATTTTCATCTGAAATGTTGATGACTTTAAAACTTCTACATTTAGACTTTTAGACTTGCTGGTTGACTGTAAGAGATCCCTAAGTGGGATAAGTCCGCCATTGTACTTCTGTTTTGCCATGCTTGTGTATATAAATTAGATACTTGTGTTTTGTATAATAAAGATATTCCAAACAAACAAACAGTTTAGTAAGCATTCTGCTTCGTCAGAGCGTGTTTCCCGGTTGCATCTTCAGCATGCTATTCAGGGGTCGATTCTCACACCTTTAGAAATAATTCGAATTCGACATTTTTGGAAAAAACATGGTGGCTAACTTTTTTTGACAAATCTCGCATTTGGCCTTGTCTCTAATCTCTAAAATCAGGGTAAGTCATGATTAGATTTAACGTAGATTCAGCGATACTAGATAACCGAGTGATATTAACATCCTTAATTGAAAATAAACGTTTTCATCACAGATAGAACAGTCGCCTGGCCTCCGTTATACTTTTTACATAGAAACCCCAGACCAACAGGAAGATAACCCGAGGTGTGTTAGTGGGCAACACTGAGGCTGCCTTAAGGCATCTGACACAGCCTAACGCCTGCCATCTATTGATAACAACCGGGACCAGCAGCTTGACGGGCCTTCCGAAGCATGGAGGAGCTCGGGATAGAAAACGCCACTTATGGCGACCAATCCAATACGACTCGCGTATCATACCGCTTGATATATATGCGCTCGGTTGTCGAGCTTCGCACTCTCATTTCGTGTAGATTACATTGTCAATCGACCATGTACACCCTGGTCAGAGTTGTGCGTAACCGCCTCTCGGGGTCTGACCTAAAGGAACCACTCCTTTAACAACCATTGTGTTTTGGCGCAATAAAAAGTATTGTAATAAACTGACCTCATTAACATTTCGAGACATCCTTTTCTAAACTACCTTATATACTATATCTTAACCTAGATTTTAATTTGCCTTCAAAACGGAAGGCACAAAAGCATCCTCTGTGATCTGAAAGAAAATACAAATTTTTTACAACGGCCATAACAAGACGGAAAGAAATACTTTTAGCGATAAGTCCGCCTTTGCGTCTCACTGTTTTTGTTAATGTGTTTTTTTAGTGCATAAACAGTATTTGTATTATATTGTATCTTTGTCATCAGCATTGAACTGAACATATTAAATAATCTTTTTTTTTGTTATCTATCCCACATACTTGAAAAAAATACAGACGGATTGTCATCAAAGCTGAAAGTCCCTGATTTAAGAGTGTCGCTGTGATCCGCAACATTGGTCACAGTGTCACAAAGTTTATTTATAGGAAGACTGTTGGTCTTTGGACTTTGTTGGTTGGACAGCAGATTATCAAATTAAGAATCTTATATACCACTGATTGCCAATAAAAGGTCCTCAAAAATAGTATATTTCAAGTTGATATGTGTGCTTAGAGTTTGGATGCTTCACTTCTGATGTGAGACTACGTCTGTTGGTCTTTTAAGTCTGTGACATATATGGTCCTTTGTTTTTTGTTATTCTTTTAGTGGTACATTTGAAAGAACTAAGCTGACACCCATATTCTTAAACCTTCACTCAAACTCGACTCAACCTTACTCCACCTCATTGGTATGATTAGTTGTCACTAGCTTCCTTGACTTGAGATGATTTCTCATTGGAGGTGAGTATCGAACTGTCAAATATACGGTTAGTCAAGAGGTACCTTGAGGTGTCCTTGAAATGATATAAAGTGGATATAAATCTGATTTTTGCCACTTTTGACCTAGGTAATCGACTTAATTTATTTTATTTTTTACTATATGCTTTTGAAATTTTCAATTTTTGTGTTTAGAATTGTTATTTTAACCTATGACGTTCCTCAGGGGGGTTTGCTCAAGCAACCAACTAAAAATGTTGTTTTCAAGGAAAGTGCGAGGACTTACTTAAGGCATGCAAATGAGTTTGAGTGAAGGATGTCCTTAAGGTTACATTTAAGAATATGTGGGTTAGACCTGGCTGACATCTCTTGATAATCTTGTTGTTTTTAATGAGCGAGGAGTACAAACAAAAGGTCATTATTAGTTAAGTTCAGTAATTAAGATAATTGTCTAACAGGGCACTCTGAGCCGTTAATGATAATTACAGCACATTACTTAAGTAGTTAGCTCGGTAATTAATTTAGCAATATCTAAATGACTTACACAGGAAATATATATGATCGCAATGAGGGAAAAATTACATAAAATATATAATGAGTTTTTTTAAAGTAAAAGATTTTTGAACCGAGTCAAAAGTATGTTTTAATGTCGAATTCTTGAGCAATAATGTTCTTTCTAAATAGTAAGGATATGGCTATATATATAATATTATTTGTTACGAACTTTACTTTTGCATTAAATACGCACAAACAATCCTAAAGTTCGGCAGACATAAATAAAAGTATTTTATTTATGCATTTATATCCATACTAATATTATATTTAGTACTAGCTATTACATTAAGTAGCCTATGTTTGACCCCAGGTCTTCAACTATATTCATACCAAATTTCATCTAAATCAGTTCAGCAGTTTTGCCATGAAAGCGTAACAGACAGACAGACAGTCAGACTTTTACATTTATAATATGATATTAGTATGGATATGGAAGCATGGATGAATAAAATTGAAGACGTGGGGTCAAACATAGATTACTTTTGCAGGAGACGGCTAGTTTGGAACATGTGACACTCTCTGGGTATCATGAGCATAAATAGTTTATGGTGACCATGCTTCTACATATTGCTGCGAAATCCACAAAATAACTCCTGTATATGCTTTTACGGCTAAACTACTGAGTCAATTTTGATTTAATTTGGTATCGAGTTGAGGACTCGTGGAGAAACATAGGCTTTTTACAAACAAACTTTACAAAACCCTTGGTTTTTTAATTTAAGAATTTGTTTAGGTACAGGCACCAAAAATCTTTCAATTATTACTGAACTATGATTACCCTAAACACCTATCAATAAATAAACAGTAAATATTTTGCCAAAAATAAACAAAATTGTTAAATACTAAGTAAAATTTAATGATGTGCTTCAAGGTAAGGTAGAACGCAAAAAATATGAGTGAACAGAATTCAACACGTGCTCAGAGGAAGGGTACGACCGTGGTACAAAACAACAAAAAAGAAATGTACCTACCTACGTATATAGAAAGTGAACACAAAAATAAACTTTTTTTGTATCTAAAGGTGAAATCATTCTGCAGGGGTGTAGGTAAATATTAACATGAATGACAAAGAACTTTTGATACTTGATGGGAATTTATATTAGTATTACAAATGTGGAAAATGCTAACAGAATTTACTTACCGTTAAACAATAAAACACAATTAATTTAGAAAGAGTTACCGATTTGACTACTTTGAAAAGAAATCCGTAGCCGTAGAAATATACTACACTGTACTAGTTATGTTATTATCTTTGGGAAAGAAAGATTAATCACAACCAAACCAAATACCCAGGTACTTGAGATCTAGAGATTATTTACAGTACCTACTATGCGCTCGTGCGCCCCACCCACAGAATAATATATACCCTAGCGGGCCCACCACAAACTAAATAGGGATTAGGGATCGCCCCACAAAGCAGAGCACAAATGACACAAACAAAACAAACATCAATCACAAAATGCTTACAAACAACTGGCTAGTGTAGTGAGTGTTACCGCTCGATAGTCGAATAAAAATAATAGCATCGATATTATCAATACTATTTATAGTTTATGCAATAGTAAAAAACAAACAGAAAGTATCAATAGTGTATGCAATAATCAGAAACAGGAAGCAATACTATCGATAGTATTATACATGGAACTAAAGATAAAGATGAAAACCGTATTATGACGATTAAAAAGAAATTACACCGAACATTGGGCCATATTAATTTTAATAATTTAGAAATGATGTGTAAATTTGAATTATTGGATGGATTACCTAAAGAAATAGAAAAAGACACATGTATACAAAACAAAATGCATAATATACCATTCGAAAATAACCGGAGGTGAGCCAAGGAAATTCTAGAAATTGGCTAGTCAACTAAAATATAAATTGTGTATATTAAATATTTTATTGATAGAATAGACTATTTCGGAGATACAATTTAAACGAAAAATTCTTAAAATTATATTTATTTTGTTATTTAATTTTAAAGATTTTATAGTGATGACGTCACGCAGCTATAATGGCCATTTTGAACTGCAAGAAAGCAAAAATTACTAAGGTATTAAAAAATATATATGTCAGTGTCAAATGTCAAAGTCAAGATGGACCGCGAGCCGCGAGTCGGTTTCTTGTTTGTTTACAATCGCCAAATATTTAGGTACCCCATTTCTCGTATCTATTGCATATTGGCCTGTTTATTGGACTTTACTGCAGTCTCTTCATCCGTTTACATCTGATTTATCAATAATTGGACACCGCTTCTTCATTATAATGTATGAACGAATGTAATTAGGTTATGTTTACTTGAACAGAGATGACATTTGACATGGGTGACAAGTACGTGAAGCGCTTAGTTAGCGCTACCGAACAAAAAAATTTATTCACTACCCTGTGCTGCCAACCTAAAAAATTAAATGTGAATAGCCGGAAGTTATCCGGCTACGTCATACGTCAACCTTGCTAAAAAATGAAAGTCATTGGGTTTTCTGCGATTTTCTTAAAAAATACTTGCTTATCTAAAGATCTGATTAATGTAATCTGTTCCCTAAGCCTATTCCTCGAAATGGTTTACGAATTAGACATTTTCATGAAAAAGTTTACTAGCCAATTGTACATACCGATTTAAATGTTCCTCATCAAACTACAGGGAACTTAGGCGAGAAATATTTTTTAACTTTCCTAAATGATTTTAGTAAGTTGGTTAAAGTTTATGCAATTCGGACTAAAGACGAAGTGTATGATTACTTATTACGAAGTTCATAATTTAACTGGAAAAATGATAAAAGAAGTGAGATGCGATAATGGTACAGAATATATTAATGCGAGAGTTTTTAGATTTGTCAAAGAAAAGGGAATATTTATAAGGCCTTGTCCAGCTTATGTACATGAGTTAAATGGAACTGCAGAAAGTTAAAATCGTACTTTGATGGATATGGGGGGATGTATTTTATCAGAAGCTGAAGTCGAAAGAAAATATTGGCCAGAAATTATAAAAACAGCAGCATATCTTAAAAATAGAACATTAAGTAAAACTATAGAAAGAAAAACTCCTTAAGAAATATTTTTTACAAAGAAATCTTCAGTAAAATGTATGGAAGTAAAATATTTGTACGTATTCCGGAACAAAGACGTAAGTCCAAATGGGACAAGAAAGAGGAAATGGGAATCTTACTTGGATATTCTGATACTTGATATAGAGTATTGATTAAAAACAGAATAATAATAGCTAGGCATTGTGATGTTATAGAAGATGTTACGGTTAGTTACTCTGATGCTATGACACCTGTAAATTTTCAGGAGGCGAGGAGAAAGTAAGCTAAAGAATGCAAAGCAACTATGGGTCGTTTGATGACAAGTTCAGTAAAAAATGTGACATGGACAATAGTTGACAGGCCACCTAGGTACCAAAAGTTTAAGTTTAGAGATATTTTAAATGTTAAATAATTGTTTAGATATTGTGATTTGTTGTAATATAAATGTAAGGAGGCATGTTGAGTATTGTAGGTAAGTACATTTATATTACAACCAAGAAGGTTAGATTAGATATTAGAATAGGTCTATGATTTAATGTGTTTCTGGTAGTGAAATGTTTGATATAAATGATAAAAAATAAATTGAGTAGAATACCCAAGGCCAACTATCAATTGTCAAACTATCGATAGTAGGGCAACACTAGAAATGGCAGACTGTTTATTTGACCCAGTGATTGGCAGTCCAGTGCTGCCCGTCCAGTGACTGGATTGGCCATACGGATTGGCGCGCTACTGTGGCGCTGTGGTGGCGGCGCTACAAGATAGGTACTGAAGGGGCCCCCCTTTACATTCAATCCATTCCATAGACTACCCCGTATTTTTAAACATAACCATATGGACGTCCTTCACTCAAACCACAGACATATATGACGTACACAGCTGGAACATACTTTTATTAGTTATTTAGTTATACTTGTAAGTAGCAAGTAATTGTTGTTATCCTTTTCTCACGTATTCTGATCTATATGGCGATATCTCTTTTTTACACCTGTCGCAACATTCACTTACACATAGATATTAAGCTACGCGTGGCAATTTTTGGCCATGACACCATTTCGTAAACTACGTTGTTGGATCGGTGAACACTAAAAATAATAGAGTAGAATACCGTATAAATGATCTCAGATCATGCACTCCACACAACATTCATACATTCCTTGAAATCATGGGTAGCATTATCGTAAACATCTTACCCTAGACTAGTCTAATCTAGATACAGCCCAGGCTGCATAGTTTTGCATGTGTGTGTTTTTGCTACGCTAAGTAATAGCCTACCTTCTTTACCTACTACAGTAAAATAAAAATGTCCGTTTGCTTAATATAATTGGCTACTTGACTGTATTCATACTTGGGCAATATTTGAATACGAAACAATATGTACACTAAAAAGTAACCGATTCCGAAAACAACAACAAAATTGGTTGAAAATTAAGACAGTAATTCGATTTTAAAGTTTTCTCAAGAAGAAAAGTGGGAGCGTGGTGGGGACGTCATTCTATCTTTTTTGTACGCACAAAACCAAGTGTCAGTGACGTTATTGCACACACAGTGCATCCTTTTCTTGTTTTTTGACAGTTTCCCCTTCCACCGAATTTCAAAGGCTTATATCTTATTTATTTATGAAGGGATTTTTAAAAATCTTTCTGTTTTCAGTTTCTGGTAGTGAAATGTTTATTAAGAATGAAAAAAATAAATTTAGTAGAATACCCAATTGGGCTTTATATAATAATAATAATATAACTCTTTATTTCACCAAGAAATTAAAATTACAAAATTACATAAGAGATTTGCAATGTACAATGGCGGCCTTATCGCTATAGCAATTTCTTACAGGCAACCAACGGGTAGGATTTAATAAAATAACATGGGTAAGGCGCAGACATGTTAAAATAAAGAATATATACGTTAATTTACACTTAAAAATAATAATTTAAAAGTTAATCTATACTTAACAATTATGCGTTCTATATACATACAAAGTACATATGTAGACACAAGTATTGCACAATACTTATTGCAAACAAGACACAAGTTTATCAAGCGGTTCCAATAGAGAGGTAAATAAGTTAACACATAATGAAATATATGAAATGGGCTTTAACAAGTGACTTAAAAACGGGAAGAGTTTGAGCGCGTCGAATGGTGACCGGAAGAGAATTCCATAAACGGATTGCTTTGACAGTAAACGAGCGGGGAAAAAATTCAGTAAAGTGGACAGGTGTTACCAACCGTAGGTTACACGAGCTGCGTGTTCTATTTTGTTCTTCACTACAGAACACAAAACGATCTTTTAGATATTGAGGAAAAGAGGGATTAAAATGAATAGAGTAAAGCAATGAAAGGGTATGCCAGTCGCGGCGACGTCGAATTGGGAGCCACTCGAGTTCATTGCGGAACTGTGAGACATGATAATATTTACGAAGGCCGTAAATGAATCTGATGCAGAAATTTTTAAGACGCTCGAGCTTATTAAGTTGCTCCTCAGCCAGATCTAGGTAACAGGTATTCGCGTAATCAAGGATGGGAAACAGGAGAGACTGGGCAAGCATAACTTTGGTCCGAAAAGGAAAAAAAATTTCAAGTCGTCTTAGTGATCCAACAGCAGCAAACATTTTTCTACTGACTTCAGCCAACTGAGGAGACCAGCAGGTCTAAAATGGCCACTTTGAGCAATTCATTAAAACGAATCATTTCGTGAATTGCGAAGCTTAGCAATTCTGCAAATTTGACATTGACGTTTCAACTCTAATTCAATTCATTTCGTGTTTCATTTCTTGAATCACTTTTCGTTTGAGTATTGCTATATTAATAAAATAAAAATAGATTTTAAAATTTTATTATTTTTATTGATATTTATAATTCTACAGTAAATTAATGATGGTACATCAACATTATTGGTTAGAAAAACTTATTTAACTAAAAAAATCGTAAAAGTACGCACGCTATGCAAAAATAAAAATCATTTTTACGCCTGGCAATAAGGTAAAGCAATTCACAAGCAATTCACGAAAAGTAAGCCATTTTGCGACTTTCCGTCAAACAGCAGAATTGCCATGAAATGATTCATTTCATGAACTGCCAAAATGTGGCTATTTTAAGATTTGCAATGATTCATAATATGATCATATTGTTATTCGTGCAAAGTGGCCATTTTAGATCCACAGGTGAGCGAATTGTCAATGAGTACTCCCAGATTTCTTACAGACGCACTCAGCTGTATAACAGTATCGTCAAAAGTGAGTTTGGGTAAGTCAGCATACTTTAACTTGCATGTCATCCTTGAGCTGCCAATGACAATCGCCTGCGTTTCTTATTTCTATATCAAAAACAAGACTAATTATTTTTCATTTTTTAATAAAAATCTACCTCAAAATAAAAATATTGCTACGTAACTGTTTATCATTTTTTCCAACTTTTGGGGTTGTTATCAAGTGCTGTGATGGAAACCAGTTTTACACCCTAACACATCACGAGTTAGAAAGAGAGAGGTGGTTAACGAAATGCATTCAGGTCAAATTTTTCTGCCATTGGCGTATTGTATGCCTGCGCGTTATCCCTTTAGCTTTAAATCCATGGGTAAAAATCACTGGACGGCTGTCACTGGAACACCAGCCACTGGGTCAATGTTTTTTAATCAATCAATGTCACGTCTCGCTCGCAAGTCATTGTCATACGCACCTTGCTTGATGTCATTTTCACTAGAGGATCAAATAAAAAAACAAACTTATTTTCTCTACATTTATTGTAAAATTAATGGAATTTAATATTGTGATCTGTGTGTTATTGTGATATTATATGATCTTTGCTTTTATATAGGTATCTATTAGTTACCTGAATTATTCATTCAAGTGTTTTGTCCATATCCATAAAATATTATAAATGCGAAAATCTGTCTGTCTTACGCTTTCACAGCCAAACCGCTGAGCGGGTTTTGATGAAATTTGGTATGAATATAGTTGGAGATCCGGGGGGCAAACATAGGCCACTTTTTGACGCAGGCGGAGCTGCGGGAAAAAGCTAGTCCTGAATATTTTGCAGCAAACCAACACAAATGGGTTGCGACTCCAGTTTCTGCGGAGTAATAGATGAAATACCTGGTATATCTGTTGATAACTTTGAGAAGAAAGGAAAAAGGACATATTTCTTGAGCCACGCGCATTCAGACCACACTGTAGGCCTGCTGAATACAGTGAGGTACGGTGACAATAGCAATGTTAATTTTGCTAATTATTTAGCCAAGAATGGAGTGTTTATTTACATGTCAGATGTTACCGCGATATTGTTTGAACATGAATTTCGGGATTTAGCCGCGTTTGTGAAGCCTTTAAAAATTGGTAAGCAATAAATCTGTGAGATTCTTTTGATTACTAAACTTTCCTTTGTAAGATCAAGTAAAATGTTTTGTCTGTAAATTGGTGGAGATATGGCTCTGCGTTACCGTCCCACTCGGAGAATTCACTAAAAACAATAGACGGATTTTGAAATCTGTACAGTTAAAATGAGCCTCAGAGGGAGAAGTAAATATCATATAAACTAACTTAATAGGCTACTTACAAGTAATGCTTATTAAAAGGGCTGATTTAGATGGATCCAGTACTATCAATCGAGTAGCAAATTCATCTATGTAGATATGTAAATGGACATAATTGAAACCCACACACACAAACAATTTTGTATACATGAACACTACTAGATCGTTAGTGCTGGATCCGTCTAACCTGGGGTACGTTTTATAGCCCTTAATGTAATGAGTGTAATATCGAAATATTACTTTAAATAACCATTAATCAAAAATGCTTAAGTAAACATTAACACCTGTGCGTGCAGCTGTTTAAATTTTTAACACTAAAAGTTAATAATTTTCATATTTCGTAAACATTAAGATGTATTGTTGATATATTTCAATTTTTCAATTTCAAAATATTTATTTATTTCTTTCATAAATTTTAGGCACAAGCCAGTTAATATCGCTACCAGCTACTGAGAAGTATGAAGAGCTGCACTTCGACGTCACTCTCATACCGGCCGGCCACTGCCTGGGCTCGACCATGTTCCTGTTTCAGAGCAACAGGAAAACTGTTTTGTACACTGGCGACTTTAGGTAAGAACTTCCCGTAGAAAAAAAACATTTATTTAACATATTAAAAGCACATTAATTTAAGAATTCGTACATCGTCGTAGCTCCGCTCCTATTGACGATCCCCTCTGCTTACCAATAGATGTCAAATAAAACAAATAGAAGATTCCAACATAAAAAAATATACTTATATTTCTATATATTACAGATATTTTGTACACTAAAAAACATACAAATATTTTATGTAACACTAAATCAATCAAATAAATTCGAAAATATTTTATTGACCGAGCGAGTGAAGCATCTCCATTTCGACAATTTTGCTTTTGGATCGGAAAACGTATGTTCCGGGCTAGAGGCCGCATTTCTGCACGGATTTTTACAAAACTTGGCTCATGTATTCCTTGATTTATTAAAAATTTTTGACCCTTGAAATATTCTAAGAGTATTTAGTTATTTATTCACTTTTAACATCAATACAATAATAAAAATTAAAAGGGGTCTTCTTTACAACAAACGTGGTTTTATGCGGTTTTTATAGATATTGGTATGGAACCCTTCGTGTGCGAGTCCGACTCGCACTTGACCGGTTTTATTTATATACGAATTTGTTTACGCTGTCACTACACTAGTGTCTACGTTTTTACGATGTCATGGTAGTGCCACTGTTCGCGAGGTCTACTGTTCACAGAACTACTAGTTTACTTACTTTTATTGTGATCCCATAACAATTGAATGAAACCCAATACTGAATGGTTTAAAATATTTTACAAAATAATAATAATAAATAACTCTTTATTGCACCAAATTGTAGAAAGTACATGAATATTATTATTATTATCTATGGTACAAAGGCGGCCTTATCGCTAGAGCAATTTCTTCCAGGCAACCAACAGGTAGGACTTCATGATATGAAACAGGAAGGTAGGCGCAAATTAACAGTTGGAAAAAGTGAAACATAAAAGCATAACGTACCTATGCAGCACATACAAAAAATATACCAATGTAAATATATGTGGTGCACATATACGCATGCATTACACAACGTAAAGAAATATACATACTTATTTTTAAGCGTATCAATAAATGAACAATTTAATGAGTGAAAATTACATCTATGGTGGGTAATATTCGAACAGCAGACAAAAAGATTTTCTCGGGAAGAGGTTTAGCTGATAGAAAGATAATGGTCCTTCACTTGTGTCTTGAAGCTGGAGAGTGTTTGGGCATGTCTAATAGATACCGGCAAGGAGTTCCACAGACGTACAGCTTGGACAGTAAACGAGTTGGTGTAAAATTCGGAAGAATGTACGGGTGTATCCAATCGGAGATTATGTGCACTGCGAAGTCGATCATGGTGTTGATTGTGAAACACAAACCGTTCTTTCAGATATTGTGGATAAGTGGGAATAAAAAAAAATTGAATAAAGCATGGAAATATTCTAAGCTGAAATGAAACGTAAACTAGAAAAATAAGAAAAAGCATTAGAGCTCGCTCTACGTCACGCATCTTTTACTGTTGAACGAAAAGTGACGTAAGCCACGCCCACTTCCGACGTCACTGCGCCAATGCCCGTAACGGTGCACCAGTCGATACGCCGTCTATTTGTATTTGCTCCATGGTTGAGTCCTTAGCTAATGCGTCAGAGCGTAGGGTATGATGTTAATCAAGTCCTATATTTAGTAGTAATGGAAGGTTTCAAGAACATCTAGACTGTTCTTCCGTTGGCACCTTATTGATATATTTTGACTTTACACACACATGCTAAAGATTGTGTAAAACTTTCTTTACAGATACACTCAAAATGACGTGAAGAAAATAAGGGACCTGCACAACCCGAAGGATCGAACTGAACCGATTCACATAGACACTATTTACATGGACACCACATTCCTTACGATAGACAAAGAAGATTTACCAAGACGGACGGATAGTATAAACTATTTGCTGGAAGAAATAACGTCCTGGCTGCAAAAGGGAGATGAATATAAAGTGGCGTTGGATACGCCAGCTAAATATGGATATGAGAGTATTTTTAATGATATTTACGAGAAGTTGGGGAGGAAAGTCTACGTGACCGATGCTAAATGGGCTATTTACAGGTAAGATGGCTTGAGACTTAACTTGCTAATACAACAAATATATGCTATACAGATATTCAACAGTCATTAGGCTTTGTCAGATGCCTTTAGGCAGCATGTAAAAATCTGACGTCAAGTCAAGCGACGACGTGACGCGACCACTATTGGATTGGTCGCCATTTAGTGGCATTTTCTATCAGCCTGAAAAATTCTGACAGTGTTGGCCACTAACACACCTCGGGTCATGTCCCTGTTGGTCTGGTTTCCCTGTAAAAAGGGTTACGGAGGTCAGACTGCAGTCGCTCCATTGTAATAACCAGTGCCGCCAAATCTAGGAGCATGACTTACAGCGTACCCTAGGCTCCTAAGCGTAAGCTGACGACGCAACTAGAAAAAACACGCTTGGGTGAAGAAGATATTCAACCGTCATACATTGATTTGCATAAACTTTCTTGGTTACTCCTGGTTTCTCATTTTGGTATAAAGTCATTGTTATGCAATTTATCTAAAACATACGAAGTTGTCAATTAACTTTTTTACCTTGTGCCAGAATTTGGGCATGTAAAAAAATTATGTGTTTTACAAATTCAGTTTTTCATTTCGTCAAAAATAAGTGAGATAGTCAGTACTTAATTTAAATATTTTTCATTTTTTAAGACCTGCTAATCGTCAACCATCTAAACATTTTCTTGTATTCTTTTTCAGCAAAATGACAGATGTCCTACCCGGAGTCACCAATGACAGAAATCATATGGACATACATAATTGCTCGTTCAATCCCAAAAATCATATCAACTGCCAAATACCAAATAACAACAAATTTATTTTTTTAACCATCCGTTTATCTGCAATGAAATGGTGCGATTACAAATTGGAAGATCTGCCTGTGGAGAAAACCACAGACAATAAAATAAGTGTGTGTTTCTCTACGCACTCGAGTAGAAATGAATTGTTATATTTTGTCAACCATTTTTCACCGAAAAGGGTGGTCGGTTTTCCTAATGAATATGAAGTGAGTAAGTCACCAATGAAATATGTTGAAAATGTGGTTCTTCTTCCAGTTAAAAGGAAGAGAATTAAATGATCGCAGTTTTAAAAGTTGTGTGAGCGAGAAAAAGCATAATTATGTATGAAAAAGATCCTCACACTAAGGTGTGGTAGTGGCATTTTTTTGTTGAAAGTTCACACAACTGACGCTAGGTGTCAGCATTGAGGCAGGTCCATGAATTGACAATTTGATAGTTTCAATTGCTTTTACTCGAGAAATTAAGTCATATACTCAAATCCTAATATAATTTATGAAAAAGGAGCAAAAGTTATGTATCTTTCTCTTTCTTACACTGTGTAAATCTAAAGAGAGAAGGAGATAGACATTGTTCTCGTCTATAAACCGTGGCGAGGTTTGTCCCATGTTTGTAATTAGTCACTAGCGCCATCTAGAGTAGTATACTACCCTCTTTAGCATAATGCAAGCCGCTTCCAACCGGCTATTTTGGAAATCGGGGTGGTTTGTGTCCAGCAGTGGACTGACCGCGGCTGAAATGATAATATTGTCCGCTGCAGGATTACATTTTTATATGAATTCGCAATTACTTTTAGATAAATTTTATTTTATATTCTTTAATGTATGTGGTTATCAATATGAAAGAAAATAAAATGATATTTCGTTATTAAGAATGCTTGTGATTGGCTAATGAATTGGACTGTGATAGAATTGTTGACTTAAATAAATTTTTTACGCTACCTTTATATTATACCTGTTGTTTTATTAAAGCCATAGATGTTCAAACTTTAAAGAAAAATTGTGGTTAGCAAAAATTCTACATAAATAGGCAATTTTACTCAAAATTTATTTATGTTTAATATCACAAAATAGTGTGCGTGAATTCGAAAACAGAATTTTTTGAATCCGTTCAGTAATATATAAATTACTAGCGGTTTCCCGCAGCTCCGCCTGCGTCAAAAAGTAGCCTATGTTTGACCCCGTGTCTTCAACTATATTCATACCAAATTTCATTAAAATCCGTTCAGCGGTTTGGCCGTGAAAGCGTAATAGACAGACTTTCGCATTTATAATATTATTAGTATGGATAAGCCTTTGAAATCCTGTGGAAGGAGAACCTGTCAAGAAACATGAAAAGGACACACTTAATGGTGGAGTGACGTCACTGCCACTTGATTTAATGCATACAAAAGAGATAGCAAGACGGCTCCCACTTTTCTTCATTGGAAAACTTTAAATACTTATTACTGCTTTAATTAATCACCAATTTTGTTGTTGTTTTCGGAATCTGTTTCTTTTCAGTGTATGTATTGTTCCGTATAAAAAATCTTGTTAAAATGTGAACTCAGTCAAGTAGCCTATTATAGCTAGAACCATCTCGATCATTTCGTGAAAGCGTAACAGACAGGCAGACAAACAGTTTTTTACATTTTTTACCTCAGTGGTTTTGTGAAATGCATCATATGTAATTTGTTTGTATCAAGTTTTGTAAAATGTTAAATAAATACACTTATTATTATGGATGTAGATAAATCTATTAATTCCTTTGTGCTTCGATACCACAAACAGACATAAGACGTCGAACAAAAACCAAAATGGCGGACGTAGGGTTTTCTGTAGTCAGCCGCCATTTTGTTCCGACATCGTATGCGACTAATCTCGAAAGGCGCGCGCATCATACCCCTAACAGCGAAAAAAGAAGTGCTTTTTGTTTAACGTCCTCTGTCTGTCTGCGGAATCGAAGCACCTGAACGAATGAACCGATTTACATCCATACTAATAAGTGTAAAAAACTGTCTGCCTGTCTGTTACGCTTTCACGGTCAAATCGTTGAACTGATTTTGATGAAATTTAAATATGAATATAGTTGCGGAAGACCCGGGGTCAAATATAGGCTACTTTGTAGAGCAGATGGAGCTGCGGGAAACAGTTAGTATAATATAAATACACGCCCGCCGGTCGGCGAACTAAATAGCTATCATTATTTTTTTTATATTATAATGTCCAGGGATTGAACACGATCCCAACCACAGAACAGATTAAAGACCTCTTTAATCTGTTCTGTGATCCCAACCCACCTGACGTTAACGCTGGCTCTTTGATTTTATGGATCCTAACTTACTTTGACTAAATGTGTGCATGACAAAAGGAAGTCTTTATTTATTGTGCCTCTTGAGTTTTCTTGTATTTTCTTATTACCAATTGAACCCTCAAAAAACTAAATTTAAAATAAAACATTTTCAGCATAATATTTATTCATCATTCAATTATACTTAACATATCTCGACTGATATTTATCAGGCTTATAATTATACTGCCTTTTCGGAATCGCTTGTCCCTTAGAACGACCTGTTTTAAAAGGTCGACCTCCGAAACTGGCGAGGCCCATGTCTTCCATGTATTTTTCTATCAGCTGAGCGGATAACATTTTCTTTATAAAATCCACGAAAAAGTTCGGTTTTAACTCGAAAACTAATGAGGGTTGGTCTTTCTTCAGGTGGACTAGGTCTGTCCCTGAAAATGGCAAAAAATTGTCAGGAGTGCTATTTTTTAAATACGTGAATCACCAATTTTTGACGAGTTGAACGAAAATCATTAAAGGCAGCTGAGAACGCTTAAACAGAATGGATTTTAAAAAAATCATCTGTTCGATACATTTAAGTATTACAAAATGGTATGAAACAGCCATGGAGCAATTACAAAGAGATGCCGTTTGAAATGGCGCAGTGATGTGATCATTGGCGCCTCACCGGCACTGCAGTGGGCGGAGCTTGTCATTGCTCGTGCTCCATGGTTGGAGCCACGGCTGAAACCAAGCATGTCGCACGTCTGCCTTCCACCCCGTGTAGTTTCACAAATACTTTCTTACAAAACGCTTATTACGGCATCTCCTCTTTGTAATTGCTCCATGGGAACAGCCTTTAAATAACAATTCTTATTCGTAGGGAACAACTCATACTTTTAAAAAGTTGCACGTATTCATGAGTACTTTCCTCAGCGAAAATCATGCCATGTTTTTGAATCCGACCTGTATAAAATAAGAGATTACTTACTAATATTTTGATTCCTCTGACCGCTCCTGTAATCCGGCCCATCAGCAGCTTCCTTCACTATATCTAACACTTTCTCCAAATATTGCATTGTCTTGCTTGTCCTAAATTCTGGTCCGTTTACAAAGGCTTTGACGGCATCAAGGACCTAGAAATATCATGAAATTCAGACCATCGTCTAAATATATGTCCAGTTTCACCTTCAGCTTACTCCACCCAGGGTACGCTTTTGATCATACTCGTACCTCTGCCTACTCCTACGGGAAACAGGCGTGAAGATATCTATTTAGGTATGTGTCAACCTCTTACGGGTGAACTCCCTGACGGTGAATGAATGAATGAAACTTTATTTGCAATAAACATAGTAAATAGACACAAATAAGATCTTAGATACAATGTAGGTATCACATGTTTAGTCATTACTGACACGCAAGAACGACACCAGAGTGTCGTGAATATAAATGTTACAATTTGTTTATTACTATTTTTTTTAAAGAATTTGGCCGGTGGCTCTCCATCAAGACTATGGAGTATTTACTAAGAGGAGATGCCGTTTGAAATGGCGCAATGATGTGATCATTGGCGCCTCGCCGACACAAAAGTGGGCGGAGCTTGTCATTGCTCGTGCTCCATGGTTGGAGCCACGGCCGAAACCAAGCACCCCGCACTTCTGCCTTCCACCCCGTGTAGCATCACAAATACTTTCTTACTAAACGCTTATTACGGCATGTCCTCTTTGTAATTGCTCCATGATCCAGACACAACGTCGAACGCGAACCTATTAGGTACGACCGATTCGGTCGTGTACGTACGCGCGTCTATGTGTGTTCTCGTACGGTTGGTTATTTACCGTATCTGCGTCATAGTCGTGGCAGCGCCTGAAGCGATATTTTGCTCTCGATGTTTCCCCTAAATCTGCGCGGCTCGGTGCGGTATCTGTTTCGTGTGGGAGAGTGTGTATGAGTGTTAGTACTATTATAACAATTCTGTGCAAACCTTATCAACAAAGGACACAGCCTGGTTGGTCCTGAATTCTGGGGCCTTGGTCATGTTCTTCAGGGCGTCGAATGCGTTGTTGATCAGCTGGACCGTCTGCTGGCGTCTCAAGCTTTGATTGTCGTTCATTTCGTCGTCGTCAGCCCTCTTCTTGACCTCAAATCTAAACATTTATTTATAGAAAGATAATATAATAGTAGTTCTGTGAACTGTAGACCTCGCGAACCTCTCTCTTTTAGTTTTTTTTTTCATATCAATCTGCGGGGAATTCAGGTAAAATGTTTCCACTAAATATTGATTAAAATCCGTTCACTTTGCCCTCATATAAGGCTAGAGAACAAACACAAAACAAAAATTGGCCCGTCTCGAGCCTTCGCAGGCTTCGATCAACTATTCTATTTAGTTGACAGCGTGGAGCAATTACAAAGAGGAGATGCCGTAATAAGCGTTTTGTAAGAAAGTATTTGTGAGGCTACGCGGGGTGGAAGGCAGACGCGCCGGGTTCTTGGTTTCGGCCGTGGCTCCAACCATGGAGCACGAGCAATGACAAGCTCCGCCCACTTTTGTGTTGGCGAGGCGCCAATGATCACATCATTTCGCTGTTTCAAACAGCATCTCCTCTTTGTAATTGCTCCATGGTTGACAGTTATGACAGCAATTTTTTTCCGAGTAAATCAAGTTTTCTATTCGGTTAGACAGTTAGGAATCAAATAATCAAGTGTAAGCGCAGCGTTGGACATTTATCGACTAGATAGTCAGATGAACTGAAAAAGTTCACAGTTCGTGGATTGACTGCGGCTGAAACGATGGTGATGATAAATCAAGTGTACTAGTTAAGTACCTGCGAACTTTCTTCAAGTTTTTATCGTTGAAATCGGCATACTGTTGGGGCTCAGCTGCGGGCACGACTTTGTGTATATAGGCTTTGACATCAGACTGGTTCTTGTCCGTCTTGCTCACTTGGAGAAGGACGTAGGAAGTTGAGAAATGGGCTATGGTTACTGAAACGTACAAAAATCTACTGACGGAGAACTGCAACCCTATTTTTGAAATGTATGACTCAAATATCGAATGAAAATTCATTCGACTTACCCATTTTGCGTGACACTTCAAAAATAGAACTCCTGGGGGTCAGTCTCGCACATTGAAATTCACCTCAACGTAATTACCAAAACGAACCACTACCGCGAGGGCTATTTTTGAGAATGCGAAAACGGTGAGTCGGAATAAATTTTATTCGACATATTCGGTGTTGCAATAAGAGCGATTGGCCTGCTGCTATATGTAACGGGATAGAGGGGAATTTAAAATCTTATTTCATATTTTGTAGCCCATTTAAATACTTTGATCAAAAATAGTTATTTCTTAAATACTCACCAAGAAAAAATAAGCTTTGAAACATTATCAAGACTTCTCTCTACTATAAATAATATTTTTTAAACATTCTTTAATCACGTTTACAATTACCTAAAGAAGTAATTATTTTTAATTAGCAGTAAAAATAATGATATTCGCTTGATTATAATAAAAATGTTGGATATTTCATCTATTTTTGCCATAAACATGTTTGACTATTTACCTACCTACATCAAATTTCACTTATGATTTTTAATGTACTAGGTATTTTATGTGTCTTTCATACAAACTTTCAGGCCCCATTACAACCCCTAGAGGGTTAATTTAAAAAAAAAGAAGTAGTCTAAGTTTGACCCCGGGTCTTCAACTATAACCATATCAAATTTCATCACAATCGGTTCAGCGGCTTAGCCGTGACAGCTTAACAAACTTTAGCATTTATAATATTAGTATGGAGTGGGTATAGAATGGAGTATAAATTTATCCATTCATATCTATACTTAAATTTAATGGCTGTTGAGCTGGAGTGCTATTTTTGAAAAGAGTGATTCACGCAAAATCAGTGAGTCGAATGATTTATGAGTATACATTTAAAAATAGGGCTCCTTGTATCCAAACTAGATTTTTTTTCTCCCCAACCAGTTAGCCACCTACCAGTTAAGATGGCAGCCAAATGGTGATCAATTCCACTACCAACTACTCTTCACAGTGAAGTTAAAAGGGTTAAGAATTTATGAAAAAAAAAAACATTTTTAGAAAATATTCTATATTCGTTCAAATCAGTACGTTTTTTGAGAACATGTACTCTTTTCGTGGACATTAACTATAGTCACAAATTTTCTTTTTAAATATATTACTAAAATGTATACAGATTTAGTAAAAAAAAATTGTAGGTTATCTATGACTTTTTTAATATAATCACAGAAACAAGATTAGGTAGAAATGCCATGTCACACCTGCGTGTCGCAGTTGTTTAAGGTCCATTCAAACTGACGCGAATACCGCGCGACTGGCGGGACGCCCACAGAAATAAGAATCGGTATAAGTGCCGTAGCGTATGCCAAAGTTAACTGGTCTGCTAATGGCACTTCTATATATTCTTATTTCTGTCGGCGTCCCGGCTGTCGCGCGGGATTCGCGTCAGTGGACCTTTAAGACTCGAAAGGCTTAACTGGCCCACACATGGCACTTCTACCTATATTTCGGTGTTTGTATGACGATCTTGATATCTAGACGCTTTTCGCTCACTCGCATACAGGGTTATTTTTAAACCATTAGCCTTTATAAAGTGTGGTTAGTACGCGAGACCAAAAATACTACAAACTTTTCTTTTACTATAACTTACAGACTTTCCTGTTATATCCCATGGAGAGATCCTTCATAGGGATAAGTTAAGTAGATACAGCAACATTCAATATTACGAACCACGGAGAATTTACAAATTTTATTATTCTTTCTTGAAATTTGCAAAAAAAAATATATAACTTCGACCCAATAAATTATTGACAACCCTGATGTGATTGTAATAGACCGGGTCGAGAACAGTAGTGACATCTAGTGTCGGGTGTCTGAATTACTTCATAATTTGCAAATAACGTAGTACTGCTACTTTCCGTAAGATGGATCATTATGGGTGCAGCCACGGCCGAAACCAAGCACCCCGAACGTCTGCCTTCCGCCCCACGTAGCCTCACAAATACTTTCATAAGAACGCTTATTAAGACATCTCCTCTTTCTAAATGCTCCGTGTTACGAACTCATTGATATAGAGTACCTTAGATGTAGCGACCCGTTGATGCATGGTTGTAGATATTATGATGACAATAGATATATCGAAGGTTGATATCAAGTATGCAACCCCACACATACAAAAATAAACTAAAGTAAACTTCCATCTCCATAACGAAATCCTGACAGCTGTTCACTTTATTTGTAGATATGGGAGATTGAAAAAAATTACTCTGTTTTCACTATTTTTTTTTATTGAATGTACAAGAAACCTCATAAATTTGCCCAATGGTTTCAAAATAATTCCGTATAATCACAGATATTCAAATTCAGTTTTCTTTCATGATTCCACCGCTTATTCTGAAAAACATTCACTTTTGAACTAGAATTAATATTGCGAAGAATATTGGAAAAACAAAAAGTATTTCGATAAAACAATGTCATTACAATGCTTATTTTTCTATATTTACCTACCACTAGATGGCGTGAATTATATCCCTTATTCATAAAAAATTACATAAGTTCATAAAGTTCAAGATAACTAAATTATGGTTAGATTCGTTCTTACACGTGAAATTAACGATAAGAGAGAAAGAGACAAAATATATTTTAGTTAACCTATACAATGTTCTTTAACTTTTATGAATAGGGGTAATAATTTAAATTTAAGAACGTTAACAATCAAATCGTCCACCAATCACAACAGAGTATTCGACGCCTTAGTGCTGCCATCTAGCGGGAATCATTTATAAAAACTATTAGGACCATTTACAAGTACAATATTGTCACTCTAAATACTGGATCGTTTTAATATCACGACACGAAAATATCAAAGTAAAAAAACAAAATTTGAAGGTCTAAATTAAGACTGTTACCTCAAATAAATTGCAAGATTATAATATTCCTTTATCGTCTGACACGAAAAAAAAAAATTTTGCTCATGAATCCCACGGACTGGTAATAAATTGATGTATAAAGTCCGCCTTTAACATTTATAAAGTAAAATGGTAAATGAAATGTAATCGTTTATTTTCAATATAAGATATTCATATCACTAATTGACGTCAATATATTACATAACCACCTCTTCCAAAGCGCAAGTGGAGAAGAAGCGGCGCCAAAAACGATGCGGATTTGTGTCAAACGATGAAATAAATTATTTTTATAAAAATTAATTGAAGCTTGATCGATTTAGAAGACTAGCAAATAATTTGGAAACCAAAAACCCCAAAAACTCACGCTATTTTGTTTTTTTTATTTGATGTACCCAGTTGCACTCTCGCAGTAAATACGAATCTAACGACACCTCTCGAGCTAAAATCCAATCGAGCCGTTCAGGCTGCAGAGCGTGCCAAACAATTATACACACAAACATACATACTCTCGAAAAACATAACCCTCCTTCTGGCGAAACCGGGTAATAAATATGGCGTATATTTGATTTGAAATTTAAAAAACTTTACAAAATATTGACACTCTTATTTAAAATTAAATAATTGCGATAACTAGGAATGAAAATAAAATCACATTGCAAGCACCAAAGTCTAAGTACCTATTTACTTACAGCTCTGTGTTCGCATAAAAGCACTTAAAATCGAATAAGTATGTCATAAGTTTTTAAATTCGATCTAATAAAGAATTTATTTACAAAATAGAACAATGCTTTAGCCACTATTGTCTATATATAAAAAATTAAAATAAATAAAATCTGAGTTATATGAAACATACATGTAAATATATTTTAAAAGAAGTAATAATTTAAGTATGGCATTTAAGTAAGTCTTACAGCTATTTGACTAAATAATATTTATTAACATAATTGGTTGACAAAAAAAGTACCACGATGTCTTTTATGAAAAGTACTATAACCTAACTGTAAAATCACAAATGTAGATAAGAATAAAAATTTACAAAAAAAAAAGATTTTGATTATTGTTACACTAAAGCCGCCGCGCATAACATTGTGTTTGGGTTAATAATGTTAGGCCACGACCATTTTGTTAAATGTTTAGTGTTAGCAAACACAAAACACGGTCGCCGGAGATGGCTAAGTGTTCTGGCAAACATTAGTATTCTGGCTGGTAAATCACATGACATAGACAAACACATAGTGTATGGTTACATACTAAAAAAATGCTTGTAAGCATTTTTTTTGCGAACCTACTTAGATCCCAAGACAAACATTGTTGGCTCACGATTATAATTATTAATCTAACATAATATAAAACTGGATAAAACATTGACAAGATAACCAGATTTTTTATAAACAAGTAATAAATATATGGACTGTGATTTTTGGACTACACAGCAAGAATAAAGTTAATATTGCGTTATCTTAATTTTTTTATTTGTATACACACATAAGTATTTATAGTACTAACGTTATTTAGTTAGCCAGCGATTCTCAAAGTATGCTCCTCGGTGTCCTGGGGTTCCGCGAGAGAACTTGCATTAATAAGAAAAATAATCATATCTAGCAGACAGAATAAGTACCGTAGGACAATATTTTAGACCTTAGAGTGTAAAATTCCTTATATGCAAATGAGATGGACTCAGGATTGCTCAGGATCACTCATGTCATCTCACCATCCATCACGGATGTCTTATAGAGTCAAGTTGTTTGGTTAATTAATTTCAATATACACGGTTTACAGAAAATCGGAAATTTTGTTGTAAGATAAAGTAAAAAAAAAAAACAAAGAGCTTTTAACAATCCCCTAAAATTTTTCAGAATAAGAGTCTAATTTATTTTAGTTGAGCAAATTCGTAGCACCTATTATTTATAATACATTTATTAAAAATTGTAGTACCGAACACTTTTTCCGTCAATTGATTTACCAGCCAACATAAATGCTATGAAATGATATCAAATAAATATCAAAATAAAAGCAAAAAAATTTTTTTTTTGGAATTAAGAAAAAAAAAGGAAAAATTAAGTTAAAGATCTACTAAAAATATTTGGTAATAATTACATTTAACGTTACATCAATTTATAGTACACATATTCACAAAGATTTATGATAAAAACAAAAAGTTACAAGTTAAGATTAATTTTTCGCGCTAAATCGGCGAGTCGAACTATTTTCATTCGACATAATTGATTTCAGAAATAGTACTCATAAAGTCAGTAAAAGTGATCCGTCTTACATCGTAAAAATACAAAATGCAAATTGAGGATCTATTATCTTCAAAAATAAGGATTTTTTTTTAGAAAATTGGTTCACAACAGTATCACACTAGTATTAACTTTGATTTACACATTTTTATCTTACTAAGAACTAAATTCAGTACGGATTGAGCAGCCACAAAATGGCGACCGAAAACAAAATGGCGGACGGCGTTATTCTCACTGTTCCGCAATCTAACACGTCGTTGGCGTACAGATTTGGCGGCATGGCTTCCTCGCCTCCTTTGCAGTATTCATTTCGGGACTATAAATAAACAGAAATATAAATTTATTTAGTGACAGTGGGCGGGGCACATAGCGCGGATAGCCGATGGCCGATGGGTCAGAAAGGTTCTCGAATGGCGACCACGCATCGTCATAGACGGACACTCACCGACTAGACTAGGGTGACTCTTTTGTAGTCCAAAACTAGTTTATTTCTATTTTTGTAAGCACTTACAAACTATGCATGTGCAAACTAAAGGTGGCGGGCATGTTGGGACTAACAGTAGTGGCTGGATGCCGGCCGGCAATACTTTACATGAACTAACTTGTGGCGGAAGCACGCAAAATAATTTCATAATAATTGCTAAACTTTAACTAAAAAGTAACGCTCGAATCAATTTAAATGCAATTTTTGTGTATTATTCGGATTGGATTAGTTTTTTTTGACATTATAAAGGGCTTGACTAACTGATTTTATTTATACACTAGCTGTTTCCCGCAGCTCCGCCTGCGGTATATAGCCTATGTTACTCAGGGTGAATGCAGCTTTCCAACGGTGAAAGAATTTTTGAAATCGGCACAGTAGTTTTTGAGTTTATTCATTACAAACATACACACAAAAATACAAATCTTTCCCCTTTATAATATTAGTGTAGATGCCTGTAGCAAACTGATTTTATATACGGTGTAACACAACTTACCGCAAATTCTTCAGCGCAGAGTTCCCTACAAGGCGGGCATACGACCCCTCCCTTGTGGAGCCAACCTTTCTTCTTTATCCTTATCTGGAGCACCTGCCCCGCGTGGTAACATGTGTAGGAGTAGTTACCCACCTGTAATATAGGTAGTCTTTTGCAAAATACACGGAATACAATTAAAGGTGCTATTTTTGAAAAGAGTGAATCGCGCAATACCGGTATTTCGAATAAATTTCGTTCGATATCAAACGATTTTCATGCGATATAATCGGCGAGTCAAACTTTTTCGATTTTAGGTCATCATCATCCTAGCGTGTATTCCTAGTTGCGTCGTCAGCTTACGCATCGGAACCCAGGGTACGCTGTAAGTCATGGTCCTAGATTTGACGGAACTGGTTACTACAATGGAGCGACTGCGACTTTTTATAGGGAAACCAGACCAACAGGAACATGACCCGAGGTGTGTTAGTGGCCAACACTGTCAGAATTTTTTCAGGCTGCCCCAAGGCATCTGACACAGAATCACGACTGCTATCTATCGATAACAACCGGGACCAACGGCTTTACGTGCCTTCCGATGCACAGAGGAGCTCAAGCTAAAAATTTGAGACAAAAAAAAAATGAAATGTTAAAATAAACCTAAGAGGTTATTGGGATTGTCTAACAATCAACCTTCACTATAACCAGGTTTTATTTTATTAAAAAACCAGTTATATTCTATACTGTACTCTCATATCTCGCGATAATAGAAACGAATCAAATTGAACTTGAGAATTTATTCCTTCTTACTTACACAATATACAAAATTATAATATGTGAGTGAGAGCCACAGACATATAAGACGCACACAGACGGAACATAAGAAAATAGTTATACTTATGTAGCAAGTAATTGTTGTTATCCTTTTCTCACGTATTCGGATCTGGCGATAACTCTTTTTTACACCTGTAGCAACATTCACACACACATAGATATTAAGCTACGCGTGGCAATTTTCGGCCGTGACGCCATTTTGTAATCTACGTTGTTGGATCGGTGAACACTAAAAATAATAGAGTAGAATACCGTATAAATGATCTCAGACCATGCACTCCACACAACATTCACACATTCCTTGAAATCATGGGGAGCATTATCGTAAACATCTTACCCTAGACTATATACAGCCCAGGCTGCATAGTTTTGCATGTGTGTGTTTTTGCTACGCTAAGTAATAGCATACCTTCCGTCTGTTTACGTCTTATATGTCTGTGGTGAGAGCGAATGATTCCCATTGTTTTACAGCGCGGGTCATTGATAACTATTGAATTTAAATATCTATAAATAACTTTTAGGTTTCATCATCATCATCATCATCATCTCAGCCAGAAGACGTCCACTGCTGAACACAGGCCTCTCTCATAGATTTCCTAGATCCATAGAGGTTGTTGCCATACTCGCCACGCTTGGCAGGCAGGTTGGCGAGCGCAATTTTGACGGCTTATCTTACTTCCGACGCTGCTGCCCATCGGAAGAATTTACAAGCAAAGGATGGGTGTGATTTGGGATGGGAAAGTGGTATTGGGATGCTACTAACTTGCGATGGTTTGGGGTTGAGTACGTAGCAGCTCGGGTGAGTCGGGTTCGCGTACCCGTATGCCATGTTTCAAACATCGAGCAGATGCTTGAACATGAACACCTACTTTTAGGTTTACTTACAACAATATGAAGACGACCGCTTTCGCATCTATACTTGTAACAACCAGAGCCCCAGTGTTGCCATTCTCTTATCTGAAAAAAAAAATTGACGTGAAACTCATTTAGTACAGACAAACATGACCCCCCCTTACCGCACTTACTGCAATTGGCAGGGGGTTAGGTTTATCTGTCCCTGGCTGTAGTTTTTTATATCCACGTTAGTTTCATTCACATTCAGTAAACAAAACAGTATATTTTTTAAAAGGTGAGCGAGAACTTTGCATTTGCGATAGGCATAAAATAAATGAAAGAAAAAAAATCCTTTTTCCAATCATTCACTTGTAATAAAATGTTCATTAACTATTGCAATGGTTCAATTTTAATTTGAATTAATAGGCTATTCTACTCAATTCTTTTTTATTTCATATCACAAATTTGAGTCCCTGAATTCGAAAACAGAAAGAATTTTTTGAATCCTTTCAATATTAAATTAATTATAAGCCTTTGAAATACTGTAGAAGGGGAAACTGTCAAGAAACAAGAAAAGGATGCACTTAATGGCGGAGTGACGTCACTGCCACTTAATTTCGTGCGTACAAAAGAGATAGCAAGACGTCCCCGCCACGCTCCCACCTTTTTTTATTAGAAAACTGCTTTAATTAATTACCAATTTTGTTGTTGTTTTCGGAATCGGTTACTTTTTAGTGTATGTATTGTTCCGTATAAAAATCTTGTCAAATGTGCACACAGTCATGTAGCCTATTCTTGTGGAAAACCAAGAGCGTTTAATAATCACAGAAGTTATCCATACTACTATCCATATCCACGCTAATATTTTAAGTGTGAAAGTCTGTCTTTCTGTCTGTCTGTCTGTTACGCTTTCACGGCCAAACCACTAAACGGATTTTGATGATATTTGGTATGAATATGGTTAAAGACTCGGTGTCAAAGAAAGGCTACATTTTGGCACAGGCAGTGCTGCGGGAAACAGCTAGGTAAAAATATATAGATAGCCATGTGAGCATTACCTGCGTGCCACAGATAAGCCTGGCCATATTAAGTTAAGACTCGAGCCCACATATGACACTTCTAATCTTATTTCTGTTTGTATCTAAACATTTTTAAAGGCAATAAAAGTTAACAAAACTGAATAAGCTGGTTGCCTACCCCGAGCTTGATTTGTTCAATTCTAGCGCAATTAAATTTAGAAACACGATTACCAAGAAATATATGAAATAATTAAATAAATAAAAATCATAATGCGCATTATAATTATTAGATATAGCATTTGCAAGATGATTGGTATTTATTCCTTTTTTGTATCTCTGGTTATTTATTCTAATTGTTATTTATTTATTTGTTTTTTCTCTTTCTCTCTCTTGAACATAAATGTATTTGTAATGTTCTATCAGACAAGTTCTTCATCAAACAAGGTCATTTGTTTCTTATTAGATTTAAAAATAGAAAATTAAGACTGTTTTCCACAGAAAATAAAATAAAATAAATAAATATGGCGTCACTGACCTGTCTACACGATTTCTGCTCCCAAACCTTGTCGCTATGGTCGAAGCATTTCGAATGAGGTCCGTAGTTCTCCAGGGCGAAGTTTACATCAGTCTCTGTAACAAAAGATGGCGTTAGTGTCGTTTTTTTTATTAACTTTTAGAAAGAGAGGAAAAGTAAAGTTCTTTTGGGTCAATTTATTTTTAACCTACAGTGTATTTACGCAGAACTTTTATCATACATATTATACACCGTGAAATTTTAGTCGTTTTGGACCCATCGTCCAGGGACTCCATTCATGCAACCGAACGAATTTCCCCCAAGGAACATAGCTCGAAACATGAAAAACAAATTTGGACTTCCCATAGTAAGTTAGGTCACGTGATGAGACATTTTGTATGGGAGGTCCAAAATATACTACATATTTCGACCCATGTATCTTGGGGAAAACTGTTCAGTTGCATGAATGGAGTCACTGGACGATGGGTCCAAAACGACTCAAATTTCACGGTGTATAAAGCGAATTCACCCGCGTTCTCGTTCTACCCATTGGATAAGAAACCCTAAAGATGACGTACTTGGAGTATTCTCTTCATAGAAACAGCGCCTGCCTCTAAATATTGAAATACTACAAAAAGATATACCCCTCTCTTTTCGAGAGTTAAAAATTGACGTAATGAGAGTATACTCCTTGTAGGAACAGCGGCTGCCTTTGAATATCGAAATGCTACATAAAGGTATACCCCTCTACTTTCGAGAGTGAAAATGACGTACTTGGTGTTCTCGTCGTAGGAATACGCCTGCCTCTAATTGTCTAAATGCTGAAAAAAGTTAAAAGATATGTCGTACTTGAAGTACTCTCCTCGTAGGAACAGCGGCTGCCTCTGACTAAACCGCTATTGTGTTTCCACGTGAACTCTTGCAGGTAGTGCCGGCAGTCTGTAGTGGGCTTCATCTAAATGCTATAAAAGACATACCGTTTTACTTTTCTGGTTTCCAAAATACAGGGTTTTACCTAGTTTGGGAACCAAGGTGAACGACGTTTTTATAAAACTTCGTTTTAGTAATAAATTATGTTCTTTTTCGAAGGTTAAAAGATATGGCGTACTTGGAGTATTGTCCTCATAGGAACATCGCCTGCCTTTGAATATCGAAATGCTGTAAAACGAAACACCCTTCTCCTTTCGAGGGCCAAAAGATATGGCGTACTTGGAGTACTCTCCTCGTAGGAACATCGCCTGCCTCTGAATGTCGAAATGCTACAAAAAGAACTCTCTTTTCGAGGGCTAAAAGATATGACGTACTTGGAGTATTCTCTTCGTAGGAACACCTGCTGCCTCTGACTAGAACGCTCTTGTGTTTCCACGTGAACTCTTGCAGGTAGGGACAGTAGTCCGCCAGCGATACGGAGCCGCCGTAGTGGGCTTCTTCGCCGGGTGGCACGTTTGGGAGGATGTCAAAGTGCTGGAAAAAATGCAAACAATCACGTAGGATTCCGTACCATCCATATCCATACTTCCATTCCATACTAATATAAGTGCGAAAGTCTGTCGGTCTGTTTTTGAATATAGTTGAAGACCCGTCAAACATAGGCTAGTTTTTGTCATAAGCTGAGTTGCGGGAAACGGCTAGTTATCTATAAAAACCGCAAAATTTCATGTCTGTTTGCAGCCCCTTTAAATATTTATTTTATTTTAATACATCATCCTAGCGTGTATTCCTAGTTGCGTCGTCAGCGAACGCTTCGGAGCCTAGGGTATGCTGTTATATGTTTTATTTAAGTTGTTGTGAGGAGGGAGGAAAATCATATTACCCAGAAAATGTTAAATTTGAAGGTTGCGGGAGCAAGAAATAGAGGAAGACCAAAACAGAGAGGGCAGGAGGAGGAACTATTGCTAATGAGTGAAAAGAATAAAATGGGTTATGGTTATGAAGTTTGGATGGATTTAAACTGGACTATTGCAATAGAAATCAGACACCTGCCATAATCATTAGCATTAAGTCCGCCAATTGTTATAAGTATATGTGTACTTTGTGGAACATAAAGTTTTAATAAATAAATAAATCATGATTCCTGACTATTTGTGGCAGGCGGTGACTCGCCACTTAGTGAATGGGCCCCCCTAATAGTCGCCGCGTTTGGCAACAGAGGGGCAACATTGGAATGAGTGGCTAAGGGTGCCGAGAGGCGCGGCTCCGGTTTCGCCATCGCGAGTTGCCTCGTGAGCGGGGTTCCCCGTTATTACGCCTTTACATGCAATACACTTCGGCCCTCCAGCATATAGCTCTTGGGACACCATTTTGGCCGGCCGGTTAAGGCAAGCCAGAGGAGTCCTGTTCTGGGTAGATTATTATTATTCGTAGAGGAAGCGAAGGAAGTCTGTAAGGATCATAGCAAATGAAAGTCCATGGTTTCAGCCTACCCCTCGGGAGTAAGGCGTGATGGGTATGTAAATGTATGTAAATTATTAGCTTGTTATGTTAGCTTATCCCAAAAGTCAAGTAGACTTACCTGGTATGCCCTGGGCAGTATTGTGTCATGTCTGACCAAGTTACACAGCACGACGGCTTCCCTTCTAGAAGAACATTCTGTCCGTAACGGATTGCCTTTGATTCGTTCACAAAACGGCGCCGGATTTTTCCGTCTGTAAAAAAATTGTAAGAAGTGACGTGATGTTTTTCTTAAGCGAAGTAGCCCCATTTTTGAAATGTATGACATAATGTCGAACGAAAATCGTTTGATGTTGAATAAAAATAATTAGTTAACGAACGAAAATTATTCGATATCAACATATGTGTGAATCGAATACTAGGTTTTCAGCAAACGTTCGTCATTATCAAGATGGCTCTAATTCGACTTTATATCTAAAGGCGTGAGAATAGGCTAGTTTCCTAAAAAAATATAATGAGTCCGTCAGTTAGATAATAAAAAAATATTGGAGACGTATTTTTTCTTTTGAAAATTAATCAAACAATCGTAAAGATATGGCGCATTAAAGTTCCGTGTGACGTCACAACGTGCTACACTTTTTCGTAATATGTCACGTCACGAGCCCCCACTCCTAAACTTTGATGCGTTATATCTTTATAATTTATCGCTCAATTGATAAAAGAAAAAATACGTCACTAATATATTTTTATTACCTAAATGACAGACTAATTTTAATGTTAGTCTTTTGACCCTGGAACCTAGCCTATTTATATATTATACTTGTTTATGTCTAAGTATAAAAAGGTCTATAATTAATCGAAACTCACACGTCTGTCTTTGTTCCGTTCAGATAGCTTGTAATTTAGACAATACATAAGTAATAATTAATAATACATTTAAGTTTAAATAATCATATTTACTACCACCAGAGGGCGCTAGTGAACAACCCGAAGATCGGAACGTAGAATTTTATTGATAAACAATAAAAAACATGCAACAATGTTAAGTTGACGACAAAACACAGTTTTTAAAACTTAAACACCATTTTTGAAATGTAATGAACGCCTGCAACACCAGGGATGTCACAAGCGCGTTGCCGACACTGTAGGAATTTTTTACTTTTTTATGGGAGATCGAAATTCTGCGAAAGAATCTTTCTTCTATTCATCATCGTTTCGTGAAGGTTAAATTGTCTATCGACCACGTACACCCTGGTGTCAGAGTTGTTCGGAATCCTCTGACGTGGTTCCTTTAACGACCACCAAATGTCAGTCGGGACCAACGGCTTAACGTGCCTTCGGAAGCACGGAATCATCTTTATCAGGTGATTCAAGCCTGCAAATTCCTAACCAAACTGGAAAAAACTAAACAAAGTATTGCTTCTATTATATGTATTAAAAAAAATCTCGTTTTTTACTTACTAGCCGTTTCCCGCAGCTCCGCCTGCGTCAAAAAGTAGCCCATGTTTGACCCCGGGTCTTCAACTATATTCATAGCAAATTTCATCAAAATCCGTTCAGCGGTTTGGCCGTGAAAGCGTAACAGACAGACAGACAGACTTTCGCATTTATAATATTAGTATGGATAATATTAGTATGAAATACTTACTCGGACATATCTTCCGATGTATTGCTTGATGTAAAAAAAAAGTTAATCGTTAGTAGATGTTAATAAAAATAACAATATCACAAACACACATGTAATTGGAATAAATAATGCTTTCTCTGCCAAATGTTCAAACATGCATACGGCCCACATGAAGGAAAGTGGTTCGTAGTTAGTTAGACCCAAAAATGAAACAGGTTAGTAAGAGTTAGCATAAAATAATTTACAAGAATATTTTCAAGCAGCGGAGTTTTATATTATATCAAATACATTGGAGAAGCTCGAATGCCTAGAGGGGCATGCGTGTCAATTGTGATATTATCGCTAGATGACATCCGTTTGTTATTAAATGAATTTGAGCAGCGATTTCGTGCATTTACAATTTAACAGTGATTTCCAATCACAATATTATGTTAAATAAAAAAAATTTATATCAATGCGTGTGCCCAGCGACGGCGAGACGCGACCCGTATTGGATTGGTCGCCATTTAGTGGCATTTTCTATCTCGAGCTTCGCCGTGCTACGGAAGGCACGTTAAGTCGTTGGTTCCGGTTGTCATCGATAGATGGGAGTCGTTGGACTGTGTAGATGCCGTCTGACCTCCGTGACCCTTTTTACGGGGAAACCATATGGAGCCCTATTTTTGAAAAGTGTGACATATTTGTCGAATGAAAATCGTTCGATATCGAACAAAAATTATTCGACACGCCGATTACGCACGAGTCACGCTTTTCAAAAATAGCACTCCCGGTATTGATATATAGCAGTCGTTAGGCTGTCTCAGATGCCGTCTGACCCCCGTAACCCTTTTTACAGAAACCAGACCAGCTAAGCGTGTAAGTAGTTGATTAAAAGCAAAATAAGACCCTCAAATCAAAAAGTACCTCAACCTTTGCGTGTTCAGCCACTCCTTGCAGGACTTCATAGCGAATCTGCATCCCAACCCCCTCCCCCAGTCGAGGGGGGCTGCGTGAGTGTAGTCAGCGCGGTACCAGCCGGTGTCCTCCATCATGGCGAAGGTGATCCGGCTAAACACTGAGTTTTGAGTGTGCGTGCCCGTCATGGCTTCGTTCTGGAACGAGGAAAAATCGGTCAAGAGCGAGTCGGACTAGTGCACTAGGCTACGAATTTCCATTTGCTACGATCCTTACAGATCACCCTCGCTTCGTCGTTGATCATTCTCGTCATACGCGTCGATTACGGGTACTCCTGACATCTTCCTTTTGTAAGGTGTCTGCGGCTTGGTCGCAATATGTTCTCTGAATTCCGTCGCCAAATAATCAAAGATTTCATAGACTGGCCAATTTTGCTGATAGATAGAGGTGTCATTTCTAAACGGATTTCTTAAACTAGCTCCGTTTAAGTCATAAACTAGCCTATGTTTGACCACAGGTCTTTAACATCAAAATCCGTTTAGCGGTTTGGCCGTGAAAGCGTAACAGACAAACAGACAGACTTTCCCACTTATAATATAAGTATGGATTTTTTGTCGAGATTTTTTGAAAAATTAGGGCAAAAAGGGGGAATGTTTGGTGTATATTTATTTCTAAACGGATCCTTACAAAACTTCGCACATATGTTCCTTGATTTATTTAAAAAAAATTACGAGACCTTTTTTTGATTGGGGGAAAAGTTAGGGCAAAAAGGGGGAAGTTTAGTGAAACATTAATTAACGTATTTCAATCATTATTATTTGATATTAGCATCGTATGTCGGGTTCCCTACAAGTCCTGTAAAAAAAACTCAAAAAAGGGGGTAAATGGGGGAAGTTTATGGCAGCGTTTTAGAATTAATCTCGCATTTGGAAGAAGTACGCGAAGTCTACTGTTCACAGAACTACTAGTTAAATAACATTTGTAATTTACCTCAAACACCCTTTTCTCCCAATGAGTGAGGGCAGTTCCATCCCCGCCCTGGTCCTCTAACTCAGCACCTTCCAGAGACGAACAATTGAAATGCTCTCGGACCTAGAAATAAAAAGAACAAGGGCCGATTTCAACAAAGTGGGTTAAGTTTTATTCCAAGGACAGTGACGCAATTTACTCTAGTATAATAAAGTTTATATTTCACCACACAGTTAACCCGAGAATATACTGTTCATTCATGTATAATTCCGGAAGAAGTCTCTGGAATAAAAATGCCTGCCATCTATTTTTTATGCTTAGATTAGTTACTCTTGGATAAAAACGAAAGGGGGATTCAACCATTAAGAATTGAAATCGCGATTTCTTCTAATCGATACATATTTATGTTTACATTGTCAATCGACCTTATACATCCTGATTGTCTGATAAAAATAGAATAGAATAGATCTTTATTGAGAAAGCCATCACGTAAGATGATGATTCCGTGCTTCGGAAGGCACGTTAAGCCGTTGGTTTCGGCTGCCATTTGGTGGTCGTTAAAGGAACCACGTCAGAGCCCGAGAGGCGGTTCCGCACAACTCTGTCACCAGGATGTACATAGTCGATTAAGAATGTAACCTACAAGATGATGATGATTTTGAGTGTTAGTATTTGCATTTACCTCTCTAACCACCCTGGGCGTGACGACCATATGGAATTTTCTCTGGATGTAACCACCTCGTATCATCCAGTCCTTCCTGTAGATGTTCTTTACGACTTTGTCTGACCATCTGTGTATCTGCAATCTAAAATATATTATTTAGTGACCTTTGCACGACGTATCTACATTTCTTTATTTAACTTATGGTCCGAGTCTGTCTAATCTATCCACCCATACTAACATTATAAATGCGAAAGTCTGTCTGTCTGTTAAGCTTTCACGGCCAAACCGCTGAACGGGGTTTGATGAAATTTGGTATGAATATAGTTGAAGACCCGCGGTCAGACATAGGCTACTTTTTGACGCAGGCGGAGCTGCGGGAAACAGCTAGTAGTTATATAAAAGAAGACTGAGTGGGGACTGAGGGGGGACCCAAACTGCTGGGTCTCTTTTGATTCCAAAATTGGCTCATAAACTTGTGCCTGCAATTCTGTAATTATTAATAATACCTACTAACGTACAGAACGGACACTCACACCCTCCCACCCGAAACAGATACCACACCGAGCCAAGCAGATTTAGGGGAAACATCGAGAACAAAACAATACAAGGATGACGCTTTGGTTGCCCAGACGCTGCGACGACTCAACGCAGATACGGTTAATAACCAACCCTACGAGTAACACAGCGACCAAATCTGTTTTCAAGAGAGGTAGGACATTTTGTAAGGAGTAGTCCGTCTGGGGAAGTACCTCCACCCTACAGAAGACCGCAGCCAAATAACACTGTGTTGCAGTGTTGTGTTCCTGCTGGTGAGTAGGGTCGCCAGGCTCCAGAGGGGTCGCTGTGCTGATAGCGGACATGTCGGCAACGCGCTCGTGACATCTCCGGTGTTGCAGGCGTTCATAGGCTACGGTAACCACTTACCATCAGGCGCCTATTTGCCTACTTAGTTGTACAAAAAAAAAAACCGTAATAGGTGTGATACCTCGCCGCTGTTATATGGAATGTCCGTCGTCTGACATAGGTTTCTTTTGTGGCCTAGGGGTTGAAGAAAGGATGTTTCAAACTACATCATCCCCTTAAGGGATTAAACGAGATTAGTTAGATCGATTTCTTTGAAAATTCTCAGGAGCATTGTTGATAAATAACCAAACAACTATTTTAGGATTATTCAAAAATCAACCTCTAAAAGGGGGAGATAGGGTGACTATGTCTTAAAATCGACATAGCGACGTAAATAAAGCATTTATGACAAAATCCTTCGTGCGCGGGGGAAACTGCGGGTAACAATAGATATTATAAAAATACTCACTCTTCGTCTAAAGGAGGGTTGCCCGTGTCAGGTCGCCTTTCTGTTAACGGTTCTCCATTGTCATCTCTGAAAAACATGTAGATATAGATAGAGACCTATACCGTGCGGTCCTATTACCTAATAAAAAGAATTAGTTCCGCTGTTTGATGTAAGATGGCGCTACAAAAAGAGAAATATTTAATTAAGTACTGATCTCGCTTTTTTTTGGCGAAAAAAATAACTGACTTTTAAAACACAAATTTTTTACGCACTTAAATTCTATAACAAGTTGATTAAGTGCTGTATTTCAAAAGTTATAAATCTTAATTTGTAACTTCTTATATTTTCGATAGATGGCGTAACAATGACTTTGTATTGAGAGTAACCAGGAAAGTTGGCGCGTTTCAATGTATGGCGATTGAATATCTGTATAGCATATATTCTGTAATCTGTGTCTATACTCTTAAATGTACCCTTCAGAAATAGATGTGGACACAAATTCACACAACGTGTACAAAGGCGGACTTATCGCTATTGCAACTTCCAGACAGCCTTAGGGTAGTAATACATGAGTATACAGTTATATAACGTTCAGTTTTTGTATTCACATATTTACACCCTTATTCATAAAAATTAAGGAAAGTTCTTTAGGCCCATTTTAACTCAAATATGCTCTATCTCTTTCTTACACATCAAAAGATCGATAAAATAGAATGGAAACGTATTTTAGTATTTTTTTATAAGGAACGTCAAAATTGCATGTTATTGACTGAATTTGCGAAGCGTGTACATTTCGAGACGGGCCTGCAATCCAGGCAAAGGTCGCATTTTTCAACAGTTCCTTAGGATTAAGTGGAAAATGAGGCAAAAATGGGGGGGCGGGGCAAGTTTAGTAGCGTTATTTTTTTAAAGATCTCAAACATATTTGGAGAAAACATAGTGTGTTATTTCATCCCAGGTTGCTTTAAAAATAAAGTCTAAAAGAAGAAGAGTCTTATATGAATAGATTTCATATTTGGAGGATGTACGCGAGGTCTACTACTCCCAGAACTTACCGATAAAAAGCGAACAACGAGACGCTGAAGCCCAAAGCGTGTAGCATTTCGTGCTTGACCGTCGACAGCACGGAAGGCATGTCGCGATCCTTTGTAGACAGCTCGCCGGGACAGAAGTTAGCGTGGCCGGCTACTGGTCTGGAAGAAAAAAATACTCAAGTAGTTTTTTTTTAACAAATAATTTCTTTTTTAGATAATTAATTAGATTTCTAGATTAAGATCATATATATTTTCAACCTTTGTCTACCAACAAGTTGGTGTAAACCTCCATAGCAGAGCGCGACCCGCGTATTAGCGATGTGTATCTCGTCGTTTTTTTTTTTTTTTTTGAGAACGAAGGAGGACCTTATTGATAAATGACAGAAATACGTCGGAATAGTTTAGTTTACCTATATAGTTTATTTATATAGTTTCGAATGTGTAATATGGCGTATTTCCACAAAAACTACGAAATAATATTATATTCGGGTTGTACACAATCAAAAATGGCCAAAAGTTGTATTAAATAAATATGATTTAAATGTATGTCTGGCAACGCTTCCTCACTCACTTCAAAGGTATAAAATTACCGTGCGTGCATCAGTGAGTAAATAGTAAATAAATGTGCACGCGCCTCGCCTTGGACTAGTACCTCAACTAAAATGAGGTGGTATAAAGTTGAAAAACGAGGTCTCCCTCAATCTGTCGCCACGAGGAATTCAAACGAGGCGGCTCACATCACTACCGCGTATCCGTAGCGAATGAGCATTCATTTCCATAACTTTTTTCCGTCGCACTAACTTTCCGTTTCTCCCAATGGTTGATTGGTAGAGAATGCTCTTAGCATTAAGTCCGCCAATTGTTTTAAGTATTTGTACTTGTGGAACAATAAAGTTTTAATAAATAAATAAAAAATGCGCGTGTCAAGCGACGCGTATTGGAGTGGTCGCCATTTTAGTGGCATTTTCTATCTCGAGCTCATTCATGCTTCGGAAGGCACGTTAAGTCGCTGATCCCGGTTGTTATCACTAGCTGACAGTGTCGGCCACTAACACGTCTCGGGTCTGGTTCGCGATGATAGCAAGAGACCGGATGGAATGACACTTGTGCCCTGGAGGTTGGGCAGACCGCTGGTGTGGGACGCCACTTGCGTCGACACCCTCGCATCTTCCCACCTTCATGTTACAAGTGTAAAGGTTGGTATGGCTGCAGCGTCTACGGAGTCCCTCAAGCGGCGCAAATATCCATGTTTTGGGTAAAGCATACATATTCGAACCGTTTGGGATTGAAACACTAGGTCCATGGGGGCCCGCAGCTTGTCAACTTTTTAAAATGCTGAGCAAAAAGCTGGTCGACGTGTCATGTGACCAAAGGGCTGGCCTTTTCTTGGCACAAAGAATAAGCATTACCATCCAACGTGGCAATGCTGCCAGCCTTTTGGAAACATTCCCGGAAAGGGAATTTACAAGACACTTTATATAGTTTTATGTTTAAGCTTAGTTTTTATTTTAGTATTATGTATCTCCGCTTGGGATTCACGGGTTGCCCCGGTCCTTTGAGAGGCTTGCGCGGGGATATGGATTCAACGCGTAGAGGCCCTTTGGAAAAGTTGATGTCATGTGGTGCTCCTGCCTAAACCCGTCCTCGGCTATATCAATAGATGACATTTCCGTCTAATTTAGTTTTATTTTTATTTTTAATTTATTTCTAGTTTTTATAATTTAATTTATTTCGAAGTTTTAGTCCTTATTGTGTTTTGTACAAAAAAAAACTGTTTATGTTGTTGACAAATAAACATAAAAATATAAATAATGAAATTCATACCTATCTAAAGCTGATTCCTGCTGACAATGCGAAGCATACGCGACAGTCAGACCTCGTCTACATCTCTCCGTCTCCACTGCACTGACGTACAACACAAAGTCCGTATCCTCCACCCCTTTAGGCTCTTCGTCTATTATTTCTTCTTCCGGGATCGCTAAAAAGAAAAATATCGTAAGGGACGACCTACTCTTTGCGGGAAACAGCTAGTTTTTTTATAATTTACTCTACCTGTAGTTTCGACACCCTCGTTCAGTGCATTTCCGTTGATCTCCGTGGTCATGTCATCATCCACGACCTTCGGCCTCGTCCGAGGGAGCACCCTGCAGTTATGGCCGGTACTATTACAAACATGACATGCCTGAAAAAAAAACAGATGACGTTTAGATTCATGCCAGAAAATTAAAAAAAAAATAACGTTAAAATACGTATAAGGTGTAGGCAGACCTTAGAAATATGAGAACTGTGAAATAGCCAGCCAACGCGTAAAATAGAAAATTATGCGCTCTCTCGTTTTGGAAGGCTGGATTAGACAGATCCAGTGCTGGCAATCTAGTAGCGTTCATGGAAAGTGTTTGTGTGTGTGCGGATTGCGTCTACACTACATAGACAAATTTGCTACTGGATTGTCAACACTGAATCCGTATAAACGAGCCCTAAAGATACACTTCGGGTCACTGAGCCAGCGGAGTAGTAGTAGAAAGACACGTACAACAGCTACATGGACTTTGGAGGCCTAGAACCACTTCGGGCAAAATGGCGTGAGGGTGTCAATTGTAACCTCAGAATGCTAGTCAGGTGTGTAAATCATAAAGCCCGTCCTCCTAAATCGTAGCGAGGTGTGGCCCGTGCTTGAGCTGAACAAGCAAGAGCTTCGTGTCATGGAGATCAAGATGCTGCGATGAATGTCACGGAAAGACCGCGTAAGAACTCCCGCATTCAATGCAACCTTCGTGTTACAACTTCTACAGACTTACCTGCTCCTGCACAATCTAGGTTGGAGGTTGGGCCAATTTTTGTCGTCTTTACACACTTACCATCCAGCTCTCCTGCTACTGCACAATTTAGACTTGAGCAAGATTGCAACAATATCACGCCGTCTCGTTTCTACCCACTTGCTAGCCAATTTTCCGTCTCCACGGCGAATTGGTCCAACGACGCTACAGACGCTGTGTTATGCAGGTCGGCTGGGGCAATGTATGATGCAAGCGCGGCCGGCCGATATTCGACCAGCAGCAAGCCTACACGGGCACTACGCAGCAAGCCTACACGCGATCAAATCTAGACAGCATCCATACCCTTTCATACTAAGTTGCCCCTGCAGCATCGAGGTGATTCCTTTAGTAATAAATTGAAGAGAGTCGCCTGCGATGGCACGGTAGTGGTCAAACATTAAGTAATCATAATTGCCAAAGCTGAAAGTGTGAGTCTAGATTCTTAGGGCATACGTGTTCGTAACGATTACGCATGTCAAGCAACTACGGGCGCGGCTCGACGATTAGCCGCCTCTAGTGACAGATTGTCTATAGGTCCTCCGTCGGTATAGGTTGTAATTCCTAGATGGAGATCAAGAATCTGGTGTCAAGAAAGGTTCTCGAATGGCGACCAGGAACCGGCAAGCAGCGTTGGACATTCATCGACCAGATGGTCAGATGACCTGAAAAAAGTCGCTGGACGCTGGATGCAGGCTGCTGGCAACCGGTCACTTTAGGAATAATTAAGAGAGGCCTATGTCCAGTAGCTGAAATGATTATGAATTAATAGGCTGTATCGCCTCAGCGTCAACATCATCGACAAGTAGAACCACATAACAAAGCTAGCTCAAACAATATCAAAAAATATTTCGCCACATTTTTGTAATAAAAAAGCTGTTAAATAGCAATAAAACTTATGTTTTCATCAGTACGGAACAGAAATGCTGCTTGTATTGCGTACTATATGTGAGTTATGTTTGTTTGTAAATAAGAGGGGGGGGGGGGGAAGATAAGTCTTAATTTTGCGCTTAAGAAGTTTCTTTTAAATATTACCGGACCATGAGCTCCGAAGCAAACAGCTAAGGGCTCAATGGGAAATGCTAAATATAAGAGGGACTACTCACTCAACCGATTCAATTTGTACATCGTGTTAGCAATCACTTATTGTTGTCTACCCTTGGTAAATAGTCTGTGCACGTCAATGAGAAGAGGTGTTGTAAATTTTTGGTATGTTTCAACATACCGAAACTGCAAAACTATATAACATTTTTCGAATATAATGTCTTCCAACGGCCTATCAGCGGCTCATTTTACGCGCGCGGGTGCGTTCGTAATCTCAAGGACTTCATTACGCTCTAAGGAAAGCATTATAAATATACAACTAACTATTTTCAGTGCCTTTTCCTCGCAAAGCAAGTATTTTTGCCAATATTTCGCGAAACCAAAACTCGTCTAAAAATTTCATAGATTTGGCTCTAGAGAGCAAATGAAATTCAATTAAATTAATAAAATAGTAAAAAAGTGCTAAAATATCAAAGATTTTCTCAATTTCCACAAGTTTTTTTTAAATCGCAAATTTAACTACCCTAACAGATCATGTACAACATTCCAAAAATGCAGAACTACATCACACATTGCGAATTTAATGTCTTAATCCAACTCCAATCTGTATATTCTTTGGCAATAACATTTATTCTATATTTGGATTATGTTCTCAAAGTTATCGTATAAGGTTCGCTAGTCTTGATAAAAAATTATATCCGGAAATAGTGACATCATTATTTAATACTTATCACAGAACTATTAATAGTACTAACGTACAGGTGCCTTACTATCATCTCTAATAGCAGAGCAGAAACAAGTAAGCGAGATGTCGCCTTACACCTTGAATTGCGCCATCTCGTTCACTCATTCGAAACAGATACCGCACCACACCGCATAGATTTAGAGTAAAAATCGAGAACAATACAAGGAAGTCGCTTTTACCGCGCGGTCGCTGCGACGACTATGAAGCAGATACGGTAAATAACCAACCCTACGTCTAAATACACACATTGAAGCGCGTGCGTACGCGACTGAAACGTAGTACCAGTAATAAGTATCGGGCTCCCCGCTGTTGTATGGAGTGTCCGAGGTGTGTCCTTATTGTAAAACGTACGAAATTTTTAAGCTAAAAAGGCGACAGGCAGCACTTTATTCACTAAGTTCTACCGCTGGGATTAGGGTTGCCAACCGCACTATATTATATAGTATTTTACTATATTTCGGGTCTGCGTACTATATACTGTTGAACAAAAATATAGTACGCACAAATACTATATTTTCAGCACCGAAATCTACAAACAAACAAACCCTTATTTTAAAAATTTTGCAACGCGCCTTTAATCTAGCTTTTAGGAGAGATTATAAAATATGCTAAAACTATGATTACTTCCGAACTTCTCAATATTAAATTGACAACAACAAAATATGATTTTAAATAAAATAAAAAAATGTCGTTTAATTTTTTCTATGGAATTTTAGTAATATCATAATTCCACTTATTAGGTAGTTGTTGTTTCTTAAGAAAGCTTAAGGTCTTAAATGAAATGAAATAGATATGCTAAGAGAACTAGAACATCGTGAAGAAGATAAGATTATTTCAAAAAATGTGGCAGTCAATAAGTAAAATCCCCACAGATAGTTTTATACAAAACATTGTTAAAAATTGCAAGAAGTTTAGTTTCACCTACAAAATAAATAGGTAAAAAGAAATAGGTACATCTTTGTCTATTTTGTCATTTTTCCATAACATACTATATTTTTTAGAAATGTACTATATTCTTGATAGCTTTTTTTCAAAAATACTATATTTCGCCAAAAATAAGTTGGCAACCCTAGCTGGGATACATTTTTCTTCAATTCACAGTTCGGTTCGGTTTTTAGAACCGCCTTTCGGCCTTTAATGTGGTTTCTTTAACGATCACCAAATGACAGTCTGAACTAACGGCTTAACGAACCTGCCAAAGTACTAAATCATCATTATTTTCAGACAAACTGGTCATTAAACTCTGCAATGTCCTAGCCAAAGTAGATAACTAAACAAAGTATTCACGCATCCAGCAAATCCACGATCTCCGGGGTCTAAGGCAGATGCCTTAACAACTGGACCATGGAGGTAGTTAAAGTTAAGGGTGATTAATGCAGTGCTGAAAGACAAGTAAATGCCGATGGAGGTGTTATGTATGACCTTTTTTCTATTCTAGGTCTCAATATCCTAATCCACGCATACTTCGCGGATTGCTTTGTCCTCCTCACAGCAAATGTGGAAGACTTAAAGCAGATAGCAAAGAAATTCCTATCGGATTCCATTTCGGAACAAATTACTGGCTTTTTAACCAAAGCTAAGACTCAAGATGCAATTTCTGAGGAGAATGAAAGAAATGCGCAAGAAGAGAGGAACTCTGGGTAAGCCATTTTTGATGTCTGTACTAATTTTGTACCTAACAAATTACACTATTTTTAAGTGCTGGTGTGTGCTACAAGCATATCATCAACATCAGAATATGCTTTCTGATTCCATCCTCGGCTTACATGCTTCCCAGATATGACAGAACAGGTAACTCAAACAAATCAAATCATTTTATTATGGAGAAACTGCCTTTTGACCTCCCCATTAAGTAAGGTGGAAGAGATTGCTTAGCAATAAGTCCGCCTGTGCTCCATATTGTTATCAATGTTATAATTTCAGTTTTGTGATTTCCCAGATGTGGGCAATAAAGTTATATTGTATTGTATTGTAAGTAGGAAAACCTTAGGTCTTTTCCCAAAAAATCTTTGTACGCCGATCACTGAGAGGTGACATTGAATAGACACAAGTATAGATTCTTTTTTTGGTAGATTAAGATTTTTTATTAGTCGCTGCCTAATTTTGTTAAACTTTTAAATAAGTTTTTATTGACAATAATGTTATTTTCAATTCTAGAGAAATGCCTGACAATGCTCAAGCATACAACGAAGTTCAAAAACCGGAAAACATTATTAATTACAATCTCAAACCTAGTTATCAAGAAACTACAAAGGACAGACCAGAAACATACATGAACGTACAAAAAGGAGTTTATAAAAAGAGATATAAGAAAACAAAACATATTCCTAATAGAAATGTTGGGCAAGGAATGAATATGAATTCAGCTTATGCTAATAATGATAGATTTAATGCTAATAATAACAATCAAAATCGCTTTCAAGTGAAACAACATAATGTTGCGAGAATGGCTCCTGAATTTAATGCGCAAATTTCCAATTTTCGTGAGATTGATCAAAGAATGGCAGTAACTACTGAAAAACAGAAGAATGAATTTGATCAATACGATAATAATAATTTGGGCAATGATTTGGTGGCTACGAGTGGACATGTGGTTTTGCCAAGAGTGAGAGGTAGGTCATAGTTAATAAAGGAACTTTGATTGTTCTATGATGTTTTATTGAGCCGATGACGACATTCTGTGATTCAGGCATTTATCTGGAAGGAAGTTGTAGTGTATAGCTCACAAAACCTACCCCCAAGACACACAATACCCAGTCCAACCTGGAGATCCCTAAATCGCCTTTGAACTCAAGTTGGCCCCAGCAAAACAAATATGCAGAAGTAGGGGTATTCCGTAGATCATTGCCCCTGCAGACCACATCTGTTGGAGTGCCCACTGATTCTGCTATGTGTAGTTGAAGTGACCTTATGGAGGCAACAATAGGTGCGGTTCATGTAGGGTATTGGGCTAAACAGATTTGAGAGCTAAAAACGAAAGAAGATCGAATGAGAAGCAAGGTTATTCCGTACTCTTTTAAAGACACAAGTTTCATAGCTCTGGCAATTTATTCTAGCCAAGTTTATGGTGAAACCATCATGCAGTAGAGCCTAGTTAGGCTGAAAGCTGTAGGTTGATGATAATCGCTAAATAGTAGTTAGATAGATGCCTTTAGACAGCCCGAACAATCTAAAAACGTTCAATAATCCTATGCTTGATCCCTGGAACTTAGACCGTTATCGTTCCATTTTTGGACCATCATTATTTTTCATTTTTTTTTGTATAAAAACAAAATTAATACCTTGGGATCTTAAACCTAGTTTGAGGATGTAACTGGGAAACATGCTGAAGTTACCTAATTACACATGGGTTACATGGTCCAATAACCATGTAACTTCGACTTCGACTTTCGACCTCTGAGTAGAATCAGGGGGGTTCCTAAAGGACCACCTAAGAAGACCCACCTGGTAGAAGAGACCGAAGAACGAAATCATCATTATTATCAAACAATCAGGTGATTCAAGCCTGCAAATACCTAACCAAACCGGAAACAACAAAACAAAGCGTGCTTCCCGTGGGAATCGAACCCATGCCTGCCGAGTCTAATGCAAACGCCTTAACCACTAGACCACGGAGGCAGTTAGAAGGCAGGCTGAAGTTAATACTCACATTTAAATGCTCCTCTGGGACCCTGACCTCCCCGCACATAGTCTCCGCGTTGCACTCCTCAATGCAGTGCGATTTGCCCCCCCTCACAAACACCTGCCGGGTAGGGCATTTTCTGTAACAAGACGTAACGGTATTAAATATTTGCACTTCCACACTTTCATATTTTTATACTAGCTATTTCCCGCAGCGCATACGTCAAAAAGTAGCCTATGTTTGACCCCGGGACTTTAATTATATTTATAACAAATTTTATTAAAATTTCATCAGTGGTTTGGCCTGGAAAGCTTAACAGACAGATAGACTTTCGCACTTACAATATTAAATAAAGTATCGAAGTATTGATTGTAAGTGCAAAAGTCTACCCTGGTCAAATATAGGCTACTTTTTGACGCAGGCGGAGCTGCGGGAAACAGCTAGTCTTATAAATATAATGATGATCTCCGACCGATTTCCACCATGGCGACTACTTACTGCTTTTAGCCGGTACAAAATAAAAATAAACCCATAGAGCAGATAATACATTAAATATATCACATTCTTAGTATTCATATTAGTATGTGATATATGTTCGTAGTATATTGAATACAATATGGCACGAAAATTTGACACCTAATCGGTATTCGGCTATTTTGCAACATAATTCGATATTCGGCCGAATTATTTTCGCATTATTAATTCAAACATCTTTTAGCAAAACATAACCAAAATTCCTTTTTTTTGTAATTTATTCAAAGTAGATTCCAAGTATTACCTATCAATGTTGATAACTGAAGCACGTTTTTATCATTGTACTGATAGCGAAATACCGACCGTTATCACAGATTATGATATCTGTCAGCTTCATTTTTAGTTTATCATTTTTACGTGGTGCATTGTTTTCGTCTATGTTATGAAATTAAAAAAAAGTGAGTTTTTAAACGTTTTTAATTTATGCGCAAAAGTATAGCACTTTTTTTATCACTTGTGTACGTATTGTCTCTTGTTAGAGCGTGTTTCCCAGTTGCGTCTTCAGCTTACGCTTCAGACCCTAGGGTACGTTGTTAATCATGTCCTAGATTTAAAGTTGCTGTGTTACAATGGAGCAACTGCCGTCTGAACTTCGTAAACTTGTATTTATTTTCTATGGTGCATTATATTAGTGTTTTATGATGACAGAAATGCTGTCATAAATAATTACAAAGCTTCCATATGTTCACTACCTCAGGCGGACATTATGTAGAATGGCTTTTAAATTATGCTTTTATCGAAGAATTGACTTCACCTACGTGTTTTCATCTAGATTTTTTTAAATACATTATCGCTAATAGGAAGTGAGAGATACATTTTAGCCAAATGATGAATCATTTGACTGCATACTCATATTGTTTTTAAAACCTAATTCCTATGAAACATGGTGTTAAAAATTCTCAATGTTTCTAACGAAACGCCACATGACATTCTGCTAAGGTTGGTTGGAAACTGTAAGGGTTCTGTAGTACACAAGGATCCTTAAAAGTGATATAACTAAATACTATATTAGATTTCATAAGTTGCGCATTAATTAAAAACAAATTACAAAAACAGTGAAATGAGATTTAAAAATAGTGAAACGAAAACAGTGAAAATAAATTATGTCACAAAAATTCAGTGAGAAGTGTGTTTAGTGAAGAATTGTTATTATTTGTGGGAATTAAGCAGTAGCAGGTAAGTGGTATTTTTCCTTCTTGTTCATTTTCTTCATACCGAAGTGTTGCCAGTTAATTATACATAGTCGTAGGTAGAAATCAAAGAGCTTCAAAACCTATTCAAAAATAAACGTTCTTTTTTTTATACAATTAAATAGGAAAAAAGGCATACGGCCCACCTGCCACACCAGGGGCATCACGTGCGTATTGCCGACCCTTGAGAAATCCTATAACGCCCTATTTGAAAGACCCCATGTCAATGGTAGGAATAGATAATCCGAAAAAAAAAAACAATATAAAACATTTCATTTTTAGAATTTTCCTATAAAGAAAAGAGAAAATATTTTCAGATTTTTTAAGCCAGTATTTAACGGGGAAAGTAAATAAAATAAGTAAAATGTGAAAATTATTCGTGTGACGTCACAGCTTGAGGAAATTGATGAGTGATATGATTATTTCTTGTAAACCTGGGTAAACTATACTCCAATCCGGAAATTAAAATAAACACTTTATTTACACCACACTTTATTGTTAAAACTACACTTTTGTCAAATACTCCTTTTAATACAAATCTACACCTATTAAACGACTAGGTACTTCGATTATTAATCCAAGGTACACACTTTTAGCGGATCACAATAACACGACCATATCATTCGCGCGTTCTCACCAGAATGCCCTCACCAGCCAAGTTTTAATCCCCAGTTTCCGCCATTCATCCCTTTTCCCCTTCCATAATGTTTCCATTTTAAAAACCATAATAGATTATTTTAAAACCAATAAGTAAAATTCTAAAATTTAAATCTTGAAATTATTCTTCTAAAACATAGATTTCTTAAAAATATTGTGGCAAATAAAAAGTACCTTACACTCGTCCATCCTGACGTCGTGTATGCCCCCATACACGCTGATGTCTTAGACCTTACACTCGGCTGGTTAGGTCAATCTGAATATTGTCTATTATCAGTATACAAAAATAAGTAATTTATGACTCGTGTCGAGTTATAACATACAATAATATACCTCAATCTCATAATTTAATTTTACGTCTGTTTTGCTTTACATATACAATTCCAGCACAAATAAATATAAACTAAAGTGAAAACATGAAAGCAATAAATGTATACTATATCTAGAATTATTGAAAAGTAAAAAAAAAAAAAAAAAAAAATATTAATTCTAAATGTTCATAACAAAAATAACTTTGCCAACTTAGTTATTAAAATCTATACTTATATCATCAATCAATACCAATTCTTACATATATGATCTTATTTAATAAAAGCTCTAAACCAATCAATTCTTAGAGCAATCCGATCTTCACGAACCAATCAATTCTCGTTTAAAGATCGTTGTTTGCGAACCAATCATTTCTCGCATTTTAAATAGTAATATGCGAACCAATCACTTCTCGCATAAATATACATCCATCTATTCAGCAGGTCCAGGAGCAACCCATCAATTCTGCTCCTGACCTGAAAATAATACAATAAATTCTGTACACTACTATAAATGCAAATGAAATATATATTATGTAAGGATTAACGCACTGATTAATCTTGCCCAATATAATTAATAAAATTTTAGACTAGAAGTAAGTTATTCTGGTTTAGAATCGTAACTATTAACATCCAATGACTTAAGGTGTATCCATGGTTGCATTCTGTCTGCAGCCACGGTAGTTTTTCGTTTGTTTCTCATGCCCTCAAAACCTTGAATCGGGGCTACTTTATAGCGATCATTACCTAGAATTTTTACTACACGAAAAGGGCCTTCGTAAGACGGTAAAAGTTTGGAACTTTTTCCGTTGTTTTGGAATGCAGTTTTAGTAATTTTCACTAACTCGCCTTTGTTATAAACCCGTGCTGGATGACGAACCTTGTCATAATACTTCTTTTGGTAATCTTGTGCCTTGACAATTTTTTCCTTTACTTCGTTGTGAATTGTTGCGAGATCGATATACTCATGAGTTTCAGTTATTATCTCGTTAAGAGCCGGATTAATTTCGCTATTGATTGACGTGCCGAACATAACTTCGGCTGGTGCCCTACCAATAGTTTTTTGAAGGGTATTATTCAAACCCCACTGGATCCTTCCTAACTTGTCATCCCATTCTCTTTCATTATCCCTAAGGTTTTGTGCGGTTAGCGAATCAAGGATGGTGCGATTATATCGCTCCACTTGTCCATTAGATCGTGGGCTGGCTACAGCATTTAAAACATGCTTCACACCTCGACCTAAGCAAAACTTTCTAAATGTGTGGGAGGTGAAACAACTCCCACGGTCACTAATGAGCCTATTGGGAGTCCGAAATGTATCAAAAATATCATCTAAAACTTTAATGACACCCTGTGTCTTTGTATTCCTAACTGGCTTAATAAATACGAATTTTGTAAACGAATCAACCACAACTAAAATATGCGTAAAACCCTTTTTTGATTTAACAAACGGCCCGAGATGGTCGATGTGCAAGGTGTCAAAAGGCATGGCAACCTTTTCGATAGGGTGAAGTAATCCTTCACGTGAACTATTAGTCTTTTTAGCGTATGCGCAGTCTATGCATGCGCTAACGTACTTTTTTACGAAACGTGACATTTTAGAAATCCAATAATGTTTTTTTAACCTCTCCAAAGTTTTTTCGATGCCAACATGACCAATATCGTCATGATTCATCTTGCACAACTGCCATCTTGCGCCCTTTGGAACCACCCAGCGAACATCAGTATTCTCCTCACCGACACGCCTGTACAATCTATTATCTCTCAGAACGTAGTTGTTTTTTATGTAATCTAGACCATCTGAGTCCAGGTCACTGGTTAAGATCTCACGTATCCTATTCAATTCTGTATCTCCCATTTGCAATGTATGTAGCCAGTCGTCGTTTCCTATTGACATAACCGCGTCAGTCATGCTACAATCAAAGTTAGAAACGGGATTTCGAGACAACGCGTCCACATGGGACATTTTCGTACCTGCTCTGTACTCCACGTCACAGTCAAACTCCTGGAGAGCCAACCACCAGCGAGCTATGCGAGGTACTAGGTCTCGCTTCTGGAAGGTTGACCGCAGTGCACTACAGTCGGTGATAACCTTGAATTGTTGACCCATAAGGTAAACTCTGAATTTCTTCAGCGAGCATACGACCGCGAGCGTTTCTAGTTCAAATGAGTGAAAATTTTTCTCTTCAGGGGTCGTTTGCCGACTGTAGTACGCTACTGGTCGAAAAGATTCGCTTCCTTCTTTTCTCTGCAAAAGGATGCCCCCTATGCCAATTTTGCTCGCATCAGTATGGAGCTGTGTCTCCGCTACTGGATCATAAATAGCTAACACAGGCCTGTTAACTAATTTGGATTTCAATGATTGAAATGACCCTTCTTGTTCTTTTCCCCAGATCCAAGACACATCCTTTTTCAGTAGCCGTGTAAGAGGAGAAGCAAGTTGAGCGAACCCTTGTATGAACTTACGAAAGTAACTTACGAGGCCAAGAAATTGCCTTACACCGTGGACGTTTTCAGGCCGGGGAAATTGAGCAGCAGACTGGATTTTGGCGTCACCTGGTCTAACACCCTCTGCAGTGATCTCGTAACCTAAATAATCAATTTTATTTTGCAGAAAACTACATTTAGATAGGTTGAGTTTCAAGCCTGCACCTTCCAAGAGTTGTAATACATCCTCCAGTCTGCTCAAACAATCCTCAGCTGTCGTTGCAAAAATTAACAGATCGTCTATATAAACCATTGCCTTTTCATACCGGGCCGCACCTAACACGCGATTCATCATTCGTTGAAACACCGCGGGGGCGTTTGCCAATCCAAACGGCATGCGATTAAATTCAAACTGGCCGTCCGGAGTGACAAACGCAGTCAGATGTTTCGATCCTTCGGAAATAGGCACCTGGTAGTACCCAGATAATAAATCAAGGGAGATTTTACGCTTGTCCCGACAATCTTGCGATTTCATCTTCGATGATAGGCATAGGATAGCGTTCCTTAACGGTGACAGAGTTAAGCCGCCTATAATCAATACACAAGCGTGTTTTACCATCTTTTTTTTTTACCAGAATGATGGGGCTAGCAAAGCTCGACGTAGATTCACTAATGACACCTGCTTCTAGCATTTCACTTACCATCTCACGGACCTGACCTCTTTCGTGTTGAGACAGCCTGTAAGGTCTGTGTACGACCGAACGCTGACTGTTTAATTCGATGTTCATCTCGGTCGTACTTGTACATCCTAGACTTTTTAAATCATATGCAAAACAGTGTTTGTAGCGAAGGAGTAAGTTGAACAATTTTAACTTTAATCATCCGATACTTCATCACCTACACGGAGTTTAGTTAGGTCGATATCATCAACGTTTGTTCCTAAATCTAGCGAGACTTCAGGTGATATTTCATCAATACGATGTGTTTCATCTATCTTTAAACCGCGGGAAAATACAAACTTTTTTTGAAGAAGACATGGAACAACGCAAGGTGCTACGGTGACCACTAGTGACCCGTCCTTAACTGGATAAAGTCCTCCATAGACAATGATTTGTTCAGTTGGCTTCCCTACAATTTTTGTATGCAGCAGAACCACTCCGCACATTTTTGGCTCGGTAACCGCCTTAATACTTGATGGGCCATGAATTTCGCAGCTTTTAGTCATACTAACCCTGACTAGTCGTTCTTCAGCATCGGAAAGGCAACCAAAAATATCCGGAATCTCATTACCTATATCTACGAAACGGAGTTCCTTAGAGTCCTTGTACACCACAACATTAGGAAGTTCTGAGAATGTCTGCCCTACCAAAAGTGGTTTGTCTAATAGGCCATCGTCAACTACCCTACACAATACCTCTGCTATTACACCATCAATGGACAATTGCAACAAGGCTGACCCTAACGACTGTACAATACTATTTCCAAAACCCTTCATAATACCTGTACCTTCTACAGAATCGTGACAAACACCTAGACTAGACAATGAAGATCTACGAATTAAGGTCACTTCACTTCCTAGATCGACGAACGCAACCAAAGGTACACCGTTAACTAAAATTTCTTTGATAAATTTGGAATTAGGATTATAATGGGTAATGCACATTGTTTTCTTTATCGCGTCTGTGTTAGTGGAACCCTTTTCAGTGTTAGACAAACAATTTTCAGTTTTATGACCTATCTTATTACATCGGTTGCATTTGAGTAACGGTTTAGGACACCTCAAGTAAGGGTGCCCCTTTTCCTTACAATTAAAGCAAAAAACATTCGACTGATACAAACTATTACCAAATCTAGGGTATAACTTTTGATTTTCAGGTGTATTATTGCTAAAACTCTTGCCTTTTAAAGTTTGTGGCGTCATATCCTTATTACTAAGTAAGAATTGCAAAAGTTGGTCAGGAGCAGAACATCTAAGGGCTAATGCACCCGCCTTCGTAGTTCTATCGCTGACGCCATGTATGATGCAATCAACCGCCTTCTTTCCCATAATTTCACATTGGTTTAAAAGCACAAGTTTTTCGTAGTAATACACCTCGATTGGTTCGTTAAATCTACTCTTTCTCCGAAGCATCTCCTCCAAGCACTGGCCATAGTTCTGTTCACATGGAAATGCAGCTAATAATTTATCTTGCCATTCTGTCCAGGTAAATAAAATTGTATTTAAACTTTCGTACCAGGTCTTGGCCAGTCCTTGGAGTTTTTGCATTGCAAAGTGGATCGTGGCTTTTTCATTCCAGCCATAGACAGAAGCACACTCGTTTACCTTTTTAAGCCAAATGTCAACGCGTTGATTTTTAGTAGACGGGTTGAACTCGGGAATAATGTTTTTATGATCAATATTTTTGGTAAACGGTTGTGCATTCTGATCGATTGGCTGAGCGGAGCGGCCGGTTTTTATTGATTGTAATATCTTAATAATATCGTTACTAGAAAAAGAAGGGCTGCATGACCTTTTTAAATTTCCGGCGCAGCGGTCGGCCCCTGATGTCCCTTCAGCTTCCACACGTGACCTGCTGCGTCGCGGTGGTGAAGATGGACGGCGGACTGTAGACGCTACCGGTGATCGGTGACGGTACTCGCTGCGCCTTCGCCTGTGCTCTTCATCGCGTGCCCGCTGCAGTTCATCTTCCAAATGTCGAAGTCGTCTCCGTTCTTGCTCCAGCTCCTGTTCCAACATTCGACTCCGGCTACGGCTACCACGCGGGTTGCTATGATTTACCTCGCTCTGCTGACGTCTTGACGAGCCCCTCGTGGGCGTTCTTAATCTATGTCGGTGGTCGTCACCATCGTTATCATAAGCTGGATTCATGCTCATTAGTTACTGCACGGTATCCTTTGTGAACGCAGGTTATCCCACTGGCTGATTGTAAACCTGGGTAAACTATACTCCAATCCGGAAATTAAAATAAACACTTTATTTACACCACACTTTATTGTTAAAACTACACTTTTGTCAAATACTCCTTTTAATACAAATCTACACCTATTAAACGACTAGGTACTTCGATTATTAATCCAAGGTACACACTTTTAGCGGATCACAATAACACGACCATATCATTCGCGCGTTCTCACCAGAATGCCCTCACCAGCCAAGTTTTAATCCCCAGTTTCCGCCATTCATCCCTTTTCCCCTTCCATAATGTTTCCATTTTAAAAACCATAATAGATTATTTTAAAACCAATAAGTAAAATTCTAAAATTTAAATCTTGAAATTATTCTTCTAAAACATAGATTTCTTAAAAATATTGTGGCAAATAAAAAGTACCTTACATTCTGTTACCCAAAATGTTGTTTTTAGCTCAAAGGTCATAGGTATTATTTCAATTATGAGAATGATAAATGAAAATGAATTTTCGATAGTGTTTTGTAGGAATTTCAATTATTTCGCAATGAATTAACACTTTATTTCATCATTTACATACACAGAAGAAAAGATACAGCACAAAAACCAATGCAGAATGCTATATGACACGTCACAAATTCACAATAAAATTTGTCAAACAATTACGTTTGAATAAACAACTCAATTTTCTAATATGAAAAATATGGGTCTTATCTTTTGGAATACGCAAATAAAGAGATGAACGAAATAAGAAAAAAATGGATGTAAAACTCTAGAACACAGTATTACTTATCGCCGTCACGAGAAGGTATAAATTTAGTAAACAAACTAATCTCTACTATGGTGGGTTCTAGTGGTTACCTAGCGACAATATTATAAGTTTACCAAATACAATAGACTTAAATTATTATACGGGTACGACTAATTCCAATTAGTCGGGTTATATTATGCGATATGTCAATGTTGCATGGTACAGGAACGAGTCCGGCTCTGTGAATGTAAACATTTGTGGTCCGCCACTTAATTTTGGTGACGGTTTATCATTTCCCAATAAATGAGAGATAACATGTTTTTTTTTTTTAAAAAAAGCTACCGACTTCAACTTAAATTTTAAGTTACATCACATATTTTTTTATAGATAATGGGACGGAACCCTTCGTGCGCGAGTCTGACTCGCACTTGGCCGGTTATTTATTTGATCGATAACGTACTACTCGTAATTCACCAAACAGATGGTAAAGAATAAGATTTTGTTCACATTAGGTGAAGATATTACGTAAAATGCTATAGGACATTCTTCCATATCTCCAAAGTTTAAGGAGTTTCTTCCATATCTACAAAGTTCTTCATCATGTCGTCACCAAACTAATATGGGACCAACTAGGCTGTCAGATAAAAAAGAAATCATCAAAATCGGTTCACGGTTGACGAAGATATCGCGTAACATACATACAAAAAACAAAACATACAGTCGAATTGATAACCTCCTCCTTTTTTGAAGTCGGTTAAAAATAATCATCATCATCATTTCAGCCGCAGTCAGTCCACTGCTGGACATAATTTATATGCTATTTTAGAAATGTATGAATTGCGCAACATCGGTGAGTCGAATGATTTCATTCGACATGAAACGTAAAATTGGCGAGTCGAATAATTTTTGTTCGTAATGGAATGTTTTTTTTTTTATTCGACACACGATACATACATTTCAATAATAGGGTTCCTGAATGTGGTGAATTTATAAGATCAATACAGGGCCAGCGAGTAAAATACGAGTTTGGAGTACGGTGCGGTTGGTATTTTATATAAGTACTAGCTGTTTCCCGCAGCTCCACCTGCGGTATATAGCCTATGTTACTCAGGGTGAATGTAGCTTACCAATGGTGAAAGAATTTTTGAAATCGGCACAGTAGTTTTTGAGTTTATTCATTACAAACATACACACAAAAATACAAATCTTTCCTCTTTATAATATTAGTGTAGATGTAGATTTTACGATATAATGTAGAATTGTACCTAAGTTACCTAAATGAGTATAATAATTCGAAATTTTTGGCAATATGAAAGTTTAGAAATGTCAAGGTGAACCAAATATTTCTCCCTAAAATTCTAACAAGTCCCCGGGCTTACAAGTCAACCCGAGTGTGATCATAATTGGACAATTTGGACGTTTAAACAAACAATATTTCTCCTTAAAATTTCCACAAACAAGACCCCGGTCTAATAAGTGAACTGCGTCACTTGGAAAAAATTCTGAGAATTCTCGTGTTTACTTGCCACCTGCGCAAAGTAAAGGGGGTTTTGGTCTCTTAACCACCCTTTAAGCTTCCGGCGAAAGCGTCGAGTAGTATATTATAAAATAAACTGTGAAATTGTGCTCCGAGAAATCATTTACTTTATATATTTATTAAGTCTTTAAAAAGCACATTATATACCAGTTAACCATTTTGGGAAACCATAAATTAACTAGTGTAATTGGCAAGTCAACAAAAAAATTGATTGTGTATTTTATTAATAGAATAGACGAAAGAATTCTATAAATTATATTTTGAAGATTTCATAGTAATGACGTCACGTAGTTATATGGTCATCTCAAACTGCAAGGTATAAAGCAAAAAATACTAAGGCATTAAAAAATATGTATGTCAGTGTCAAATGCATGGAGTAATTATAAAGAGGAGATGCCGTAATAAGCGTTTTGTAAGAAATCGTTTGTGAGGCTACACGGGGCAGAAGGAAGACGTGCGGGGTGCTTGGTTTCGGCCGTGGCTCCAATCATGGAGCACGAGCAATGACAAGCTCCGCCCACTGCAGTGTCGGCGAGGTGCCAATGATCACATCACTGCGCCATTTCAAACGGCATCTTAATTACTCCATGGTCAAATGTCAAAGTCAGGATGGACCGCAAGCTGCGAGTTGTTCTCTTGTTTGTTTACAATCGCAAATATCTAGGTACCTACCCCATTTTTCGTATCTATATATCTAATGCATATTGGCCTGTTTATTAGACTTTACTGCCGTCTCTTCATCCGTTGACATCTGATTTTTTATCAATTGGACACCGATTCTTCATAATAATGTATGAATGAAAATAATGAAGATGTAGTCAGGTTATTTATGGGTTATGTTTACTAGAACAGAGATGACATTTGACATGGATGACATCATGTGAAGCGCTAATTAGCGCAACCAAACAAAAAATATTTATTCACTACCCTGGGCTGCCAACCTAAAAAAATTAATGTGAGTAGCCGGAAGTTGTCCGGCTACGTCACACATTAACCTTGCTAAAAAATTGAGGACATTGGGTATTTTTGAGATTTTCTTAAAATATACTTGCTTATCTAAAGATCTGATTAATGTAATCTGTTCCCTAAGCCTATTCCTCGAAATGGTTTACGAGTTAGACATTTTCATGAAAAAGTTTACAAGCCAATTATGGTTTTATACAACAAGTTGTTTATAACCCCCCTTAAGGGCCTAAGTACAATAAAATAATAGCCACTTTATGAGCAATTGAAAAGTGTTGAATTTTTTTTTACAGAAAATTTACCAAATGTCCTTTTCAATGCTCCTGACTAGGTATATGAGAAACTGGATTATTTCTACACTATATCTACACTAATATTATAAACAGGAAAGATTTGTATTTTTGTGTGTATGTTTGTAATGAATAAACTCAAAAACTACTGTGCCGATTTCAAACATTATTTCACCATTGGAAAGCTACATTCACCCTGAGTAACATAGGCTATATACCGCAGGTGGAGCTGCGGGAAACGGCTAGTAGTTAATAAAGTTAAAGAGGTTATCAACAATCATAAACAAACTCACGTATACTTTAATTCGTCCATTTGTGTAGTGACCTTATACACCCAGGTGTACATTTTTCGGCCGCCTTTCGGGTCTCTGACGTGGTTCCTATAACGCCTAATATTATTATCGGAAGTTAGGCTGTCACAAAGTTTAAACGCTTTAAAGTAAAACTCTCAAATTCTCCTTTGCTGAACTTAGACATTTAAAAGTATATGCTAGTTACATGGGTGTATGTATGTTTATTTATATGTATGTATAATTATTCTATATAAGTATGTAGGTTTATTTAATGTATTTTCTTATACGAGTATTATATACCCTTCTGGTAAGCATATCCTCTCCTGTCACTCGCTGGTTGACTGTAAGAGATCCCTAAGTGGGATAAGTCCGCCATTGTACTTATTGTTTTTCCATGCTTGTGTATGTAAATTATGTATTTATTATCAGATAATCAGGTGATTCAAGCCTGCAATGTCCTAACCAAACTGGAAACAACTAACGCGGCTCGCAGTGCTCGATATATATATATATCGATTATTACTGCAGATGCAAGGATAGGATAAATAAACGATATTAACTACTGATTAATCCATACTTTCATACTATCCATACTAATCTTATAAATTCGAAAGTCTGTCCGTCTTTCTGTCTGTTACGCTTTCACGGCCAAACCGCTGAACGGATTTTGATGAAATTTGGTATGAATATAGTTGAAGACCCGGGGTCAAACATAGGCTACTTTTTGACGCAGGCGGAGCTGCGGGATACAGCTAGTAAAATATAAGTAGTCTCTGCCTACCCCTACGGGAAAAAGGCGTAATGGTATGTATGTAAGTAGGAACGTTAAGTTAGCATCCCATTGCACAAACTTAAATATACGATGCAAAGAACCAAGTTGTTGTCATATAAATATACCGTTCGATATGTCCCTGGACAGTGGTTAGGGTTTAGCACGTAATATAAAGATACAGCTTCACATCTCTCTAGGGGTAGTATAGTCGTATGAAAAAATAAACAAAGAAGTACTTAGATTAATAATTATTAATGTAAGCCTAAATCCATCGAGATATATGTACATACGTTAGTACATATATCTCGATGCCTAAGTCATATGAATATAAGAAATAGATGGATGGCGCAAAGCTATGAGGCGAAGTAACGCTGAACAGCGACTAGAGAATACAATCCCGGGATCCCAAATCTCGGGATCCCGGGATCCCGACCGTTTTCTGGCCCCGAAAATCCCGGGACTGTACTTGGCTAATCTCGGGATTTTTGGGATTGCCACAAACAAGTCTAGTTTGTATTCCGTAGTCCGTTGCGTCTTGAAAATAACCTTGCCTAGATTATTTTAATACATTACGACAAAAAGCAACTCGTACAATACGTAGGTAGTTAGGTACCCACTATTTACTACACAGGTACAGTCCTAATAATATGTTTGTCGTAGAACTTAGAAGGGACTTCCCCACTCGGAATACTTTAATACAATACTCTTAAGGTAATTCCCCAACGAACCAACAGAGGAATCACCCGATCATCTCATATCATAATATTGTTGCGGGTATTTCCCGTCGGGGATTCCCTGTACGAAAGTATAAATATGCAAATCAGGTTTTATTTTTTTCATTTATTGTTCTGTCAGTGACGGGTTACGTAGGCTACGTCATTAAAATTTAAAAGTCAATTATCTGAAATTAAGTATTTCAAATGGCGGGAGACTTTGTTAAACATAAAAAAGACAGTGATACGACGGCAGTGTGGAGTTATTATTTAGTTGCGAAGGACGGGAATAGTGCTAAATGTAAGCGATGCCCAGCCATCCTCAAGACTTTGGGTGGATCAACTAAGGCTAATTACATACACATTTGTTATCAAAACATAACATCAAGGTTATATCAGCTTCAACAAGTCAAGATTCTGAAAATCTGAACACAGCACCGCCGCCAGCCAAGCGAAAGTTAGATGATTATTTTACTAAAAGTGCCGACGATAGCCTAGATGATATTTTGGCAAGAATGATTGCATTAGATGGATTTCCATTCAGTGTATTCATAACCTCAGATGATTTGAGAAAATTGCTCTTAGCAAAATACACGGATTTACCAAAGTCAGCCGTCACTGTTCGAAAACGTGTTATGAATTACAGTGAAAAAATCAGAAAGCAAGTAACTGCAGAATTAAAACATTTGAAAAGTGCAGGTGAAAGATTTAGTCTTTCTTTCGACGAGTGGACTTCCAACTTCCAATAAACGATACATGGCGGTCAACGTTCATTCATATAAAAAAATTTGGAACTTAGGACTTGTTCCTATTTACGATAGTATGACAGCTGAAAATTGTCTTCGTATATTGCAAGAGCGTCTAAGTAAATTTGACATTTCCCTAGAAACTGACATCGTGGCTATTGTAACCGATGGACCGAATGTTATGATAAAGGTGGGGCGGCTTGTTTGCACTGAACAACAACTGTGTCTCGCACATGGTATCAATTTGGCGGTCTGTGATGTGCTTTATAAAAAAAACATAATAATTTGCAAGATAGCCCTACCTCAGATGATACTATAAATGAACCAGCTGTGACTGTTGATTATATGGACGACAGCGATGATGAACACCATTTAGAAGACTTAGACTGTCCAGAATCAGGTTTAATCGTAATGTCACAAAATGATCTTGCGCCAGAACACGTACCAAAGTTAACACAATATGAAAATATTAATAAGCTGATAAAGAAAATCCGCAAAGTTGTAGTGTATTTCAAAAGATCTCCATTGAAAAATGAAATAGTACTTCAAAAATATGTGAAAATTGAACATGGAAAAGAGTTGTCACTTCTTTTGGACTGTAAAAATTAGACGTGAAATGAGCCTGTTCGAAAATGGAGGAGTTCGTGGATATCACTTAGAAACAGCATATAAGTATCTATTGTCTATTCCTCCGACCAGCGTAGAAGCTGAACGAGCGTTTTCAGCTGCTGCTTATGTTGGCAATAGACTACGAAGCAGGCTCGGAAGTCAAACATTGGATGCTTTGATATTTCTGCGATTATATTTTCGAAATTCTAAATATTTATTTTGTGCTGTTTTTTAATTTCTTGCAAAAGTATAGTATTTGGTTTGTGTTTTTTCTTTTCTTATTATTATTCTGATTTGTGTTGTGCAAAGACATTAAAGACATTTTTTTTAATTACTCGTGTTTTTTATTTTAGCCCAATTAGAAACCACATAGTCTAATCCCGGGATAGGCCCGGGATCCCGGGAAAAGGCTTCAAAAATCCCGTAAGCCCGGGATTGAAAAACATGCTCGGGATTGTATTCTCTAACAGTGACACTTCTCTTCAAGACTAACACTATATTTACCTACCTACCTTATATATGAATTAAATACTAGCAAAGTTAAACAAATAAAGTAATAAGTATTATTAAGCACCACATCCAATCCAATCTATCCAATCCTCAACGCGTTGGACTCATATCCTCTCAAAAGATAGTGAAATTCAGACGGAATATACCCCTAATGTTATCCATCAAGCTTTACTTCCTCACTATACCAATCTCTGAAATTTCTCATAACCATTTTAATATTGAGAAGGGCATACTTTTCATCCCTGAATAAAAATCCAGGGGGATTTGAGTACGCTGAAGCCGTGGACACATAAATTTACGATGTAAAAATCATTTCAGAAAATGCCAACAGACTCCCGGGCGACTACCAGCAGTGATGGTCCAAAATACCAAGGTTACCCGTACGTGAACCTTCCTGCTTTTGGGGTGCCCAGTGTGGATCCTCACACGGCTTCAAGATATGCCAACTTGCCACGCAGACCCATAGGCACAGCAGTCAGGGTTGGCGAGGCAGGGAGTAGTGGGACACAGGATTCTCAGGTATTTGTTATATTTCTTCTTCTATCTATCGAGTTAAAATGGCTATTAAGATTCTAAACTTAGTCACCTGAACCGCTCGGTCTTTTGCCTCTCTAAGTTCCTCTATTGTGCAAGAGACAGGGACAACCAGGACACGGCAGAAGATGAGCCATTGACTGCACCTCGCCGCAGACGCACAGGCTGTTGTCGGCGAAACCCCATGTAGCGCGACTCTCTTGACTTTTTAATACTACTCAATAAGCATACAGGTAAAAGCCCATTTGATGTATGGATGCCTGCAAAGATGAAAGACTCCAGCGTTGCCGACCATAAAGAATTTTGTTCACGCCTTTTTGAAGGCTTCCATGTATTGTCATTTGGGATAACCATGGCAGGGACTTTATTCCATAATCGCATCGATCATAGGAGAAAACTTCCATCGAAGCGTACTGTGTGCGATGTCTCGGGAGCCATGAAATGTGGATAAACTTCCTGATAATGACGTGAAATAAAAAAAAAATTGCCCACGCGGTCATGGTTCGGTTTTGATAAAGTATTTTCCGGTCTGCGCGATGTCACCCCAAGACGACTTCGATAACAATTTCCCTCTGATTATTCCAGGAAAATGAGAAGAATCCAGACGAATCCATCAGCTATAAGTCGGATGATGAACCGGTCCTGTACATCGACCTGCCAAAGGATGACGAGAGTGACATTTACGTAAGGACAGAGGAAACTCCGGTACTGGAACAGGTACCAATATATACATAATATGTAAGAGAAAAAGTGCGCGAGAGATTTTATTGACTGAGCAAGCAAAACGAGCGATGGAGATTCCATTTCGAGATTGGTCAATTTTGCAATACCATCTAGCGATAAGGCGAATGACGTGCTTCTCGAAGTACGGATTGCCTGAATTATTTCAAAGGTTATGGCCAAATATAATGATTATTTGGTATATTATTTAATCAAGTATTTGATGATAGATAAGGGACATACGTACCTGATAGATAAACTAATACCATTTAAATAATAAAAGCGATAGTACATTCACATGCACATTACTAGGGAAAGGACATGGTTAATCTCGCCTTAAAATGTATGTATGTCATTAGAATCTACAGAAAAATTCGCAATTATGAAGATCTTAAAAATGTCTTGTGAATGGCTACAAAAAAATACTAATGGGATATCGTATTGATTTATTTCTTAACAGCGGTCTCGAAAAACTTTGACCATGATGTTCAGGGTCGATTGACCATGACCAAGTAAGCAATTGGATACGAATTAATAAACCAAATAAATATATGGGGGGATAAATCACACAGTTTAGATATTTGGCAGTGGATGGGAGACTGTAGCTGGGGAAGACCTTTGCCCGGCATTGGGACAGTCATCATCATCCTAGCGTGTATTCCTAGTTGCGTCGTCAGCTTACGCTTCGGAGCCTAGGGTACGCTGTAAGTCATGGTTTTAAATTTGGCGGAACTGGTTATTGCAATGGAGCGACTGCCGTCTGACCTCCGTAACCATTTTTACGGGAAACCAGACCAACAGGAACATGACCCGATGTGTGTTAGTAGCCAACACTGTCAGAATTTTTCAGGCTGCCATGAGGCATCTGTCACAGCCTCACGACTGCTATTTATCGATAACAACCGGGACCAACGGCTTTACGTGCCATCCGAAGCACGGAGGAGCTCAAGATAGAAAATGCCACTAAATGGCGACCAATCCAATATTGGTCGCGTCACGCCGTCGCTTGACACGCGCCTTCGCATTAGGACAGTGTATAGGTTAGGTAAAAAAACACACAGATTGAATAAGCCCCAAAATGACTTATATAGAATGGATAATGTACTGAAGTTTGTGGGATACTAATTCAAGGACACTATATTCTATAAATGCTTATCCAAGACCCAGGCCAATAAGAAAAAGGTAATTTTCCTTCTCGACCTGACCGATGATGGCACCGGGAACTACTGAATGAATTGATACGAATGAATTCTTTGTTATTGTGTTTTCAGCTGGATCCAAAGCTAAAACAGGAGACGACGAGCGGCGACGATGAAGAACCAGTGGTATACATTGACTTGCCTGATGGAGGTACCAGCGGCGTTAGTGAACGAAGGCCGGAAGTGGAAGACGGACCATCTAATACTGTCGTTCAGGTGACTAATAGGCTGTCCTTATTAGGTGGTCGATAAAGGACGTCACGTCAGAGGTCGTAAAAGGCTCCGAACAACTCTACCAGGGTGCATAAGATCGATAGGTCATGTAACCCACTCGATATGACTGAATGACTACTGGGCCCTATAAAATAGACTTGTCTCAAATTAACATTGCGAATACTTATGCGCAAAATTCCGTGGCGTCAACTAAAGAGACCAGAGCAACTGGATCATGACCAGAGTGGTTAGTCGCCAACACTGTCAGATTGTTTCAGTCTGCCTAAAGGCATTCGACACAGCCTAACGACCAACGGCTTATCGGCCGAAACACGGCGAAGCTCGAGATAGAAAATGCCAGTAAATGGCGACCAATCCAATACGGGTCGCGTTTGGCCGTCGCTCGACACGCGAATTTTCTACGGATACGTCCGTCGCGCTTTGTCGAGCTCCTAAATAATGTACACATCTTGTGCCCCAGGAAACCATCTTCTACGACCAGTTCAAGGACAGGAGGATCGATGTGAGGCCCGAGACCTGCAGGACTGAGAGTCCAGGCAGCAGTTCCACAGGGATGGTGGCACAACGACCTGCTCCTCCGACGACTCTTAGCCTCTGGTCTCCGGGAAGTTCTGGTAATATCCTAAGTTCAACTAACTTCTTTTTAGTATCTTATAACTGCCCAGTCCCAGGTGGTTGAGACGTTTGCCTTCGACCCTGAGGTCGTTGGTTTGATTTCCACGGGAAGATACTTTGTTTAGTTGTTTTCAGTTTTGTTATGACAAAACTGAAAACTGAAATGATTCCGTGCCCGTTAAATCCCAGCTGCCATTAAGTTATCGTTAAAGGAGCCACGTCAGAGCTGGAAAATCTGTGACACCAGGGTGCACAAGGGTCCATTGACCATGTAACCACCACTTGACCACTCACCACTTGACGTTCTCTGACTAACCCAAAGGTTGACTGTTTGATAATGCTTTTAGCATTAAGTGCTATACAATTGTATTTTGTACAAAAACGTTTAAATACAATCAATTTCGATATACTTATGAATATTTTACTTCCAGATATACCTCCTCCCACCAGACCAGCACCATCAGTGCCTTACTACCTGTCTCCCGCCCAATCAGAACCTCGGTTCCGTACTCCAGAAGAAGAGTTCCGCCTATCCCCACTACCAGTAGCTGAATACCGGCACCCCCCACCGGCTTACACAGAAATAGACTTCGGCAGTCCTACTCCTGAGCCAGTTAGTGGAAGTAATGTGGTGACTTCTCCACCAGAAGCCCAGCCGCCTATCACAGAGCCACAGAGAACAAGAGTTATAGTGCGAGGTAAGTTCTTTCTTAAACATAAAATTACAGGATAAAGATTGGTAGGTGGTTATGTTTTAAAGCCCGACCAGGAAAATAAAAACCCTGCATTGGCGTCGCTACTGATCGCCTTTAGATGGCAACATGTTGTATGCGTCATGTCACAACAAAATTGACAATGTCATTTAATGAAATAGAAATCAATCCTTCGTTTTCATTCGCATCAAATATGATAACATCTTTTATGTCACTTTTCTCTCATTACTATATAATATTATTTTTACCAGTTTGATAAATATTTTTATTTGATAATCACAAAATACACAGCGTTCACTCCTGTCTATTTTTGACAGACGACATTGAGATGACGGAATGTTACTTGAATACCTAGTTGCCGGTAAAAGAAATTTGTTCTAATATTTTTCCGCAATATGGCCAAGGCTGCTATTTACCGGGTCGGTTGGTTAGTTTAAAAGTTAAGTTCTTTTTGTTGCCACTACTGATTTTTTAAATGTATGATCCCATGTCGAATCAAAATCGTACGGCTCACCGATTATGACAAATGAAAGTCATTCGATATCGAACGATAATCATTCGACTAAGCGAGTTTCCGTAAGTCATCTTCTTAAAAATAGCACTCCTTTAGTCCTCTCGTCTACTAAATTTCGTTTGTCTAGAACAGTGATTCCCAAAGTGGTCCAGGTGGACCCCCAGGGGTCCACGGGAGACTTGCTGGGGGTCTACGTAGGCGTGAACAAAAAATGGGGGTCCATAAGATGTTAATGGGGGTCCACGAAAATTTATCTGCTTTTGATAGTAAAGAGCAAAAATGTAAGCATAGTTTTTATAAGGGCCTACCTACATTGTTTTAAGTACCTATCTAAGCAGATAATATTTTAATAAGGCAAGCGACTGTTACTTGTCCAAACTTGTGTATTCGATATTACGTACAATTTCGTGTACAGACTTGCAAAGCGCTATCCGCCCGACAATGCTTAATGCTTGTTCAGACATGAACTTGATCAACACTATAAATACTTGATGCCAAAGGCAACCAAACGCATTCATTTGTTTCCGGAATTTCGAAAACAAGGCGGAATTTGGAAAAAAGTTGTGAGAAAATTTATATCTGTGTTTGCTAGTGCCGGAGAAAAGTAAGTAACCTACCTTTTTTTGTTATAGTACTTAAGTATTTTGTTTACGTGTACTAGTCGGTTGATCACAACGGCCTGTATAGATAGGTAACTTAGTAACTTACAGATATTTTAATTGTCCTCTTTCGATTTGAAGACAAACACAGCACGTTTTATTCAATTGTTTTTTCACGAGAGAAGCACTGCCTCTCTAAAAAGGCCGAATAAGCAATATTGCAGAGCAATTAATTTTGTAATTTTTCTTGCAAATAACTACTAATTTTATAAAACAGTAATTTCATAATCATGTTAAATTGATTTTGAAGTAACTATTTTATCAAAACTATTCCTTTTCGGAAAGAGCGAGCGGTGCGCGGGCGACGGGAAAAGGGCGGGGCTTGAACTTCGATGCCTGTTTGTCACGTTTTAACAATGAAGCCGCAGACAAAAAATACGCAAATACACGGAGCGCGTGAACTCATTGATTTGATAAAATGTTAGTTATCGTTTTTATGGACAATTTTGGGATTTCGACGTTTATTTTTTCCTACACAAATATGATCAGTATTCGATACTGAGTACACTAATTTTTATTTATACTATTAAAAATTAGTGGTAAATTATGTACTTTAAAATTGATACCGTTTTGTGAAAACGTTTGTATTTGTCTCAGCGGTTTATTAGTTGGTCCCTTTACAAGCCGTAATTCTATTTCCGCGTGCTGACAAAGGCTGCGGTGTGATACCTATATTCAGAAAAAAACTTGGTTACTAAAACATTTTTTTTACAGGTAAGGTAACTGACACGAAACATGGCTACAGCAAAGAAAAAATGTCGACAATATAGTGTCGATTATTTGAAATATGGTTTTGTTCCATCAGAGGCAGACAAACAATTGCCCATGTGCCTATTATGCAACAAAGTTTTGAGCAATGACTCTATGAAACCATCAAAGCTCGAAGATCATCTAAAAAGGTGTCATACTGATAAAATAGGTAAAGATTTAAAATATTTTCAAACATTGAAAGAAAAATATGGAAAGAGACCCACCCACCATGCACAGTATGTTCGCTTCAACATCTCAAAGTAACGATGATGGCTTGCGGGCATCTTACAATATCTCATTACTTATAGCAAAATCTGGAAAACCGCACACTATCGGAGAACAATTAATTTTACCCGCTGTTGAAGAGGTTTTAAAAACTGTTTTGCACAAATCTCCATTTGACGTACTAAAAAGAATTCCATTAAGTAACAATACTGTACAAAGACGCATTGATGAAATGAGCTCTGATATCGAAAGCTTTTTGTGCAATCATCTGCAAAAAACTCATTTTTCTATACAACTGGACGAGTCAACGTTACCCAGTAATGAAGCATTACTATTGGCATATGTCCGATTTATTGTTGAGGAAGAAATTCACGAAGAATTGCTATTTGCCAGAACTTTGGAGACTGACACTAAAGGCGAATCAATATTTAATGTCCTGAGTAATTTTTTTACGGAAAAATCGATCCCATTTACAAACATTATTTCAGTGGCAACAGACGGAGCTCCTGTCGGGCGATATCGTGGGTTTATAAGTCATCTCAAAAGAATTATACCAGGACTTACAGCTATTCATTGCGTAATCCACCGACAACATCTTGTGGCAAAACATTTAAGTGACAGGTTGAACCAATCTCTTCATTTTGTAATAAAAGCTGTCAACAAAATCAGAAGCAATGCATTGAATACACGTTTATTTGCTCAATTGTGCGACGAAAATGATGAAGACTTCCAAAGACTGCTCTTACATACTGAAGTACGCTGGTTGTCGAAAGGTGCATGCTTAACGAGATTTTACTCTGTTTTCGATTCCATATTAGAGTTCTTAGAAAGTAGAGATCCAGATTTAAAAGAAAACTTGATCAAATTCAAAGCAGACATTGCGTATTTGACAGATTTGTTTAAAAAATTTAATGATATTAACTTGCAGTTACAAGGGGACAGCCTGAATTTAATAAAAACAAAGGGGATAATTTCGGCTTTTCTTGGGAAATTGAAATTTATGAAGCAAAACATTAGTCGGCGCGAATTCTCTCAATTTCCAAACTTGTCGCAGGTAGAATGTATTGATGAGGATATCCATACCTACAGTCAACATTTAAGTGCCCTGCATGATGACTTCAAAACCAGGTTTGAAGATATACTGACGATGGATATACCACCATGGATAATAAATCCATTTGATGAAACGGAAGTGGCCAATGTTGTATTACAAGAGGAGCTGCTCGAGCTAAGCACTAATGAGGAGCTGAAGGTGAAATTTAGAAAAGGCTACCCAACATTTTGGCTGCAAGCAGAAATACCCGAAAAATATCCTGGACTGTGGGAAATCGCAAGGAAATTTTTAATAGCTTTTCCCTCGTCATATCTTGTCGAAAGGAGTTTTAGTGCCGTTACAAACCTCTTAACAAAAAAAAGGAGCAAATTAAACATCACAGAGCGGGGGGATTTGCGGTTATTGCTCACAAAAATAAAGCCAAACATTGATCGTTTGCTGACACTCCATCAGATACATCCTTCCCATTAATTAAAATTATGACCTGAACCTATATTACCTTAATATTTTTTTCTTGTAATTCTATTCTTTTAATAAATAAAGTGATATAAAATGTACCATTTTTCGTTTTTATTTTACATATCGAAATATAGGGACAGAACTCAGAAGTGACACAATTTTTATTTTTTGGCGACTTTAAGAATGTGGTAGAAATGTAGCAGCAGGGGGTCCACCGAAACCAGTAAAATTTTGAAAGTGGTCCACGAGAAAAATAAGTTTGGGAACTACTGGTCTAGAAACTTCCGACCATGCATAAAGCGTACGAGAGGATTGGAGTCTGCCGTCTGACAACTTTAACCCTTTTTTTCATTACAGTGTGATAAGGTTCATAATTGTGTTTATTTAAAAATGCACACGTGCGTTTTCTTTTCATTAAAACACTAGTGTTTTTTTTTTTACTTAATGGTACAAATAAGTGACTAATGGCGGCGCGGCATCGTCATTTTATAAGCGCGTGTAATTTGACGAAGACAATCCAAATGGGTTTGGGTAAAATTGGCGCGAGCAAAACTTGGAATACATTTATCTACGGTTTATAAGAATACGAATCCAACGGCACCACAACATAAATCAATATTTTATTTCAGTATATCCTGTTGGAAAAAGGTTGCTACGGACCACATGCGATATTGAACGCTAGGTTCTTTTTCATATTTGATATTAATCATATAGTTCTTGTAATAGGGCAAATATCAAGAACATCTTGCACCTCCAACACAGTTTTTGAATGCAATTATTCGCCAAGACATTGAAACAAAAGTGGACGAACCTGAAAATGAGTGAAAGTTATGAACTTATTAACTTATTGTTATGTTGTGAACTTATAAATATATTTTTTTTTTTATTATTTCTGTGTTTGTAGTATGATTTTGTGGTAAAGACGTGTAGCACGTCTGGCAATCAGAGCTCCAGTGCCAAACAGTAGCGTGTGAATTCGTCATTTCAACCACAGTCATTCCACTGCTGGATATAGGCACACCCCAGACACTCCATACAACAGCGCCGAGATCACAACTACTACGATTCGGTCGCGTTCGCACGTGCGTCAATGTAAGTGATGTGTGAGTGTTACTCGTAGAGTTGGTTATTTATCGTGTCTGCGTCATAGATAACCGTCGCGGCGCCGGTAATATCATCCTTGCATTGTTTTGCTCTCGATTTTTACTCTTAATCTGCACGGTGAGGTGCGGTATCTGTTTCGGGTGGGTGGTACCGTTAATAATTCTGTGACATAGGCCTCTCCTAATGATTTCCAATACGACCGGTTGGAAGCAGCCTGCATCCCTGCGACATTGCTCGACCTGACTAATATTGATTGTTCATTAACCCGTCAGAGTTAGCTAGGTGTTTTCGTCAAAAACGGACCTTTTGAAAGCTATAACTCAGCTCCGATATTAGGTACTTACAGCAAATCTTATTTCATAAAAACTCGTAAGGTAATGTTACAAACAACCCTTTGTCATTAAATTTTTTAAACAATTTTAGAAGTCCATTTTTTCACGAACTCCTTTACTCTTATTCATCTTTATCTTTGAAATCACTTATTCCATAAAGAGATGAAGATCTTCATTGTATGAAAATCTGTAAAAAGCTTCTAGCATCGTGGGGTCATTCTACAAAATTCGTTAAAATCTAGCCACTGCGTTAAGTCTAGACTGGTAGAAGTCTCGTGGTAGAGTCACTAGAACAAAATAGGTGTTTCGAATGAAAATTATTCGACTCGGTTTGCGTGAGTCATTGTTTTCAAAAATATAGTTTTGGTATAAATGCGGCGCGGCGGACTAGTAAGCCAAGTTCAAGCAAAAACAAAATTAATAAATATTCATTTTATTTTTAAAACATAATTAAATTACTTGTTAATTATTTTTTTAAGAATTAGTCTTTCTGTTAACTAATAGGATTAAAACTAGATTTGTATGGAAACTCGAGAGTTTTTCGTATCTTAAGTTTTTTACGTACTGAATACGTTACACACGTACACATATTGAGAAACTCATGTATAATGTAAGTAATGTATATTAGTATAAGAAAACTTCATACCAGACGGTTTTGAAAACAAAAAGTTGCATTGGATAGGCAAAAAACAACTTAAGTGAAGTTAAATTATGGAATGTTAAATACTGCAATGAAAACAAAATAAACGTGAAACAAAATTCTTAATAGTATATGATACTTATTCATATTAATACTATAAAATGTGTTTACTGTATTGCATACAAACCACGGTTTACAGCTAGTTGGTCTGCAAAATATAACATTGTTGTTTTCAACCTAGGTGATTTGAAACGGAAAGTAAAGACATGCAAGAACTGCCGGACGGTCGTCAACAGTCTGATAGTGCGACAGCCAAGTTGTAGGAATCATTTATTAGCTTGCCTCTCTCTCATGTGTGGGTAAGTTTCTATGCATCACTTTTGTTTTTGTATTAGATTTTTTTATTTATTTGTTGTATTAGATTTAAGTGCATGTCGCAGGACATTTGGGAGTAAAAACAATGTTTTCTGTATGATAAGCACTATATTTATTTTAATCTTAATTTGTACCAAAATCATAATTATATTGTTTGAAATAGATATATTTTCCTTTTCGATTATCTTGCGACATATTATAAAATAGCAGTTTTAATATTATATCATATATAAGATAATTAATAGCTTTTTTTTTAAATTTTAAATTGCCTCTCCCTGCCCATTTTCATATGAAGTCACGTTTTGTTCACTAATTAAAGCATGAAATACCATACATATGAAATAGATGGTCTCTAATTGATAAACGCTCTATATGCTACAGTTTCAATAAACTTAGTAGATTTGTTCAGCAAATAGTTTGAATTCAGCACGCCATCTTTATATAAACGTTCTGACGTTTCAATGCGCTTTTTAAGTGTTGCAGAATTATGAGAAACATAATTAAATATTGCTTAAATTTCCTTTATAACCTTCATCAGAAATATTTTTTAAATGAACTAACGAAGTTCCTTTTTATTTCAGGATGTTCCTGTGCATATTTATCATATATGGCTGTAATTTTTGTAAAAAGAAAGTCCATTACTGTCCCCATTGCAATAGTAAAATAACTTAATAAACTAAGTAACTAATTAAGTATTGAGAAATATAAAGATATTGAACTACTTGCATTGCTTTTAAAAATATTTATGACATGGATAACTGAAAATGATTATATCATAATGTAATATAGCCAAATTAATGAACTTGCTACAGTATTGTAAACTACATGCTCGCATGCGGTTAAGAATAAAGTGAATCACATATGTATTGTTTAAATAGAGTATATTTAAGTAATTTGTATATATAGAATTTTAAAATTGAAGAATTATATGTATTAATGGAAGTTAAATGAAATATCGTTAATAGTACTGTTTTTGTTAAGTCACAACGATGCAAATGAGCAATAAAAATTTAGCTTGACGCGAAAATAATTTCCTGCCAATCGCATCGCGCCATATGAACAAAGCTAATTCGTGCGATTCGCTACAAAAGCGCCAAGTATTATGAATTATCATTAGTCTTAACGTATATTTTGGATTTTTAATCTTATAAAGTAGTAATTAGTTTCGTTATTTCATTGAATTTCATATTCGGTACTATTCATCGTACTTGAAAATGGCTATGAAAACTTTCAGCTCATTTATCTGGCCAAACAGTAGTCAAACATTTCTTTAAGTACTGAAAAAAATATGTGATATTTAATTTATTAACATAAAAATGCATATTTTGAGAGTTTAAAAAAATCTATCCTAAATTTTCATCATGATATTTTGTAAAAATATAGAAATAATTAACGCCTGTGTAATAACTTATCTATAAACTAGTTCTATTATAATATATATAATCTAGAGTTTACATACAGACGCTTTAGTTTAATTTATTTTTATTAAGCATGTTAATATAATTCTTTTAAAACTTTTTTCTAATTTTTGAGGTTTATGAATTGTCATAAATATTAATTTTGCTGCATTATTTTAATGCCAATTTTATGCTGCTCTGAGAAATATAGTTATGTGTAATATAAAAATCAACACTTAAATTTATTACACAATAACTATTGATCAATTAAAATGTTAGTTTATTTGTTGCATGTAACTCTTCTTTTTGTCGGGTCGAAATGGCGGAGTAATGTTGTATTACAAAGTTTTAATATAATGTGTTTTATTTTGTACATTGTAATAAATAAATGATTGATTTCTCATTTCACTTTGTATTGTATTGCAATATAAGCAGCTTCCTGAAAGTCAACTATCATTTTTGTAGGAATTTCTACAAATCCATTCCACTTACCAAATTTCAACTTCACAGTTCCAAAATTTTTTGAGATTTTCTGGCTAACACAAAACAAAAATGTCCTTATAGCTCATACAATGACTAACTATTATAGTTTTATACCATTTTGCAAGATGTCTTGGACGCTAAAATATAGTAAACTAGCTGTTGCCCGCTGCTTCGCCCGCCTGATCAAAAGGGATTTCCAATGAGGTTTCTCAGGATCTTTTTATGTATATAGAAGATTACTCCGCCTTCGGATCCCAATAGGGATTGATAGTATGTCGCATCCGACACGTCGGATTTTAAAATAGTTGTTATTCTTGTAGTCAGCAACCCGATAAACCATACAAATATGTATTCATTCTACAAAAGAAATAATTTTGTAAAGTTTTTAATAAAACGGTCTAACTAATCTCTCTCCCACTCACCTCCTTCCACGTCGGACCCCATTACACCCCCTTAGGTGGTGCGTTTTGAAAACTCTTTGCTTAGTTCATCCGCTGATTACACAAGAATCCCCGCTTGCTAAAATAAACAGAATCAATGATACACAACCTTTTCCCCCTTTTAAGAGTTATGCAAAATATAGTAAAATAGGTATTTAATCATTCATCATAAGAAATAATTTTGTGAAGTTTTGAATAAAATGGTCATATTTCCCCATACATGTTTGGACCCCATTCTACCCTATTAAATTTAAAATGTCAAGATTTAGTTATTTAGATTTTATGAATCCCCATAAGTCCTGTGAGTCCTAGTTACTTGAAATAAATTCATTCATTCATTCATTCATAAGATGTGCATTTAGAAAAAATCTTGCTATGAACCCCTTAATCTCAAAAGAACCCACATGCCTAATTTTATTGTGATCTCAGTGATCGCGATCATACGTAACGCGTTAAGTTTTTGCTCTTTCAGACTCTATCCCCCTTTTCCTCCCTTTAGAGGGTGAATTCTTAAAAATCCTGAAACAGGTTTCATTTATCAAAAGAAATAATCTTGTGAAGTATCTCCTTCCCCCATACATACTTTGGACCCTCTTTGGGGGTGAATTTCGAAAATTCCATTCTTAGTGCACCTCTTGATGAAAACGGGAACCCACACGCCATAATTTATTGACAGATCAGTGATCGTTTAGCTTTTGCATTTTCAAAATTTGTCCCCCTTTTCCCCTTTTAAGGTGTGTGAATCCAGAAAAATCCTGAAACACGTGTTTAATCATTTATCAAAAGCAATAATCTTGTGAAGTTTCGAATGAATCGCACCTACTAATCTCCTTTCCCCACCCATACATACTTTGGACCCCCGTTTGGGGATGAATTTTGAAAAACCTTTGTTATCTGAGCACTATGTAATAACATAAAACTTCTGTCCAAATTTCATTTTTATAGCTTTTATGGTATAGGCTGGGCGTTGATGAATCTATATATATAATAAATAGATTATCTTTAATATAAACGATTTTTAGCTATGCGCTTTGTAAGTCCAAGGTCCTGTTTAAATACAAATTGTATTTTACAAGTTACAAATCTACAACATTTTGTTTAATAAAAATAAAAGTTACAAATTTACAATGGTGGAAAATTTACAAAATTGTCAAATTGTAGCTACAATTTTACACAATTGTAAGGTTTATTATACAGCACTTGTCAAAAAATTCTACAAATTTGTCACTTTTTTACAAAATTGTCGAATAGTAGTGTTTATTAAACAGGGCCCAGGAAAATCTTTAATCATGATCCTAGATGGGGCGATATTTATTTATTAACATATTATTTTTTTAATTTTTAGATGCTGCAGACATAAACTGCAAAGCCGCGGTTTGCCCATACTGTCGTATGGCTGTTAACACCATCGTAGAGAGAAAAGTTACTATTGAAACCTATTTGATGGGTATAATCAGCATTTTTATTGGGTAAGTTTAAACGCAGCAAGCTGTTTTCATGTTACAAAACGTTTATCAAACCCATTCCAACAAAAATATGTTTGTCTCTTTCTAGTATTTCTCATGGAAAAATAAACAAGCAATATATGAACAGTTTCTAGTATATTATTTAAGTTTATTCTTATTATTTATTTATGTTAGTATATTATATGCGTCTTAATGTAGGCATGTACATTTAAGCATTCTGCACCGCTCACGCAAATGTTATTTTTTACCGCAGCTCATTTCTACCCTAAGGTTGGCTGGAAGAAATTGCATTAGCGATAGTCCGCCTTTGTACCCATTTAGTTGTATTGGATTTAACTATGTGTTTCTTTTGTTTGTAAATGGTGCAATAAAGTGTTCATTCATTCATTCATTATTTGATGTATGACGTATCCTGGGTTGTTACAGGTTCTTAAGGTCCTAGGGTGCAGGGCAGGGAACCTCCTCGAGTGCCCGGTCCTTTGAAAGCTTTGCATTCTCACTTGATCCCAAAGATCCGGTGAGAGGGCGGGCTGACAAGGGATTCGGGACGGTGCACCCTGGGTGACAATTAATAACTCCCTGGCAGTCGGGGTCTTGTTGACTGTCGGCCAATTTCTGCCAACAGACCACTCCACCGCCGTCTATAATGAGATAGCGTTTGGATGTGCGTCTGGGGGACGGGCGTGGTCCATTTTTGGGCCACTGTCTGGTTTGGGGGGGTGGCCGAAAGGCCAACGGTCGGGGCCGAAAGGCCATGGCTGGAGGGCGTCGTGGTAGAATGCTAACGCGACCCCATGGCGCCCTCAACAGCCGGTGCGGAAACGCCGGAGGGGTTTTAGTGGGTAGTCCAGGCACTCTGCCTGGGAGTCCCACACTCAGTGCGTAAATGCATTTCCCCTCCGTTAACAAAAAAAAAAAAAAATTAACTTAAGGTCCTAAATTTATTTTACACGACTGCCAAAGCCAAAAATGAAGAGTAAAGTTTTTGACCTATAGGTATGTTCACGTCAATGTTCCGTCGTAATTAAAAACAACCTAACCTATAAAACGACGACGGTCCCTTGGCTTTATTTTCGCTTCGACTTGGTAAGAGCACTACCGTACTCCTAGATGTTAGATTTACTGTGCGATTACCGCCGAGTATCAATATTTTGAAAAAGTCGGAAGTGCAACTACATTTGTTTTTAATCTTTCAAATGTGGTATTAAAACTGAGGGCCTTAAAGGCGATTTAAAATAGACGTAGAGAGAGACGTATGAAATAGTTATGTGATATCCCAAATTTCTTATTACAGTGATCTAACGTATATTTATTTCATTTCAGGTTATTCCCATACATCATCCTGGTGATTTGCTGCGATTTCTTCAAGTCCAACATTCACTACTGTCCCAACTGCTACAGACAAATAGCCAAAGAATTTACTTTATTCGAGTAAAACATAAATTAATCGTCCACCAATGTTACCTAATGTGACGTAGTAATAACAAATATACCTGGGACAGACAAACGGACAAACGTGACGAAACTACTGATTCCTTGTGTTTACTACGGAACCCTAATAATGAATAATATTCGATGTATGCCACCTAGTCGTTTGTCACTTTACGCTCCTTTCAATACTTTGATGGAGGCGCAATATTTGGAGCGCTGGGTGGCATACGTCTAAAATTAGACTGTAAATATATATATATATAAATTGCAAATGTAAATGTGTAATATTCTTGTTATTAACAATTAATTATACGGACAACTTTTTCTTAATAATATTAAGAATATACTTGCAAACCGAAGAAAAGAGTAAGCTACATATGCTGTACCTGCTTCTGTTTAACAAATTCAAAAATCAGCATGTTAACAATATACACTGTGTAACTAATAGGTGAAAAAAGTTGCAATATTAAAAGATCTTTTATTAATAAAAGCAAGATTTTATTAAACATCATTTATTTTTAAAATTCTTATCATTAACATATGCCATCTTGATAAATCATTTCTTGGTTTTAACTTTTAACCAAAACCTAAAAGTTAAGACTATTTAACCTGCATCCAAATATACATCTAATTTTTATTTCTACGATCCTCATCGTCATAATCATGTTTTTAGAATTGGCGGTACTGGTAATACAATGGAGCGACTGTCAATCTGACAACCACTTTTTTACAGGGAATATAATCTTTTTAACTTTACCCAAAGGTTGATTATAATATGATAGTTTTACTCTACCTATTGTTGTATACAATTTTATGTTGTACAATACAATATATATATATATATATATATATATATATATAAATTAACTATGTGGTCCATTAATTGAGGTCCGTATCTCCAATGGAAGTTTCAGTTACGGAATAATTGTTGTGTTTCATAACTGGAACAATTACAAGCAAACCCGGGCGGGTTATCTTCTTCTTCTTCTTCAGACTACTAACACAAAATACCGAGTGAACAGCTGCCGCAATACACTCGGTATTTTGTCTTCTATAGCCAAGCAAATATTGACAATAAATCTTTAATTACTAAAAACGAGGAGGTCAAAGCCTTTGTTTAGTTGTTTCCAGTATGCTTTGGACGTTGCATGTTTATTGTCTGATAATAATGATGATGCCGTGCTTGGAAGGCACGTTATGCCATTGATCCCGCCCGAAGCTATCATTGATATTTTTTTGTCATAGTATTTGATATTTAAGCTCATTTAAATAATTTAATAAGCTAGCAACAATAAATATATGATATTTTTAAATGAACAAAAGTATAATTATTTACTGCCCTCACTTCTCATAACTTATTAATTCTACAACGTGTCTGGGTTGCATGCTATTACAAAATGATAATACATAATGTTTATCACTCATTTAGAGAGTATTTAGAGTTGATGACGAAAAATTAAGCTTTAAACTAAATAAAAAATGTACATTATACTTAACGATTTTTAAAAAAAATTCTGCAGCAGTAACCGTTGTATGTGATATGTCAAAAAATTACAAATAATCAGTAGTAACACTCCCTGGAAGGATATTACGGTTTGACTTGCAGGTCCGTAGAAAATCGGATTGTTCAAGAAAGCTCCATACAATTGTTTCTCGAAAAAAATATAAATCATTCTTCAGCGAGATCAGCTATCATCTGGTTATCGACAAAGGAACTACGTTAGATGTTGAGAGAAACACTTTGACACCAGTGTTCATAGGGTCGATTTAATCTTATCTACACTAATATTATAAAGAGGAAAGATTTGTATTTTTGTGTGTATGTTTGTAATGAATAAACTCAAAAACTACTGTGCCGATTTCAAAAATTCTTTCACCATTGGAAAGCTACATTCACCCTGAGTAACATAGGCTATATACCGCAGGTGGAGCTGCGGGAAACAGCTAGTTATAGATATATATTGTGTTCGTAGTCGTTGTCGTGCATTCGACAGCCTGACAAACAATTGTGGATTACTTTTTTACAAATACAGCAACTTCATAAATGTATAGACATGGCATTGTCAGTATTTGCATGGACTTAAATTTTGGCAAACAGCTATCTCTAGCTATATCTTAAGAATATAAGAAGAAAAAAACACTGCTAAATAAACATACTTAAATTTACATACATAGAGTATTCATAACTATACATATACTCGTACATACATAAAAGAAGATATGAAAACGGAATTTATAATGAGGTGAATTTAGACTTCATTCGATTTCAATTGACCTAGATGATCAAATTGATTTGTCAGTAGATTTGAATGAATGAAATAAGTAAATTATCTGTTCACTTACCTATTCAGTCTTATGGCTCCCCCAGTTTTCCTTACTTTCAGTGCTTGCTCCCAAAATTTTACCGCCTCAGGTAATATTGTATTCTGAAAACATTGCAATAAGAAATTCTTATTGCATTCTTATTAAGAATGAAGAATTTTATGGGAACGTGTTTAAGCCGCCTCTTCCGGAGCCTGGTAGAAGCGGCGCGCCCAAACAGTGCTAAAGCTCTATTTTTGAAATGTATTTCATCAATACTAATAATATTATAAATGCTAAAGTCTGTCTGTTACGCTTTCACGGCCAAATCGCTGAACGTATTTTGATGAAATTCGGTATGAATATAATTGAAGACCCGGGGTCAAACATAGGCTACATTTTGACGCAGCCGGAGTCGCGGGAAACAGCTAGCAATATTTTAAATGCTGAAGTCTGTCTGTCTGTTACGCTTTCACGGCCAAACCGCTGAAAGGATTTTGATGAAATTTGGTATGAATATAGTTGAAGACCCGGGGTCAAACATAGGCTACTTTTAGAGGCAGGCGGAGCCGCGGGAAACAGCTAGTACATATATGTAAAATGAAAATCATTCGATATCAAACAAAAATATTCGATTAACCGATATTGCGTGGGTCACACTTTTGAAAAATCAATCAATCAATCAAATCATTTATTTGTGAAAACATAGAAGGTGTTAGTGATAGATTCAGAATCACTATGATTTTGCGGATAGACACAGCTTACAAATATACCTTTATTAAAATATCAAATTATTAGAATTATCATGCAAATAGCACTCAATGAGTGCTATAGGTTTTTGTTCATTCTCGAACGATTTTTATTCGACATGTGACTGATACATTTCAAAAATAGGGGTCCAGGCTTGACTTCGCAAAGCAGGATATGCGTGCCAAAGGACTCTGTCAAGAATGCCAACCTTCCAGAAAGTAGGAAAACTGACCGACCGATATCAAATTTTTTGCAGGTAATTATCAGTCACTTCGATGGTATTTATAAGAAGTTTGTTAGAAATACTATCGAAGCAACTATAACTTTATACTCAACTCCTCGGCAACCTACAGCTGATGTAGCGGGTTTGGGCTCATTATAAGGGCCTTAATGAACATGTCAGGCAGATAGCCCTTCACGTTCATTTTTATTGTTATCTAGTTTGACGCAAGCGAAGGGATAATTATCAATACTGTTTATTAACTACGCATTACCACCATTTTTTTTAAATTTATGCTTCTTAAAAAAAAAAAAAAAAAAAAAAAATTGTAGTGTATGTACTCACATTAATCATGAAGAACTTTTGTGGATCTAACCTGTAAATAAAAATAAGCTTGCTAATAAAAAAAAATTCACTTGAATTGAGAACCAACCCCTTTTTGGATTTTGCGAAAGTCTTCAAAAAATCAAATTTAAAAGATTCAAACGATCGCGTACGGTGCGCTTTAATAGACATTTCACGCACGCTGAGACTGTGGAATGAGCTCCCCAACATGGTTTTCCCAAGAGATAACAACATGGAGTCTTACAAAAAGGGCGTTAAAGAATTTCTCAAGGGTCGGTAATACGCACATGATGCCCCTGGTGTTGCGGGCGTCCATGGGCTACGGTGACCACTTACCATCAGGTGGGCCGTATGCCTTTTTGCCTACTTAATTGTATAAAAAAAGTCGGTTAAATATACTTAAAGAAACCGATGAATCCGCAATGATATATTTTGACAATAATTAATTATAAATACAAAATGTTTTTTTTCAATTCCATAGATATATTCGAATGCGGATGAATTGGCTTATGTTTATTCATACAAATTAAATAGCATACACTTTTTGAAAGGAGGAAGGACTTTTAATACATTTCCGATAGAATATTATTGCAATTTTAATAAGCACAAACTAGGCTTGATTTTTCAGATTCTCTTATCAATTCACATGCACAGACACAAAGAGAAATACAAAAGGATCGTCATTTAATCAACAGTAAAGCTTGGATATTAATACCTACACCAGTTTGTAAATTGTGTGTATATTCCAGTCTCTCTAATTAACTCTCTTGCTACCAGAAAAAATATCAGTTATTTTTAATCGGGCAATAGGCTAGTTTCAAAAAAATATATAATTAGTCCGTCAGTTAGATAATCAGAAAATATTGGAGACGTATTTTTTCTTTTTAAAATTAAACAAAGAATGGTAAAGATATGGCGCGTTAAAGTTCCGTGTGACGTCACAGTGTGCTACACTTTTTCGCAATATGTGACGTCACGAGCCCCCACTCCTAAACTTTGATGCGTTATATCTTCATAATTTATGGTTCAATTGACAAAAGAAAAAATACGTCACTAATATATTTTGATTCCCTAAATGACACTCATTTTAATGATAGTCTTTTGACCCTGGAAACTAGCCTATTAATTAAAAAGAAATATCTTAATTAATTTTGTTACCCAGAAATATTACCATGCCCGTCTGAATGGTTAATAGTTTTGTATGATAATAAAATCTGATAATATCGTCAGGTAACAAGGTAACCTTATTCCTACCAACTGAAAAAGAAATTCAAGTTTTTTATTTAATAATTTTCATCTTGTTCATGTCGTCGTAGTTTCAGCCGCAGTCAGTCCACTGCTGGACTTGGGCCTCCCCATTAATTGAGGGCTGATGCCATTCTCGCCACGCTTGGCAGGCGGGTTGGCGAGCGCCGATTCAGCGGCTTATCGTACTTCCGACGCTGCTGCCCATCGGAAGTATTCTTAACCTAAGGAAGGGTGTTTGAGTTTGGGGAAAGAATGAGGTACTAGGATGCTACTGACTCGGATGGACATGGGTTGACTTAGTAGCAGCTCGGGTAAGTCGGGCTCGCGTACCCGTGTGCTATGTATCCAAGCCATCGGACAGATGCTTGGAAACAACACCCCTGACTGTCCCTAGTTCATGTATTGCTGGTTAATTATTCTAATCAGGGTACCGATCACTGTAAGCAAGATATCACTTACCTATATACAGAATGGTCATATACTATGCTAATTCTTAAAGGCTGGTCTATGCTCCTCTTTTTAACTATATGTGCTGGCTCTATATGCACTCCTCGGATTACCTGGAACAGAAAAAAATAAAATTAAAAAAATATATATATGTTAATTATGGTTCTAGACATAAAGGTACTTGTAATTACAATGGAGCGACTGTATTTTGTCCTCCGTAGGAATTTTGTACAAATGGTAACAAAAAATTTACAACTACAAATAATAAATAGTTAAATAGTATATGTATACAATATAATAAATAGTAAAATTTATAAAACCGATACATATTAAAAGAAAAATAAATATAATACATGGCATATCATAGTAAGATAAAGAAAGGAAGATGTATAAGATAGAATATTCAAAAGTCTTCGATTAATAGCTGGTCTCCGTGGCGCTACGACGCGACTACGTCGAGCGCGCGAGAATAATTATTATAATCTAAGTAAAAAGTACTAAACAAGAATAGATTTAACAACCATTAATAACACGGACAAAGATAAAGACTAAAAAAAAAGTACCAGTTAATAACACAGATAATAAAAATATTTCTTTTATTTAAGAAACAGAGATAAAAGAAGCAATGTAAACAAAGTCGTCGCGAACCTCATGGCGCGGAAAAAGGGTGAAATCAGAAAAAAAACATGCCTTCCGAAGCACTTTATTTACAGGCCTATTAATACAAAAGCTCTCAAAATTTATTCTCAGCAAACTTATAACAATTATAAAGGATACTTGGTGCAAGACGTGTGTTTGATGTCACTTAGCACCTTGCGAATTTTTAACGTTTTATTAAAAACTAGCTGTACCCGCGACTTCGTCCGCGTGGAATAGTTATTTTAAGAATCATGGGCGAGCGCTCATCATACGGCGCGTGTGAATTTTGTTTCAGAGTTATTTTAAAATTGTATTATCTTATAAGATGTTTATTGAAATAAGGTGATGTCAAAGACAATTTTGTTAACAGTTAAATACTCTTAATCAATAACACATTTATTTGGATAAAAAATAATATTATTATGTTGATACAACTCTGACAAATAATTTGTAATAATGCATTAATTTCGACCAAATTTGATTATCATAAAATTTTTTTAGATAATTTAAAGAGGAATAATTCTTTCATACATATTTTTTGGGTATCTCGAACGGTTTTCGCAGCGCACGCAAAGGAAGCCCTCAAAGATCAATAACTTTCCCCGTTTTTTTCCACATTTTCGGCTGTTTTTTCGCTCCTTTTAGTCGCAACGTGATGTTATATAGCCTAAAGCCTTCCTCGATAAATGATCTATCCAACACAAAAATATTTTTTTAATTAGAACCAGTAGTTCCTGAGATTAGCGCGTTCAAACAAACAAACAAACTCTTCAGCTTTATAATATTAGTATAGATTAAAAATAAAAACAAATTGAAATTACATAACAAATTTTTTAAAGCTTTGATCAATTTATAAAAATATAGCTTCCGCCAAACGATCCCGCGGGATAGAACTACGGATACACACCCTGATTCTGATAGATTACGTGAGCTCTTTACTGGTTATGTAATTGTTACTGTGTGTTTGTTTGTTGCATTAAATATCGCAAAGTATCACTTGCCTCCACAATAAAGGGGGTCATGTACACAATTGAGATAAATGACAATACGACGCAAAGTCCTTGTTATTAATGGGTTAAGCAGTTCCATTACGTCGTTAGTATTGATGGGTGACCATGTCTAGACACACCTTAGGACGTTGGCACATAAGTATTAATAGTAGGTAAAAGAACGTACACTCACACCCTCCCGAAACAGATACCGCACACCACCGCGCAGATATAGGGTAAAAATCGAGAGCAAAACAAATCAAGGATGACGCTTCGGTCGCCCGGCCGCTGCGACGACTATTGACGCAGTTACGGTAAATAACCAACCCTAAGAGTACGAGCACATTGACGCGTGTACGTTGCGTACGCGACCGAATCGTAGTAGTCGGAATATAGGTATCGCGTTCGCCACTGTGTATGGAGTCCGGGGTGTGATGCAGGTTGAAACGGTATAAATACTACAAGGTAGTCTACTTTCAATCTCAAAACTAGACGAGAACGTATTGCCGGTCTTCTTTATCCATGCGAGCTACACTGTTGTATCTTCAGCTGACCCAGGGCATACTCCAGACACTTCATACAACAGCGGCGAGCCTGATACCTATTACTACGATTCGATCACTACTAGGCTACTTTTTGGAGCAGGCAGAGCTGCGAGAAACAGCCAGTACAATATAATAAAAATAAATAAGTAAAAACGAACATCTTGTTTTTTTTTTAATTAATTTAGTGTAAATAGTCTTTTTTTTAATTAAAAAAAAAGTAAAAACGTAGGCGAAAGCTAGTTCCAAAGAAATTTTTTTACAAAACAAATTCACGATTTATATCGCAATAAAAGTAATGCTATATTTTTGTTTTTATTATTAAAAATGTTTTTGTATTTGGCCATTATATTTGTGATTTACTCCGCTATTCCGTTATGTAAGTCTAAAATAATAAAATAAATTATAAATCCATATAAACTGAATGTTCATAACCTTTTATCATACTCAAGCAGTTATTATAGATTTTTTTTTTGAAATTGTTCCTAATCGTGCTAAAATTTGAGCGTGGATGGAGTTAAATCATCAGGTATCCCCATTGATAAAGGAACGTATGGAGACGGACTTAAGTCTGTCAATTTACGTATCTTGTAATTATGTTTTATAAATTAATCTTCAAACGGCGTCCAAAAGTTTCAGGCTATATACCCGCGCAAGCCATTACAATATTTTTCATTCGCAGGCGACTCTTCGGTTGGTCAGAAAATTAAACTCCGTGGCAAAGATTCTAGCAACTTAATGTCTACAAGACTGCTTTTAAATAAAGTAGGTAAAACTACAAAAAAATCTACGAAACCAGCAAAAATTCAAAATGTAGGTACCACATACAACGAAGACATAAAGAAAATGTTCCCCAATCTGTATCCTTATCTCGGAATCCAAAATGATTTAATAAAGAAAAACCTAGAAGCATTTAGATTGGAAAGAAAAAAGACACATTTCAGAATACCTGGTATTCTTTCTGATAAATCATACACAGACAACTATGTACCAACCGACAATGCACCAAAAACAGTAACCGAATCACATTTTTATAAAAGTAATGCTAACAAAGTTGACAATCAACTTCTAGACAAAACCAGTAAAGAGTCTAAAAATATAAAGAATAAAGATGAAATAACAAAAACTGAGGACGTTCAAGACATGTTATCAAAAGTTTTTGAAAGGCAAGATGAACTTATATCTAGATTAGAAAATTACTTGCGATTTGATAAAACACTGAGAGGCGCAGGGCATGATTTTGAAAATATGTTGGAAGATATAGAAAAACGTAGAAATAGCACAACAACTACACTAGATTTTAATCTTTTTGAGGTCACTAAAAAAGTTCCAAAGATGATACCGATAGTTAGAACGGTGTTGGACCAAACTGAAATCAAAAATGCGCTATTAAAGGACCCGTACGTACAAAGAATTTTGTCTATGAATAGAAAAAGGAGAGCACGATATGAAAAAGAGTATGAAAGGTACAAAAATTTTGAAAATGAGGAGGATGATATGAATCAACCGGAGTATACTGGAGCGTAGGCGAGATTATTAATTAGATTCCTATAAAAGAATCCAAATTTACTGAAACTTATTGCGATGTTTGGATTTTGAAACTTTTCGATCGAAATTTCCTAATTGTTATTTTAGGAAACATTTAATTATGTTTTATAACGTAGTCTTTTATCCGAAGTAGAAATTGTACAAAGGTAAGATATGTTATCTTTTTCTGCCGCCAAAAAGCAGTGCTGGCATCATAAACATAGATCAATTTCTTTTTTGGCGTCGAAGTGTTCCATTTGGGTTTGGATTAAATGAAAAAAAAAATCTACACTTTGTGGTATACAATTTTTCTATTAAATTTAAATTGATTTATCAAATAAAAACCTTTGAAATATCAGTCACTTGTTTACTGTACTGTACCTACCTACTATGGAAAATTGGATGTATTGTGATTTACCTGGTTACTTTGCAAAGATCATTGCTCAGCTGAAGGTCAGTTAAGATCGTGCAGCCCCGCCCAACAGTGGCCTACCAAAGTACCAAACAGACAGACGTACAATGTTAATAGTTTACGTTTTTCTACACAAATATTATAAAGAAGAAAGACTTGTATTTTTGTGTGTATGTTTGTAATGAATAAACTCAAAAACTACTGTGCCGATTTCAAAAATTCTTTCACCATTGGAAAGCTACATTCACCCTGAGTAACATAGGCTATATACCGCAGGTGGAGCTGCGGGAAACGGCTAGTATTAGCATAAAAATAGTAGCGTGTACGTCGAAAAATCTCTGTCCTTTCCTGGGTGTTAGGAGTGACGACTTTTTTCTTCTTTCCACTTTACCCATCATAAAGATTGGAAGAGCTCGTAACGTTGATGCCACACAATACCTAATCGTTCGCCAAATATCGTGGTCCAGTGGATAAACCGTTCGCCTTGGACCCGGAGGTCGTGGGTTCGATTCCCACGGAAAACATACTTTTTTTAGTTGTTTCCAATTTGGTTAGGACTGCAGGCTTGAATCACCTGATTGTCTGATAATAATGATGATTCCATACTTCAGAAGGCACGTTAAGCTGTTGTCCCCGGCTGCCATTATAGGTGGTCGTTAAAGGAATCATGTCGGAGGCCGAAAGGCAGTTCGCAAAGACTGACAATTCGGTGCACAGGCACAGAATATGTAATAGTAGATCCTTATTTTGCGGCCCAGGGTCGATTGACCATGTAACCCACTCGATATCAGTGAAAGATTAATCGTTGCACCATTGTCTGTCACCATTCACCACGCGATAACTTACTCGTATTAGGTGGTATTATTAGTCAATCTATTTTACATTAAATTAGCATAAAAAGTCGGTTCTCATGCTAAATTGATATTGCGAAGTCTGATTGACGTCCTGAATGTGTTTCCTTGTGTTTTTATAGTTTTAATTAATTAGGAACTGTGTGATTAGAATTGCACATTTTAAAAAATGTGCAATTTAATGATCAAACGAAAACGTGTTCGTTCATTCCAAAGATCATCTAAAAACCGCACAAATAAACTTTCCTTCTCAATGGTTCATTTACAAGCTTTTTCATTACTCGACTATGGCATAATCATTTAATGTTTTAAGTTAAGCCACTCGGGTTTTAGGCGTCATAGCTTAAGTTTAATAACTTTATTGTGTTTTTTTATTATATAAAAAAAAAAAAAAAAATATGATTCCGCAACCGTTCTCCTACGACCCATTGGCCACTGGACTGTTCGTCGACAGGACAATTTACTTATTTCCGTTTCCCCGACAGACTCTTTCACCTTTGGACATTACGCCAACAGAACCTTTTATCTTTGTTATTTTCGACGACAGGTCTTTCCAGCTACAGAATTTTTCACTGACGCGACAATAAACCCAAAACTCATATAACTACAGATCTTTGCATCTACGGAGAATTCGCCGTTAATCTTATTTGTAATTGATTGTTCTCGTCAACAAGAAACTTTAAAGGTTCTATTGATGTAAGAGTTGAAAGGATTTGGTTCCAACAAGATGGGGCCACATGCCATACTGTTAGGGTGTCCATGGACCTGCTGAAGGCAATTTTCCCTGGTAAACTGATTTCAAAATCCTTCTCCATGTGATTACTTTTTGTGTGGCTACCTTAAATCGGAGGTTTACTACAATAATCCGAGAAATTTGAAGTATTATAAAAGGAACATTATCCGAGAAATTAACAATATACAAAGAGTAACGTTTCGCCGAGTTTTTGACAATCTGCTACTTCGGTTTCAGGAGTGCCAAGCAGCCGAAGAAAAATATTTAAATAACATTATTTTGATCCTAAAATTTCCAAGGCTACTATTTTTAAAAAATACCAAAAATGATGTTGTATGTTTTGTAGTATTTTTTAAATTTCATTTTCAAACCGCCAACACCCTTTTGGCCATGGAGCAATTACAAAGAGATGTCGTTTGAAATGGCGCAGTGATGTGATCGTTGGCGCCTCGCCGACACAAAAGTGGGCGGAGCCTGTCATTGCTCGTGCTCCATAGTTGGAGCCACGGCCGAAACCAAGCACCCCGCACGTCTGCCTTCCGCCCCGTGTAGCCTCACAAATACTTTCTTACAAAAATATCTTTCTAATAATGCTACTTAAAGGCTTATACTCGTAAGGCTTCGTTTAAAATTAACCAACATGCTGCGGTCTGATCAGGTATTTCTTCGTCTGTTTCGATTTTACCTCTTACATCAATAGAACCCTTTAAAGTCTCTTGTTGACGGGAACAATCAATTACAAATAAGATTAACGGCAAATTCTCCGTAGATGCAAAGGTCTGTAGTTAAAAGAGTTATGGGTTTATTGTCGCGTCAGTGAAAAATTCTGTAGCTGGAAAGACCTGTCGTCGAAAATAACAAAGATAAAAGGTTCTGTTGGCGTAATGTCCAAAGGTAAAAGAGTCTGTCGGGGAAATGGAAATAAGTAAATTGTCCTGTCGACGAACAGTCCAGTGGCCAATGGGTCGTAGGAGAACGGTTGCGGAATCGTTATTTATGTTCATCTGTTTTCTTATGACTTCTAAACTTCCTAAGGCCAATGACCTCCTTTCTCCAGACATTATCACTATTGTTTCTGGGTTCTAGTTTTCAGTTGCCGGTTGAGAGCTACTGAACGCGCTCCCACTGTGAATGGCACACAGAAAGAAGATAATGTTTCTTACCTTATCTTCTTTACCTTTGTGCAGAAGCTCAGAATATACTGCAGAAGTGCCATGCGGGCGTCACCTGAGTTTCACAGTTAAGCTTCGCCGTTCAGAATTAATAGGCTTAACTGGCCCACTTCGATGTAGCGAGTCGAAGGTGTGTCTCAGTGCATATTTTAGTTCGGAATAAATCCGACTGCCATCTGGCGGTCGCTAGTGGCGGAGCTTAATTGAAGGTTAGAAGCCGAGAGGCGCGTTCGAGAATCTTTGACACCGTGATGTGACAAGGACGATTGACCATGTATGAATATGTGGAATGAACAAACGGGAGAGAACACGTTTAGACGCAGAATGTCCAATTCGCAAAATGTCCAGCGTTAGCAAAATGTCCAATTCACAGAATGTCCAGTTCGCAAAATGTCCAATTACCAATATCAACAAAAATACTATTAAAATTCTGATTGATTCTCTTCTAAATAATTATCATTCGACAATGAATGATCTTTCATTCGACTCACCGGTATTCGGTGAGTCATACTTATCAAAATAGCATTCCAGAAATGTTTCAAATAGCAACTGTCATATTCAATGATTAAATCAATTTCTCCTTTTTCGTAGAAATAATTTGCGGATGCTTATTTATTATGCTAGGCTTTTAGCTAACGATTACACAATGTGACCTTTTGGCAGGTCTGGTGGTCATACAATATATTTCACTTTCATTTTTATTCAAATGTACACTTATTTATTAATTTATGTACACGCTGTAAATATACAATGGAAACTTAAGGTTCCGTACTACCAGTAACTACTACGCAATATGAAAAAAATTACTAGATATTTTTTTTAAATTAAGATCCTTGATTGAATGAATAAATGAACGTACAAGTTTACCTTCACTTGGTTTGTAAAATCTTACATATATTTTTATTAAACCAATACTGAAATAAATAGCTTTTTAAAATTTTCATTATGATTAGAAAGGTTTATATTTTATTGCAAAATTACGAAAAAAACCAGAAGACAGTGTGTGATATTTAATATGTACCATATATACACACAAAGCATCACGCCTTTTTCCCGTAGGGGTTGGCAGAGACTACGGATGTATGTACCAAACCTACAAGAACCCTGTAATAATAAATTATCCAAACGAAAGCAATTCAAAATGACGTGAAAGTTCATCTGAGCAAGGAAATGCACACTTCCCTTGCAATTATGCAAGCCAGGCGAAGTCTGCACTGCACTGCACTTTCAAAGTTTTGCCGGTCGGAAAATCAAAATTACTAAGGTCCTGAGAAATGTGACAGAGATTCAAACACGAATAATTTATGAGGACTTTTGGCGGGAAGCTGTGAAGAGCAGTATCGGCGCTGTATTTTTTGAGATAACAAGCGTGAGTGTTGGGAAGTGATACAGTGTTTATGTGATTTTCATGCTTGTTGCCAAAAGTTCATAGTAATCGCTAAGTGCAGTTTTTCTACCACTACACTTAGCCTGATTCTTCTGGCTAGACTTGACTACCGACTAAACTTTTAGACTCGACTAGGACTTGACCGCACTGTAGGACTGAAGAAGATAGAAAAATAAAGAAGGGCTATAAAGGATTTGTATCCATGGCCGTAAAAGCCATTCCTAAAAAAAAAGAATAATTTATGAGTTCGCCTATTGTGCACACAAGTGTATTATGTACAATAAGTTTTATTTTTTAATTCAAACGTGAATCATAGTTATTGAGTTCGCTATTGTGCTATATAACTGTATTAAGTACAATAGAGTTTAAACTAATAAGTAATTTTTTTATGTTTTCGCGAATCTTCCACATTAAATTAAACGATTTTGATACGGTTTTTATCGCGTTTATTACTTATTTATTTACACCTAACGTTTCAAACACTCATCACGAATCATAATTATTTGGATTTAGACTTTCGCGATCTGCAGGTTTATGGAAATTAATAGATCATTTATTTATTTAACTTCATTACAATAATGTCAAGGGCGGACTTAAAGCCAAAGGCATCATAGTAATACAGGACACCTAGTTCAGGCACTAGTTCTCTACAAAATCTTAGAACCTACGAAACATGTACGTACCTATCATTTGTATTTGAAGTGTTTTTTTTCGAAAATACAATAAAGAGTTTATTTATTACCAGCTGTTTCCAATATACTACTATTTAGCTATTATTAATTATGTTTGACCCCGGGTCTTCAACTACCTATATATAAAATTTTATCATAATCCGCTCGGCGGTTTGACCATGACAAACAAACAGACTTTTGCACTTATAATATTAGTATAATATGGAAGTATGGATTATTATTCATGGTAATGGAATGCGTACCCTGGGTATACATGCTTGGATTATGATTAATTACATACATTCGGTGCAAATCAACAAAACAAACAGACGAACAGTCGAGCGATCCTGTTTTCTCTTTCATTTGAGTCACGTAACACAAAATCTGTTCATCCTATGAATATTCAAAGCTAAGGTCGTTAAATATTTGCGGCAATTAATTTAAGGCAAATAGGGCTTTTATGAATTAATATTTAATTTATTCAAACACTGTTTACCTATGACAATTGAGGACTTAGTCAAGCGCGAGTTGGATTCACTAATCTAGGATACCGTACTGGGGGCAATTACTGAAAAAACTGATTGTCAAATAAAAAAACTAGATAATGTAATGTATGTTATAAAAAAAATATAAGGAATGTTTAATATATATTCGCAAAATCGTGACTTCATAAATCATTCATCGAATCCTTGAATTGAGCATAGATTCTTCGGCACGGCGTAAAATTAAAAAAAAAAGAAGCTTTTTAACCAAATAAACATAAATATACAGTAAAGTACTGCAACTAATGCGGAACCGGTTTGCCCTTGGAGGAGAGGTACAGATAGACACACAAGTGATTGAAATGTTATTTTTTTTTCTTTTATTTTTAGAAATTAGAAATACAAATCCATACTAATATTATAAATGCTGTTACGCTTTTACTGCCAAACCGTTGAACGGATTTTGTTTAAATTTGGTATGAATGTAGCTGAAAACCCGTGTTCAAATAGTAGTAAGTAGTAACAGTAGCGGAAAACAGCTAGTATGTTACGTAACATAGATGTAATGAAATTACCTATTACCTGCATTTTTTTTTGTTTTTTTAAAACCTATCAACGTAGGTCTTTTATAATAATATAATATTGAAAACTAAATTTAACTTACAGAATAATAAACACAGTTCTGCCCAAATAAAAATTTCGGCAAAATTAGAAAAACGTAATTTCAATTTCGTATTCACAGTTCAGAAATATTAAAGCTTAAATGAAATGTAACTATCAAAGAGCTTTTGTGCTCTACATTTTAGTATTTCGTGTATTGATTTTTTTAAAGTTCAATTCAAATACTCTCTAACTTATCCTTTAGTCATGTATAGTTTAATGCGAAACCAGTGTTTTGTAGAATAAAATTATAATAATTGTATTTCAAATCAATTACCTATGTAAGTATTAGTGCACTTTTGCCCTATTTTTGATTCGAACCTCACCGATTTTGATTTAGTCATACTTTGCAAAAATAGGCTACAGGTACGATTCGGGGCGGACTTTTTCATAATTTCTATGTATATACTGTTTATATTTAAATTTGACACATATTGAGAACGAGCGGTTTCCCGCAGCTCCGCCTGCGTCAAAAAGTAGCCTATGTCTGACCCCGGGTCTTCAACTATATTTAATTATATATATTTTATTATACCAAATTTCATCAAAATCCGTTCAGCCGTTTCGCCGTGAACAGACAGACTTTCCCACTTATAATATTAAGTATGGAGTATGGATTGATATCCATACTAATATTATAAATGCGAAAGTCTGTCTGTCTGTTACGCTTCCACGGCCCACGCTTTCAAAAAGCTAGTATTTTATAAAGAACCTTAAAAATATCAATTTCATTGTCCTAAATTAAAAATCTCAACACTTGTCTGTCTGTCTGTACCCACAGTGTCTCGGAAAACAACGACACTGGAGGTCATTACACTCAGTTCCGCAGAATGACGTATTTTTACACTTGTTACTTTCTGCTTTACGAAGTTACGATCTTTATTATTTTTAAAAAAACCGGTCAAGTGCGAGTTGGACTAGCGCACGAAGGGTTCCGTACCATTATCTGTAAAACATCAAAAAAAAAAAAAAACACCTTTGTTGTATGGGAGCCCGCTAAAATATTTATTTTATTCTGTTTTTCAGAATTTGTTGTTACAGCGGCAACAGAAATACATCATCTGTGAAAATTTAAACTGTCTAACTGTCACAGTTCATGAGATACAGCCTGACAGACAGGTGACAGACAGCGAAGTCTTAAGACTTGCGTAGGAAAAATAAATAAAATCATTTACCCAACAAGGGAACGTCCCATTCATATTAATGTGTCCAATATATAAACTAATGTACGTAAATTATTAATTTGGGCTAGAAAATGCCACTAATGGCGACCAATCCAATACGGGTCGCATTTCGCCGCCACTTGACGCACGAAATCGGCAGGAAACCCTGACAATTTTCGATCTAATCAACCGTGTCTATGGTTTATAAGAATAGTCACAGTAATGACTTTGAAAATGCGAAAACTTGACCGATTTCGATTTTGCTCTATCAAATCGATTTCGTTTGTCCGATTATCCGCTTTCATAATGTACAAATTTCTAAATGTCATAATTTATATTTTAGCCATCGAATTATTATGAATGGGTTTTATTTTTGATAGACTCATGGATATTAAAAATTGATGAAACACTGTAGCATAATAATAGCGTCTCTTTTATTCTCTGTGTTTTGTATGTACTCCTAAAAATTCACATTTTATTTAGTACTATCTGTGCCCGCGGCTTCGCCCGCGTGAAATTCCGTTTATGTCACGGAAAAAAGTAGCCTATGTCACTCTCTAGGTCTCCATCTTCACACAAAAAATCACATCAATCCGTTGCTCCGTTTTAAAGTGAAAGAAGGACAAACAAACAAACAAACAAACAAACACACTTTCACATTTATAATATTAGTATGGAAGTATGGATTCGAAACAAGTTATTTGACAGTTTAACGTCTTCCCTACAATTTTACCCATTTTTAACAGACTTCAAAAAAGTAGGGAGGTTTGACTGTATTAATTTAAATAATAATATTATTATTTTTTATAACGAGCGTGTATGACCAGATTGATGAGCGTGGAGGAAGCGGGGGAGATCTGTAAGAATCGTAGCAAGTGGAAATCCGTAGTCTTTGCCTACCATGGATGGAAACAGGCGTGGTTACATGTATTTATTACTCCTTAGATTAATAACTAGCTGTTTCCCGCAGCTCCGCCTGCGTCAAAAAGTAGCCTATGTTTGACCCCGGGGCTTCAACTATATTCATACCAAATTTCATCAAAATCCGTCCAGCGGTTTGGCCGTGAAAGCGTAACACACAGACAGACAGACTTTCGCATTTATAATATTAGTATGGAAGTATGGATTGGTCTCCTCGACGCTACGACTAGATACGCGAGACCAATAATTAATCTAAGATATTACTCATTATTATATAACCTCTTTTTTTTTATACAACTAAGTAGGCAAACAGGCGTACGGCCTGATGGTAAATGGTTACCGTAGCCTATGAACGCCTGCAACACCGGAGATGTCACTAGCGCGTTGCCGACCCTGAAGGAATTTTTTCACTCTCTTTCTGAAGGCTCCCATGTTAAAGTCACTGGGGAAAACCATGGCATAGTTCATTCCATAATCTCAGTGTACGAGGGAGGAAATTCCGTTTGAAGTGTACTGTACTGTGTTGTTTTATTTTCTTTTAATGCAATTAAAACTAATTTTGTTGTACCCACCAAATGTTACTAAGTTTCACCATATACATGCTATATGTATATTCTGTAATCTGAGCTATCACCAACATCTCATTTGCCTTCAACCGTACAGGCTACAGAGTTCAAAGAATTAAGACGCACGCTCCAAAAACTTAACTCACCTTTTAGCAATAGGTTTGAACGAATGTACAGTACTTACAAAAATGTTATATACTCTTCATTACCCCCTTTCGTGTTTTCCTGGTCACTTACGAGGTATTCAGTTACGAAATGAAATCATTAGGAATGACCATTTGAAATCACTTGTAGCAATTTACCAACAGAATGATTCCGTGCTCCGGAAGGCACGTTGCCATAATCCCATACTAATATTATAAATGCGAATGTCTGTCTGTCTGTCTGTTATGCTTTCACGGCCAAACCGCTGAATGAATTTTGATGAAATTTGGTATGAATATAGTTGAAGACCCGGGGTCAAAGATAGGCTACTTTTTGACGCAGACGGAGCTGCGGGAATAAGCTAGTATATTATAAGTAGTAGTTACCACAAACACGAAATCTCAAAGACTACTCGACATAATATGAAGCTGAAATTGTATAGGTAGGGTTTATACAAACGGATTTTCGGAAATTCCAGAAACGAAAGCTAAGTTTCGGGTAAAAAAAAACACTGTGCTTATAGGAACCACGTCAGGGGCCAAAAGGCGATAACGATATACTTTGACGTCAGGGTATTCAGGGTCGATTGACGATTGAATGAGAAACACGGCTACTAGACCTAACTAACCATGACCTCATATAACCCACAGCATCTTCATAGACAATAAATCACATAATCTTGCACCCGTCTTCATTCAAGTTATACTCGTATATTCGTGATGAATAGTCACGAGACCGTACTGCACACACATATTATTTATAAGTAATATTATATGTTGGATAATGTAAAATTAAAATTAATTTATATAACTACACTGTCGTGGTCATACTCGGTTAAATTACGAGTCATATCGTATACGTCATCACCTGAATATCTAATAATAATGACTAGTGTTGCCTAACTATCGTTAATTTACATCGAAAATCATGTACCCTATCGATAGCACAGAACAAGACAATACTATCGAATGAGTGCAATACTATCGATACTGTCGATAGTATTGTTAACAACCAACTATTGATAGTATCGATACTGTTGATTCTACCTGTAACGATACTATCGATAGTATCAATACTATCGATTGTTTTAGACTATCGATAGTCTGCCAATTTGCAATAGTATTAGGTATGTTATGAAATTAAATAATTAAATATTATATGTATATATAATGCAACGTTATTACGAGTATTATGCGAGGTAAACTATTTGATATTTATTCCTACATCCTCATAGTTGATTGTGATTGACTATTAAACCTGAAAATCGTAAACAATACTATTGCTAATTGTTATACTATCGATAGTCCAAAACAATCGATAGTATCGATACTATCGATACGGAAGGGACGTCAAGCCGGTGGTCCCGGTCGCCATTTGGTGGTCGATAAATGAACCACGTCGAACGCCGAAAGGCGGTTTCTAAGAACTCCGACCCAGGGTGAATCGGGTCAATTGGCCATGTAACCAACTAGAATGAACACAGGGGTGGAAACTGCTATATTAAGACCCAAAAATTAAGGTCTAATCTAACCTGTGGTCATCCTCATACCGAGTGGGTTACATGGTCAATCGACCCTGTACACCTTGGTGCCAGAGTTTTTCGGCCTCTGACGTGGTCTTGCCTTAACAGAGTTCACGGTGACCTTGTTTGTATGTATGCATACTTCAGGAACCTGCGCGTACGCATCGTGATTCAATAAATTGCTATGAATAAGCCTTCGTCCTTTTTGTTTCGTGTCACATAGACATAACCACAGATTAATATTATAATGTGTAGTGAAGAGAGCATGCATTATAATATTATAAAAAAAAACAGCCAAGTGCGAGTCGGACTCGCGCACGTGGAACCCTTGGTGCACGTGCAATTATCTATATAAATATTATAAATTTGAAAGTGTGATTGTTTGTTTGTATTTCCTTCACGCCCTAACTAAGCAACCAACCGACTTGATTTTCGGCATAGAGTTAGTTGAAAGGATGGAGAGTAACCTAGGCTACTTTTGGTCCTGGAAAAACATCATGTCCCCAAAGGAGGTTTACACGCGGGCGAAGCAGTGGGCACAGCTAGTTATCTTTAAATACTTCAAAAACAATCACGTTTTCTTGCGGGTTTTTTTTGTTGAATATTTCTTTTATTTTGGTTTTTTTGTACTTGTTGTTGTATTTATAAACAGAAATAAAATAAATCATGTGTGAAAATTTCAACTGTCTATCACAGTTCTTGAGATACAGCCTAGTGACAGACGGACAGACGGCCAGACGGACAGCAAAGACTTAGTAATATTCTCCCCTTTTTCCTCTTTGGGTACGGAATCCTAAATATGTGTTACTTGCTGTGTGTTTTGTTTGACCGGGTTTGTGTGTCGGAATTTATCCGACACTGTAAAACCAATTCTTGATTACATTTTGTGTTCTCTCTTCATTTCTAGCTGGTTGCTTTGGAGCCCGGAGTCAGCTATCTTAACATCTCCATTTCACCCGATCTTCAGCATAGTCGATATAGTCCATTAGCAAGCATATCCTGGTTTGCGATGTCAAGTCAGCTCTTTTTTGGCCTTCTACCAGGCCCCGGCGGAGGAGTCATGGCCAGACACTTCTACTCTCTTACACACACTACGCCTTCCCAATGTATGTTGCCGGTTTACGCAAGAAGCAGGCGACTTTCCTGAAGCTTATCTGCTATGCCGGAGTTTTTTATGCTACTCCGTAATCTTAATATAAATTTTGCAGGTGTAATTTAAAAAAAGGTGGTTAAATTGCGTTGATCAGAGTATTTTTTGAAAAGCGCTTGGCAGCCCAAAGGTTGACTGTATAATTTTTTTTTATACATCTAAGTAGGCAAACAGGCTAAGTCCGCCTATTGTGCTTTACAAATTGTAATTTGTACAATGAAGGTTAAATAAATAAATAAATAACAGGCGTACGGCCCATCTGATGGTAAGTGGTTACCGTAGGCTATGAACGCCTAGAAGATGTCACGAGCGCGTTGCCGACCTGTCCGCTGTCAGCACAGCGACCCCTCTGGAGCCTGGCGACCCTACTCAGCAGCAGGAACACAACACTGCAACACAGTGTTATTTGGCTGCGGTCTTCTGTAGGGTGGAGGTACTTCCCCAGACGGACTACTCCTTACAAAATGTCCTACCTCTCTTAAATGCACTTAATGGTTTTAGCATTAAGTTCGCCTATTGTGCTATACAACTGTATTATGTACAATAAAGTTTAAATAAATTAAAAAAACCATAGGTAGGTCGATGATGTAAGGAATAGCAAATAACAACAGGATCGCGATGGTTCAGGACAGAGATGGTTGGCGTAAACAGTTTTAGGTTGCGGGTTATGGAAAGCTGATAAACCATTTAAACCATATTTTGCCAAAATGAAAATCCTGGTTAAGTACTGCCTTGTACAGTAATGTAGACGAAAGTGTAAACAAATAAAGTAAACCAGATGCCAAGGGGCAGGTTAAAAATTTAGACTACAGCCACACCCACAGACAAAAACTAAGGTTATGAAACATACCATCGTTGTTTTACTTTTAATATTACACAACGCCTTTCTATGAAAGCGACATCTATTGGCCTATGACACTGCGAATTTTTATCACTTCTAGCCATCGTTTTCTCTGAGAATTTTAAGACATTTACATTTAAAAGAACCATGTCGCTCGTGCGAAGTGGAGGAGAAAAACTAGTCAGTCAAGGTGTCAAGTGCGATTTAAAATATTTTATTAAATAAGTATATATGTATTTATAAGCATATTAAAAAAATAATAATTTGTAAACCTATTACAGCTGAAGAGTTGTTTCAATGTTCTTTAACTTTGAAACTACTGGTCTGATTTAAAAAAATATATATTTACATCCATATTAATATTATAAATGCGAAAGTCTGTCTGTCTGTCTGTTACACTTTCACGGCCAAACCGCTTAACGGATTTTGATGAAATTTGGTATGAATATAGTTGAAGACCCGGGGTCAAACATAGGCTACTTTTTGACGCAGGCTAGCTCCGCCTGCGTCAAAAAGTTTGACCCCGGGTCTTCAACTATATTCATACCAAATTTCATTAAAGAACCGTCCAGCGGTTTGGCCGTGAAAGCGTAACAGACAGACAGACTTTCGCATTAATAATATTAGTATGGATTATATGGGTCTGTATTATCCGAAAATAGTTTTAATATTTATTAATTTCGAAATAAGATGATGACAATTGGCAAACTGAGCCATTGCTTTTTCGAAGCGCATAAAAGGTTATATGTCAAGCCTGCAATGTCCTAAACTAACTTGAAAAGACTAAACAAAATATTCTTCCTGTGAAAATCGAAACCGCGACCTCTGGGTCTGCAGGCAACGCTTATCCACTAAACCACATAGTCTACTCGTAGGCGGACTCAGAAAGACTGACAGACTTTCGCATTTGTAATATTAGTATGGATATGTTAATGTTTATATATCTCTTGAATATGTACGATTAAAATTTAATCACGTTTGTGACGGAAACATTAATCATTACGGTCTGCTAGTTTAGTTAGTTAGTTGATTAGTTAGCCAACACTGCACGGTTCATTGGTATGTACTCTTTATGAGCTTACTTAACTGGTTGTTATGTGGCTGTGTCAATCTGTGATCTACCTATGTCGCATTAGTAAAATTAGTATGAGTTTTATGACATACTAGCTGTTTCCCGCAGCTCCACCTGCGGTATATAGCCTATGTTACTCAGGGTGAATGTAGCTTTCCAATGGTGAAAGAATTTTTGAAACCGGCACAGTAGTTTTTAGTTTATTCATTACAAACATACACACAAAAATACAAATCTTCCCTCTTTATAATATTAGTGTAGATAGTGTAGACAGGAGCCTCGTTTTCATAGAAAACTAGATAGCTTAGCCGGGCATGCGTGTAGGGATCGTCGTTCTTGCTTGTCCAGTGTAAGATTGGTCGCCTAGTTGCATTTTTACTTCGAGAAGCTCGTTAGTCAAGCGAGACCCGTGTATCCGTAGCGAATGCGCGTGACAAGCGACAGTGTTACGCGACCACTATTGGATTGGTCGCCATTTAGTGGAATTTTCTATCTTGAGCTCCTCCGTGCTTCGGAAGGCATGTTAAGCCGTTGGTCCCGGTTGTTATCGATAGATAGCAGTCGTGAGGCTGTGTCAGATGCCTTAGGGCAGTCTGGTGCTGGACCATGATTAAAATGTAGCTTTGTCTTTGCGAGCATTCTTCCTTTACATTCATACTCTTAATTTCGTATCCATCATTTCATCTTTCGAATTCACCTTTTTTTTTATCCAAATATTTTTCCCGTCATCCACATCACTCTCGATATAACATTGATGCAAACTACATCAATAGAAAACAATACAATAAAAACAGTGTAGCTAGTTAAGAAAATGGACCAAAGGTACAAATACTCTTTATTTATTGCACCAAAATAAAAACATAACAAAACAAACATACATAAAAATGAGGTACAAAGGCGGACTTATTGCTAGGCATCAATCTTCTTTTTAAATAAAACCGATCTGTAGCAAAAATTAGCACATTTTGTGAGGTTCGAGTCTTTGGCGCCCAACGTGGGGCGCGTGTCGGGCTGGGCTCCTAGATGGGCCTTCCAGCCTCTCGGCGAGAGAGAATAGGGAACAGATTCAATTGGGGAATTTCAAAAACGCTTGATTTTTTTTGGCGGTAGAAATAAGACTTCTTATTATCCGAAAAAAATATCAAGATGATTAGGATCACTGATCAGCCAATAAATAAAAAATTAAAAAATCACATTTTATTCCCCTGAAAAATCGATCTTTACGGCTGTATGGACCTTTGCCTGTGTAGACATATCAAAATAAAAAAAAACCAACAACAGTTATTTATCCGTTTTGACAGTTTTACATTGACACTGACATTTACTTTTTTTATTTTGATATGTCTGCCGATGTGGCACAAGCAAAGGCCCATACAGCCGCAAAGATCGCGACCAATTATTAATCTAAGTTTTCACGTTTATTTTTATCCCGAAATACTTATCTTTAAAAAGTATGAAGGGGGAAATCTTGAAGTCAAGTTTCGTTAATTTACTTACAATAAGTTAAACATATAAATGTTAATTTATTCGCGTAACTATTATGTTTGTGACGCCATTAGAAGTAGAGCTTATTATCTCATTTACATACATTTGCACATGTAAGTTGTAACTGATTTGAAAATAGTCTTGAAACCATTTTGGATACCTAAATTAATTTCGGTTTAAGCTATCACAATAAAGATGATATAAGCTACCACAGACTGGAAGTCTGTCGAGTGAGTAGTATGGTCAATCGATCCTGTTCACCTCAGGTCTCAGAATTTTACGGAACCGTCTGATAATAAAGATAATTTTATGCTTCGGAAGGCACGTTAAGCCATTAGTCCCGGTTGCTGGTGGTCGTTTCGGCTGTTCTAAAGGATTTAGATCTTAATTTCATCAGAGGATAAAGGACACATGTTTCGAAACGCGAGAATCGGCCCCCAGCTAGGTGCCACATGTGCCATTACACTGAAGCGACTGCCATCTGACCTCCGTAGCCTTTTTATTGGGAAACTAGACAAACAGGATCATGACCCGAGGTGTGTTAGTAGCCAACACCGTTAGACACAGCCTAATGACTGCCATCCATGGAGTAATTACAAAGAGGAGATGCCATTTAAATTGGCGCAGTGACGTTATCATTGGCGCCTCGCCGACACTGCAGTGGGCGGAGCTTGTCATTGCTCGTGCTCTATGATTGGAGCCATGGCCGAAACCAAGCACGTCTGCCTTCCGCCCCGTGTAGCCTCACAAACGCTTTCTTACAAAACGCTTATTGTGGCATCTCCTCTTTATAATTACTCCATGCTGCCATCTATCGATAACAATCGGGACTTCCGAAGCACGGCGGAGGTCGAGTAAGAAAATACTAATGGTTAATATGGTCTGCAAAGAAGTGAAAGTGTACCGTCACCTCTGACCCTACTTGATCTTTTAAATTACACATCGCCTTAGGCCCCTGATTAGGTAATGATTATTTCATCATCATCATCTAAGTGTTATAAAAAAAATCTTTCATTTCAGACCGTAGTCCCTATCTGTTAGTAATACACACACTTATATACTAACTAGCTTTTTCCCGCAGCTCTGCCTGCGTCAAAAAATAGCCTATGTTTGACCCCGAGTCTTCAACTATATTCATACCAAATTTTATAAAAAACCGTTCAGCGGTTTGGCCGTAAAAGCGTAACAGACAGACCGACAGACTTTAGCATTAGCATAATATTAGTATGGAAGTATGAAAGTATGGATGTGAGTTCCTTACATAACCAAATTTCAGTGCAGCGTCCCAGTGGCACTGCATACGCGCCCTCCTCATCTCTCTGGCAACTTTTCAAAAAGTTCTACCTATTTTATGAGATAATAACAAAAAAAATATAGAAACTGTTAAATGTTTGATAGGTACTTCTACCGATGTGGCCCATACGTCAGTCAAGATCGATTTATCAGGGGAATACAATGTGATTATTTTTTAAATTCCAAGTCGTTCACGAATTCGTCTCTCCAGGTCGACCTGGGACGACCGACTGGTCGCTTTCCACTTGGTCATCCCGTGTACGCTCTCTTAATCCAGTCTTATCTGTCAACCCAGCTGACAGTATCAGAATATCTCCTTTTAAAACATCCACGGGGAAAACAATAAAATTGAACCGTAAATATAAATTTATTACAAAATTTTTGAACACTCCCTCAGTTTCGTCATCAGCTCCCGCTTCCATACGCATGCCTTCCGGTTGCTTCTATTCCTATTATTATCTGGGCATGTTTTTACGACTGGCCGCCTGCCTAACGTCAACCCTCCTTAGGAATGCGTTCTCAGCTCCCGGTTCGATGACGCTTTCCCTTCCGGAGCTCTATTTTTTTAATACAGGTTTTTACTAACTTAAATAGTGGGCCCCTACTACCTGTTTATTTTCGTAAAATTTTTTAATGTACAATTTATTTGATTTAAATGTGTGTCGAATGAAAATCGTTCGATATAACAAAAAATATTCGACTCGACGATTTGCGTTGGTCACACTTTTACACGTATTAAACCATCCTTGAATATGGAATGATTTATTTGGATAAGGATCAATACCGAGAAACGAGTAATATGGCTTAGTGTGTAGCGGCGTTACTATTGCAAATTTTAACATGAAAAAGTAGTTGTTGTGACGTAACTAAAATAGTTAGACATATGGTACCACGGCTTTTTTTGTAGATCTTTTTAAGATGTACAATACTGTAGTATATTATTTTGATCTATCTCTTATGCTATAGCCAGCGTTTGCAATGTAAGAGCAAAAAATGTGTCAATTTACGAAATCACATTAAAAACCTCTAAAATTATCAGTGTTCCGCAACTATATTATGCATGTATTATACATATAAACCTTCCTCTTGAAACACCCTATCTATTAAAACAAACTGTTTGTTATTCCAAATAAATAAAATTAAAATCAAATTATATTTGACTGGTTTAATAATATTATTAATTAATTTAATTTATTATATTGCTTATTTATAGAACCTACTTAGTTGTCCCAACGGATTTATCTGCCCTTTTTGTATGTGCCTAGAACTTTCCCAAAATGATTTGACTACATCGTTAGTGTAGGAAAGAGAATCAATTAACGTTTTAAATTTAACCATTTTCTCGTCAATAGGCTAGTTTCCAGGGTCAAAAGAAATTAGTCCGACATTTAGGAAATCAAAATATATTAGTGACGTATTTTTTCTTTTGTCAGTTGAGCGATAAATTATAAAGATATAACGCATCAAAGTTTAGGAGTGGGTTTGTGACGTCACATGTTGCGAAAAAGTGTAGCACACTGTGACGTCACACGGAACTTTAACGCGCCATATCTTTACCATTCTTTGTTTAATTTTCAAAAGAAAAAATACGTCTCCAATATTTTTTGATTATCTAACTGACGGACTAATTATATTTTTTAGGAAACTAGCCTATTCCACCCATTATAATTACTCTTAGGTTCAACAAATATTTTCTTTTTTTTTCAAAGATTATTTCTCAATACCCAGGACAATCTGATAAAGGCCACATCCCACCTCGCCTTGATTGGGGTTCGAACCCAGAACCTCTAGATTAGCTGACTAGCGTCTGTAATAGCGTGATTACGTCACAGAGGTCGCCTTACACCATGAAGTTTAAGAGGTCTAAACAAATAGTTCAAAGAACAATGGCGAACAATTAAACTATTATCTAACTTCCTCATGAAGATTCCGTTTGAACCCACCACAATTTATAAAACGATACAACACGTTGCGCTTGCGCAATACGCCGTTATCTCATTTGGTGGAAACATACGGACGGGAAATTGAGGCGGGACCGCTCATAGACTCTAGCTAGTAAGCTTGCGCTACGCTTGACAAGATAAATTTTTAGAACGGTTCAGAACCGACGGAGGTTTGGTACTTTTTGAAAGTAGATTGATACAAGAAAAACAAAACCCCTTTATTTTGGAAGTAGACTTATAAAGAAAGAAAAGTACGATTTTCTTCGGTTGTCTATAAAAATCGTAACTTCAAACAAGTGACTATTTCGGGTAGGAGATTTGCCAGTGGACTTTTCCAACAACATATTTTAATCTTCCAGTAAATAAATGTAGAAAGCTAAACAACAAAAATCGAACAGAATAGATATTTATTGAGATATCATACAATAATATACAGACAGAACAGAATTAGGTACAACAAAATTACACAACAATTGTTTGGCAGACAACTCAATAAGTTCAGCAGATTATTGTATAACATGTATTGTAGCTATTGATTCTTCGTGATAGTAAATTCGAAAAGAAGTCGAGTTTTATACATAAAAAAAATTTAAAATTTGCGGGCGCGTACAAAATGATGGCCCGTATGTTTCCACACTTGGCAGTGAAAGTTTCTCGATCAATAGCAATTTTGCTCTAACTCGAACACGGAAAAAGCTGTAATATTACGACCTTTTTAACTTTTGTTATCGATAACGGAAGGTTAAACGTCGGAATTTAAATTTTTACTGACTCGCCAAGTTCAATTAACAATTATTAGTTAGTCAAGTATCAAACTTGAACTTTTTTAAAGATAATTTGTTTATTTGTAAAGTGACGACAGACAGCGAATTAGATTCTAATAGTCCACGTACGAACGTGGAGTGCTATTTTTGAAAAGTATGGCAAATTATATACGTTCGATATCGAAGTTTTCATCCGCCATAATCGGTGAGTCGAACGAATTACATTCGACATTTGAGTCGTGCATTTCAAACGTAGGGCCTCCACTAGGCTACCACGTTGTAATGTCTGAGCTGAAGGATTATAAACTAATTTTGTACGAATTGATTATGTATGGATTAGTCTTTATGATTTGTGGTTTTTTAAGTATTTTTTCGAGTTTTAAGTATATGTGTCACATATTCAGTTTAAGCCCAGAGTACCCCTAAATAAGGTTTTAGTTATATATAACGCAAAAATGGAGCGGATGCCCTCCAAATTTCGACTTTAGATCCGATTGCTCAGAATGAACGATAACGAACATCTCCTCGCTTCTTCCAAAAGTGACAGGTGAAACTAAACAGCTTGTAAAACTTAATTTTACAATATCAATGAAGGAAAACGTGCGGCCTTCAAATGTTATAGTTTCGCGCCATACCATTGTTCTATCTGTGGTAATTCTTTGGCAATCGACCTTGAATTATACTCTGTGGCAAATCAAAATGGACCAGTTTGTTTAGATGATTTAATTTGCTATGAATGGCGTTTCAACATTTCAATTATAGTTACACTTTACATGAACGGAGCCTACATTAAATTAATTGAATAAGATCAAATGTCACATCGTAAAAATTGGGGTTGCCATATGCAAAAATTGCCATAAAAAAACTCGGCCGTATTCCATGGTAATTTTATTTCATTTCTCAAGAGAGCATCGAAACTCCTACAAACTAGTGGCTCTGTGAGCTGTAGACCTCGCGAGCTTATAGAGATTGCAGATCGAAGGAACTTTTCACACCATAAGTTTTTCATTGAATGTTAAAATCTTGATAATGTTCGTTCCGCTAATCTTTTTACTCTTTTTTCCTCCTCTGTTTTTAACAGAAGGAGTTTCATAGACCTGATTCTTGTCAAACGTTCAAAATCGAAGGGCTCCAAGATGACATTAGTAAGTCTTCGAGCCCGAGAAAGTGCGAAGTAAGAGCAACCTACAGCCAGTTCTGTAGACCCAAGGTCGACCACTACCCTGGGTAAAGTCAATCCCTGTGACTTATGAATGGTGACTACCTATGCTAATGTAAGAGGAAATTGAGTCCTAGAACATGTGCTCTCTTTAGAACGCCAAGTTCGCGTGTCAGCGGCAATAGGCTCTGATCCCATTATGGTTGGGCAAGTGTAGTTGTCAAATCTGACCATAACTACCAAAGATGAAAGATAAAAAGAAGATGGAGCTGGGAAGCGGTCATAGGAACTCTTTTGAAACAACGTAATCCCATTGAGTTTAGGCTCTAGGTTAGGTTTACTTTGGTCTCACAATAAAATATTGTCAAATAAAAACCTTTTTAGTTTAGTTATGAAAATTAATTCTTATAAAATTTTGGAAAACTGGTAATTTTGGTAAAGTAGACTAAACAAGTGTTTCCTGTAGTTACATAATTCCCAAGAAAACCAATAAGTATACTGGTACTTTAATTTTTTTTAAAAATAAACTTCAAGATACCGGTTGCAAAACAAAAATAAATAGATTGAACTAAAAAAAAAAAAACACCTTCCGGTGAGATTCGAACTCTAGACAGTCGATCAGATCTAAATAAACTGGACTATTCATCTTTTGACAATGCTGGTGAAAATATACGTCTATTGTATGTCATAATAGAAAATAAAATTCCTTTGTTATTTCGTTGTCACTACAAACACAAAATGGTCGTAAGAGCCATAAAATCCAAAAGCGCTTAGGCCTATTGCGCCAACTCCGTCATATTTTCAAAAATTTCCAAAAAATGGCTCGACTATCGATTTTCATATGTTTATCAAACCTGCTCCCAAAATTTCACGGGAATCGGTTGAGATATGTGACCTCTAGAGGACAACACAGATATACCAAAGCGTTTTTGGCCAAGTTGAAATGGAGAGCAATAAACGTTCCTTTCTCAATGCATGTATGCAAAATAATAAATAATATATTATCTGACCCCACAGACGTTGTGCTGTGTTCCATCCGTTCAAGCGTGATGCGATAACCAAGGGAAATAGAGATTTATTTTTATTTAATAGAAGATAGATACTATAGATAGTTTATTATTAATTAATCTAAGCAAAAGCGCCATTCTCATAGTCTCTAAAAGAAAAAAAATTAAAAAACCAGATCAAATCTGCTAGATCAAATTTTCCTTATTCCCAAAAAAAAAAAAAGATCGGAGGAGCCGTGAATGGTCGATATTTGTGTAAATTTAATAATACTATATGTGTAAATCCATACTAATATTATAAATGCGAAAGTCTGTCTGTCTGTTACGCTTTCACGGCTTTTGATTAAATTTAGTATGAATATAGTTGAAGACTACTTTTTGACGCAGGCGAAGCTGCGGGAAACAGCAAGTATACTTATAAATAACTCCGCTTCAAGCGTTTAGAAACTTGGCTAACTATTAGTTAGAAAACATACTGCAAGTTGATAACATGACTATTTTACACGCGATCGTAGTTAACCGTGGAGTTTTTTAAATTAATATTAAATGCTATATATATATACATATATATTTAAATCCACTTTATTTGTTTCTGGCACCAACATTACTGCCATAAATGTGTGTAAAAAGATTCATGGTCGGCAAGGCGCTCGTGATACTCCTGGTGTTGCAGGCGTTCATAGGCTACGATAACCGCTTGCCGTCAGGTGGGCCGAAAGCCTGTTTGACTATTAAATGGTATAAAAAAATACTCTTCTGTTTTTTTGGCATTAGGGTCTAGGATGTTTATTATGTATTTGTTAAAAAATATGGTATGGTTAAGTTAGTATTCCATAACACAAGTCTTGAACCTACTTTGGGGCTAGCTGAATCTATCAAACTTTAAACTTACTTTAGGGTAACTCAATCTGTGTGATTTTCCCGCCAATTTTCCAAAGATCCTAAGGCAAGTTACCACATAGGAAGCACAAGAGGTTTTTCTACCATTTACATCAAGTGAAACTACAGAACATAGCTAATCAAACAAAAAGTTAATTATTGCATAACCACACTCGATTGAAAACTGATCACCACAAGTAATTTACTACCCAACTACATTTTCTAAGCTGAGAACGCTACTAACTGATAAACTCTTAATAGAGGGTTTCCAATATGGCATTAAACCAAAGTGGTAATACTCTAAACCAATTTCTACTTATTTTGTCTTTATTTATTAACTAGTTGACCCGACAGACGCTGTCCTCTTTTATCTATGATTTCTCCTGACAATAATAAACAAAACAAAATAATTAGCGAAATTGTTTCGTCCGTTAATCGCGTGAAGCGATGACCAAGGGAAATCACACTGTAAAAGCACATTGGAAACTTAATATACTCATTAAAAAGTCCATTCTGTCTAATCTGCTTGGTTTCGAATTTGGGAATAATAAGCTGGCAACACTGTTCATGATTTCATAAAGTGAATGAATGAAATGAATGACGAAGGATTAAAGATTAAAACTAAACTATAGCACAGACAGCAAGTCCGATAAAGATCTATCTACTTTCCTCGGCGTGTAACAGTTTTATGAAATGCCTGGTGACCGCTGGACTGTGAAGAGAATCCATGTTTTACGGGTATGCGTGTTTGTGTTCGTAACGATCGCGGGCGTCAAGCGAAGGCAGGAGCGGTCGTGTTTTGGATTGGTCGCCACTAATGGCATGTCTATCTAAAGCTCCTCCTTCTTCTGGCGGCACAATTGGAGGTTTTTTTTTATACCATTTAGGAGGAATTCTGTGTTCGATAGATGGAAGTCGTTATGTGTTGCAAAATTTGAGTGTGGCCTGGTCACAGAATATAAGTACACACAGCTTGTAATTAGTGCTATTTTTGAAAGTGCAAAATCGGCGTGATTAACTACCCATTAGATTTTTGGACTTGACTCAACTCAACCGCACTGTAGGACCGAAGAAAATAAAAAAAATTAGAACGGCCATAAAAGACTTGTATCCAAGGCCGTAATACACATTATAAAAAATAAAAATATAGACGTAACCACAGAAAGTGACTCAGGCAAAATAGGCGAGTCGAATAATTTTCGTTCGATACATAATGATTTTTGTTCGATATCGAAGGATTTTTATTCGACATAACGAGTCATATATTGAAGCTATATATTGGGCTCTGAAGAGTATGGTGAGGACATGGTGAGTATGGTTCTAGGGTCACGCTTGAATAGAGGAAAGTGTGCTCCATTCATATTACACTGTTACCTATTTTAGCATGGAAGCAATAGCTATTTTATATGGAACCAAAACCGAAAAAGATTTTTTCGCTTGAAAAATTTTCTCATCATAAAAATCCTGTTACAATAATTTTGCATTCAGCCATGCGTGACTTATAAAAAATCTTGATAAGGTCATAGTAATTTTGAAGTAATTTCGTCCTTAAAAGAACAGTAATAATCAAGCATGGACGCAAGGCATGAACCTGCATGAATTCAGAACGCGTCAATTCTAGAATAATGTCCTTTTAAAATGGCCTTGAAAACAATTATACAATTTGAAGGTTAAGGTGTCGTCCGAATTACAGCGGAATGTTTTGGACTTAAATTGTTTTTCTCGCATTGCTCGAAAAAGAAAAATTGTGGGAAAATCGACTATACGTGCAAACGTATTGTGTTTTTTTTATACAACTATGTAGGCAAACAGGCGTACGTCCCACCTGATGGTAAATGGTTACCGTAGGCAATGAACGCCTGCAACACCGGAGATGTCACGAGCGCGTTGCCGACCCTGAAGGAATTTTTTCACTCCCTTTTTTAAGGGTCCCATGTTATAGTCACTAGGGAAAACCATGGCAGGGAGTTCATTCCATAATCGCAGTGTACGAGGGAGGAAATTTTGTTTGAAGCTTTATAATACTAAGTATTGAGTAGACAAACAGGAATAGGTCCCACTAGGTCTGAACAGATGAAAAGTAGCAGAAACATCTCAGGACGTTGATTTTCGCGCCTTTAGGGATTTAGCGAGATTTGTCGAAAAAAAATGGCGTACGACGAATTTTCTGTAGGTAGCCGTCATCTTGATTTCGACTTATGTAATGGCGCGTGAATCGGCCCCAAGAGGATAAAACATATAAAACAAGGTTTAATAACATTTTTAGACAGGTTACCTGCTTGGATATGCGAGTTTAAAATATAACCGATGAAATAATACATCACTTTGGTGCAGAAATGTATGATTTTCGTGAGACAAAATGTGCAAGAGTATTTTGTGAATCATCCTGCAATTCAACACAGAAGCGCATTGAGTCGATGTATGGTTTAACAATTCGCATCTCTTCTGTGCCTGTGTATGGCTTTTTGGGCATTGTGAATTTTAAATACTTAAATTTTGAGAACTGTGTATTCCCTTTGCCTCTTTAAGAGTTTTCAAAGGGTGTGGTCTATTTTCAACCACACAAATAAATACATGATAAAGTAGATGAAAACGTCATTTTTTACGCAACTTTATTTTTGAAATATACCTAATTTCAATCGCGTGAAGCATTTTGCAATATAAAACATTCCAATACATCTGTTATTATTTGAGCAGGGATCAAACAAACATCAGACAAACATGATTTATTCGTTTCCTTGTTATTTTTGAGAGCTACCGATCCGTAATATTTTGTTTTTTTGCAACATTTTCCTTGTGAACCCGTCGTCCTAAAGCCCCGAGGTATATAAATTGATATTTATTCCCCCGAATTCCCCCATTCCCCCGAAATAATAGGCGGGAAAAAAGTTTCTTCGCATTTTTTAAGAAAATTCAAAACATTTTTTTAATATAGTTTATTTACATTTAACTAAAGTATGTAGGTGCCATTTTGTTCGATTACTTTTTGCCATCTTGTATGTTACGGACATGATCCCATTGCTATAGTAATTTTGAGGCTTTTGATCATAATACCGCGACAATTGGCTAGTCAACTAAAAAATTAATTGTGTATATTATATATTTTATTGATAGAATAGACAGACTATTTCGGAGATACAATTTAAACGAAAAAATTCCTAAAATTATATTTATATTGTTATTTAATTTTAAAGATTTTATAGTGATGACGTCACGCAGCTATAACGGCCATTTCGAACTGCAAGAAAGCAAAATTTACTAAGGTATTAAAAAATATATATGTCAGTGTCAAATGTCAAAGTCAAGATGGACCGCTAGCCGCGAGTTGGTTTCTTGTTTGTTTACAATCGCCAAATATTTAGGTACCCCATTTCTCGTATCTATTGCATATTGGCCTGTTTATTGGACTTTACGGCAGTCTCTTCATCCGTTTACATCTGATTTTTCAATAATTGGACACCGCTTCTTCATTATAATATATGAATGAATGTAATTAGGTTATGTTTACTTGAACAGAGATGACATTTGACATGGGTGACAAGTACGTGAAGCGCTTAGTTAGCGCTACCAAACAAAAAATATTTATTCACTACGCTGTGCTGCCAACCTAAAAAATTAAATGTGAATAGCCGGAAGTTATCCGGCTACGTCATACGTCAACCTTGCTAAAAAATGAAAGTCATTGTGTTTTCTGCGATTTTCTTAAAAAATACTTGCTTAACTAAAGATCTGATTAATGTAATCTGTTCCCCAAGGCTTTTCCTCGAAATGGTTTACGAATTAGACATTTTCATGAAAAACTTTACTAGCCAATTGGCTAGTCAACTAAAAAATAAATTGTGTATTTTATATATTTTATTGATAGAATAGACTATTTCGGAGATACAATTTAAACGAAAAAATTCTTAAAATTATATTTATTTTGTTATTTAATTTTAAAGATTTTATAGTGATGACGTCACGCAGCTATAATGGCCATTTCGAACTGCAAGAAAGCAAAAATTACTAAGGTATTAAAAAATATATATGTCAGTGTCAAATATCAAAGTCAGGATGGACCGCCAGCCGCGAGTTGGTTTCTTGTTTGTTTACAATCGTCAAATATCTAGGTACCTACCCCATTCTCGTATCTATTGCTTTTGGCCTGTTTATTAGACTTAACTGCCGTCTCTACTTTCGTTGACATCTGATTTTTCAATAATTGGACACCGATTCTTCATTATAATGTATGAATGAATGTAATCAGGTTAATTAAAGGGTTATGTTTACTTGAACAGAGATAACATTTGGCATGGGTGACAAGTACGTGAAGCGCATAATTAGCGTTACCAAACAAAAAATATTTATTCACTACCCTATGCTGCCAACCTAAAAAATTAAATGTGAATAGCAGGAAGTTATCCGGCTACGTCATACGTTAACTTTGCTAAAAAATGAAAGTCATTGGGTTTTCTGCGATTTTCTTAAAAAATACTTGCTTATCTAAAGATCTGATAATTGTAATGTGCTCCCTAAGCCTATTCCTCGAAATGGTTTACGAATTAGACATTTTTATGAAAAAGTTTACTAGCCAATTGGTTTTGGCAGTCCTCCTGTGATGTTAACCTGACACTGCCTAAAGAATTCTGAAGAGACCGAAATAGGTGGAAATCTGAAGGTTCAAGGTCAGGACTATATGGCGGATGTATTAACACCTCCCAGCCAAACTCTCTTAATTTTTGCTAAGTGGCTAAAGATGTGCGAGGTCTAGCGTTATCATGATGAAAAACCACACCCTTTCTGTTGATTAATTCCGGCCGCTTTCTTTCAACTTCTTGCTTTAATCCCATCAGTTGTTCGCAGTAGTGTTCAGAATCAATGGTCCTGCCTGGTGGTAACAGCTCATAATGAATATTGCTCTTCCAATCCCACCACACACACAGCATCACCTTGTTGTGAGTAAACCCGGGTCTCGCCACAGTCTGTGAAGCCTGACCTGCCTTTGACCACGATTTTTGCGCACGTTCTTGTCGTACGTGATCCACTTTTTATCACCAGTTATCAGCTTCTTATTCTACGTCGTAATAAGGAATCACAAATGAGTACACGGTTCATTAGGTTTCTTTCAGTGAGCTCGTGAGGTACCAAAATATCGAGCTTTTTTGTGTACCCAGTTTTCTTCAAATGCGCCAGAACTGTTTTGTGGCCAATTCCCAGTTCTTCAGCCACGTCGTAACTACTGATATGTCGATCTTGCTCTACGTTTAAAAAATGGCATCCATTTTATCCGTAATAGGGCGACCAGAGCAACGTGTATCTTTGACATCAAAATATCCGTATTGAAAACGCTTTTAAACCAAATTTGTGCTACTCTCACAGACACTGAACTAGGTCCATAAACAACGCAAATGTTTTTCGCGGCTTGCGTTGCATTTTTACCTTTTTGGTAGTAAAATTTTAAAATGTATCGAATTTCTTCGTTAGATTTACTCATCTTTACAGTAAGAAAAACAAATGAAAATCACACATTTTTCTAATTTAAATTTGGAATTATCTTCTTTAAAATTTAAACTTTTAATGATACCAAAACCAGCCAGATACAAATGGTATAGCCAAAGAGATTTTATTACAAGTTCATACTTACTATATGCGAAAAGACTTTTTCCCCAACCTAATTAATATATTCAAAGAGAATACACGCATCCCTTTGATTTTATCTTCGTACAGTTCATAGAAAAAGTTAAACAATATAAGTACGTGAGCATTCAAAGGTCGAATCACTCAGATAGATTGAGTTAGCTTCATTATCCCAACTAAAAGACATCCACTATACGCCTCCCTATGGCCGTCCTCATAGATTTCCATGGCAAATGCAAAGCGGCCTGCATCCAGCGTCTTCCTACAACCTTGACTAATTCGTCGGAACAACTGGAGTGCTATTTTTGAAAAGTGTGAATCACGCAAAATCGGCGAATCGATTTTCATTCGACATATATGTCATTTCATTACAAAAATAGCACTCCTGTTTGTTTGTTGTCCAAACTGTCCAATGCGGCGTTTGTGCGTGCGTTGTGGCCATTAGTCTTTCTGCCATTGCTTTAACGGTAAGGAGTAGGAGGATATTTTTTTGTATCTTCATCTGATTATTACGATACATATTCGGTTCGAAAAGGAACTTCCCCGATGGTCTTGAAGTCATGATATCAGGTAGTGATAAATAGGGGAAATCGAGATATTTTTTCATATTTCACTACGATTTCAGTATTTATTAATGTATACTGTCTCCGTGGTCCAGTGGACACGGCGTTTTCTTTAGACCTTTAGGAAGTGGTAGGTTCGATTCCCATGTGAAGCATACTTTGTTTAGTTCTGTCCAGTTTGGTAAGGATATTGCATACCCGAATTACCTGATTGCTTGATATAATGATGATTGGAGAAATTTTAAATAATGCTTGGTTAAGAAAAGGTTTATGAATAACAAAAACTTAAGCATTTCTTAACGCATAAACCGTTTCTTGGTTAAATAATGCTTAAAATGGTGCAGTAAGTAAAAAAAAAATTAAATGTAATTTTTTCCCCCCTTATGTCAATAAGTGTATATATTTTATGCGAATAAATATTTTTAAACCAAAGTAAATCGTAGATTGTAAACATTTCAGTGAGACCATACCTCAAGAGATGTCGTTAACCAATTTACACAAATTATCCTCGGTTTTAAATGAGATAAATAAACAATTCGACAAATTTAAGCGAAAATTAGTATTGTTAAGCGTGTCGGCTCGTCTGTCTGTCACCAAACAAGGCTTTTGTTAAAAACGTCACTAAGTAAATTGGCTTCAAAAGTGCTATTAGTTACTGTAAAATAACTACAACGCAATTTTCATTCGTCGGCGAGTCGAACGATTTTCATTCGATAGGAGTCATCCATTCAAAAATAGGGTTCCTGAAACCAACTGCTACCGTGCCTTACTGAAGCATGGAATCGTCAAATTTATGCCGAAAATTTAAGATATACTGTTTCCCGCAGCTCCGCCTGCGTCTAAGAGTAGCTTATGTTTGGCCCCAAGTTTTCAACTATATTAATACCATATTTCTTATTACCTATTTAGATCCTCAAAATCCATCAAGCGGTTCGGCCATGAAAACGTGACAGACAGACTTTCGCACTTATAATATTATAGTATGGATGCTTCTAACGCCGAATCCAGAATGAGAATTTCTTCATAAAATCTTATCTGTAAGATTGTAATCTTGAACTTCGCACGACAGTTGTTCATAACTCTTTTATGACATAAGTTTTTATTCGAGGGACCTTCAATGGGTTTAATAAAAAAGGTTGTGTAAGCACTTTCACGTTTTGCACCTTGCGCGGGCTAGACACAACCTCTTTTCGGAACCCTAATACCACAGAATGATACAAAGTCTGTCCGTCTATTACCAGGCTGTGCTGTATTCCACGAACAGTGATAGTTAACACATTTCGCAGGTGATGTATTTCTGTTGCCGTTTTAACAAGATATACTAAAAATAGAATATCCCATACAACATCTTTTCTTCTTTCAAGTTTTATTTTATTGTTAGTTTAGTTTTTAAATTTTTAGGTTAGTTTTTTTTTCTTTCAATATGGCTCTTATTTTTGTATTTAGCCAGTAACAAGTAAAAATTGTTTAGTAAAGTTTTTAGTCAAGCAAGTCTAAAGTCTGGTCGGTAGTTAAGTCAAGTCAAGTCGAGTCAGAAGAGTCAGGTTATGAAGTGGTAGAAAAACTGCACTTAGCGATTTCGAGGAGCTTTTGGCAATAAGCATGAAATTCACATAAATCGAACACTGTATCACTTTCCAACACTCACGTTTATTCTCGAACACTTTGCGAAAAATAATCCATTAAACCATTATTAAACATAAACACTCAAAAAAACACAAATTTTGGAAAATAAAATACAGCAACGATACTACTCTTTTCAGCTTCCCGCCAAAAGGGGGTTAGCTTAGCTTATTTGTATTAATGATATTTATCATTATTGTAGGTACATAAATATAGGTACAACCTACTCTTAATTTTCATCGTAATTAATGCGAGGTATCGCGACTAAAAATGTTTTTCTTCGATTATTTAAGTAACAGATATGATTTTTTTGCGGTTTTTATAAATTATGATACGAAACCCTTCGTGCGCGACTCAGACTCTAACCTTGACCTGTTTTAAAGATTGATTTCTTAGATTGTTAATAAACTCTCATCCAATGATCTCTTACAGCTTTATCTTTTTATTTCATCTCAAGATCCGAAGTTTTTAAACAGCAAAATCTTTTAGGTTTAAGGGGTGTCTCTCATACTTTTTTTTTAATATCTTCGCATTCGCGCCAAACATATGGCGCCACTGGATGCGAATCAATCTATTTTTAAACACCTATTTTATAGTCTGTAATCTGTATACATTCTTACTGTTTAAGAATTCTTTGTTATGTACTATGTCTGTAATCCATAATCATAGATTATAACACAGATTATTATTTGCAAAGCGTTCTAGAATAAGCGTGAGTGTTTATGTGATTTTCTTGGTTTTTGCCAAAAGCTCCTAGAAGTTCATTTAGCTTGATTCTCCTTACTAGACTTAACTACCGACTAGATTTTTGGACTTGACTCGACCACACTGTAGGACCGAAGAAGATAGAAAAATTTAGAATGGCTATAAAAGACTTGTATCCAAGGCCGTAATACACATTATAAAAAAATAAAAATATAGACGTAACCACAGACCAGGAATGCTTTTTTTTTGAAAAGTTTGACTTAGACAAAATCGCCGAGTCGATTAATTTTTGTTCGAAATAGAATGATTTTTTTTCATTATCAAAAGAGTTTTGTTCGACATATATACATTTAAAAAAAAAGGGCTCTAGGTACGGAGTAGGAAAATATACTTACTATGAGTCGAACATCTGAGAAACAAAGTAACGAAATTTAAATAAGTTATAGCTAGTTTTTGAAGATGAGTATTTAAACAAAACTATTACGACTCGTAGGCATCTTCATTGCTATCCATTCCTACTGATTTGTAGTTTGGATGACAATGAAAGTGTTGCATAACGTTTGTGAGAAATGCTCAAGTGACGACTTGATGAGAAAACATTCACAGGTTACACAATAACTTGATCTAGGCGCATTAACGATCAGTATCTAAGATTTTCTCGAACGCATTCTAAGTAGCCCGAGGTTTGTATCTATAAAATATTGAATTATTTTGAATACAGCAGTGCTAGTTTTGAAAGCGTGACGCAAAATGATTTTCGTTCTATATCGGATCATTTTCATCGATCATAATCGGTAAGTCGAACGATTTTTATTCGACATGTGAGCCAATGAGAATGCTCATTGGTTGAATGCCTAATCGAAATGAAAAACAAAAAAAAAGAACGCAATTTGTTCCCTTATGGAGTTAGTACTGCAACTACAATTTCATCTTTCAAAAATCAAGTGAGAACACATTATCTCTCTGCAATTGAAGCTGATCTTGCTCATCGTTAGTCATTTTCTTCTCTACTTTTATTTTTTATTATTGTATGTTGTATGTAGGTATATGTTAGGTATATATTCATTAAAGGTATAGTATGTATTAATTGATTGTAGGTTTATTTATTGACTCTTGTGTTGTGTAAGGATGATAGTTTTAGTATTTTATTACTGTACCGCCTTTGTTTGTTTTCACTTTTTATCCTATCTACCCTAAGGTTGGCTGGAAGAAATTGCAATAGCGATAAGTCCGCCTTTGTACTCAATATTCTAAATGTATTACTTTTAATTTTGTGATTGGTACATTAAAGTGTATATCTATCTATCTACATAGCGGCAAGACTCCTTCGGCTTATAAAGGTTTGTTATTTATTTCTAAGTAGATCCATACTAATATTATAAATGCGAAAGTCTGTCTGTCTGTCTGTTACGCTTTCACGGCCAAACCGCTGAACGGATTTTGATGAAATTTGGCATGAATATAGTTGAAGACCCGGGGTCAAACATAGGCTACTTTTTGACTCAGGCGGAGCTGCGGGAAACAGCTAGTTCTATATAAATTTCAAATGTAGAAAAATATGAAGAACTCTACAAATAGAAGATTGATGGACCAGAAACTTCAAAGGAAATAAATATTAATAGATTGCTAATATTGCACTGCGCCCCGCAAAAGTTTTTTCTTTTTTTTATTCACGACGCCTGAACGTTAGAACCAGTACCTTCGACAAGATTTATCAAAGCCTTTGCTGCTGTGTTTTCATTCTTGACTTTATTTACAGTTTCCCTAAAAGTTAGACTAGCAAAGAGAAAAACTGTACACAAAATATCGGTCTTTCTTTACGTAAGTAGATACCTACCTAACCTATAAAATTAAACACAACACAAAAGCATATGCACAAGGGAATATTTGGCGGGAAGCTGAGAACAGCAGTGTCGGCGCGGTATTTATTTAAAAATATTTATCTAAAATTTGCGTTTTTTAAAGAATTAGTGCATGAAAATGGTAAAATTTTATTCGCAAAGTGTTTGTGAACAAATCTGAGAGTTGGGAAGTGCTCGATTTATGTAATTTTCTTGTTAGTTGCGATTTTTAGAAGGCTCTGCCTTCTAAACATCGCTGAGTCGATGGCTAAGTCCTGTTTTTTCTACTTCTTACAGCCTGGCCATGAAGCAATTCGCCACGACGAAATTCGCCGCGATGCCACCGGTGACTAAAAGAAATAGATACGAATGAATTTGTTTCACTGCACTAATCGTTACTACTCTTCATTTCGCCTCGCCAGTGATCAGTTCCCGTGGCTTTTTAGTGCATTTGTTATGTATTTTTTTAGCATCGCGGCGAATCGTTAGTGGCAAAGCTGCTAGCCTGATACTTCTGACTTGACTTGCAAGTAGATTTACTAGCAACTTGGTATTGAAACTTGACCACGTTTTTATTTTTTACTAGCAACTGGCTAAGTAAGTCTAGTAAAAATAAGAAAAAAAAACCACTAGTTTTCAACCAGATCACGTGACAATCACGATCTGCTCGTCTGTGACCAAGACCATGTATGTTTATAGAATTCGTTGTTTATGGTCATTAACATAAACTAAGATGGCTTTAAAAATTTCAATGTCGTTCCAAATAAAGCGATAATTTACTAATTATGCATAAAATGACTTACAATGCCTCATTCCTCGTGATTTCAACCCGTGTATTGTATAGTTACCTAGTTAGTTATAACTTATGTAGCGGAAAAACAAATATAATAAAACCGGTCAAGGGCGAGTCGGACTAGCGGACGATGGGTTCCGTGACGTTATCTATAAAAATCGCAAAAAAACACGTTTGTTGTTAAAGGCGATAATTGTTTTATTTTTATTTATTTATAAATTATTTATTTTTAATCTGAATATATTACTAAATATTCTGTGAATATTTCAAGCGATTTTTGTTGTTATCAATATCGAGGGTCCGTTAAAACTTTGGGTAAAATTATGTCTAGAGGTAACGATGATAATAATGGGGTGCTATTTTCGGATTCTGGACCCGTTCAAAATCGATGAAAAGAATTTCACATTTATTCGAATAAATATTATTCGAAAGACTAAAGGTAATCTGACGACAAACCACGTCAGAAGCCTAAAAGCGGTTCCGAAAACCTCAGGACTCCTCCGAGCCTACCCAATAAGAATGAACCTATCTAACCTGAACTAGGAAGTTCACAAAGATTCCGTTTTCTCTAACTATCTTGCGACATATGCATTCTAAAAGCATTCGATTGCATTATTTATGTGATTGCATGCATATTTTAGTTGAACGTAGTGAGCTAATCAAGTGTTTTTCCATTGGTCACTGATAGCTCTGTCAATCGATCCTGTACGCCTGGGTGTAGGGACCTAACCTATATTTAACGAAAAGTTGGTTAGCTTAGCCCCGTGATACGTATCTTACGTAAACGCATGTTAAAGCCTGGCCACAAGGGAATTCGTCACGGCGAATTTCGTCGTGATGCTACCGGCGACTAAAAGAAATACATAACAAATGCACTAAACAGCCACGGGAACTGGTGACTGACGAGGCGGAATGAGGAGTAGTAACGATTAGTGCACTGAAACAAATGCATTTGTAACTATGTATTTATTTTAGTCGCTGGGGGCATCGCGGCGAAATTCGCCGTTGCGAATTCCCCCGTGGCCAGGCTGTTAAGCATTCCAAGACGTGGCCGTAACTTATATTGGTAGCCGGGACTAGGCATCCTCCGTGCTTCGGAATCGGAAGGCACGTAAAGGTCCTTTCGGAGCCCTATTTTATCATTCGATATAGAACAAAAATCATTCGACTCACCGGTCAAAATAATTACGAATCCGTTTATTGGATCGGTTTAGAACCGCGACGACTACACCAAGGAGGAAAATATCAACCAATCGATTTCAGGTTATTTAATACTTGTGTGATTAGGTAGATTTTATACAGACCTTGATATTTTTTGCCAAAAAGATGTCCTAACCTCACAAGCTAACCTTCGATTTTTCGCGAGAAACCTGTATTTAAAATTTTAATTTAACAACATAGACAACAATGTAGGTATCTAACAGCAAAATAATTTCTTCCTGTAGTTATTATTTTATTGGTTTTTTAACAAAATACTTAAAAGTTCATAATAAAAATGCGAATGTATGGCGAGAAATGGCGCCTTATTGAGTCGGATTTCGAAGGACCATGTCTTAAATTTCTTTTTTTTTAAGTTCATGGAAATCTCGAAGAACCATTTGAAACCTTTGCTGCTTGCTGCCCCTAAAAACTATTCAGGACCTCTAATTTTGTGTTAGTTAGTACGTATGTGTAATTTTGTTTAAATGTATTAGTTAAGTACATTTATATAATCTAACTAATATGTTCCAACTTTAAACAAAAGCGATGCTAAGTAAAAAAAAGTGCAAAATGCAATGTATTTTTGTATTTTTTAGGGTTCCCTAGTATTTGATTAATTAATAAAAATCGTCACTATAATGATAGAAGTGGGGAGAAATTGCGTGAAAAACCAATTGTATGTACATAAATCTACATCATAGATTAATTAAAGATATGAATACATTCATTGTTTTGTAACTTTCCAGCTTAAGATAACTTGTTGTTGTTTACTTAAAATTAACTCTAGGCACTTTATTGGCGTTAATAATTTGAGATAACATCGAACCACAACCACATCGCAACATCTTACGTTTTCATATAATTTTATATTCGCTCTTGAAACAGTATTAAAAAAGCATAAAACGATTATACACGACACGACAATGAGTTTATTTAATTGAAATAGTTGATCGTCGAGACAAAAGACAAAACATCTGGTTAGTTTCCGCAAGCAATGCAAGCAAAACATAACCTCAAATATGCGTATTTTCAAAAAAGAAAGTAATGATTAGTTCGTTTTTTGAAACTGTAGTTTTTATTTAGAAAAAAATATGGCTTTTAATCTAGTTACATACTTGGTCTTCCTTTGGATGTTCGTGAGTGCAATGGACATGGTGATGTTCACTAATTACAATATCGCAATAAACTTTATCACACAAAAACAACACAAGCACAGACACAATAATTGTTAATCTCGTCATTTTTAATAATTTCATGGCATATTTCACTAAGAAAAAAGCAATGTTTATTTATTTACATTACTATAAGTTCTAACACGATACGTTTAACCGCAATCAAAACGCAATGGCTACTGAATTCGGAGCAGTGTTGAGCGAATTGAATGAGGGTTCATGAACGTGAAGTTAGCTTCAGTTGCTGTGAGCGTCGATATACAACGAAAACGTAAAAAAACATCTGTAGATAGGACATCTTCTTTTCTTTATTTTTAACTAGCTGTTTCCCGCCTGCGGTATATAGCCTATGTTACTCAGGGTGAATGTAGCTTTCCAATGGTGAAAGAATTTTTGAAATCGGCACAGTAGTTTTTGAGTTTATTCATTACAAACATACACACAAAAATACAAATCTTTCCTCTTTATAATTTATAGTAGTAATTATTAGTGTAGAAGTGTAGATGTAGACTAGCTGTGCCCGCGGCTTCGCCCGCGTGGAATTCCGTTTGTGTCAAGGAAAAAACTAGCCTTTGTCACTCTCCAGGTCTCCCAACTATCTCCACACAAAAAATCACATCAATCCGTTGCTCCGTTTTAACGTGAAAGAAGGGCAAACCAACAAACACACTTTCACATTTATAATATTAGTATATGGGTTATACGATAAGTAAGCAACCAGAGTGCTTTACAACTACAGTTTACAACCCCGAGGTCGGAAGCCGGGTAGAGGGCCTCGCTCGACTCGACCCTACTGCGTTAAATTGTACTAAGTGCTAAATAAATAAGAATGGTCGATCTTCTTCGTTAGTTCCTCACTGCTGAGCATCGTGATTAGTGATTACGTATGAGTTTCCAAGCTATGCTATACTCCGAAATTCTTCATAAATGGTACTAGAATTAAAATAGCCGTTTTATTACATCGACTGTTTTCTTCCAAGCGTGTTTCCTAGTTTCCCCAGCTAAGGATCCTAGGGTGAGTTGTAAGTCATGATCCTAGACTTGGCGGCACTGGTTATTACAATGGAGCTACTGCCGTCTGACATCCGTAACCTTTTTTACAGGGAAACCAGACCGTCCTCAGTATCTATGTATATGCGGATAACCCTATAAATCAGCCATTTGTTTTTTCAAAAATATGGCAATTGACTTTATCGTCGAGCTAGAATCGACGCCCTGCTATAAGTCGAATTTGAGATTTCGAAAAACATGGCACCATCTGCAGGAACACCTATATATACGTCCGGCAATATTTTTCGACAAATCTTGCATTCGACTTAATCTCTACAGGCGCGAGAATCGGCGTCCTGGAGATGCAACCGGGATTACCAAAAGATGAAAGAGATAACTTTAAGTTACGCAATCCGTAATAGGCACTCACTCAGTTCAAAACTCGGTGATACGCGTGTTTGTTTATTTGTGCAACTAACTAACTAACGTGATACGATACGTCCATGACTACTAATTAAATATTTAGCACGCGTACGGACATACTGACCGTCTTTATGTAATATTACGTGATTGGTTTGTACATTGCGTGAAAGTCGTGTGGTAGGTCTGTCTGTATTTGTATCACAGAAATAAGAATAGGTAGAAGTGGCATGTGTAGAAGCCCTATTTTTGAAATGTATTGAGTGGGGATCACTCACATCCATATTCTGAAACCTTCACATAAACTCGACAAGTTTTCTTGACTTGAGATGATTTCTCATTGGAGTTGGATTTCTCATCGAACTGTCAAATATAAGGTTGGTCGAGAGGTACCTTGAGGCGCCCCGAATCCATACTAATATTATAAATGCGAAAGTCTGTCTGTCTGTTACGCTTTCACGGCCAAACCGCTGAACGGATTTTGATGAAATTTGGTATGAATATAGTTGAAGTCCCGCGGTCAAACATAGGCTACTTTTTGACGCAGGCGGAGCTGCGGGAAACAGCTAGTCTGTAATAATTTTGCTCGAGTCATATTTCTCAAAAATAGCACACCAGATTAGTTATGGTGTTTGCAAAATTTCAGTTTTTTTTTTATCATATATACACAGACAGACAGACTTTTGCATTTATAATATTAAGTATGGATTATGTAGAATAATACTCATTCGACTTACCCATTTCGCTCGAGTCTTCTCAAACATAGCCCTCCTGAGCAGGACATAGGGTACATTTTCAAAAAGTCCCAGAGGGTAAAAATAGAGGCCGAGTGGCGATTCCGAAAATCTAACACTAGGATGTACAGGGTCTTGATCTTGTATTGTGGGTCTCATGGTTATCAAGCAGAGTAAAAACAACTAAAATACAGTGAAAATTGCTATTTATTAAAAAAAAAAATGCATATTTGAGACCGAATATTTCATCTTTAGATGAGTTAACATAAAATTTTATTTAATAATTCAGGAGCCCTATATTTGAAAAGAATGACTCAAAAATCAAAGGTGTCAGGAAAAGTCGGAACGGGCCGGCCTCGGAGAACATAGTACATACTGCGACCAAATCGCGGACATATTTAAAAAGGGAGATGTCAGGAGTACCCGTAATCGACGAGCGTGTATGACGAGAGTGATGAGCGTAGAAGAAGCGAGGGAAGTCTGTAAGGATCGTAGCAAATGGAAATCCGTAGTCTCTGCCTACAACGGAGGGAAAAAGGCGTGATGGTATGTATGTATGTATGTAAAATCGGTGAGTGGAATAATTTTTATGCGACACATATGTTATACATTTCAAACATAGGGCTCCACATTTCTAAGGTCTAATTTATGAAAAGATAAATATTTGCCCCCTTATTCATTAAAATAAACAAACGATCAATAACACCAAATTAACTAATTTATGTTTAGTCTCTTTCCGCCTTATCTATTTTTGACGTGAAAGAACGAGACGAAAGACAAATTAGTTAATTTGGTCTTATTTAACGTTTGTTAATTTTTATGAATCAGGGGGTATTTTGAGTACAAGACAATTGTCTATATTAGTAAGATACGTGCGGATTGAAAACCAGACAATACTTCATCTCTTTTTTGTAAAAAAATAATAATAAAAAAAATAACGAATAAAAAATTCGGCTTCTTACACCCGTATTCTTAAACATAACCTTAAGGACGTCCTTCACTCAAACTCATTGGAGGAAGTCTTAAGGAATTCCTCGAACTTTCATTGAAAACGATATTCTTAGTTGGTTGCTTGAGCGAACCCCAATGACGAACTTCACAGGATTCAATAAAAATATAAATTCTAAGCACGAAAATTGATAATCACAAGAGAATAGAGTAAAAAATAAAATAAATTAATGTATACCTATGCCTAAAGTGGCAGAAAAACCGATTTATATCCACTTTATTTCATTTCATGGACGCCTAGAGGTACCTCTCGACCAACCTTATATTTGACAGTTGGATACTCACCTCCAATGAGTAATGTCAAGGAAGCTAGTGACGACTAATCATACCAATGAGTTGGAGTAAGGTTGAGTCGAGTTTGAGGAAACGTTTGAGAATATGGGGGTTAGACAAATCTAGATAACAGCTGCCAGGATTTTATATGAAGGGACGAATTTGTTGTGTTTAAATTTTTTTTTATTAGTCAAATTTCATGTTCTGCGTATTGTAAAAATTTGGCCTTTAAGTCACCTAGTATTTTTACCGATTTTTTATACAAATGCGTATACATACTTTTCATTTTCTAATTAAAGAAGGCAATATAAGATTTCTACATACATATTTTAGTAACGCTAACATACAACCAGATATAATGCCACTTTATTTTTATTGATATTTTATGTATTATTATGCTGTATTTATATTTTCTTAAGTCTACATAGTTTTTTTTTTATAACAAATTTAAAAATAGCAAGTTTAAAAACAGTTTTAAGGTGCACATTTTTTTTCTATTCTAATTTGTTATGTATTCGGTATCTGAAAATAAATTGCGATTTAAATGTTTTATTTCACAATTAACCATAAACAAAAAATAGTTTAAAAAAAAAACGTTTTTCACTATTCAAGTTTATCAATCACAATTTTTTTTTTTTAATACTCATAGAGACCAAATTCCAATTTACACAAGAACATTCCACATTTGCATGATTATAATATTTATAATGTAAGTAATCTATAGAGATTTAAAATCACAAGCACGTTTTTTTTTAAACAAAATGACCAAATGACAAGTAGCTAAGAAAATATTTAAAAAAAATCTTAATCACTAAAAAATAGATGGCTACATATCTTACACATTATATACTTTAGATAAACGTCTGGCATAATATTAAAGTTTGTCTCAATGGAAAAAGACATTAAAGTAAACAAATATGGCCGTCTGACATTGAGACAGGTTTGTCGATGGATGTTTTGATGAAAATGTTTTGTGGGTTCATTGAGATGTGAATGTATTATGCATTGATAATCGAATGTGATTGGTGAGTAATTTTAAAAAATTGCCAATGTTTACATTATTGTCTTTTTCCATTGAGACAGATTTTGCGAATCGAGACGAAGAAAATACATCGACTATACATATAATTATTGGAGGTTATATTTGGCTTGTAACATTTTGCCAGACAGTATAACATAACAATTGAACTTACATTTCAAATTGCAAGTAGGTAATTAAGTTTTTAAACAAATTCTGAGATGTCATTTTTCTCGGTTTTCACTTAATTTTTAAAAAAAAAGTATATACTAGATTTTTAAGTACTAAAACACACACAGTATTCTTTTTTCTGGAGTCCAAGTTTTGAAAAGTGTGACTGACGCTAAATCGGCGAATCGAATAGTTTAAAAGCCAAGTTAGTAAGCGAGATGGCGCAATAAGGCGTGTAAGGTGATATCTCGTTTACTCGCAAGCATTTCGATGGAATTAAGAGATGACAGTAAGCCTTCTGTATAGTATAGGTAAAAAAAAGTACCTAATGACATAAGAGATAGCATTTCATACTTACAACGTGAAATCAAGATCACAAAATTACTATATACTATACTTAAAATTATTATTATTTGTGGCGCATATATTATGGTCTCAATAGGCTAGTTTCCTAAAAAATATAATTAGTCCGTCAGTGAGATAATCTAAAAATATTGGAGACGTATTTTTTCTTTTGAAAATTAAACAAAGAATGGTAAAGATATGGCGCGTTAAAGTTCCGTGTGACGTCACAGTGCGCTACACTTCTTCGCAATATGTGACGTCACGAGCCCCCACACCTAAACTTTGATGTGTTATCTTTATTTTATAATTTATCGCTCAATTGACAAAAGAAAAAAATACGTCACTATTATATTTTGATTCCCTAAATGACGGACTAATTTTAATGATAGTCTTTTGACCCTGGAAACTAGCCTATAGGTAGGAAATCGGAAACAACTACTATGCAAATTGCAGCATATTTCACCACTGACATACTACATTCTAGTGTCAGGATGTGGCTAAGAGCGAGACGGAATAGTCATTTTAAAATTTTCCAATTAGGGCCAAAACGAAATTATCTACTGTGTAACAGATTAAAAACTGCATTTTCAAATTTGATAGTAAGTCGAATTTAATTTTCTCATAAAATTTACTTTATTTATTGTGAAACGGTCGTAAAAATTTTGACATAAACATAAAAAAAAACATAATTAGCTTAAATCGTATCATTGAAGATTTCTCTCGTACAATGAAGTACTCAAAATGTTCAAAGGGCCCATAATTTTACATTAAGATAGTTTGATATACACTTTTATGTACTAACTAGCTGTTTCCCGCAGCTCCACCTGCGGTATATAGCCTATGTTACTCAGGGTGAATGTAGCTTTCCAATGGTGAAAGAATTTTTTAAATCGGCACAGTAGTTTTTGAGTTTATTCATTACAAACATACACACAAAAATACAAATCTTTCCTCTTTATAATATTAGTATAGATGTAGATAACAAGAAATAGCCCTATTTTTGAAATGTATGATTCATATGTCGAATGAAAATCGTTCGACTCTACAACTATAGGAATAATTCGATATCGAACGAAAATCATTCGACTCACCGATTTCGCGTGAATCACACTTGAAAAATAGCACTCCCGAAATAGACAGACTCATTTAAAATTGTGTACATCTATAGCAATCATTTGTAAATAATTTTACTTTTTAGCATTCGAGAAATTCCCGAAATTCCCACCCAAGATTCCCATTTTCCCAATCCTTACTCAATCACAAGTGAGGCGCTTGCATAGGAAACGGAAGAATCCTGAGGGTTCATACATTGTGAGGACTGCGCATATTTCAAAAATTTCATGGTCATACGGGGGCAGTTCTGTTGCGATTGAAGTTTTGCTATAGCCTGAAATAAAAATTGATTTACTATACATTACAGATCAGAAATATTTTTTTTAAATAGTTCCTATTAATTATGTTGGCATTTGAAATTCGGTTGCAGGAGAAACTGTCAAAAATCAAGAAAAGGAAGGAAGGAGCATATAGGGGTTGAGTGACGTCACTGCCACTTGGTTTCGTGCGTATACCCCGAACAGGAAAATAGCAGCCTTAGCCATATTGCGGAAAAATATTAGAACTAATTTCTTTTACTGGCAACTAGGTAATGTTCCGTCATCTCAATGTCATCTGCCAAAAAGAGACAGGAGTGGACGTTGTGTATTTTGTGATTATCAAATAAAAATATTTATCAAACTGGTAAAAATTATATATAGTAATGAGAGAAAAGTGATTTAAAAGATGTTATCATATTTGATGCGAATGAAAACGAAGGATTGATTTCTATTTCATTAAATGTCATTGTCAATTTTGTTGTTGACATGACACATACAACATGTTGCCAGTTAAAGGCGATCAGTAGCGAAGACAATGCAGGGTTTTTATTTTCCTGATTGGGCTATGCAAAGTGATAGCAATACGTCCTCACTTTTCTTCTTGAGAAAATTGGGTATTCTACTAATTTTTATTTTTTCTTTCATATCAATATTTTTGTTTCCAGAAACAGAATTATAAAAGAATTTTTGTAAACTGTTCAAAAATAAATAAGTTATAAGCCTTTGAAATTCGGTAAAAGGGGAAACTGTTAAAAAACAAGAAAAGGATGCACTGTGTGAGCTGTGACGTCACTGCCACTGGGTTTCGTGCGTACAAAAGAGATAGATAAAGGTCCCCACCACGCTCCCACTTTTCTTTTAGAAAAAACTTTAAAATCTAATTACTGCCTCAATTAACAACCAATTTTGTTGTTGTTTTCAGAATCGGTTACTTTTTAGTGATTTTTTTTTTTTTGTATAATAATATTAACCAAGTATGAATACAGTTATTAAACATGCATTTATAATACCTATTTTAAATGCATGTTTTTGCTATATTTTTTATCAATCAAATTATATGTTGTTTTCGGAATCAGTTACGTTTTAGTGTATATTTTATTTCGTATAAAATTTTTGTCCAAGTATGAACACAGTCAAGTAGGCTATTGTCTGGGTTTTCTGAATTTTAACAGGAAGGGCATTCTAGAGGAGAACAGCTTGGATAGAAAAAGAATTAAAAAGATATATTCTATTGTTAAGTACCTGCAACAATACCCCAATGGGATGCCGTCCGCAGATCGTGTTACCATACTTGTTGAGATATTCCGTGAACGCGCGCGGTTCCATTTTCTCGATGATGTCCATACCCTGAAAATTATAGAAAAACATGTTAATTTCTAGTAAATGCTCCGAAAATAATAATATAAAAATTCCGCCTTTAACACAAGGTTTTTTCGTGTTTACCTTTAAATCACTCACTTTGCTCGATACAAATGGGAGTCGCTCGCTACGCTTGTAATTTAGTTCTAAGCAGATTTGCTTGTTCGAGATTAAAATGGGCATTTGGACAACAACAGGGTGTCAATTCCGCTAATTAACTTTAAAAGACCATGTGACTGATATTCAATTACGACTCAATTACAATGCATTTTTCAATTGATATGCTCAATATTGGTATTCTGCTAACACAATTTTGAATCTCAATCTAATTGCAACTAAAACGTATTTGAATGGTAACAGTAGAAAAAATATAAATAAAATAAATAACAGAGTACCGATTATTGAAAGAATTGATGATTTTAATGATTTTTTTTTGATTAGCGAAATTTTCCAGATGCAGTACAATGGCATGCCAATGGAATACGATTCGTCTTAAAATTAGTGACAGATTACCAGAAACGTCAAAAGTTGTGATTGCGATCCAATTACGATTCAATTGTGCTCTATGTAAAAAAAATGAATTGACGCCCAGGTGGTCGATTTAAAACCTATTTCCCAGATTTCCCACAGGAAACCTTTCCTACCTGTCTATCAAGCCACTCGATGCTCTGGTGGATGTGCCCGCGGGAATTATCCCTCCACGTGTAGCGGAACCGCGAGCCCCAGTGGCAGAAGTCGGACGATATCACTAGTAAGTTCTGCGGATCTGCCAAATAGGGGGCCAGGATTGCGCCGTACCTGGTTATTTGGAAAGGAAACAATATATTTTAACAACAGACACATTTTTAACTTTTTAATTAAAGCCCTGCATATTTAGAACATAAAATTGCCGGATTAAATGGGTGGATGCACTTAATTCTTTAATTGGCATGCGTGCGATGTCGATGTGCGATGTCGGTGGACGATTCCGCTGGAAGTATGGAGAAATGCTGAGTCGTTCCGTGACCACGGCCGTTGTAAGACGGTTGAAATGTCGGAAGTATAAAGGTATAGCTACGCACTTAATCCTGTAACTTCAAGCTAATTTTTTTTTTTTTGGTGTGTGTTTAGTACTTGAAACTAGGCCAATGTAAATTTGTATAATGGGCTGTCCAGATACTCTGGTTTTTCTCGCGAGAAAAGCCCGAGAAACATGAATGTGGACAGCGTTCTCGTACTCTTCTCGCTTGTCGGTATCCACATAAAGAAAGAAAAAAAGAAAGCGTCCCGCCAGTCACGCGGGATCGCGTCAGTTTGAATGGACCTATGAATTTTCAGAATTTCTAGATGAGTATTTTGGGGGGGGCAAAATTCTAGAACCGCGGTTCTCGGCAATATCCTCGCGTGTATCTGGAGAACCGATTACAATGTCAATAAAAAAAAAATAAGTTAAAGCCGCGAAAATTTCGTTTCGTAGCATACAAATCTAAGGATAAGCTGACGGGTTTTTGTATGGGAGATCGAAATTAATTTCCCACTTATTTTATTTATTAAGATAGCCTAGTTTCATGTAAGTACTTAACTAACTTGTGTGTTCACACAAAAAATGTTGCATATTGTTTTAATTTGGTACTGTATTTTATATCATGCGAGACATTTCATTTACTTGAATATAAAAATATAATATTAATTAAGCAATTATGTATCTCCGCTTGGGATTCACGGGTTGCCCCGGTCCTTTGAGAGGCTTGCGCGGGGATATGAATCCAACGCGGCCTCTACGCGTTGGATTCAAGTTCTTTGGAGAAGTTGATGTCATGTGGTGCTGCTAAGCAATTATTATTATTATTTATTGAAAAGCCAATGAAAACATAAGAAATAAAATATGATACGATATAAATTGAACTATGTAAGTCAATAGATCATATTTATTTTAAAAATGTACCAGCACATTGTACAACCAAACATAAATAAATAAATAACTCTTTATTGCACCAAATTGTAGAAAGTACATGAATATTATTATTATCTATGGTATCAAAGGCGGCCTTATCGCTAGAGCAATTTCTTCCAGGCAACCAACAGGTAGGACTTCATGATATGAAACAGGAAGGTAGGCGCAAATTAACAATTGGGAAAAAGTGAAACATAAAAGCATAACGTACCTATGCAGCACATACAAAAAAAATATACCTATGTAAATATATGTGGTGCACATATACGCATGCATTACACAATGTAAATAAATATACATACTTATTTTAAGCGTATCAATAAATGTTAAAATTACAACTATGGCGGGTTATATACGAACAGCAGACGAAAAGATTTTCTCGGGAAGAGGTTTAGGTGATAGAAAGATAATGGTCTTTCACTTGTGTCTTGAAGCTGGAGAGTGTTTGGGCATGTCTAATAGATACCGGCAAGGAGTTCCACAGACGTACAGCTTGGACAGTAAACGACTTGGTGTAAAATTCGGAAGAATGTACGGGTGTATCCAATCGGAGATTATGTGCACTGCGAAGTCGATCATGGTGTTGATTGTGAAACACAAACCGTTGTTTCAGATATTTGAATTTGTTTAATTTTTTTTTATAAAAATTCACACAAACACTTACTTGGCTTCCTTTTCGGGCGTGAGAGAGCCAACTAAAATAGGTATGATTGTGAAGCCAGTGTTGTACCTAAAACAAATTACAAAATTAACAGATAGATTGATAAATATATTAACTATTTATTTATTGTCACAATTAAACTTGTAAAATGGAGTAAAACATACAAAATAAAAGAACCAGTACAAACAACATAAATTACAGTATTAAAAAAAATACCTTTTTTAACAATAAACAAAAACAGATTTACTGGGACCAAACTGAAGACCGAATTGAAACATCAAACGTGAAGAAAATAATTTAGATAAAAAGAAAAATACTTGCTCCTCCATAACTTTAGCCATGGAGCAAATATAAAGAGGAGACGACGTGCGTCGACTAGTGCACAGTTACGGCCAATGGCGCAGTGACGTCAAAAGTGGGCAGAGCCATGGAGTAATTATAAAGAGGAGATGCCTTAATAAGCGTTTTGTAAGAAAGCGTTTGTGAGGCTACACGGGGCGGAAGGCAGACGTGCGGGGTGCTTGGTTTCGGCCGTGGCTCCAATCATAGAGCACGAGCAACGACAAGCTCCGCCCACTGCAGTGTCGGCGAGGCGCCAATGAGTACGTCACTGCGCCATTTCAAACGGCATCTCCCCTTTATAATTACTCCATGGGCAGAGCTTACGTTATTTTTAGTTCAACTGTGAACGATGGCGTGACGTGCAGCGAGCTAAAAGAGAAAAAAAGGAATTGTTTTTTTAGAAAAAGTTAAAAAAGCACTAACTCCTCCATAACTTTAGCGATGTACGGCAGATGCATTTCTATAGAATGCTCATCTTCGTCCGTCTGTACGTCCATCCATTCGAATTGCCGAGTCGCCTCTAATTCGGCATAAACTGAAAACAAAAAAAATATATATATATATATATATATATATTTACTACAGGCACCGAATAGATAAATAGTACTGTACAGAAAAGCATTCTAATAAATAGCGGCACTAGCCACGACGAGTTGAGGAGCTCGTTAGTCGAGCGCGACCCGCGTATCCGTAGCGAATGCGCGTGTCAAGCGACGGCGTGATGCGACTGGATTGGTCGCCATTTAGTGGCATTTTAAGCTTCGGGAGACATGTTTAGCCGTTGGTCCCGGCTGTTATCGATAGATAGCAGTCGTGAGGCTGTGTCAGATGCCTTAGGGCAGCCTGAAAAATTCTGACAGTGTTGGCCACTAACACACCTCGGGTCATGTTTCTGTTGGTCTGGTTTCCCTATAAAAAGTCGCAGTCGCTCCATTGTAGTAACCAGTTCCGTCTAATCTAGGACCATGATTTACAGCGTACCCGCTTTGAAGCAACTAAGAAAAACACGCTTGGAAGAGAATATATTTATTTTTATCGCACAAAATACAACATGTACAGTACAAAAAGGTGAATTTAATGCTAGGAGCATAAGCTAATGTATATTGCTAAGTAAAGTTTGAAATTACAGCTCGACCAGTAATATAGCGGGCTTCGCCATATTGCGGAAAAATATTGGAACTAATTTCTTTTACTGGCAACTAGGTATTCATGTAACATTCCGTCATCTCAACGTCAACTGCCAAAAAGAGACAGGAGTGGACGTTGTGTATTTTGTGATTATTTCTTACGATTTCTCAAAATCGCAATAATAATTCATAGTAATACGAGTATAAAAAAAGGGTTATAAAAGATATTTGACGAGAATAAAAACGAAACATTGATTTCTATTTCATTATTTAAATGACATTGTCAATTTTGTTGTTGACATGACACAAACAACATGTTGCCATTTAAAGGCGAACAGTAGCGACGGCAATGCAGGACTTTTATTTTCCTGGTCGGGCTTTATATAAAAAGTGTTGCGTTGCGACTCACTCTGTTTGTCTATGGTGAGATCATAGAGCGGCGTCTGGTATTTGTCGAGCGATGATAGAGCGCAACCTCCGAGTCTCACGTGATGAGAAGGGCCGAGAATGAATATGCGTTTCCTGTAAAATGTTTCCATTATAATTTGATTTCTCGGAACTAACAGTGTAATGGATGCTTTCTTTGACCTGTAAAGGAGCTCTATTTTTGAAATGTGTGACTCATATGTCGAATAAATGTGTTTTGAAAAATACTTTTATTTCAAAAATCAACCTAAAAGGGGTTGTTATCGGGAGCAACACCCATATTCTTAAACGTTTGCTCAAACTCGACTCAACCTTACTCCACCTCATTGGTATGATTAGTCGTCACTAGCTTCCTTGACTAAGGAGTTTTTCTCATTGGTGTTGAGTATCGAACTGTCAAATATAAGGTTGGTCGTGAGGTACGGTGAGGCGGCCTCGAAAGTTGTTATAAATCGGTTTTTTGACACTTTTTGCCTAGTTAACTACTTACATTGTCTATTTTTTACTCTATTCTTTTGTATTTTTCAATTTGTGTGCTTTGAATTGTTATTATAACCTGTGCCCATCGAGATATTATAGCAACCAACTAAGAATGTCGTTTTCAAGGAAAGTTCGAGGAATTCCTTAAGGCGTCCTCGAATGAGTTTTAGTGAAGAACATTCTTAAGGTTATATAATACGGGTGTGAAAGTTTGTTTATAGAACAAGGGACACATAAAATATATATTTTTATGTGTATTTTTAATCTTGGTGTAGTTTATTGTTTTTTGTGCAAGCGGAGCCGCGGGAAACAGTTAGTGTTGTATTATTTAATGATATGTTGTACTGACTGTATACTTACACAACCACAGGACTGACTTGTCTGTACGCGAAGGCTGCGCAGGCGCCGCAGTAAGAGTACCCGGCGTGCCTATAAAAAAGTCAGATATATATTAATTAACCAACGGTTACCACTTAAGTACATTAATTCATTTTGATGTGATTCATCCACAGGATCCTCCTTTGTTTTGTTTGTATTAATAACAGCTGGGGTGATTAAAGTGCCCCCTCTGACATACCGCCCCGTATTGATAAGCAGAATTAAGCAGTACCCTTGTACTAATGTTCTGTTCTATGTTGTATGCTGTTTGATTTACTGAGTAGATGAGTAGTGAGATAGGCTACAGCCGAAGGGTGCAAAAAGAAAAAACTTTGTTAACTAGGTTTAATTATCTAAGTTGCAGAACATAAGATATAGCAATTAAAATATTTTTTATACAACTACGTAGGCAAACAGGCGTACGGCCCACCTGATGATAAGTGGTTACCGTAGCCTATGAACGCCTGCAACACTAGAGATGACACGAGTGCGTTGCCGACCTGTCCGCTATCAGCACAGCGACCCCTCTGGAGCCTGGCGAGCCTACTCACCAGCAGAAACACAACACTGCATCACAGTGTTATTTGGCTGCGGTCTTCTGTAGGGTGGAGGTACTTCCCCAGACGGACTACTCCTTACAAAATGTACTACCTCTCTTATAATATTAATTAAAATAAAGAGAACGTGACGTTTCGATGTGGGAAATAGAAGTGTCGGGAAAATTGGAAGTTGCCGGGGCGCGGGAGCAAATCCCACAAAGCGGGCAGTCGGATGAATCATACGCAGGTGGCCGCTTGCCCGAACTCTCGGTGTAGCCGGTAGCTGGGTGGTCTGTGACGTATGTAGGGTTGCCAGGTCGCCAAACCTAATAGCCGGACAGACCAGCCAGTTTGGCCGGACATTTGGCTTAAACTGCCGGACACCCTACATTATTGCGGATTTTGTGTATCAGTATTTAAAGCTTTTCTGATTATTACCATACAAGATTTATAAAATTAATATATTGACGCGTGTACGTACGCGACCGAATCGTATAGTTGTAGTTGATATCGAGCTCGCTGTTGTAGAGCATGTCCGGGGTGTGGCCGAGGAAAAATGCTTGTATAAAGAAAATGGTACATACGGTGCGATGATGGCACGCGCTGGCCCGTGCGTGAGATCTGCTTTGGACAACCAAAGGTCCAGTTGTCTTGAGAGCTCGCTACCTGCAAACAAACAATACAGTCCAACTATAAAAGAAAGAATGAAGGGCCATTCAAACTGACGCGAATTTCGCGCGACTGACGGGACGCCCACAGAAATAGGAATCGGTAGAAGTGCCGTAACGTGTGCCAAAGTTAACTGGCCCGCTAATGACACTTCTATATAATCTTATTTCTGTGGGCGTCCCGCAAGTCGTGCAAGTCTCGCAAGTACCGGGTACCGGGTACCGCTGGAGACACGACGTCGTGAAAGACTTAAAATCCCTCCTAAGAGACGACTGGTAGGAGGTTGCGCTGAACAGGAAACAGTGGAGATCTCTTGTCTCAGGTCCTCTTTTGGTCGCTGAGCTATCGCATTAAGGATAAAAGATAGACAGAAATACTCTGTGGTTCAGTAAGGCGTTTACCTGTAGACCTATATGACTAGGGTTCGATTCCAACGAGAAGTTTTGTTTAGCTGTTCAGTTTGGTTAAAACATTTTACCTAGCGCTTTTCCCTTTTTTAGTGGTTGTTTTGATTTGATTTGATTTTGTATCCTAAGCTGTTTGCTTCGGAGCCCATGTATGTATGCTTACTAATAATTATGTGCTCAGTCAGGGTCCGCTTTCTTGCTTTTACGTATCCCCTTCGCACGGTGTTAGGTATCCTTGACAAAGAATCCATTAGCACGCATATCCTGCTTTGCGACGTTAAGCCAGCTCTTTTCTTCAGGCCCCGGAGGAGGGGACATGGCTAGACACTTGTTCCCAAAGTATGTTGCCGGTTTTCGTAAGACGCGACCGTACTATCGCACGCGATTTTCTTAGCCTATCTACTAGACATGTGCACCGACCGGCGTGGCGCACGCCGCCGGTAAATTGAGCCACGCCGCCGCCGCCGATTTCATCGGCGTAATCGGCGTCAAAAATTATTAATTTTAATTAAAATTGCGTATTAAATTAACAACTTTTCAGCATTTCTTAGTGGTACTGTCTACAGAGCTAATGAGAATCGTTTTTATAATGATGGTGGTGATTTTCTACTTGTACAAAATCACCACCATCAGGTCTTTCACTTGCTTCTACTTCCTTTTTTCTTGAATCTCCATCAACTTTCTTTAGGCATTAAATTAAACTTTTTAATACGGTTTTTATTCTCTATTATATATTATATAATATTCTCATATAATCCTAATTATTAACAAAATTAGCCATTAGTATATGTATGTATGTAAAAACTTTATTGTACAGAAAGAACATTGTTACAACAAAACAGAATACAACAAGATACGGACTAACCCCGATAGGTATCTCTTCCAGTCAACCCGAAAGTGAATCCAATGATCTGCCTACCGACATTACAAAATTAATCACATCACAAAAGACACTCCTGTTTTTAGAAGTAATTATTGTCTACATGAAGAAAAATACGAAGAAGATAAATTTAACAGAAATCAGTAGAAGCACGATAGTCGAATGCAGCAATAATCAGTACCGTCAAATCAAGGATAATGATTAAAAATTTAGCTTCGATTCGGTTTCTTAGATACAGTGCGTGAGCCAACAGTGCGTGAATTGGAATAGTTTCCAATAAAATTAAATTTTGTATTCACCACAGACAAATGTTAACTTAGTCTACCTACGACTATGAACGCTGCAAAGTGAAAAAACGTTAGAGGTCATTCTTTAATGCGAAAACTCTGTCCCACTTTTTGACGTAATCTGATGTGCATTTACATTATCTACAAAAGTTCATGTGTGTGAAATCATCTATCTCTGATGTTTATCGTGGGAATATCTAATCATTATAATTATAACGTTAATCCAAATAACAGTCTGATTCTTCCGATAATAAAGACCTCTTCTCCTGAACATTTTCAAAAATTTAAAGACTACGTGTTGACTTTTTTAATGTTTTATTTGATATTTGTCATGTAATTCGGATATAAGATAAAAATAAGAAGTTTTAAGTAGATTAAAGAGTTCACTTATTTTCACCGTCCACGCCGATGACGCCGCCGCCGCGCCGCCGACGACTTTTAGGCCAGACGCCGCCTCCGACCAAATGAGAATCATATTTATTTATTACTGTTAATTGATTAATTTTTCATTCATCACATTCAATGAATGTTTTTTTTTATTGCATCTGCCAAAATTTTGTCTGCCAAAGTTTTATATATATATTTAATATTTATTAGGTGTGGCAGAATATCAGTGCCTTACTCGTACTACAAGTATCACTAAGCCACTACCTTTTTTGGATTACTGAAACGTACACATACCAAAAATAACAATCATTTTTGATCATTTATATGCATGCATTATTTTTGTATAAATTGTTATTGTATGTGTGTTGTTTTGTTAATACCAAAATAAATTATGTCTATGTCTATGTCTAGAATCGGCGCACATGCTACTATCTACTATGTCACGGACATGTTACTTACCTACTCTGAATGGGGAAGTTACATAAGCGGTCTTTTCGTGACACATCTTATAATATATAATAATATATATAACTTATGCCAATTTAACAATGTACCTTTTAAATTCATTTGTTCCGATTTCGGGCCGGGCCGGCACTGTGTGCAAAGAGTGCACACACAGGCGCCAAAAGAATATGGCCGCCGGCTGAAATAACAGCGCCAATTTTTAAAATTATTTTTGTTACACAACAACATAATTCGCTTTTAATTAGTACAACTCTTCCAAGACAATATTAACGTCAGTTATTTAATTTAAAACTTTTTTAATCGACCGAAATACGTTTCGGGTTTTACCATGGCCGCTCCACACGACACATCAATGAACCCGTTCTATGTTCATCAGTGTACACGTTCTGTACTATTCACGTTTTTTTAGGCTATACCTACAAAGAAATCGGAAACTTTTTTTCTAAAATCATAGACTACATAGAGACCTCAAATTAATAAAACCGCCTTTGAAATATATAACAATATTTATTTACAACATTAACATAAGATAGATTTAAAAATTAATTTGTTAAACTGGAGGCCCGCCACAACATAACAAGAATCATCAACATTAAAATTGTCTTATTTCATCCAATTTGTGAAAAACCATTCCCAAGAAACATGACTATGAGTGATGGTGACTTCAATTATAAAATGTATAGATGCTCCAACTTCTTCCGTGTAAAACCCAAAGGGTAAAACGGGACCCAATAGGCTAATTTCCATAGTCAAAAGACTAATATTAAAATTAGTCCGTCATTTAGAGAATCAAAATATATTACTGACGTATTTTTTCTTTTGTCAATTGATTGATTGATAAATTATAAAGATATAATGCATCAAAGATTAGAAGTGAGGGCTCATGACGTCACATATTGCGAAAAAGTGTAGCACACTGTGACGTCACACTGAACTTTAACACGCCATATCTTTACCATTCTTTGTTTGATTTTCAAAAGAAAAAATATGTCTCCAATATTTTTTTATTATCATACTGACGGACTAATTATATTTTTTTAGAAAACTATCCTATTACTAAGACTCCACTGTCCGCCTGTGGTCCATCTATTTGTTACCAGGCTGTATCTCATGAACTGCGAATTAGACAGTTTAAATTTTCTTAGATGATGTATTTCCGTTGCTGATATAACAAAAAATACTAAATAACAGATTAAAATAAATCTTTCGAGGCTCCCATAAAACAAACATGATTTATTCATAAGTCCAGTTTGCACTTGGACAGTTTGATTTATCATTGCAAAATGAACAACAGTTTGTCAATGCTCGCCTGATTAAATGTTGAAATTGATATATGTCACAAAAAGGAGAGATATACAATACATACATATAGTTTTCTATAGTCAATGGCCTTATTTTTGTCAAATCTGAAATTTAACTTTATTTCTACAAGTGCCAGAATAGGCCCCTAGTGTTTCGACATCATCTTTCCACATAGACACCAGTTACCACATCCTATCCCATAACAACTTAATAAAAATTCTATCAATCATCATTCTCATCATCATCATTCATAATCCCAGCAATTTTCTCCGACACCTCTCTCATTAATTTCTCGCTAAAATTTGGAAATTTCACATCAAACTCCGCTTTAAGGCTATCCAAATCAAATCTGTCTTTCTCCAATTCAACCAAAGCTCGTTGGGACTTTTCATACTCCTTAAATTTGTCTATGTCCAATTTGGAATGCTTTTTGATCTGTTCCAAGCCCTCTATGGCGTCATTAACAGCATCAAGCAGTTGTCTATGTCCACTGTTTTTGTCATAACCAAAGTCTATGTTTTTAGTTTCCAATTTGTCCAGACACGCCTGCTCCGTAGTTGTTAGACTGTTGAGCATCTCTTCAACTTTTGATGATTCTGTCATGTCGTAGAATTGGGATACATCTCGGTTTTTCAGATCTATCAATCTGAGAAATAAAAAACTATTTATTAACCACACAATTTAAAAGTTTGGCTAAAAATCAAATTAATTATTTACTTCAATTCATTACATATTAAATTCAATTTCTCTCAATCAAGTGGTGATTGAATTGAAGAAATCTCCAAAAGCAAAACATGTTAGTAAAATATTTCCCTCTCCTGCGAATTTGAAATACAACCATAACACTAACACTTAATGTTGTACCCTTGTCAAAATGTCATCAAACAGTAGACCCACAAGACATTCCCACTGTTCGAAAACCGCGATAAAATGAAGGTCTAATCGTGAGTCTGAAATTTCTAGTTTTATTTCCTATGATAAAAAAAACGAACTTGAAAATACCTCTTCTTTTCAACAACAAATGATATATCCTTCAGTCTTCTATTAGTTTTATCCAACTGTTCAACAGTCTTCTGGAACCTGTCTGCTAACTGAGCCATTTGTATGTCCATTTGGGTCTCCTCCAACTCAATTTTCTCGTCAACAAGGCAATCTTCAAGCATGGCACGCATGAATTTTCCATAAGCAATTTGCCGCTGTTCTGCATCAAAATCCGGTAAAGATCCTTCTGGTTTACTCATAGTAACATCCCCATCGCCAACAATAGTCGTATTTTTATTAATTTTCGTGCGGGATATGGTGGATTTATCTTTAGCAACGTTAGATAATTTCCCGCGCGAAGACGTTGCCGCGACACTAACCGTCGAAGGACGTTTCATTTTCACAGTTTTAGATGGCGGAGGAGGTAAAGACTTCCCTTTTTCAGACATTTTAATTAACTTTAATTAATTAACCCAGCAAAGAATCGTTGTTTTGTTTTGTCGATTTGACATTTGTTTGAAATCGATGCTTGTCAGTGTGCTGTCATGGAAACCGCCGTTTCCGGTGCGTTCAGAAATCACAAAAAACAGAAAATGACAATGCTGCCATCCGCGAAAGTTACCTTTCGGGAATTTTCACTGATTAGGATTTGCAGATTTTAATTACCCAATTGCGCCGAAGGTGGGTTATATTTTTCGAGAGTATGTATGTATGTAGGTTTAAACATACCATCACTTTCTCGCTAAAATACATTTATCGTTACGCCGGCGCCGCCATCTATCGAAAACATGAGAAGTTGTCTACATCAATTTAAAACAAAAAATCAATTACCTTATTTACTTTTTACGCCATAAAATGGTTTTAATGGGTTAAAAAACTGCTTATATTCCATTTCTGGGTTTTTTTTACTCAAATGACGAAAAATTATAAAACCCGCTTTTACCCGATCGCGACAGGAGGGCGAACGAGGAAGTCGGGCGTTGCGAACGTCGGTGCGGTTGGCGGGGCGGCTATTCGCGCGGAGAAATTTGCCGGCCACGGAGCAAGTGTTCGCCGCCGCCGCGACCGGTGCACGCAAGAGACATTGCTTACAAAGTACGGTGCATGCAAGTCATATTATTGGGAAGCGTTTTATACATGATTTGAATCGAAATCATTGTTAAGACAGAGAATTCCACAAGAACGAAAAATACAAAATATAAATAGGTTAATTACATAGGTAAGTGTAGATATCCAGGTGTATTTTAGACTACCTATCACTTTAATAACATAATTAGCAGCCCGTCTCGACTTCGCCCAGGCCTATAGTCTTTCCTCAATAAGCAGGCTATCCAACACTGAAAAATATTTTCAAATCGAACCAGTAAAGATTGTATAGGATATATTTTTAATTGAATGAGGTAATATCTAATAATACTGCTAACATCTAGAATAGAATAGAATAAATTTATTGCCAAAGAAAGATACACAACAACTATATAACAATAAGTGCATGGGACAAAAGAAAAGACTAAATTACAAAGCTATTACTTGCTATCACAAAGCTGTCACAGATGATGTGCTGTGAATCCTTCCCGACAAATAGACCCATTCAGCATATGTTACAGCCACACCACACGAATGACTGCAACGCTGATTTTCAATGGACCTATTAATAGGTGTGTACGTCACGAGCGAATGTGGTCAAATCAATTAAAAATAAAAAGAAAACTACATGTTTTATCTTCATTTCTCTTCATCTACTATTCTTTTTACCAGAATGTGTAACATGTGTCAATACCTTGTTTAATATTATATTCTATCTGAATATAATTGTAAGTGCTAATATTTTTCACTATAAGTCACAGTGTTATTTTTCATTGGAAAAGAATGTTTGATCCGACACTATTCTATCCCCGATTATCCCCATACCCCGTGGCCGACACCATGCGGAATATTATTTTTATTTCATTCGCGGGGCCACTCGCCAACCGCCCGCGTGGTCCTCCGCCCGTTACTACGCCCCATTCGCCTCGCCTCGCCAGACGCCAGTGCGCGTGGCTTGGTTAACGCGTCAATATGTTTTTGTTTTACAAGCGCGGACATTCACACGAATAGTCTTCGTGGCGAATTTCTCCTTGGCCAAGCTGTTTTGTTTTTCGAGAGTAGGTATGTTTGTATGTATAGTTGTTTGGCACGCTCTATAGCCTGAACGGCTCGATGGATTTTAACTTGAGAGATGTCGTTAGATTCGTTTTTACTGTAAGAATGATACTGGGTACATCAAAATGAAAAAAAAACGAATTGGGGATTATTCATTACAAAATTGCACAAAAACGCAGTTGGGTTTTTAGTTTTTTAAATTACCGTTATCTTGTTGTTACTCATCTCTGCTCGAGTCAGTATTCGAAACGGTGCAAGAGCGTCGTCGTGATAAAATTAATATTGTATATATGTAAAAACTTTTATACTATTGTACAGAAAGAACATTGTTACAACAATATAGAACACAACTTATCCCTGATAGGGATCTCTTCCAATCAACCCGAAAACCAAGTACATGGGCATCAAAAAGTGTACAGTACAATAGATACGAATAAATATTTTGATTAAACTAATGATTTTGACCTATATTTTGTGTTGAATATAACTTTTTATTTTAAACTGTTTGACCCAACGCTAAGTGACGTTGAACGCTTGGGGACGCGGACTTGACTATGAACAAAATTAAGTATAATTTGCATAAAATGTTAGCTGGCAACAATATTTGACGTATCAAATGCCAAAGACAAAAATTCTGACTGGTACTATTTTTATGTCAGTTTCTGAACGTTCTTTGAACAGGAAGTCAAAGAAAAAGCTTTTAATTTTTATTATTTAAATTTCATTTCTTATTCTCTTCTTGTAATACTTTTATGGAAACCACATGAAAATAAAGAATACGTACCTATCACATTTATGAATTGGGAAAACGGAATCAAAAGTATCAAAACAAAAGAGTTGGGTGGTTGGTTCTATAAATCCCAAATGTACTTGTCTAACAGCTGTTTAAGAAAATGAAAACTTGTTTATAATCCTAAATTAAGCTTATTTGTTTAAAACTATCTAAAACAAATCAAAACTTGTAACGACAAAGACCTTTGTTAGCACTTCACAATAAAAATGTAGCTTATGTACATAAACACAAAGGTCAATAACCTGTTGACTTACAGACGACTGAGAAGAGTGTAAAGTAAAAAGCGCTTAACAAAAATTAATCCTAATAATACTATTGATTAGTGTTCACAAAATTAAGTTAATTTAATATTACTCACTTTCCTTTCAGACTTAAAAGAAGAAAAAATGCTAGAATTATTAGTTTTATTACCATTTTCCGTGTACCAGCTACCAGCATGGGACGCATTACGACAAGACATCTTGCTTGACAAAAATTAAATATTGTCAAATTGTACATACAAACAAAGAAAATAAAATTATTTTTATTTTCACAATTCACAATCACACAAAATTATTTCATGAATTTGACGTCCGAGACTTTCTTTTTTTTTCTCGGGTATTTTTTTACTACTCGGTTGTACGGCCATTGATACAAGTCCTTTGTAGCCTTTCTTATTTTTTCTATCTTTTTCAGTGTGGTTTCGTCAGTCCTAGTCAAGAAGTAGGTGGTAGTGAAGTCTAGTCTAGTGAGATGAATCGAGCTAAGTGAAGTGGTAGAAAAACTGCATTTAGCAAAAGGTGATACTTTTATAAAAATGTATGTTAGCAAACTTCTTTTAACCAGATGCTTCTACCTTAAGCCAGCTAATAACATTTACCCATTTTAAATCTAAAGCAAATATCAAAGGGCACATGCTTTGCTACAAAAATATTTCTGAAGTGCCACCATCGGCAGTGGCAAAAGGTCTAAATCCAAATAAAGTATATGGCCAATTTCCAAAGCGCAGGTCAGCATAATTTTAACTTTTGGAACCTATTACAAATTTTTTTAGTAATGTTTGGTCTTAGATTAATAATTTAAGTGTGTGTTATTAATTAGTTATATATAATTAATTTTTGTTCTTTTGTCGTAAATTTAATGTGTTTTGTTTAATATCCTAATACACTACATTTTTAAGTAAATGGGTGGTACATTACATTTACGCGAAATATTATCTAATTTCGCTCAACTGGACCCTTTTACTAAACTTACCTAAATTCGTTTTAGGCTTCTATTTTTTTATTCGATAGTGTTGCCATAATAATAACTAGTCGATTTCATACTTATCATATTGCTATACTACCAATAGTAGAATTATTTTGTCTGTGCAGTTTGGGTCATAAATCATAGCTCGGCTAGGGCGGTGAGCATGTTGCGCGGGCGCAACGCCATTTATCGGTAAAAACAAATGAGTCATCGAAGGTACACGGCAGCGGTGCGGTATACAAAGGGTGGTGCGACATTGTTATGTTATGAGTCATTTCTTTTCCATTATTACCTATATATTTAAACTTAGGTATAAGTATTTATATTTATTTTTAACATAACTTGTTACATTCTAAACTATTGTACTTATAACTTTTTTAATACATACTAATAATTTATTATTATATTGTCTTCATATCTCTATATTACTATATTATTATCTTTTTTGCTGTTAACTTTAAACTTAGATATAAGTATTTATCTTTATGTTTAATATAACTTGTTACATTCTAAACTTTTGTACTTATTGTTTTTTTAATACGTAGATACCTAATTAATAATTTATTTTAAATCATTATTATTCTTATTTTAATAAATACGTTGTTTTATCTATTTTTCTTTCATTTTTATCACTAACCCACATAGTGACAAAACTAAATACACTATCGATAACGCTTATCAACAATAATAATACGCATCACTATGCCCGCCCATAAGGCCGGTGAGTGGGGGAGAGAGCGAAATACTCGCTTCACCGCTCCGATGATTTAGGACCCAAACTGCACGGACAAAATAATTCTACTATATATTAATTGTAACTGACAACTAGATCTCTAGCTTTATCAGTTTAAACTTTCAATGTCTGAACTTTTTTTTACAATAAGAATAAAGTTATTGTTTTTAAGTTAGTTTTTTATTTCATATGATCAACCAGCTATTTAACTATCTGAATTAATCTGAATACAGCCTTAACTTGTCGTTCGTCGTTTTAGACGCAGTCAGTCCACTGCTGGACTTGGGCCTCCCCATTAATTGAGGGTTGTTGCCATACTCACCACGCTTGGCAGGCGGGTTGGCGAGCGCAGTTTCAGCAGCTTATCGTACTTTCGACGCTGCTGCCCATCGGAATTATTCTTTAGCTAAGGAAGGGTGGGAAGTGTTTGAGTTTGGGGAAAGCATGAGGTACTGGGATGCTACTGACTCGGATTGACTCAGTAGCAGCTCGGGTAAGTCGGGCTCGCGTACCCGTGTGCTATGTATCCAAGCTATCGGACAAATGCTTGGAAATAACACCCCTGACTTGCCTTGCTATTGAGCCTACCCAATTGGTACCTAAATGCTTGAAACGCCACATAATTGATTTGTTATTGGCTAAATACGTCAAGTACAAGCTATACAGAAATGAAGTCGGTTAAAAAAGTATCATCATCCATGTCCATGTCATCATCACACAGATGAGACAATTTCGATTTTGACATTGACATATTTTGATTTTGTGAAAATGAAATGAAAAGTGGAAAAGTGGTATTTTAAATTAATTCATTAAAAATGCAAATATTGTCTTAATAAATTTTATTTTTCCTCGTCATCTATCACTTCGGTTTGATTTATATAAATCTTCTGTTTGTATGCTCTACCTACAACCTGAAAAAACTTCCGGATAATATTTGTCAAAGTTTGGTAAAAGTTAATTTGTCGTTCAAATAGGACTGTGATATTAATAGTTTAGGTTCAGAGTTTTATTGTAAGCTCAGATTATCCATAATATATTATTTGAAGGAGCTTGTAAAGATGTTAAAAACAATATGTAAGTACCTACCTTTAATGTTATCACTATGTACCTATTCATGATAATAAAAATACTGCATTCATATGCAAGAAACAACTTTATCCTTGAAGATTCTTAATGAATAATGCAGCAACCTGAGGTGATTTTCATAAAAGTATTTAGTTTACTTTGTAAACAATTCAAATAAGTATGTTATTATTTAAATTTTTTAAAGTGTTTTATCTAGTATCTAGGGACTAAGATTTCGCTTCAATCACTACAGACCCTCGGTTACTTGTGATGACATCAGGGTGTACAGAGTCTGAAATGAAACATAACATTTTCTGATTATGATATATTCTGTGTACAAATTCTCTTACAATGCACTCGTATCTATAATATACATTTCTATTCAATATGTTACACTACCATATAAAATGTGTTAAAACCAGTGATTGGATAATCGGGCGCCAATATACCTAAACATAATTTTTATTCCACATAAGAATAATATTAAGTTACTTAAAGTTGTTTTTACAAAATTGTTCAGTCCCGAGAATGCGGATTACTTATTAATTCAGGTAGGAATATCCATATTATCCTTTCTAGGAAAGAAGTTTAGGTATATAAGCACCCGATTATCTGATCACTAGTTGTCTATCATGTCTAGCGTATATCATAGGACATCCACTGACTAGATGGTCAGACGATCTGAAGACGGCATCCATCACCTGGATGTCGGCCCCTTCCAACCGGCCATTTTGGAAATCCAGTAGACATAGGTCTCCCCCAATGATTATAATCATCTAGCTACCGGGCAATAAACCCAATAAGCTTTTTTTTTGCAAGGTTACAAAAGAAAGTAAAATTTGTACTTCTACTTTCTATCAAGCAAGGCTTACTTTAAATAATAATACATACATACATACCATTATGCCTTATTCCCGTAGGGGTAGGCAGAGACTATGGATTTCGATTCTCTACAATCCTTACAGACTTTCCTCGCTACTTCTACGCTCATGAATCTCGTCATACATGCTCGTCGATTACGGGTACTCCTGACATCTCCCTTTTTTAATGTCTGCGATTTGGTCGCAGTATGAACTCTGAGGCCGGCCCTAACCGACTGTTCCTGTCACCTCTGATTTGTAAATATCTTTTGTAAGTCTCCTTTCATCCATCCTTTCACATGCCCAAAGATTGAATTTGCCCACACACTTTGTCTGTCTGTCTGTTCGCAATTTACCTAAAATCTACTCAACGGATTTTCAGTAAAAACATGAAAATCCTTGAGAGTGATTCTCCCTCCTTTTTTACCCGACTGCGACAGAAGGAGGGTAATGTTTTCAAGAGTATGTGTGTAAAGTTGTTTGGCACGCTCTGCATCCTGAATGGCTCGATAGATTTTAGCTATAAATGTGTCGTTAGATTCGTATTTACTGTGAGAGTGACACTGGGTATATCAAATTAAAAAAGATTTTTATTGGTTTTTCATTTCCAAATTACACAAAAAGCAGTCGCGGTTTTTATATTTTTTACCACTAACTTGTTAGGTATCAAACTAAATGACTGACATCAGATATGTAGAAAAGTAAACTTATAAATATTGGAATAGTCACTTACAAGTTCATCATCTTAACATCCCTTTTTCTATCTTTGTCACTACATCCCCATTCACCCCACACCTTTTCCTTATCTCACTATTTCTAATTTTATCGGTCAAAACTACACACATACTCCGTAAAGTTCTCATTATTTTTGCCAGACCCAAACTTTCACTACGAGTTTATTTCATAAGAGATGGCATTAACACTGCTTTAAATAAAAATTTAACTATAATATACAGCACCTGATTTAATAGGTTCATAACATTTAAAAAAAGTATGAAAAGTATTTAATTACATATTAGTTAGGGTTATTTCTCAGCTAATTTATGATAATTAATGTGCTGGCTTTTTTTTTTTAATACTATGTCACATTGTAAACATAGTGTAATAAATATGTCTGAGTTTTTGCACCAAATAAATTATGTAGTTTCTTGTAGCGGAAAGGAATGCATATTATAACATTATTGTATAGGTTATGACAGTTTTTCACGATTTCTTATGTGTCATTGACGCTTTTACTATAACAGACAAATTTATATTGTTTAATTTTAAAATAATATTTTGATACCTGTGAAAAGTTGTGTAGTTATTAGAAATGATTGTTAAAACTAGTAAGTTTAAAATATTATACTGCTTATTTATAATTAAGAATTAACTGAGCCTATTTTATCTAAAATGTGTATTTTCCACTTATTCTTCTTAGTCATCCTAGCGTTGACCCGGCTGCCATGCGCCTTCGAGCATGGTCTGTCTCAATAAGATTTATAATCCAGTTCCCCTGTAACAAGGGTTATGGAAGTCAGACAATAGCACAGAATTATTAACCCTCCCAACTGAAAAAGATAGCGCATCACATCGTGCAGGTTAAGGGGAAAAATCGAGAACAAAACAATGCAAGAGTGAGGCACGCAGATACGGTAAGCCCCACGGGTAATACACGCATTGACGCGTGTTCATACCAGACCGAATCGTAGTAGTCGTAATAGGTATCGCGCTCGCCGCTGTATGAAGGGACCGGGCTGTGACGATAATCACTCCAATGTAATAAACTGTGTTGCCATTTAGCCCTTTTTAGGCCGATTTATATTGATCCAGTAGCGTAGCGGCAATCAAGTGAATTTGCCTGTGTTAAAGGGGAATGAAACCGGTTTATACAGGCAACTTTACTGGATTACCACTACTAGAGCGTACCATGGGCTGTAAGCTGAAGATGCAACAGGGAAAGTTATCCCAAAATAAGTAGATTAAAGTGAATGCTTTTTATTCCAGCCCGTTTGAATTCTCTCCTGCCACGCCTATCAGTGAGTTACTGTTCGGCGCAATCGGTGGTCAAGACAGAGCCGAGGCCAAAAACAGGCATTGTGATGCTGAACATGGGTGGGCCGGAGACCACAGCTGAGGTGAGAGTAGATTCAACAGAAAAGGTTTTTTTATAGCAGTTGTTCGAGCCCTGGAGCCCGAATGAAAATCGCTCAATATCGAACTATTTAACAGGATACAGTATTTTTTTTTAGTTTGTACTGTGTGCAAAGAGGTGTTAAATAAATATTTTCATTGGTTATGATTTTTGGGTGACTCATAATTGGCAAAAATAGAGGTCCAAACTTAAGGGGCGAACACGCCTTACGGAAACCGACAAGTTAACTTGGGAACAGGTGTTTGGGGTCGCCGCTACTCCGGAGCTTGTTACAAGGGACACAAACACTGCTGGCTGTCTGATAATAAAGACTATTCCGTGCTTCGTATGGTACGTTAAACCGTTGATCCCAACTGCCATCTATTTTATCGTTGAAGCACTTTGTCGTATCGGTCGGGTTACCATGTGAAAAGGGTTGCTGAGCCAACCATGATGAAAGCATATTCTGGGCTCAGAAGCGATAGCTGACGATACAATTTCGAACGAAGAAGAATTCCGCAGGTATGTTCCAGACTCCAGTCCCAGTTGCTATCTCGTAGTAATTAAAGAAAACGCGTTATATGCCGCCGGGTGCCGGTTTCTGCAACTAAGATGTTCAGAGTCAAATACTCATTAATCATCATAATATTAGACGCAGTGTGATTTAATTGTTTGTTGTCAAAAGCTCCTAGAATGATCTTAGTGCAGTTTTTCTACCACTTAGCCTGATTCTTTAGACTTGCCTTTGGACTTGCTTGGCTAAACGACTTTGTTCAATAATTTTTACTTGTTACTAGCTAAATACAACCCATTTTCCTCATGGACCAACTGGTATGCAAGACTAGTTGTGTCATTAAGGAATTTTTTTTCAAATTGTTCCCAAAGGCACGACCAGATACGAAAGTAAAAGCCGTATTGAAAATAAAAAAAGGTTTTCCTCTTTGGACTAGGTCAAGGACTATCTCCTCCGCATCATGACAGACCGCGACATGATCCAGTTGCCTGTGCAAAGCAAACTGGGCCCCTGGATAGCGAACAGGAGGACCGAGGAGGTCCAGAAAAAGTATTCCGAAATTGGTGGAGGCTCTCCTATATTGAAGTGGACTAACACTCAAGGTGAGACAAATTTAACTTTTTCTGTATATATAATACTAGCTGTTTCCCGCAGCACCGCCTGCGGTATATAGCCTATGTTACTCAGGGTGAATGTAGCTTTCCAATGGTGAAAGAATTTTTGAAATCGGCACAGTAGTTTTTGAGTTTATTCATTAAAAACATACACACAAAAATACAAATCTTTCCTCTTTATAATATTAGTGTAGATGTGGCTTTTAGATCACATATTTAAGCAAATGGTCGATGGGTATAGCCAAGTGTGAGATAACATATATGATCAAATTAAAACATTACAAAAAAATACATGGCAGCACTCTGTTTATGAAGAGATAACATGGGTCAGGTGACATAGCTAGTTTAGTTATATAAGTATTCACTTTAAAAATAAATGAATAGTTAATTAAAATAAAAAAATTAAGAGGGGCTTCCATACAACAAACACAATTTTTTGGGGATTTTTATAGATATTGAACCACGTGCACGAGTCCGACTCGCTCTTGACCACTTGTTTTTGTGTGTCATCATCTGTGGTTGAAATTGTAGATTTTTCAGAGTATTTAAAACCATATTCTTGTTTGCAGTTCAAACAAATTTATAGGTCGTTTTACTTAAAATTGTTCTAGTGGGCACACCCTTACATCATGTTCTCTTACTACACAAAGGTTGGCTGGAAGAGATTGCTTAGCAATAAGTCCGCCTTTGCTCCATATTGTAAACAGTGTTTTAATTTAAATTTTGTGATTTCTCAGATGTGGGCAATAAAGTTATATATTAATAAAGTTATATTGTATTGTATTGTAAAAAGAACGCTGTGCGTGTCGCTAGTGTCTTCGTACAGCGGAATTTTTCCTTGACAAAATATGTAGTTCCACTTATTGCCGCTTTTTTTACGTGAAACGGTTTATAATGTATGTGTGGTATGACTAGGGACAAGTCGCCCGGCCATGACGGGCTGAATGCAGGGGTACATTTACCTAGGGTTTTGTCGATGCTCTTTACCTTATGCCTCGGGCACTTTTATCTGCCAGGTGATCTGACGAGAAAAATTGTGGTCCCGGTTCCTAAAAATAAAACGGGGGATGCGTCCGATCCCGCCAACTATAGACCTATCTCTCTTGCTACCGTTATTGCCAAAGTATTGGACTGTGTGCTTGCTGATTCAGATCTGTGAGTCATATGCCGAGGCTCATGGGCTCAGACATAACGCGAAAAAAAGTGTTCTACTTGTTTTTCATTGAGGAAACAATAAATATAGGGACCTGCCGGCAGTAATGTTGGGTGGAGTTCCTCTTTCTCTTTAAATATCTGGGTCACTGGGTCTCGGAGGACTGTCGTGACAATCTTGACCTGGAAAGAGAACGGAGGGCATTGTCTGTGCGTTGTAATATGTTGGCGCGAAGATTTGCACGTTGTACAAGGGAAGTGAAGGCAACACTATTTAAAGCGTACTGTCAGTCCGTCTACACGTGTAGTCTTTGGGTCGGCTATACCCAGCGTGCATACAATGCCCTTCGCGTGCAATATAACAACTCCTTCAGGGCGCTGATGGGGCTATCGCGGCGTTGTAGTGCATCAGGCATGTTTGCGGAGGCACGCTTAGATGACTTTTATGCCTTAATTCGGAAGCGTTGTGCCTCCGCCCGCCATCCTGAGGTTGTTGGCTGATAGGTGGGACAATCCACTGTGGCCTGTTTTGCAATGTTATTTTATTTTTATTAATTGTATATACTAACCCTAGGTTATGATTTCAATTGTTACTAACACTATGGACGTACGTCTGAAGTAACAAAATAAAGTAAATTATGTTAAGAATAGAAAGGTTAATAACACAAGCCCTAGATTATAAGCCATAATGGCAAATACGAAGACAACTGGCGAAATCTCATGAGTTTCTTTTTACTATAACTTTGACCTGAAGTCATTTTAAGCAATAAAACATTTTAAAATGGTCTGTTTGGTGACTTCAGAAGATGCCTTCTTAGAGTTAATAAAATAACCATTATTTTCATTTCAACTATTATGTATTTTTAAATCATTAATGTAAAATTTTAATGTGTAGTTACATAGCTTTCTTATATTTTGATAATATATACGTTATTTGATTTATTATTTATTTCTTTTTATAGTAAATTTTCATTTTTATTTTTATCAATATGCATATGGATCTTTGTAATCCGAAATAAACGAATTTTATTTATTTATTACTAGCTGTTTCCCGCAGCTCCACCTGCGGTATATAGCCTATGTTACTCAGGGTGAATGTAGCTTTCCAATGGTGAAAGAATTTTTGAAATCGGTACAGTAGTTTTTGAGTTTATTCATTACAAACATACAAATCTTTCCTCTTTATAATATGTAGATGTAGATGTAGGTGTAGATTTATTAAAAACGTGTTAAAAATGATACTTATCTCAAAAATATTTTTCTTCTAAAACTCTATGACTATAAATTTGTGATTAAATATTCTTACGTAAGATATTTGTATTGTGATTTTGAAGGTGGCCTTCTTCATTTTCGATACAAAAAAATAATTATAATAATAAATTGTTTTTATTACAAAGACCTAGTGATATTGCAAATGTCAAATGTGTGGGAAATGTCAATCGCTTCGTATTGGGCCTTATGTAATAGGCTAGTTTCCAGGGTCAAAATACTTACATTAAAATTAGTCCGTCATTTAGGGAATCAAAATATATTAGTGACGTATTTTTTCTTTTGTCAATTGAGCGATAAATTATAAAGATATAACGCATCAAAGTTTAGGAGTGGGGGCTCGTGACGTCACATATTGCGAAAAAATGTAGCACACTGTGACGTCACACGGAACTTTAACGCGCCATATCTTTACCATTCTTTGTTTAATTTTCAAAAGAAAAAATACGTCTCCAATATTTTTTGATTATCTAACTGACGGACTAATTATATTTTTTTAGGCAAACTAGCCTATTTAAGAAATGCCATTAGTACCGATCGGTCCAAATCAAGACACGTGCAATCTTATTCACGCATGCCTCGCTAGGCTATCGAGCTCCGTAACATCGTCCACTGTCTGATCCAGGTAGAATGCTGACACAAGCCCTAGATCAGATGATGCCGGAGTCGGCCCCGCACAAACACTATGTGGCATTCAGATATGTGCCACCGTTCACTGAGGACGCTTTCACGGAATTGGAGAAGTGAGTCAATTTTTGTGATCCATTCTTCATTTATTTTTATACAACTAAGTAGGCAGACAGGCGTACGGCCCACCTGATGGTAAGTGGTTACCGCAGCCTATGAACGCCTGCAACAACGGAGATGTCACAAGCGCGTCGCCGACCTGTCCGCTGTCAGCACAGCGACCCTACTCACCAGCAGGAACACAACACTGCGTCACAGTGTTATTTGGCTGCGGGCATAAATTTTAAGACAGTATGTTTATTTTTATGCAATAATGGGTTTAGTATTTTTACGGTTTTAAATTGTTTTATTAAAACAGCGACGGCGTGCAGCGGGCTGTCATTTTCTCGCAATATCCTCAGTACAGCTGCGCTACAACCGGCTCTAGTATGAACGCGATCGCGGACTTTTATAAAAACAGGCAAGTTTTTGTGTCGAAGATGTTGTTGACATTTTATCAGTAGGCATGCCATCATCATCCTAGCGTGTATTCCTAGTTGCGTCGTCAGCTTACGCTTCGGAGCCTAGGGTACGCTGTAAGTCATGCTCCTAGATTTGGCGGAACTGGTTATTACAATGGAGCGACTGCCGTCTGACCGCCGTAACCCTTTTTACAGGGAAACCAGACCAACAGGAATATGACCCGAGGTGTGTTAGTGGCAAACACTGTCAGAATTTTTCAGGCTTCCCTAAGGCGTCTGACACGGGCTCACGACTGCTATCTATCGATAACAACCGGGACCGACGGCTTAACGTGCCTTCCGAAGCACGGAGGAGCTCAAGATAGAAATTGCCACTAAAATGGCGACCAATCCAATTGTGATCGCGTCACGCCGTCGCGCTCGACTAACGAGCTCCTCAGTTAGCATGTAATTAATTTCAACCTTTTTAATATACACCGTGAAATTTGAGTCGTTTTGAGTCAGTGACTCCATTCATGCAACCGAACACTTTCTCCAAGATACATGGATCGAAATATGGAGTAAATTTTTGGACCTCCCATACAAAATGTCTCATCACGTGACCTAACTTACTATGGGAAGTCCAAATTTGTTTTTCATGTTTCGAGCTATGTTCCTTGGGGAAATTTGTTCGGTTGCATGAATGGAGTCACTGGACGATGGGTCCAAAACGACTAAAATTTCACGGTGTATAGAAGTGTCATTAGTATATATATATATATACCGTTCCTAGTAGAAAAAAATTTGAAAGTTGAGATTTTTTTAAATTTTAATATCCTGTTCAAGATATTTTGGATTTTTTTATTTATCTATGACAATAATATTGTTCCACAAGTACAAATACTTATAACAATTAGCGGACTTAATGCTAAGAGCATTCTCTGTCAGTCAAACATTATTTTAAATAATTAAAAAGTCAATTTTTGCTAGTATTCGACTATGAAAAAGTAGGCATCAGAGCTAAAGAAAAGAGCTGAATTGGTGCTCGCAATGTATGTGAATATTTTCACATTTTAGTTTCCATATCAAAATACGACAGATTAAGATGCAGGTCACTTCAAAGTTCAAGTTCAAGTTCCTTAATTTGCATAAATGTAGGTAGGTACAAAGTTAACAATTATGTTAGAGGTAACTTAGGAGTTCCAATACATTTTATTTTAATAATCATATAATTATATTAAACATTACAAATTATTGAATTTTATAACAAAATTTATTGAATGTATTTAAATGTAAAAGTAAAATTTTAATTTCTATATTAATTTAAAGCCTACCAAGTATTTGTCAAAAATAAAAATGTAATTTACATTATTGTTCATTCTGTTATAACTAGCTAAAATATATTTATCTATTTTATTGACATGTCCTCTAAATATTCATTTATACTATAATAACATTTTTTTCTTTAATATTTCTTGAAGTTTCACTATAAAAAGTCTTTTATTCAATTCTTTTAAATGATCTGGTAGCTTAATAAATAGTTTTGGTCCAATAACATAAACAGATTTCTTAAAAATATCAAAGTTGTGTGTAATTTGAGGTATTATTTGTATTTTATTTTGTGTTGCTCTAGATTCAAAATTTGCTTAAAACTATTCAAATTTTAAAGGCCTATGTCCAGCAGTGGACTGACTGCGGCTGAAATGATGATCATGATGATGACAACCTGAGTCTCTTCAAAGCTAGACTGAATAGGCTATTAATGAGCCAGCGAGCTCCATCATAGACCACATCTGCACACAACATCAGGTGGAATCGTGGTCAATCGCTGGAAGCCATTTTTTTTTTATCCAATTAAGTAGGCAAACAGGCGTACAAGCCAACCTGATGGTAAGTGGTTACCGCCATAAAAAAAAATTACGAATTTTTTTGCAGAAAAATTCCAAAAGACATAAAATTTAGCATGATAGAGCGATGGCCGACACATCCCCTTCTAGCTCGAGTGTTTGCGGAGAGGATAGCCGAAAAACTGCACAAGTTCGATCCCATAGTGAGGGATCAAGTCGTCATACTGTTCACTGCGCACAGCCTACCGTTAAAGGTATGATTTGTTTAAGAATCTGTCATCTGTCTTATGTATACAATGCCATTCCTTTTTTTGCATGGAATAGGTGTTACAAAATAGCAGGGTCTTTATTATAAGAAACAATTTCAATATAATTTAATTAATTATAAATAAAAAATAAAGTGTCAAAACAGTACAAGCAGATTATTGCAGTATGATAAGTAGATGAGCTAAACTACTTTTAATAAAAAAAATAACTGGAAACCGAAAAAAACATTTTCTACCGACTTTACTAATCTAAAATTTTTATAGACCTTCCATACTTATAGCTTATCTGACAGGATTTTGTATGGGAGGTTAACATTTTTTTTCAGTTATTTTTAGGGGTCCGTACCTCGAAAGGAAAAAACAGAACCTTTATAGGATCACCCGTCCGTCTGTCTGTCAAGACCCTTTTTCTCAGGAACTCGTCGAGGTATCAAGCTGGAGTTTATATCAAATACTCGGATCTACTGTCCCTTGGAGCTGTGAAAAAAATCAAATTTCTAAGCCTACGCAATCAAAAGATAAAATGATCGCATATTTTCGACACTCGCAAGGGAATCAAAACCTATAGGGAACTTCCCGTGAACTTGGAATCATGAAATTTGGTACGAAGCAACGTCTTATAGCACAGATAAAGAAAAACTATGAAAACCGTAAATTTTTAGTTTCATTAAATAAGAAAAATATTTTTAATAATTTTAAACTTACTACCTCTTTCTTCGTAAACGCGATACCTATAGATTTTTATTGTTTTTTATTTATTTATTTAAATGCATAAAACAGGTTATAATCACGCAAGGAATACAAAATGAGATGTCAGACTGCAACCCAAAACATATGTATGCAACATGCGTATTAGTTAGGTTGATGACAAAAATATAAATTATTAGTAGGTACCTATACTTACAATTGAAATAATAATATTATTGATTGACAATTAAAATTCATTATAAATATAATACAAAACATATAAAGATTTGTACGGAACGCTCGGTGTGCGAGTCCGACTCGCGCTTGGCCAGTTTTTTTTTAGTTAACTTGGAAATATTTGGCTATTGTTAATGAAAACAAGTGATATTTTCCTCTCAGGCCGTATCTCGAGGTGACACGTACCCTCACGAAGTGGCAGCCACGGTGTCCGCTACGATGAGCGAGTTGCACGTTCCAAACCCCCACCGTTTGGTGTGGCAATCCAAAGTCGGTCCTTTGCCGTGGTTGCAGCCTTATACTGATGACGCTATTAAGGTAAATATCATACTCTAGCTGTTTCCCGCAGCTCCGCCTGCGGTATATAGCCTATGTTACTCAGGGTGAATGTAGCTTTCCAATGGTGAAAGAATTTTTGAAATCGGCACAGTAGTTTTTGACTTTATTCATTACAAATATACACACAAAAATACAAATCTTTCCTCTTTATAATATTACTGTAAATGTAGACTAGCAGCCCGTCTCGTCCTAGCCTATAGGCTATCTAACACTGAAAGAATTTTGCAAATCGGACCAGTAGTTCCTGAGATTAGCGCGTACAAACAAACAAACTCTTCAGCTTTAAAATTTTACTAGCTGTTTCCCGCAGCTCTGCCTGCGTCTAAAAGTAGCCTATGTTTGACCCCGGGTCATCAAAAATCCGTTCAACAAAAATAGTATGGATTTGATCTACATCTATATATATTTCGTGGCAAAATCGTAGAATTGATCATTTTTTTTTTTTTTTTTTTTTTTTATTTGGGTTCAACAAACAGTTTCACAATACAATTTGTAAACCATATTACAATCAAAAACAGACTACAATCAAAGTGAAACCAACATCGTAAACCACAGGTTAATCTAAGGATTGAAAATAAAAATTGAGAGAAAACACAGTATAGATGTCCATATGTAACATAAAAGATCTTTACAATTTATCCAATGAGCATAACACTATACAATACAATGTGATGAAATTTGTGTCACTGAATCAATTACAAATTACTTATCAATATTCTTGAATTTTTCACTTACTAACCTTTTATAAGAGCCAACTCGAGTCGCAAATATATCTATATCATTCAAATATTTATTATATAAATTAAATAATCGGTACATAGGCGCACGTTTACCTGCATTAGAATGGATTCTTTTTAAATTAAATAAAGACATAGAACGACATGCTCGTCTGCGTGGTTTAGTTGGTACGCGAAGGGATATGGCACTGGTAATATCAATGCAATCATATTTATTATTACAAAAATCATAAAGCAATAATGCCTGTAACAACATTCTTCTAGACCTAAGAGAGAGTACTTTGTACGTCTTCAGTAAATCTCTATATGATAAAGTACGGTGGTAACATTTATAGTGCATACAGCGTAAGAATTTTTTCTGAACTTTTTCAATCGCTTGGGTATATTTATCATAAAATGGATCCCAGATAGATACGGCGTATTCTAATTGAGATCGAATCAAGTATTTGTACAAACGTAGGTATGTATTCGGACGTCTAAATTCCTTGCTCGCACGTAAGACAAAACCGAACATTTTAAAAGCTTTATTACAAATGGCCTCAATATGTGTATCTAGTGTTAACTTATGATCAAGAATAACCCCAAGATCTCTTATAGACTGTACTCTGTCGAGTACCATACCACAGAGGGAATAATTAAAGTAAGTAACTTTCTTTTTTTTTGTGAAGGTGATACATTTGCATTTATCCACATTGAGTTGCAATTTATTACTACCACAATAATTAGCAAAGTTATCCAAATCTTCTTGAAAAAGTTGATGATCTGATGGATCATTGATTACCATATAGATTTTAAGGTCATCAGCGTAACACAAGAACTTGCTGTGTTGGAAACAGTCTTTTATATCATTAATGAATAAAATAAATAATAATGGCCCCAAAATGGAGCCCTGTGGCACACCAGATGTTACAGTTATTGTTTCCGATTCATGACCATTAATGATAACCTTCTGCGTTCTATTTGTGACATATGATTTAAACCATCGCCAGAGGTTGCCACGGATCCCATTAAAGGCAATTTTATCAAGTAAAATTTTATGATCGACTCTGTCAAAGGCTTTAGAATAGTCAGTATATACACAGTCTGTCTGTTTATTTTTGTCCATTTCAGTAAAAAGATCAGAAGTATACACAGTAAGATTAGTAATAGTGGAACGTCCTCGGACAAAACCGTGTTGCTGTGGCATAATTGTATTGTGGATGAGTGGATAAAGCTGGTCACGTATCAGTCTTTCCAATATTTTTATCAGAACGTTCAGTATTGAAATCGGCCGAAAGTTTTCCACGTTAGATTTAGAACCTACTTTATAAATTGGGGTAATCTTAGCAGCTTTCCACTGTGCGGGACAAACACCCTCTTGAAGACATTTATTATATATGATATGCAGAGGTATGCAAATAGAGGTAGCCGTATTTTTATAGAAAAGTGGTGGAATGCCATCTAAGCCAGACCCTTTAGACACATCCAATTTCTTCAGTTCATCCAGTAAACGCTCAGAAGATATAAATACGTCAGTGATAACATTGGACGTAGATGTGTTCTCGTCTAGATTTATAATATTGTCTAAACTGTAAGCATCTGTCAAAGAACTAGGTTGGAAAACAGATTTAAAATAGGTAGCGAATAAATTGCATATGTCATTAGGATTGTCAGCTTCAACACCATTGAAATGCACAATGTCGGGTATATCAGATTGATTTTTACGATTATTAATATAAGTCCAAAAATAATTCGTGTTGTCATCAATACTGTCTTCAACTTTCTTTATGTAATTATTGTAGGCCAAATATGACTCCCTTTTAAATCTGTCTCTGTACATTGAAAAAAGTTTATAATCTGATATATTCCCATATTTTTTCCATTTGATCCAAGCATTGCGTTTATTTTTAAATA